>OX381711.1:74909297-75613712 GCA_947462335.1 Harmothoe impar
CTTGTGATAGCAAGTATCCACCATCAATGACATGCTGTAGGAAGGAGCACAGTGGTATTAAGTAGAAGGCCCCACATGTTGTTAATGGCACACTTCTCAGAAACATTACGATGCTTTATTATATTTTTAATACATTTAGTAAGACTGTTACTTGGCTGGTGAGGGCTATTTCGGTCCAGTTATAGATGCAAACGTCGATATCATGAGGCCTAAAAGAAAAATTGTTATGTTCCGGTGACATGGCCAATTCTTAACAGGGTCGGTAGGTCGAATTTTTTTTTTTGATTACAATTTATTTTAGTAAAAACATTAATTTTAGAAGTAAAACGCCCAAAAAAGTCATAAACTTTTTCTGAAAACTAAAAAGAAAATTAGGGTCGGCCCTAAAAACGGAGGGTCAGTCGGGATACCGGAACGCAGCAATGATTATTTTTAGGCCTAAGATAAAAGTTGTATGACAATATGCCGTTGGGATGAAACAGTTGGCGTGAATGAGGGGAAACTGTCCCAATACCTTGATACCTCTTAACCATATAAAGAAATGTGGACCCTACTAATCCTACGCAGCTCATTCGTAGTCATTGCTATTGCCATATAAGTATATGATAACCAGGAAAGAAAGTCGTGGCAGCACACACTACCGGTAGTATGTCCTAACTATAATACGATACCATTTCTTGTAGACAACCTGTAGCAGGATATCAGGCCAGCCTACATGGACCTTTGAGTAAAATATGTAGCATTTTGTGGCAGGTAGGGACATGACTTGTAATAGCTGTGGGTGTTTTACCGGGGCTGTAGTGTTTGATTTGACATATTGTGAGTTATATTGTCTAGACCTGAAGGCTTAGATGAGATATTCCCACCAGTGAAAATTGAAAATTGGAAAGTGATATATATTGTATAGATCACCGATTCATGAGAGACATCAAAATCATACCTTACCAGGGTACCCACAAACAGGGAAAACATGGAATAACAGGGAAAATGGAAAAATCGTTTTCCTGTCAGGGAAACACATGGAATTTGAAAATGTGTCCAAAACACAGGGAAAACACATGGAATAAAATTTTAGCACACAGGGAAAAACATTTTGAAACCATGATACAGTGTTATGCATGCTCCATTCTCAATTTGGCTTCTAGATTTTCAAGATTTGAGGATGAATATTAATAACTGTTCCAAAGCAAATAGCACAGGGAAAACCTACCGTGGCTCAGGGAAAACACATGGAATTTGAAAATGAAATTTGTGTGGGTACCCTGCCTTACCCTATAATGTACCCAGAGAGTTATAGTTCCATTTTTAGTGGGTGAACAAGTGAGTGACTAATTGTTTTCTAGACAATTTCGACAACTAAGGTCATATTCTTGGCGAGAAAGCTACATTAGAATTGATCAATTTTATAGATGCATTCATGTGTCTGCACCCATCGGCACCAGACAAACAAAAGAGAGGACAGAAACGAGGAGAAAAAGACTCGTTTAAGATGGGCTAAGGAAGCCAAATCTGTTCATCCCTTGGAAGATGGGCCAACACAGCTGTATCAAGAATAACCATGTTCTGGGGCCGTGGAAATAGGCTGAACATATAGCCTAAATACCACAGAATGCCAGGGGCAGAATTCCCCTCCAGCACCAGTTATCCAAATAGTCAGAGAAAGCATAAATGCAGGATAGTATGGATGGCTGTTCCATTAAAAGCGCTGTTTGGTGTTCATGGAAACCCTGAGTGGCTGCATGCTCTACAGAGACTACATGTTGTTGGACAGAGATACATTTGTGTTTTGATATATTTCCACACGCCTCAACTATCTACCGTCTTCTTGAGAAAATATGTATTACACTGGCCTAGTTTGCCACCTGCACATATGTTCAGTTGCCACACGCCTTGAGACAGTGTCTACCCCTTGTGTGGAGAATATATATATACCGGTATATATATTAATATACATAGATATTGATTTAATTGACAAAAGATATATACAAAACTAGAAGAAGTAAAACAAACCACCAATGAGTATGGTATTGGTATGCAGAATTTAAGATATATGGAGGCTGACAAATATAAGAGATAATGTTAGGTTGGTGTATTTCATAGTTAGCTCCATCTGTGAGAAAAGGTAGCACCATATGGTACTATCTATAGATATTCCCTTTCATTTTTTTCTAGGTCGCACCATGGTCTACCACCACGCTCTCAACCATAAGTCATTAAACCTGGAGGTCCTAAAGTCCCCATGAATATCAGAGGGGGATGTCTATACTGACACTTGATGTTTTAAAGGACAGATCAGCGGGTGCCATAGCTGTGTTCACACCTTAGAAACCAGTCCTATAAAAACAATAAAGATGAATTCTGAAGGAGAATCGTATATCTCGTTTGACGGGTTCCAGTCGATTGTGATCCAGAACCCACAGTCGATGGGCAATAGGAGCGACAGTCTGCAGTACATGGACCACCACCAGAACACGCTGCCCATGTCGGGTGCGTGGCAGACCTTGCCCCCGGGGGTCGGTCACAACGCCCCACCCCCCATGTTTAACCAGAACCAGGGCTGGCAGCCCGGCCGCGCCCACCCCGTCCCCATGGTAACCAACCCAAACAGAATGATGAATAACTCCCCCATGACAACCGCCAGGGAGAGTTTCCGACCGGTCAACATGCAGAACGTACCCGGCATGGCGAGTCCGAGGGACAGTTGGCAGTTGATGCACGATAGCACGTCTATGACGCGAGTGCACGCGTTGATGACGGGCGACCCGCAGCCTACGTTACACCAGCCACCACCACCACCACCCAAACACCACCGACGTAAGAACCAGTCCATCCCCGTCCAGAACGCCCCGTCACTCAGTAACCACAGCGACTCAGGGGACATCCAGTGGGACGTGGTGCCCCCCATGAGGACCTCCAACAGGAGCCCCCCCAGGACCTCCTCCAGTAGGAGCCATGAGTGTACCGTGTGTGGGAAAGGCTTCAACTCGTCCCAGAACCTCAAAGTGCATCTCAACATCCACGCGGAGGAGAAGCCGCACACCTGTCCGCACTGCCTCAAGGGGTTCAGCCATGCCAGTAACTACAAGCGGCACATCCGCACCCACACGGGAGAAAGACCTTATGGGTGTTCCCACTGCGGGCGCAGGTTTAGACAAACCACCCAGTTGAAGATACACATGACTAAGGTCCACAGTGTAGGGGCTCCCATTAAGAAGAACCACATCTGTGCTATCTGTGACAAGGGCTTTGAGTTCCCCAGTATGCTAAGGGTGCATGCCCAGAAGCACCTGGAGGGGTCCACTCACGGGGAAAAGACGCACATCTGTCAGGAATGTGGTAACGGCTTCACAACACTGGGCTCGCTGCAGAGACACGCGGCCGTCCACAAGGGGGAGAAACCTCACGTGTGTAAGGTGTGTAACGCTAGGTTCACCTTCGCTGAGAGTCTAAAGAAGCACATGGTGTCACACGGGGTGGGAGGCAATATGTGTACAGAGTGTGGCAGGCGGTGCCGGTCCTCTACAGAACTTAAAGTGCACATGAGACGCCACACAGGAGAAAAACCTTATTCGTGCTCTAAATGTGACAAGAGTTTTGGCACGTTGGATCGCGTTAAGAGCCACATGCGGACACACACCGAGGAGAGACCCTACAAGTGTTCAGAATGTGGCAAGGGCTTCAAGATGAAGGCAGATGTGACAAGCCACATGAAGATTCACACGGGGGAGAAGAACTATGAGTGTAAGGAATGTGGCAAGGGGTTCCTGCGCATCAGCTACCTCACCCGCCACATGCGGGTGCATCAACCCGGGAGGAAACCCTCCAACCGCACTATAAGTAAGGGCAAGGACTTCAAGACGAGTAACTCATCCAAGACGGGGAAGGAGCAGTATGAGTGTCTGCGGTGTGACAAGGTGTTCCCGGATAAAGCACGTCTACGGGCTCACATGGTGGTGCACAAGGGGGAGAAGAGACACGCGTGTGAAGAATGTGGCAGAGCATTCGCCAGGACCAACGAGCTTAAGAGGCACATGCGGATACACACAGGGGAGAAACCTTACGCGTGTCCATTCTGTGACTCACACTTTGCCCATTTGTACACCCTCATAATGCACAAGCAGATCCACACTGGGGAGAAACAGTTCACGTGTAAGGACTGCGACAGGAAATTCAGAACCAAGAATGGCCTAAAGCTGCACAAACTAACCCACAACCGGCAAAGCTTTGTGTGTGACGAATGCGGGAAGTCGTTCGGCTACCCCCATAGCCTGAAGGAGCATAAGCGGATCCATACGGGGGTGAATGTGTTTGAGTGTTCACACTGTGGGCGGAGGTTCCCACGTAAGAGGGCCTTGGAGCAGCACGAGATGATCCACACAGGGGAGAAACCTCATGTGTGTAAGGAGTGTGGTGCAGCGTTCAGACAGGCAGGCAGCCTCAAACTGCACTCTGCCACCCATACAGGAGAGAAACTCCACAAGTGTTCAGAGTGTGGAGAGGGTTTCTCCCTCAGAAGCCAGTTACATGAACACAAGTTTGTGAAACATAGCAAAGAGAACGCCCGGACATGTCCCGACTGTGGGGAGGAGTTTAAGCGATACGAGGCGCTGGTGAGCCATGTGTTGAAACACCAGACAGAGGAGAATGATGACCTCCCCCATGTGTGTTCAGACTGTGGTAAGGCCTTCAGACAGATGTACCAGCTGGTGGAACATGTGAGGATCCACACAGGGGAGAACCTCCATGAGTGTGCACAGTGTGGTAAGAAGTTCACCCAGAAGAGTAAACTCGAGTACCACATGGCCTCCCACACAGGAGAAACACCTCACCAGTGTGCAGAGTGTGGTAAGGCATTCAGACACCGCTACCACCTCAGGAAACACAAGAAGACGCACATGGCCGTGGAAGAAAAGGAGAAAAAGGTAAAAGAAACCTTCCTCTGCACGGATTGTGGTAAAGTGTTTAAGACTGAGAGACAACTCCAACGACATATGGTGACGCATAGATTAGAAAAAGTTGTTGAACCGAGCAAACCAACAGTCAATCACAGTGAGGACACTCTAGAGGAACAAGTAGTTAAGAATGAAGAAGCTGTGGGTGAGGAAGATTCCCATCAGGAAGATGCTGCCGATGAGGATGTCGATGAGTCATTCAGTGACGCTGTGCAGCAAGCCGTCTTTAATGCAGTCGGTGATTCTCTGACAGAAAACATCAATCTGGACTCTCTGTTCAATAAAGCTGACCGGACGTTAAAACACCCCAGTAAGAAGGTGGAGAAGGTGGACAACCTGACCCAGCCGTATGTGTGCCTGGAGTGTGTGGTGGGGTTCCCGGACTGTGAGAGCCTCCAGGCGCACCTCATGACGCACCTGGGGCAGGACGGGCCCCCCGACCACCCGCCCACTGTGGAGGTGGTGTGTCCGGAGTCCGGGGGAGAGGAGGACCTGGGGGCACCCTCCCCGGTCAGTGCCCACACCTCAGAGGTGCTGAGTGATGTGGACACAGACGGGATGGATACGGTGAGCACCGACCGCGCTGATCACGTCTACGCGCGCGGTGCCTCCCTGGAGGAGGAGGATCTCAACACGTTGTTGGAGAACACAGACAGCTGCTACATGTGTCACGTGTGTGACGACAAGTTCAGCGCCTCACACGCACTCAAACAACACATGAAGACGCACCAACAGGAGGAGAAAAACATGGTCAATTATGTCAACAAACATTCCAACATTTCCTTTGTGTGCTCTGTTTGTAAAAAGGAGTTCCGTAACTCGTCGGTGCTCAAACGGCACATCGAGACCCACATGGGGAAGTACCTCCCCCACTCTATCGCTGCGGAGGACCCTGTAGCATTGAAGGAGAGTCTGAAGGCTCATGTAGAAGACCACAAGTGTTATAAGTGTGGTGAGGAGTGTGTGAGTGCGGCCGAGCTGTTTGAACACCTGAAGCTGCATATCGGTGACATCATACAGACGGCCTGCCCGGTGTGTGGCCAGATGCTGGATCCGGCCGGGCTGAGGTTCCACCAGGTTCTACACACCGAGGGGAAGTCACACGGGTGTAAGAAGTGTGGGGAAGGGTTCTTCACAAAGCTAGAGCTCACCAGACACAATATAGTCCACACAGGGAAGAAGACCTTTGTGTGTACAGAGTGTGGTAAAGACTTCAAGGAGAAATACGACTTAAAGTTACACATGATGATCCACACAGGAGAGAAACCTCATGTTTGTTCACACTGCGGTAAAGGGTTTAGGATAGTCGCGACCCTCAGACAACATATGCGGACCCACACAGGGGTGACACCCTATGTGTGCTCAGAATGTGGGAAAGGGTTCACTGTTGCAAGTTCCCTCAAAGAACACATGATGATCCACCGTGGAGAAAAGCCTCATCTGTGTTCCCACTGTGGTAAAGGATTCAGAACAAAGGGTCATCTTAATAAACACATCCTGATCCACACGGGTGAGAAACCTTGTGTGTGCAGTATCTGTAACAAGGGGTTTACGGTGCCTGAGGCGCTCAAGAAGCACATGATGATGCACACGGGGCAGAAGCCGCACCTGTGCTGCTACTGCGGCCGCACCTTCTGCGGCAAACAGGAGCTGGAGAAGCACATGGCGCGCCACGCCGACGGGAAACCCGACCGACCTCAGAAGAACCTCCGCTGTAAAGTCTGCCACCAGGAGTTTGACCACCGGACGTCTCTGAAGGACCACATGGCCACCCATAGGTGCACCGAGTGTGGAACGCTGATTAAGACAGAGGACGGTCTGGCTGAACACATGAACAGGGTTCACAGGAAGATAGAAGTGTGGCATGAGTGTTTTGAGTGCGGTGCTTTATTCACCACGGACGGTTCTATACAGCAACACCTGTTAGGCCACACCGGGGACGAGACCCATGTTATTGAGACCATGGTCAAAGAAACAGTCGATGACACTGAGGCCAGCGAGCGTAATGTGTTGAGCTATGTAATTCATCGCATGAATTGATTAACTTATGTTGAGTATCCATTTATTAGCTAGCAAACAGAACCTGTAGTTGTCTTCCAACTGTTACTGTAAACATGCTTTATTTAGTTTTGTCACATTTTCGTGGATTTTAAAATCAGTGAAAATATGTACAGAGTGACAATTTATCCAATGTAGCTATATAACAACAATATCTCAAGATCTGCAAATTTAAATCCACGCGAAATTGTACTTTTTAGTAAATTTCCGAAAACTTATAACAGCAAAAATGTCTCTGTTTACAGTATTTACTTTTTTTTATAAGATTGAACTCTTCATCTTCCATACCTTAACATCATTACAAGAGTGTGTTTTTGGTTCACCTTACCTGTTTAGAGAGATAGACGTAGTTCAGCTTACCTTCAGAGCAGGTCATACTGAATGTAATATTTGAGAAAGCCATACCCTGACATTACAGGTACTATGGGAATTTTGTTGTTTCTAGTCATTTTTTAACATCTGATTAATACTATTTACACTACCTACGGTGTATTCATTGCCATGTGCTTATTGTTGAATACTTGCTGCCAAAACCAATTGCTTGAGATGAGACAGATGTAGGTCTGTATTATTGTTGCTTGATGAATCATGAAACCATATCTACATCACACCTGAGGCATGAGATTAATCAAAATGTATAATATATCTAGAAAAAACGGCCATGCTTGAATACAATGCCGTGAAGCAAATACTCCCCCCATGTTGTGCATAAAGTACCTCAATGCAGTTAATACTGTGTCCTAGTACAATAAGTTACCGGTAAAAAATTAGCAGGTGCGATAGATGTATGAACATCTTTTGGGTACATCTTCATGTACATGCGAAAAAATATTAAATCTAACTCAGTGAGTTCATTCATATGATGTCAGGGATTCAAGGTACACAGATAGCTACAAATAATCTGACACGATGTAGATCTATGATTAGTCTCTACATGAGTCAGTAGTATTATGTCAATGTTGTATGTATGTACAAGTGACTATTTCTTGAATAATTTGATCAAAATGACTCATATTCAATAGTGCACGCCAGCTTATGAAATGTAAAACATGATATGGTGGATGATAGGAGGCAAATCATATTCGGTAGTGCAATATCAGATATATAGTGTAAATGTCTTTATGCTAGAGCTTCTATCTATATCGAGGGTTAGTTAATGTGTTACTATTCTATAATCTATAAATGCATGTATTTAATCAACCATATAACTTATAAATCATGTCTATGTCCGTATGAATCACCGGTAGTATGTTTTATCCCTTGGCAAAATAAGAAGGATGTCTATTTATTTCCTGCAAAATCTTTTGATGAATCACGGTTTGGTCTAAAGGGAATAATTACCAAAGAACTTTTGGTGACTATAAACCTGTGGTCTTTGGTCTTCCTATAGTGTTTTATTTGGCATTTGCTCTCATAGCGCTTCCATAAATGAACCCGTTTATAACTGTGACAGACAAGACCATGTACCATTGTTTTACAATTTTAAACTCTTTTGGGTGTGTTGATGAATTAATTGCAATTACACAAAGGAAACTGCAATATTGTAGTTACATGTTACTTTTCTGTTGAAATAAATCTATATCAATTATCATTGTGTGTCCTCTTGTTCATGAATTATAAATTCATTAGATATTGGGGGTGGGAGGAGAGTTGGTTTTTCTAAAGTGTCTGGCTTCACAAAATACTTCACAGGATCTCACCGTTCTTCAATAAACGGTGAATTAGGTGTAAAGTGAGACTAGCACCGTTATAGAGTGAATGTCTCACGTGTAAGCTGCGGCTAACCAGGCTTGTAGGCAAATCAGAATCAGCTTTCATTTGATAATAAACATGCCTATATAGAGTGTGCCTTATAAATACGAGGGTTTTAAAAATATATATGTTTTAAAACTTTTCTATCAAGACAATGTAGTGCCTTCTAAGACTAAGACAACAATAGTGACAGATTTACTTTGATTCTCACCAAGGGACAGTTGTGAATCAACAATGACATGCTAAAAGAGAAAACAGGAGCCTTAACATATGACAACCAAAATACCAGATAGATAAGGCCAGCATGTCCCCACCTAACCAACAAGTTGATGCCGTATGTAGGGCCACTTAAAATCGATTATCAGCTTTGCGGATAGCGCCCGCACCTGTTAAAAACGGCCCCATCAACCCTTTTTTAGCTTCTTCAATTAAAAAAAACAGTCAAAATGGGCGCCCCTATCAATAAAAAAGGAAAAAGGGTCAAATTTCCGCATCAATCTGATAGCAGGGGTGCCAATTTATCTCACCCCAAAAATGGGATTTGTTATGGTTTTTAAACCGAAAAATCGTAGATTTCTGATTGAAATCGGAACAATATAATACCTATTTAGTGTAGCCTTTTACATATAATTTCCAATATCACTATTACCCGGTAGTTACAGTATATAAACTTAAAATATTACTTTAAAAAAAAGTGACCTCCCTTGTCACCTTAACTGAGGAAAAAAAGGAAAAGTAATCTCCCTCGTGGTCTTGAAAAAAGTATTTAAAAAAAAGCCTCCCTCCCTCACCCTTTTTTCCCCCAAAAAGTGTCCACAAAGCTGATAATCAATTTTAAGCGGCCTAGGCTTTAGAGAAATAGTCATGGAGTATCAGAGGGATATGGTTCTCCTCAGGATAAGAGCATAATAACATATCTCCCATATCTATGGCATTGAATGCTGTATGGGATTAACAACAACTTAACACTATGAGAGGCATGAATAAGTAGGCTACTAACTGTAGTGAAATAAAAGTGGGAAGTACTACAGAAGTCGTTTTTTCTATGCTTTTGTAGGTCGTACCATATGAAGACAAGAACCTCTGAACTAGAATTTTGAAGAAGTAGTGACTGCTGAAAGGCCAGGAACAATGAATACTGAGGACAAAGTCTATATCTCATTTGATGGCTTGGACTCAATATTGGTCCAAAATGCGGCCCAAGTGGCTGCTCAGAATGACAGTGTGCAGTATGTGGAGACCCACAATGCATGGCAGCTGGAGCAGGATGCTACCCAGAATGCAGTGGTGATTCGGCAACAAGATTGGCAGCCCAATGCGGCACAGAATCAACATGTCCGCACTAATCCAAACAGCAACACGCAGGCTCAGACCATCATCAAGAATGCATCGTCAATTACAACTGCAAATCAGAGTGACCAGGATTGGCAGTCCTTCACCCTACAGAACGGGGCATGTAGAACCCGACCGCTCGTGTCGAGCAGTCGACAGTCCGGTGTACACCAAAAACAGTCTACCCAGAATGCAGCTGTTCTCGGCACTCCAGGTGGAGGCTTTGTTTGCTCAGTTTGTGGGAAGGAATGTAGTTCTCCCCGCGTCCTTAAAACTCACATGGTGACGCACACGGGAGGTAGCCATGAGTGTCCCGTGTGTAATAAGCTCATCTCGTCCGCCAACAATCTGAAGCTGCATATGGCGATACATTCAGAGGTCAAACCTCACCATTGTTCTATCTGTGGTAAAGGTTTCAGTCATGTAAGTAACTACAAACGGCACATGATGAAACACACGGGAGAAAAACCATATGAGTGTTCAGAGTGTGGTAAAGTCTTCGCACAAGCTGACACATTGAGGGGACACATGATGACCCACACAGGAGAGAAACCTCACGCCTGTCCACTGTGTGATAAAAGATACATACGAGCTGCCGCCCTTAGGGAACACATGATAATTCACACAGAACAGAAACCCCATACATGTCCAGACTGCAGTAAAGGGTTTTTCCGTTTTGGCAGCTTGAAGAAACACATGGATAAACACCATCGACACATACCTGGAACAAACGAGAATGAGCCTCAGTCCCCTGGCTGTACAGATGGTCCTGATAGACCCCATGTGTGTGTACACTGTGGCAAAGGGTTTACACTCAATAGTCAACTTAAGCAGCACTTAAGGTCCCACCCAGAGGAGAGAGCACATGTCTGCCTGGACTGTGGTAAAGGATTCAATCATCCTGATCGCCTACAAAAACACATGTTGACCCACACAGGGGAGAAACCTCATTTGTGTTCACACTGTGGTAAAGGGTTCAGCCGTTTAAGCTACCTAAATAGACACATGATGACCCACACAGAAGAAAAACCTCATTTGTGTTCACACTGTGGTAAAAGATTCGATCGGCCTGGACGCCTTAAGAGTCACATGCTGCTGACCCACACAGGAGAGAAACCTTATGAGTGCAGTATCTGCAGTGCAAGATTCAAGTCTGGTCCCAAGCTACAGCTCCATATGCTTACTCATGGTGAGGAGGGATCAGTTTGTACTGACTGTGGAAAAGGATACCGCAGTGAGGCTGAACTAAAGGTACATAGGGCAGCAGCTCACCCAGCTGAAAAAACTCACTCAGCTGATAAAACATATCCATGCACAAAATGTGACCAAGTCTTTCAATCATCGAAGCAGTTTAAAGAACACAAGAAGACTCATACTGCGGAACAAGAGCCCCATGATTGTTCTGAATGCTCACAAACATTTACGAGCTTACGGAAGTTAAAGAACCATGTGAAGGAAGCCCATGACGCAGAGTTGACAATTCCCTGTTCTGAATGTAACAAAAAGTTCTCAACGAATGAGTCATTGGCAGCACATATGCTTTCGCATACCTGGACAACAGACCACAAATGTGTGGTATGTAGGAGAGTTTTTACAGATGACACTAGTTTACAAAAACACATGATGAAACATAATGCTCCAAAAAAACATGCTTGTACAGAATGTGGTAAATTGTGCGGACGTGCGAATGATCTTAAGGCTCACATGACAGTGCATACAGGAGAGAGGGCCTATGCATGTCGTTACTGTGATAAGAGATTTACTAAAGTAGGGACAAAAATATCGCATGAAAGAATCCATACAGGAGAGAAGCCCTTTACTTGTACTGAGTGTGGCAAGAAGTTCTCACTTAACCGTAACCTTAAACTGCACAAGTTGCAGCACAGTAGGCAACCGTTTGTGTGTAACGACTGTGGGCAGAGCTTTACTAGACCTTATGATCTAACTTGGCATCGAAAGACACATACAGGACAAAAACTGTTTGAATGCACACAGTGTCGGGAGAAGTTTGCTCGGAAGGAGTCCTTAGACCGCCACAAAGTGATGCACGCCGCTGAGGGCCCATGTGTGTGTCAGAAATGTGGTAAAACATACAGGGATGCATGGGCTCTGAAATGCCACACTAACAGTGTACACAGAGGAGAGAAACGTTATGAGTGTCAAGAGTGTGGCAGACGATTCAAACACCCAAGTATGCTGAAATATCACATGGTAACGCACAACGGGGAAAGTGCACCTAAAGTACATAAGTGTGCAGAATGTGGGAGAGGATTTTCAAGAATGTCTGCCTTGAGAGCACATGAGGTCACCCATGTTTTCAAAAAGGAGAAAGACTCAATGAAAAAATATGTGTGTTCAGAGTGTGGACATGCATTCAAGTATAAGGGTGCACTTGCGGAACATATCAGGATCCACACAGGGGAGAAACTGCTTGAGTGTTCACACTGTGACAAGAAATTCACATGTAAAAGTAAGCTGCGGGTCCACACACTTTCACATACAAGTATCAAGGCCTATGTGTGTTCAGTTTGTGATGAGAGATTCAAGTATTCCTCTGCACTAGCATTACACAAAAAGACACATGATAAGACCGCTGTTGAGGAGAAAATGGTACTGCTCTGTCCAGATTGTGGGAAGACCTTCACAGAAGAAAGGAAACTCAAACGTCATATAATTAGGCACAATTTGGACAGAACTGCGGAGAACCGTCAAACAGAACCTATTGATTCTGAGAGTTCTCTCGTTCAGGTTGGCCATATCAAACAAGAATTAAGAACCCCTAACGATACACCTCTAGTTCAGCTTGATAATAACCAGTACAATTTATATGATCCAAATATTGATGATACTGAAGGACCACATATCAATCATACAGATCATTCTTACAGTGAAACACAAACCGAAGATATTGAAGGACATGAGATCGATTATACAGATCACTCTAACTATTCAAAAGCCCTCAAGGAGATTTATGAAACTGAGAAATCAGCTCTGCTCCAGCCTGGTCCAAATGAAACATGGAGTGATTCAGATTCCAATACTGATGAGTCTCATGCAGTTGCTGAATCTGCTGATGCAGATGAAGGAGACAACCCTTTTGTGTGTTCAGACTGTGGAGCCGGGTTTAGCGACTGGGACAGCTTAGTGACACATGTCGCGACTCATTCAGGAGAGGTCTGTCCTGATGCTGATGAGGAACAACATGATGAGCCGTCTCCAGCTAATGAGGCTACAACAAACATGGCTGATGAGGCAGCCGCAAAAAATGTATTTAGGTTTACAGCGATGCTTGTTGACGTATTACCAGACCATAGTTATGCACGTGACACGACCCTAGAAGACTATGATTTACAAACTCTCCTGGATCACGCAGACACTCACGTCCACCTGTGTGGTGTATGTCACAACCTATTTGGGAGCACACAAAGTTTGAGGACACACATGGAAACTCATGTCGTGAAGACGTCCACTCTCACAGAGCAGAAGATTCAGGCGGTAAGGCAGCATTTCACTGCCCAGATAAAAAACCATCAATGCTATAGATGTGACGAGCAACTGAGTAACTCATTCCAACTGTATGAGCATATTTGCCACCACTTGGGGGGGAAGATTCATCGTGCGTGTCCTGTGTGTGAGAAGTTTGTCGACCTGGCGGGGCTCAAACAGCACAGATTCATGCACTTAGGGCTAAAATCAGACATGGATAAGCAATGTAGTGACATATTGTACACAATGTCAGACCTCGACAAACAGATGAAAACTAACGCAGTCAAGGGAAGTACCGGGGGCTATGTATGTCCGGAATGTGGGAAGGACTTCAAGAAGTCATATATGCGGTTCAAGGTTCACATGATGAGCCACACAGGAGAGAAACCTTACAAGTGTTCATACTGTGGTAAAGGGTTCAGTACAAAGGGGACATGCAAAATACACATCAGGATGCACACAGGGAAAACACCTTATGTGTGTTCAGTCTGTGACCGACGGATTCAGACCCGGCACGCACTCAGTTTGCACATGCTTATGCACAATGGAGAGAGGCCCCATCTTTGCTCACAATGTGGGAGAGCATTTAGATTGAAATCACATCTAAACAACCACATTCTCATACACACTGGTGAGAAACCATGCGCGTGTAAGTTATGTGACAAGAGGTACACTGCACCATTCTTACTGAAGCAGCATATGATGAGGGAACACGGGATGACAAAACCCTTCCTGTGTACTGAATGTGGAGTCTCACTCTGCACCCGACAAGAGCTAGCAAAGCACATGAAGAGACATACAAAAGGGGAAAACCATAACCCAGTTAGTAGGGGTTCCAAGTGTACTTGTAAAGTCTGTAAGGTACAGTTTAATCAGCGCTTCAAGCTGTTGGACCACATGAAAACCCATGAGAAGTGCCCAGAGTGTGGCCTTCACTTTAACACTGTGGACAGTCTGAGAGATCACATGAAGATTGCGCACAGGAAAATAGACATTATACACGTGTGTTCAGTGTGTGATGAAACATTCAGATCAGAGAGTTCTATCCAGGAACATGTGCAAACCCATGTGGGAGATAGAAGGCATATTCTAGAGACAGTGGTTGACGAACGGCCAGCAGACACTGAAGTCAATGAGTGTAAAGTGCTGACCTACATAATACACTGTATGGAATAACATTATTGTGAATTGATAGTTCTAGCATCTGAATGATGGTTCATAGGAAAGTTTTCATTATATAGATTAATTGCTATAGACTGATTGCCTTTTATATCCTGTTCAAATCAGAAATGTGCTGCTAATACATTAGTACTATAAGGTTCCCTACTTTAAAACAGGAAAGTATTACCAGGTTCTGAAGTTTAGAGAGAGCAAACTTCAAAAACCAATACAATGGGCCTCCTACAAATAGAGTTTTAAGATTGGCAATTTTCATCTCGTTTGTACCAAGGAAGGCGGACGTGTTCTTTGATTAAGCAGATAAGCAGATGGTTAGGTATATGTAGGATGATCTATTATTCTTAATGATAGTACATAACTCTGTAAGCTGACCTCCCTTATAAGCTGACCCCTCACTTTAAGAGAATGTTATATGCTAAATTAGGCTTAATATCCCAACATGTTGTCGGTATGGTTTGCCAGAGAGGTTTTGTTGTAATATTCAACTTGCTATGGTTTAACTCTTCCTTTCCCGATCGCGCATTTATGCGAATTTTTGGCCGATTTTGAGCCCCCTGCCATCTTCTCAAAAATTGCTTCAAAGCTTAGATTTTTTGGATTCTCACTATTTGCTATATAGTCTCCAGGGACCCTGAACCATTTATCTCTATTAATATTTTCCTTCATGTGGTTGGCTTGCCAACTTGAGGGACAATCAACCCGATTTTTACCCATATTTAATCGACTTTTCAGGTAAAAATCATTAAAAATGTAGGACAATATGATTTTTTTTTGTAAAAACATGCTTCAGAGAGTTTTTCACGATTTAAAAGATGGTACTAATGTTTCCCATTAATTTTGGTGTGATTTTAGTCAAAATATCCATTGCCATAGCAACAGATATGCTAGAAATAATGATTTTGTGATTTATTGGTTGCCATGGTAACCATATCAGATATGGCCGTCATGACCATTCCACATACAAAATCTGAAAATACCTAACAAAACCTACAATATGGTATTTATTCCATCTCAATTGATGAAGGGGATCCTGAAATATTGCAGTTTGAATATTGGTTCAAGAAACACTTTTTTGATATTATTGCTATTTTGATAGAGCCATATCTTGCTTATTTATATAGATATTGGAAATTAGGGTACGACCCTTTTAAGTCAACATCCTTAGTTCATAGTATCATTACTCCACTTGTAATTTGAATATTTACATAATTCCAAAAGTTCTGAAATGCTCATGCCATCATCTATAGTCCAAAATACACCCAAAAATGATCCGGGAAAGGAAGAGTTAAGGTCCAGGAAGTTTGACGAAAGATGAAATCAAGGGGTAATCTTTCTTGTATTTTTGTAATCTCATAGTGGTAATGGTAGGGATGGATGGGGTAGTTAAACATGGTCAGAGCCTTATTTGCAGAATGTTGATTTGTAATGGATTGGAGCTAACTATAATGATACATTGGCAAAGAGTAAACTAAACTCATAGATGATAAAAAAAGCACATGGCATACAATATGTAAGCCTTTTAAGCTACGAGTGCAAACATCTGTGTAGAACATACGATGTGCAAAAAAAAGCATATCCCTTGGCAATGTGAAAATATATGTTATTCAGTGTAGAGTGCACCTTAGGGATAGGACCGCTCCCTATCAATGTTAGGAATTTGTTAGTGTTGAAATTGATATTTCGTAATTCAGTAAAATCACCCTGAAGATTGTAGCAGGGGTCTACCATATGCTATTTAGTATTCCATTATGATATTGGGAATCATTACATAACTTTGTATTGGTGTTCTTCTATGCCTTTGTAATAAATGACATTAGTCGATACATGTTTGTTGTTCCTTCGTTGATTATTTTTAGCCTCAAGTTGATGTTTTATTGTCAAACATTTTAAGTACCTTCCAAGACAAGACTTAACAGGGATTTCAAGTTTGAATCTAATTTAATACTGTCATTCCCACCCTGGAATAAGTGCAATTAACAATGACCTGCTAAAAGAAATAAAACAACAGTTTGTGGCCTAAGCATAGAATTCCGAATAAACACAGCATCATTGATCGAATACCTTAGTAACCCAAATATTGGACCCCATAGATATAGGATTGATATTCAGCCATTCTGTTGGTTTAAACTACAGGTACAAGTTGCAAGGAATTTATCAGAAACAAATTTTCTTGAATTACCCACCGGTATATGTAGAGTTCAGTGTCATTAGTAGGGAAACCATTTCCTTGTTCAAAACCGAGTATAGACTCCCTAGATATAAGCCTATAGTATTTCGCTACCTAGCCACTCTCGTACCCCTACTAAGCCTCCCGATCCTCTCACGTCAGTAGGTCAGTAAATCCCTCCGGATACAGACGATACTCAGTCTAGTCGCTACCCAACAAGTTGGTGCCATCTGTGGTGATCAGAAATAGTCATCGAGTAGCAGAGGGATGAGATTCTCCTCAGGATAAGAGTATAATTACATCTTCCATATGTATTACTGTAATTTACATTAAATCATTATACCATGAGAAACTATGAGAAACATGACAAATAAATAGGTAGATTACTAACTCTAGCAGGATAACAGTGGGAAGTACTATAGAAGTCGTTTTTCTATGCTTTTGTAGGTCGTACCTTATGAAGTCAAGTACCTCTCAGCTAGAATTTTGGAGAACTAGTGACTGCTGAGAAATTCTGAAAAGCCAGGAACAATGGAGACTGAAGAAGAATTCTATGTCTCATTTGATGGGTTGGACTCAATTTTGATCCAAAGTGCGGCCGAAGTGGCTGCTCAGAATGACCCTCAGTATGCTGAGTCATCGCAGCCGGACGCTACCCATAATACAGCAGTGGTGACACAATCCATCATTATCCAGAATGCATCAGCAATGACAAATGGTGTTCTGCCAATCAGAACTCAGAGTGAGGCTGCAGCTCCAAAGGACAATTTTACGGTACAGACCGGGGCATGTAGAACTCAGCCACTCGTGTCTAATAGTCTACAGCCGGGTGTACACCAACAGCAGTCTACCCAGAATGCAACGGCTGAGAACCAGGATGGAGAACCAGCAGGCAGTGACACTCCAAGCTTCCTGTGCTCAGTTTGTGGGAAAATATGCAAGTCATCCAGTTCCCTTAAAAGTCATGTGGCAATTCACTTTGATGTCAAACCTCACCAGTGTTCATTCTGCTCTAGAGGATTCAGCCATGTGAGTGCCTTAATAAGACACAAAAGGACCCACACAGGAGAGAAACCTTATTTGTGTTCAGAATGTGGTAAAGGATTTACACAATCTGCCCCGATGAAGGCACACATTGCAAGATACCATCCTCATCTGCCAGTACCAAACCTCAGAGAGAAATGCCACGAGTGTAAAGCTTGCAATAAGACTTTTACATCTGGCATTTTCCTTGATAATCACTTTAAGAAACGTCACTCAGGAGAAAAACGCATCCAGTGTGGGATGTGTGATAAAGGCTTTGTAACGGCCGAGGGTCTGAAGGGTCACATGGCCACTAGTCACGGTCAGGGCGGAGTGGTCTGTACAGTGTGTGGCAAACGATTCGCAATGCCTTCTAGACTGAAGACACATATGGCAACTCACACTAACACTAATGATGACAAGGCAGTAGAAACAACCGTGTGTCCATTCTGTGATAAAGAATTCAAGCGGTTATATAGCCTTAAAAAACACATGCTGACCCACACAGGAGAGAAACCCTTTGAGTGCAGTGTTTGCAGTGAGATATTCAAGTCTGGTCCCAAACTCCAGCGCCATATGGTTACTCATGGTGAGGAGGCATTTATTTGTATTGATTGTGGAAAAGGATACTGCAACAAGGCTGACTTGGCAGTGCATAGGGCAGTTCACTCAACTGAAAAAGCTTATCCATGCACAAAATGTGACCTGGCCTTTCAATCCTTGAAGCAATTTATAGAACATATGAAGGCCCACACTGAAGTGGCGGTAAGCAAGTCCCATGATTGTTCTGAATGTGGGAAAACATTTATCAGATTCCAGAACTTAAAGAACCACATGAAGAAAGGCCATCCTATGGAAAAGTCATTTGCCTGCTCTGAGTGTAAGAAACAGTTCACAACGAGGGACTCATTGTCAAAACATGTGCTTTCTCATTCCTGGACAAGAGACTGCAAATGTTTGAAATGTGGGAAGGTTTTTGAAGATGAGGCTAGTTTGCAAAATCACATGAGGAAACATAATGTTAAAAAACCACATGCGTGTTCAGGGTGTAGTAAAGTCTTTTCAAATAAGACAGACCTTAAGAAGCATATCATGAGGGTGCATATAGGAGAGAAACCATATGCATGTCAGATCTGTGACAAGAAATTCGCTAACCTTACAAACCTCAAATGGCATGAAAAAATCCATACAGGAGAAAAGCCTTTTAGCTGTAAAGATTGTGGGAAGACATTCAGGAGAAACTACACCCTTAAAATTCACAAGTTGTCACACACTAAACAGAGATTTGTGTGTCCTGACTGTGGGAAGAGGTTCTTTCAACCCAACAGCCTGAATCAGCATCGAAAGATCCATACAGGAAAGAATCTCCATGAATGCCCACACTGTGAAAGGAAGTTTTCCATGAAGAAACATCTAAACCGTCATGTGCTGATTCACACTGGGGAGAAACCTCATGTGTGTCAAGAGTGTGGTCAAGGATTCAGGCAGGTAGGGACCCTGAAACTCCATATGGCACACCACACTGGGGAAAAACCTCACAAGTGTGCAGAATGTGGGAAGAGATTTGTGCGCATTCAGCATTTGAGAAAGCACGAGGTCATGCATGTAATAAAAAAGCAGCAAGACGGCAATAAAAGCCACGTGTGTTCAGACTGTGGTAAAGCCTTCAGACAGATGTACCAGCTGGTGGAACATACCAGGATCCACACAGGGGAGAACCTCCATGAGTGTTCACAATGTGAGAAAATGTTTACATCAAAGAGGAAGCTAAACTTACATATGCTTATTCACACAGGGGTCAGAGCGCATGTTTGTTCACAATGTGGTCAAGCATTCAGGTATTTCTATCAACTAGCGTCACACAAAAAGACACATGAGAAGAGTACTGTAAATAAGCAACCACTCCTGTGCACTGAATGTGGTAAGGTCTTCAAAGAAGAGAGGAACCTCAAACGTCATATGATAAGGCACAACTTGGACAACGCTGATGAAACTCCAGAAACAATTGATCACGGAGGACCTTTAGTTCAGCTTGCTCCTAGTGATCGCCATGAATGTAATAGTGTTAAACGTCCATTACTAACTCCTAGTGAATACAAAGTAGGAACCTCAAGTCAAACTCATTATGATGAAGGACATCTGGGTCACATTGATCATTCATATGAGTTAGAACACCCAAATGAAACTTGTGAAACAGAAGAATCCTTGAACAGAGGGATTTGGGTCCAGCCTGGTTCAAATGAAACATGGAGTGATTCAGATTCCATTGTTGATGAGTCTCCTCCTGTAGCTGAATCTGCTGATGTGGATGAAGAAGACAACCCTTTTGTGTGTGCTGACTGTGGTGAAGGGTTCAGTGACTGGGACAGTTTAGAGGCACATACGTCAACTCATTTAGAAAATCAAACCGTTGGGTCAGGGACTGGTTGTACAGTGACCCAACGTGAGGTATTTTCTGCTGCTGCTGAGGAACAACATGATGCGCCGTCTGCTGAAGGCTGGCCTCCTTGTGTTATGTCAGGTAGTTCTGAAGTAAACCTCATTGAGGAGATATCCCCAGACCATGATTATGCACGCTCTGCTGCCCTGGAGGAACATGATGTAGAAATGCTCCTGGATCACTCAGATACTCAGCGTGTTCATCTGTGTGGCATTTGTGACAAATTGTTCGGCAACTTGTACGCCCTGGATTTACACAAGCACACTACTCATAAAGGGATGAAGAAGGGAGCTGTCACAGTGGAGAAGATCCAGGCAGTAAGGCAGCAGTTCAAGGTGCAGATTAAAAACCATCAGTGCTATAGATGTGATGAGAAACTCTGCAACTCAGTCCAACTGTACGAGCATATGAACCTTCATTTTCAAGAGAAGATATGCCGTGCATGTCCTGTGTGTGGGCAGCTTGTCGAACTGGAAGGTCTGAGACACCACAGAAATATACACTCGGGGGTAAAGTCTCACACGTGTAAGAAATGTGGTGCCACATTCCAAACTCAAGTAGAACTGCAAAAACATAAACGGATCCACAGAAAAGTGACAGACAAAAGAAGTTATGCGTGTGCAGATTGTGGTAAAATATATTATCACAAGAATAAACTAAGGATACACATGATGACCCACACAGGAGAGAAACCTCATGTGTGTTCAGACTGTGGCAAAGGATTCAGTAGGCAAAATATTCTGAGGACCCACATGAGGATTCACACAAGTGAGAAACCTTATGTGTGTTCAGAGTGTGGTAAAAGATTCAGGGAGAAAAGATTCTTGAAATTCCACATGAGGACGCACACAGGAGTGACTCCCCATGTGTGTTCAGTCTGCGGTGCACCGTTCAGTCAGGCGTACAGTCTGAAAATGCACATGCTCATTCACAGGGGGGAGAAGCCGTATCTATGTGCACAATGTGGGAAGAACTTCAGGACCAAGACACACCTGACTAAACACACGCTCACCCACACGGGGGAGAAACCTTGTGTGTGTAAGTTGTGTGAGAAGCGGTTCACTGAACCCTTCTTACTGAGGGTACATATGATGCAGGAACATGGGCTGCAGAAACCCTTTCTGTGTTCTGTGTGTGGGATATCTCTCTGTACCAAGCCTCAGCTAGCCGCACACATGGAGAAACATGCTAAACCAGGAAACCCACCTACAGGAAAGCCCAAACAAAAGTCTACATGTCAAATCTGTAAGGTACAGTTCGATCAGCGCTGTCAGCTCCTGGACCATATGAACACCCATGAGAAGTGCCCTGAGTGTAGTAGACTCTTTATCACGACAAACAGTCTGAACGAGCATGTGGCAAAAGTGCACAGGAAAGTAGACATCATACACAAGTGTTCAGTTTGTGGTGAGAAGTCTGAGTCAGAGAGTAGTATCCAGGACCACCTGACAGCCCATGTGTCGGGGAGGAGGCATATTGTAGAGACAGTGGTGGGAGAAGAGGCTGTGGGCACAGGAGGCACTGAGTGTCATGTGCTGAGCTACAGAGTTCACTTTATGGATTAATTCTTTAACTTTTTAGTCTTTTTTTATTGGCTATTTATAACATAACAGAAATATACTGATGCCATGATCTAACCGATCATTTCAAGATAATACGATTACGAATGATTTAGCCAATGTCTTAACATTAATTAGTTTTCTATTCATATTAATATGAATTGATGGTTCTAGCATCTGAGTGACAAGCGACAAAAGGGTTCTCAGTTTATTTGAATTCAAAAGTTTAGGAAACAATATATTTAAGTGGGGAATCTCAAACAAGACATTTTCGTCATTACACGGCCGCATCCCTTATTGGTAACTAGTTTACACCTTGTCTTACGCCATTTACTTCTTTAAATTGTACACACATAATGAAGAAATGCCTATAGTTCAAGTAGTATATAGTAGTAGTAGGCATTGGTTGAAAACGGTAGTATATTTATCCAAATACAATAGTAACTCAAATCTATGCAGGGACGAAATAAGAATACATGTCATTTGTGGAGGCATTGGTTGAAAACGGTAGTATATTTATCCAAATACAATAGTAACTCAAATATATGCAGGGAAGAAATAAAAATGCATGTCATTTATGGATGTTGAAATGTATCTAGTACAATACATTGTAGTTGTGTCAGGTAACTTTTGAATAATTTTGGAGTTACATTTAACATATGTATTATGGGATTTGTGAAATAAATGAGATCTGTTAACCATGTTTGCTGTTGCTACATGCATCATTATTCTCTTCAGCCCAGACCCGAAAGTTAGCTCTCAAAGTTTAATGATTAATACATTTTAACCAAGACAAAAGGATAGCAATGATAGACGAAAAAGTGAATTTTGAAATATATGTCAACAATGACATGCTGAGACAAAAAGGTACCCCTTAATAGATAGTAGCCATTCAGGAATGTAACCGCTAAATGCTGCCCAATGAATGCTATAATCAGGAAGGCGTGAGCGAGATTCTGGATTCAAGTAACAGGGGTTCAAGTACCATATATGTAGTCATACTTAGCAATGACTGAATAACAGTCACGCCTGGGTGTTTTGAAACCAAAACATAGGGACTCTCCATTGCAAGTTGTAGGGTATGTCCCAAATAATACATTAGACACAAAGCTAGTGAACAAGCTAGCGTAAGCACTAAGTGCTCAGGTCATGGTTAAGGCCCTTGGTTGTTTAAAAGGCATATAATACTCTTAAAAGGTTCCAAGTGTCCGATACAGAATACTACACATTTCATTTAACCTATGGTGTAAATGAAAATATACAGGCCTTTAAGGGCTAGTGCTAGGACTACAATGCACTGATGCCAGATGTGGTGCCTTTTCTTCAATCTGTATTATTTAACCCAAATAAAATACTTCGAAAGACACATAGCAGCCGGCAGCACTACAGAGTGGTTACTTTTTGTTCTTCTAGGTTGTGCCAAGGTGAGCCACCAAGATGCCAACAGTTCTCTGTCAGTGACACCATGCGGCAGGAATAAGTAGCACTTAGTAGGCAGAGTTCACAAATCTAAGTAGCAAGCTGTAAGACTAAGTCATACAAATCTAAGTAGCAAGCTACAGGACCAAGTCACAAAACTAAGTAGCAAGCTACAGGACTAAGCTACACAAATCTAAGTAACAAGCTACAGGACTAAGCTACCCAAATCTAAGTAACAAGCTACAGGACTAAGCTACACAAATCTAAGTAGCAAGCTACAGGACCAAGTCACAAAACTAAGTAGCAAGCTACAGGACTAAGCTACACAAATCTAAGTAACAAGCTACAGGACTAAGCTACACAAATCTAAGTAACAAGCTACAGGACTAAGTCATACAAATCTAAGTAGCAAGCTACAGGACTAAGATACACAAATCTAAGTAGCAAGCTACAGAACTAAGTCATACGAATCTAAGTAGCAAGCTACAGGCCGAAGTTCCACGCATCTAAGTAGCAAGCTACAGGACTTTATTGCACAAATCTAAGTATCAAGCTTCAGGACTTAGTTACAGCAATCTAATTAGCAAGCTACAAGACTAAGTTAGACAAATCAAAGTAGCAAGCTACAGGACCAAGTCATAAAAATCTAAGTAGCAAGCTACAGGACTAAGTTAGACAAATCAAAGTAGCAAGCTACAGGACTAAGTTAGACAAATCAAAGTAGCAAGCTACAGGACTAAGTTAGACAAATCAAAGTAGCAAGCTACAGGACTAAGTTAGACAAATCAAAGTAGCAAGCTACAGGACTAAGTTAAACAAATCAAAGTAGCAAGCTACAGGACCAAGTCATACAAATCTAAGTAGCAAGCTACAAGACTAAGTTAGACAAATCTAAGTAGCAAGCTACAGGACTAATTGCCACAGATCTAAGTAGCAAGCTACAGGACTAATTGCCACAGATCTAAGTAGCAAGCTACCGGACTAAGTTATACACATTTAAGTAGCAAACTACAGGACTAAGTCAAACAAATTTAAGTAGAAAACTACAGGACTAAGTGGCACAAGTTCAAGGGATCAACTTATTCAACTCATCTCCCTGCGTGTCCGCTCTAGGGAGGATAGTTTAAAGGATCAACCTCGCATTGCATTTTGGCACGTGTGTTAACCATCGTTGACCATGATGTACAGTGAGGGGGAGGCGTATGTGGCAGCCGACTGTCTCCAACAGTCTATGCTGCAGCAGGGTGCCCCCTCACACACAGCCCCAGCAGACAGCACACACACACTCATGTTCACTAACCACCAACCTGAGCAGCACACACCTACCGTGTACGTGCAGCACGCACCATTAGTGGCTAGTGAACTCACCCTGTCTAGTGAACGACATCAAAGTGGGCGTAGGATTAACAAGTCAAAGTCACGTGACAATAACCCCCATGGTTGTACGGTGTGTGGTAAACGGTTCCCATCGGTAACCAATCTTAAGCTGCACATGGTGACACACTCGGACGTCAAACCCCACCAGTGTGCTATCTGCTCTAAGGAGTTCAGCCACGCCAGTAACTATAAGAGACACATGCGGTTACACACAGGGGAGAAACCTCATGTGTGTTCAAAATGTGGTAAAGGGTTTATACAAGCAAACGAGCTGAAGACACACATGGCAAAACTGCACCCTCCCCCCGGGGTACCCGTGCCGTCCAAGTACCGCCAGTTTTGTCCGATTTGTAATCAGGGTTTTATAAAAGATTCCCGTCTTAAGGCGCACATTGTATCTCACAGTCAGCCGAAACTCCATGTGTGTTCAGAATGTGGTAAAAGTTTCAGTAGAAAGGCTTTCCTGCAGAAACACCAGTTGAAGCACACGGGGCAGAGAATGCTGAAGTGTGAGGTGTGTGGTCAGTGCTTCTTTACCCCAGAGGATCTAAAGTCACATATGGAGAGTCATGAACCGAGCCGCGTCGCGTCTCCGTCTTCACAATTCGGCAAGAGGTACACCGTCAAATCAAGAGTGAAACTACCTCCACTCTTACAGGAGGGACCAAAGCAATGCAGCAATTGTGGCAAATCTTTTGTAAACATAACAGGGCTGAAGGGTCACATGAGAAGCTGTAAAGTTGATAAAAGCTTCAAGTGCTCAGAGTGTGAGCAGGTCTTTGTGCTAGAGGAGGAGTTCGAGGTCCATATGAAGAAACACAAACCCTTCTCGTGCTCTGAGTGTGGGGAGAGGTTCCCTGCCCTCCAGTCTGCTAAGGACCACATGACTGAGGCTCACCCTGTTTAATACCAGAGGGTACCTCAACAACCACATGGACACCCATAGTGTAGTTAGCACTGCTGAAATAGTCACTAACTGAGCCAGGCTATAAACCCCCACCGCTCTATTTAAGCCCTGGCCCAAAAAAATTAAAGAAAGGCATCTCACTACTAAAAACAAGAAAAATGTGGCTTTGACCACGGTCGGGTTTGCTGGCAAACCCGACCGTGGTCAAAGCCACATTTTTCTTGCACCCGCCACGTCGCAACATAATGTCTTGACGTGATTTGTACCTTATATCATGATGAATGGTTAATTGATGATGCAAACATAAATTTATTCGAACTTTAGGTTCCTCTAGGTACTGGTAGTCTGTAGGCCTACAATTAGTTTGGCATTTAGTCTACCGATGACCATGTAGGCCTAATAAATAGGCTAAAATGTATGATCCCTCAATATGCAATAACATATATTTTATTAAAATGACCGATATTGTTAAAACCAATTATGTATGGTAGGCCTATGTCTATGATATAATTGATATAAAACAAACATAACAGGGACACTCATGTATCGGTATCTTTTTTCAAGGCCTACCTAGAAAATTATGGTTAAACCTACATAGACCTAAGCTCCATATGAACATAAGTTCTGACCCCCCTCCCCCCCCCCCTCAGAGCTAAAAAATCCATCGCCAGGATGGGCCTATAGGCCTACAAAAGGGCCCAGTGCCATATAGGCCTATGTAGTGTAGGGCCTATGTGTCCCAATGTATTCACTGTAGCCTACACATAAGCCTAGATCATGAAGCAACATAAGCTTATATCTAGGCCTATTTGTTCTATATTTCCATGTAGGCCTATGTGCGGATGTCCCTACTGGGCCCAGGGGGTGCAGAGGGGTCCCCTTAGGTCGGAAAGTTGCCAAAATTAAGGGACCCAGATCACAAAGTCACTTTTTTATTTAGATTAAAACTACATTGAATACCGGTATTTATATTTGCATTGAAATAGGCTACTGGGCCTTTGACAGGCTACAGACAACTCAAGTCTGTCACGGACCCCACATCGGCCCCACATCAACCCTACGGACCCAACATCAACCCCAATGGACCCCACATGGACCCCCACAAACTCCACGGACCCTGCAGAACCCCAGTTTTACATAAAACCCTATTTCAGCTAATTCTGAACCCTATGATACGGGCGATCGGACTGGCCCTGCCCAAGCCCTAGGGACTTTGACAGAACCGAGTGAAATTTGTCAATCTTTGTCAGACTGCATTCTCTCAAAATAATTAATGCCCTTTCACAATTTTACCTCCAACGGATAGCTAACAAATAATACGATGAGCATGAACTATATTTAATACTAACCAGATCAAATTCCCATCGCAAACAGTGAAATTCTGGGAGAGTCTCCGCGCACTGTGCGCAATGTTTACGTTTCAAACCGGGAGTCCAAGACGTGATACGGATGTCAAAACATTTCCGCGATACGAGACAATTGAAATAGGCTCTAAAATGTATCAATTCGCCGCTACTAAAATGTATCAATTCGCCGCTACTACAAGAAAAATGGGGCTTTGACCACGGTCGGGTTTGCTGCTAAACCCAACCGTGGTCAGAGCCACCGTTTATGCCTACAATACTACAATGATGCAATAGAAGATTGTGCCTAGAAATAAACGGTCATATGCTGAATTAAAAAGACAGCTTTCTCGATTTTATGGGTGTAGGCCTACTCTCAGGGTAGCACGAGACCCGTCCCCAAACTTCATTCAGGGTTTGGTTACAACGCACATGTGGACAGGAAACAGGGAACCCGGTCATCGTTTGATAGGCTGACAATGCTGTCTCGTCTCTGGTGACGAATTGTCATCCTAGGGAAAGGCTGACCAGGAACCCAGTCTCCCTCAGGGCTCTCTACACGTCTAAGCGGGAAGAGCACGGAGTGGCGTCCATGCGTCGCAGGTAACCCTTGGCAACATCACCAAGGCCACGCGTCTTTATCTACCAGGCGAACTGGGAACCGCTCCCGGCCTCCCGATGGCGAAGTCGAATCTTCGATTTGCATCTTTTTGTATGCAAGCGGGATGCAAAAGCTAAAATAATACAGTCCCTTTATTAGCAAAGACCTGGATACACTTACGTAGGCTAAAATATATCCTTCCTCTGCGTATATTTTCATTTTCACAATCGGCCCTTCAAATTGCGATGCCCGAAAAGAAAACTCTATGGCCAATCCCAAATGAAACGGACAGCTAGCCTAATTGTTTTAGGCTACTTGCGTTGACCACACTCGTTTCTTGTGCTGGTGATGCACACTGCATGGCGGCATTATCCTCACCCATGGCTTTATTTACATTGACAGAATCTGTCCTGGTGACGTCACAGTGCCCCATGCTGCTCCCATGGGAAAACGAAAACATTAATAGGGTTTGCCGGCGCCGCCTATGGCGGCGCCGCCGGTCGCTTTGCTCCCGGGCCGCTGGCGCGGCTGGCAAACCCCAAATAAATTAGACTGAAATGATGAGAAATGGATACATATTCTCACCTAATCCTTAAAAAAACCGGGGGACAATTCAACAGCAGAGGGTACCTCAAGACACACATGAACACACATATTGCTGTCAGCACCACTGGACTAGTCAGTAACTGGACCTGACATTTAGCGCAGTCATTAAGGTAGACTACCACTATTTGTGGATGGTTCCTGGCTACCTTGAGACACTCCGGTTTGGTACTTCATGTGCGCTGGGAATTCAACCAATCAATCAATTAGTCTGTATGTTATGATCAAACCAAACCACCAGTGTGAGCTGCAGGCTAAAAGAGGGTAATTAAAACTATACTACAGTACTTAAGTGGACATTTTAAGCACTCAAAATGCGGGCTATAGGGTTCTCCCACAGTCTGGATGCGGGTTATATGCGAGATGTGGGATATAGATGGGAATTTAGGGAGTTGCCTTGATACTATAAATAGTTCATTGATGTTTGACTGAGTTTAACGTGATGCTGAATTTAAAATGTATACATTGATATGTACTGGGTCCTTGTATGCATTTGTATGTGACGTGGCTTTGTACTTACTGTCTTTCCACTACCGCTAGACTCGAGAGGACCACTCACTGGGGATAGGTCAGTATATATAGGGGTACTGGGGATTCAGTCTCCCCCACCTAGGCTGTTTCACTAGACTGGATATTGGGACCCTTACTCTGCATGGAGAGTGAGGGGTCCTTGGTGCCTGATCAGTGATTGGTCGGTTCCATGCTGCACTGCAGTCACTGATCCTGTAGAGCCTACCTGGGTCACTCTACTACCCTAAATAGGGGTGGCCACCTGTAGGTCTCTGATCAACAGGTGCTAAATATCCGCATGTTCTAGTGGATTTCCCCCATATATTTACAAATAAAATATAGGGTTTATCTATGAAGCCTTTATGCTCTCGAGTATTAGGGTTTCGACTTACGTCTCATCAGGTGGTCTAGTAGTACACTGTACCTGGAGGGGTGTGCACCCTCCCTTAATTGGTTTGCCCCAAGTTGGCCTAATAGTCACTTGGGTAATTGGGTCAAGTTCTGGCGACCTTGCCCTTGGTTTTAGGTGGAGCTACACTGGCCTTCCCTGCTGTGTGAGTGCGTCCTAGCAGACTAGTTAAATAGGGCGGGTAGAGAGGGCGGACATCTACTGCTATTTTGTGTTTCAAAAATAGCAATTGGTGATTAACCAAAAATTGTTGACGTGGCTTTATCATCTGTCCTCCCTCAATCTACCCAAATTTACTATCCATCACATTCAGCCCCCTTGGTGTGGCTGTTTTCATTTTGTGTATCCAATTGTACTCTATGAGTAGTCTCAGTTCATTCGCCCTGAGACTCAAAGGATGTCTTGCTATGAAATCCACTATGTGGAATTCCATGTTGTCTGATGGTGTGAATTCAGGCTTTCCTGTGTTTCCACAATTCTTGAAATGGTTTGCTATTACACTTTGATCTTCCTTTTTCTCGCTGCCGATTTTCATTTGTCTTTTTCTTCTGGGGTAGCCCAATCTGGTCTTGTCCACCAGTGCATTGGCTCTTCCCATGTGTTCATTCATCCTGAAGTGGAAGTCTCGATATGTTTGTCCCACATACTGTTTGTTGCAGTTCTTGCAGGTTATACAGTATACTAGGTTTGAGCTCCTGCAACTTACATTCCATTTGGCCACATGTGTGTGACCTGTGGAGGTTGAGGATATTCTCCCAGTGGTGTCTATTCTCTTGCAGTCACCACAGTTGGGTTTTTTGCATAGGTTCCTATCTATTCTGGCAGTTGTGCCTTCTTTTTGCACTACTCCATTGTTTTCTGTTTCCCCTTGGGTGGGTGTGTTGGTTCCCCCTCCTGGATCCACTACCCCTTCTGGATGGTAGTTTGTCCTTGCTCTTACAAGATGGTCTTTGATGTTCTTGGGTCTGCTGAACCCTTTTACTAATTTCCCATCATGTATTTTCATAGTGGTCTTTGAGGCCCCTAGTTGTCCCCAGTTTTTGTCCACTATCTCGTTGGCGAAATTGTGGCCCGGGGCATATGTTGTAATTAAAAAGTTTTTCTCCTTTTCTTCCTGTTTTTTCTCTTCTTTCTTTCGTTTCTCTTTTTGTAGCATTTCTGCTCTGACTCTTTGCTCTACTTTTTTCACACATCTTTGTAGTAGATCTTCTGGGTATTCTCTGTCTCTGAATTCTTGGAGTTTAATTTCTTTCCTCCTTTCATAGTCCTCATTTCTGCCACAGATCCTGAGTAGTCTCAGGAGTTGTGAGTATGGCAGGCTTTTTTTGGTTGCTGGTGGGTGTGCTGAAGAATACAGTAAGTATGTATTGGTGTCTGTAGGTTTTGTGTACAGATCTGTGTAGAGGCCTTTCTCACCTCTTTTTACAGTAGTGTCAAGGAAGTTGATCTCCTGCTTGGAGGTTTCCATTGTGAATTTTATGCTGTGGTGATATGAATTTAGGTATGTTAACCACTTAGTCAATTCTTCATCACCATGATCCCATGTGAAAAAGATGTCGTCTATGAATCTCAGCCACGTTGTTGGTTGCAAGTGGTATGAGTTCAGCATTTTTTCTTCTAGGCTTTCCATAAATAGGTTTGCATATGAAGGAGCCAGTTTTGTGCCCATTGCTGTACCCTGAATTTGTAGAAATGTTCTTCCATTAAATTCTAGGTTATTGTTTTTTAGCACTAATTCTAGAAGGTCCGTAATGCTTTTATTTTTCGGATTGAGGTGTGCTTTTCTAGTAGATTCTAGTTTGTCTTTTATCACTTCCACTCCCTCTCCATTTGGGATGTTGGTGTATAGTGCACCTACATCTAGAGTCCCCAATACAGTTTGTTCTTTTATTTTGACCTCTTTTTCAACTTTGTTAATAAAATCATTTGTGTCTTTCACATATGATTTTATTTTCGGTACTAGTTTTTTGAGAAATGAATCTACAAAAGCTGAGATTTTTTCTGTGGCACAGCCGTTGGCTGATACCACAGGTCTGCCCGGTGGTGGATTTTGCCCTTTGTGAATTTTAGGTTGGAAATAGATGCATGGGGTTCTAGGGCAGTCATGTTGAAGGGCTTCCTTCAGTGACTGGACTATTTCTCCATTTTTCTGCATTTCTTCCAACTTTTGGTTGACCTTGACATTTATTCCCTCTGTGAGGTCATCTTGAGTGACCTCATAGGTGGATGTGTCATTTAATTGCCTGTTACCCTCTGCCACATAGTCTCTGGTGTTTAATATTACTGTGGCGCCGCCTTTGTCTGCCTGTTTTATTGTAATTTCATTATCTTTGGATAGGGCCTTAAGGGCCTCTTTTTCCTCAATAGTGATGTTGGATTTAATTTTGAAATTGTAATCTTTATCTGCTAGGGCGACTTCATTGGCTTTGATAAACCCTTCCAGGTTGGCTGACCCTGATGGGGGCACCCAACCTGATTTGGTTTTTAGTTTCTGTTCCAAGTCTGCATCTTTGTAGGCTTGTCCCAGAAACTGGAGGGTTGGCTGATTAGGATCTGTTTTACTCGGTCCTTTTTCAAAGAATTGTTTTGTTCTCAGATTTCTGTGGAATCTATCTAATTCTTTTCTTTGGTCACCTGGGTTAACTTTTCTGGTTGGGCAGAATTTCAGTCCCTTTTCTAGGATGTCATTTTCTGCACCAGTCAGAATTTTTTCACTTAGGTTAACTACAGTTGCTTTTCTAGTTTTACTGTTACCTTTTTTCCTATTTTTATTTTTACCACTATTTCGATTTTGATTCTGGTCTATGATATTTCTTTTCCTTTTTCTTCTTCTTCTATTTTTTCTATTCACTGTATTTTGTGATTTGGTAGGAGTGGAAGGATGAGACATAACATCATTTTGAACACATTTGGGATTTTTAATCGCACAGTCGACAATTTTCACAGTTACATTTTCATTCAATGTCTTAGATACTGTAGACTGGATAGATTGTTCATTTGTATTCAATAGTATCCTCGGCTGCCCCTCCTGTTGTTGGAGCGGCCCCTGTACCCCCCTCGGGGTGGATACCAGCTGCGTCTGCCTCTCTGCCCCCGGCCTCGACCTTCCCACTGCGAGGGCTCGGGGAAATCCTCAAATCCCATCGATGCTGTGGCTGACCGGGCTTCTTCCTGGAGACGGGTCTTCTCTCGAGCTTCTGCTGCCTTGGCAGCTTCCTTGGCCACCTTGGCCTCATTCTCGAGTTTGCTCTTCTCCATGGCCTGCCTGGCCGCCTTGTTTTCAGCCTCGATTCGTTTGGCACCTGTGAGAGGGTTTAAGAACTCACCCTCTTGGGGGGTGCGAGTAGCAATATTCATTCTGAAACCCTGGCATTTTACAGTTTCTTTATCTTTGATTGCTTGAGAGGATGTTTCTATTTCACCTTTTACGATATTGATTATTCTGACAGTTTCATCATGATCTACATGGTTCTTGAGAACACTCACTACCCCTTGTAGGGCCCCAGAGCGGCTCTCCCTAGCATTTTCATAGCTTTTATGTAGGAAGGAGCTGGTAAGGTCATGAATGTCCCAGGCACATTTCTTACGTGTATCACTGATCTGCTTTTTCAGTGCATGGGCTTCTCTGAACCACTGTGGGTGGTCCTGGATCCCTAGGCACCATCCTTCCATGGTGTCTTCATTCTTCAGTCGGTCATAGTACTTTGCCCTCACTCTGTACTTGGCCGCTGCGTGTTCCTCTGTACGAGCAGCCCGCCACAGTTTATGTGCCGGGGCAGGTAGCAGGTTGTCAATCCTCTGTAAAAGAGAAATGGAGTCAGTATTGGTATATATGTTTTGTGTGGGTGGGGGGCTATCCAGCCACTTCAAGTCATTCATGAAATCAAATTCTTCTGGTTTAGAATCAGTTTTTTCTATAGTTTCATATATTGTGGAGAGTTCTGGATAAATATCCATTCTACACCTTTTGTTAGGAGAATCTGCTATAAGATCTAAGAGCTGAGTGAGGCTGCATTCCTCATCTCCTTCAGTTACTTCCTGTGAAGTCTGGAGGGATCTTTTTCTATTGTTTGGTTGTCCCTTATCCACAATCTGAGTGTGGATGGGGATCTGTGCATGTCTATTTTGTTGGTAGGGGGTTTTGTTTTTCTTTTTACCTGTAGGCAGGAGCCTTGTCCCCATGTTGGGGGTAGGTTCCTGCCTGTGGTTTGTGTGTGTGTTACCCTCTGGCTCCCAAGCTGTCCCACCTATTGAGGTGGGGGCTGTGGGTGCCGAGTGTATGTGACTAGGTTCTGTGGCCGGACCCTGTGTCTGCATGTGGGCAGTCAGTGTCACGGGTCTGTGGCTATTGTAATGTTTGAGAGTGCTTTCCCTGGTCTGCCTACTATTCTTAGTAGGAGCCTGAGTGTACTCTACCCTTTCAGGGTTTGATTTGTATACAGACTGGGTGGTGTGGGTCTGGCCCGCAATCCCTGTTGTATGTATGCTCTGTTGCTGTGTTGTGTTTTTTATAACACTGTGACCACTTACAGCATTGTCATTGACATGGCAGGCTGTTTGTGTGTGTTCTCTGTTTATACCTTGACTCTCACCGACCATATGAGTAGTGGGTGAATAGTCTCGGTTTTTGTGACTCATTTTCTTTTTGCTATTTTTTCTGTTTTTCGGCTGAACAGTGTGACTAAAAAAGCATGAAAGGCTGGTTTGAACCAGTTCAGGTTTACATGTTGAGTCATTGTATGCATGGGAGGGTAAATGAAGGAAACTCACTTCTTCCATTGTAGCCTCCGGTGCTGGCACTGCTGGTGCTGGAGGGAGGGCGAATGGGTCGCTGTCGTCCTCCAATAGGTCGCAGTTGATACTGGAATCCATGTCGCCCTGGTTGGTAGTACTGTCGGTGCTAGCAGTAGCAGTTTCAGTCCTCTGGCGCTTTGTTGTGGGTTCCTTGCTGGAAGTATCTGAATTGGTAGACAAGTCTAAATCAATGTTGCTAGTTGATTTACGAAAATTGTACCTCCCCCTGACTGGGGTAGACTGAGTAAAGTATAAATCCTCGTCACTGTCTGAGTGTTTGCTTTCAGTACGACCCCTCGTACGCCCTCGGCGTTCTGGGAGGTCGATGCCTTCAATCCAAGAGGTGTTGTTGCTTCCCGTCGCCATGTTTCTAGAACATAGAACGGTCAGCGTCAACACATTTTAAATTAATTTAAATTAAATTATTGTGATCTGTATCTCGGTTGGATAGTAAATCTGTAAGTGAAGAAATCAATAAATATTTGTATGTGACGTGGCTTTGTACTTACTGTCTTTCCACATAGCCATACAAGCGTCACCAGTATCCCCTTTAACATTTTAAAACAAGTATAAATATTCATGTTCTAGGCTTAGAGGCCGGGTATTATTGTTAACCTGGGCTTAATAAGTTTAGTTAGATTGTCCCTATCAATGCAATGATTATTGCATCTCTGAGGTTTGAAGTTCACGCCATATTGCATATTGGTTATAATATGTCGTTTGATAATAAAATGGATTCATTAATGCCTATTGTTGGTGTTATTCATGAAAATGTTAGTGTAAACCGTGCAAAGATATGATGTGAATTGGTCCTAACTGTATGACAAGCGTAGACCCAGAAGATATTCAAGTTCATCAAGGACTTAATTTCCTTTCGCAACAATATAGATATACTAGTAAGTTGAGTTTCCATGTATGTACCAAATAACAAGCGTTTCTCACAAAAACAGAATCCTTTCTTTATGGAAAAGAAAGTAATAATGATGTCACCAAAGAGCCACTGAGAGCTGAAGATGCAACTAAATCATGGTTTGAAAAAGCTGCTTCCATGTCTGTCGGTTTAAATTGGGAAATCTGTCTGCCATCCAGTTACACTGCCGATATGATAACAATAAATTCTAAATGTATGAGGTGGATATCAGATTTGGCAACAAGTCATAGACAGAAGCAGGGGGAAATGTTAGATACACAAAGAAAACCTAGAAACATGAATCCTCTCCAGATCTATAGAGACCTGAACACTATTTAATTTTAAGACCTCTATCTACAAAATAGCTCTCTGGAAACACCTCAAGGACAAATAAAAAGACTAGATGCTGAACTGATAAGATGTCATGATATCTGTAGAATCCAATATGACGTAGATTCATTCACCCATTAAAAGATTTGCATGTGAGACCAAATACCTCAGTTCTCAACTCGATGAGCAGAAATAGAAAAGTGACAAAACATTGAAATAGAAGAGAATAAGAGAATCTGCATCAAGTCTGTAGAAACAGAGGACTCGGGCAAATTCAGGCCAGGACAGCAGTGCACTGTTTTGTCGTAATCCAAACAAAAGAACAGTTCTACACAACATCTGTATTCTGTAGATTGTCAGGGAAACCCACGCCATGACTCAGCAGATAATTGATGTTGTATATATTTACTTATGGATATGCAGCAGCTACAAGTACTACAAGGTGTTTTATTTCCATTTCTAGGTGGCACGCGGGGCTGGTGACACACGGGACACACATACAGTGTGTATCAGACTCCAACTAACGCATACTGTGGGACTCCAGGATAACTGAGGGTTAGCTGAATCCTGCCACCAGGGGAGCACGATTCTTGTCAGTGAAAAAGCAAGAATTAAACATATCCACCTGGTAGTGGTCTACAAACTGAAGACACCCTGTATGGACTCTGTCAGTGACATAAGAAGCAACAACTCAACATCCATCCGCTAGAGGTCTGTACACTGAGCAGATTATTCTTTATAGGGCTCCTAGGGGTTAGGCCATGGGCGCGGCCATGTCCAACCCCCGGTGCTTCCTTTGGTTGCCTCTAGATGGGGCCTATGTCAGGATAGTGATTGCTTCAGTCTGTGTTACCCAGAAGACATGTGAATAGCATTGGCCCTCAGTAACTAGGCCTACTCACTGAAGGGGTAAGTCCTGTGAACCACTTCAGAGAGAAGCAATATTGGCCTGCCCTGTGATGTCATAACCCCCGGTTAGCTGCTCCACCTAGTGGCCAAGGGCCTGTACTGAAGGTTCTCAACTTAGCACAGGTGGTGCTGCTATCAACGGCCAGGTGCCCTATACCACCAACCCTCCAATAGCAGCCAGAACTGAACATCTAACAGCTAGTAGTCTGCTAACTGAGGACTCAATACCTTACAAACTCCAGTACCAGATGGCAATCTACAAACTGACCTCAACACCTTGTATACTCCAGTACCAGACACCCTGTATGGACTCTGTCAGTGACATATAGCAGAACTAAACCTATTCACCAGGTGGTGCTCTACAAACTGAGCAGACTGTAAACCTCCATACCCCAGCCCCCCACCCCTCAGCATGTACGGGCCGCCGGGCGGTGAGTCGTACCTGGTGCCGGACTGCCTGCAGGGTATGATGCTGCAGGGGGTGCAGGAGGAGGGTATGCAGGGTCTGGTCATGGGCAACAACGTAAGGTACCCGCGACAGTTTGTGCAGCCGGTGCATCACCTCCAGCAGGCACAGGAGGCTCCTCCAGGCACCCAGCACCCCCAGGGGGGCCTCCAGTACATGGACTTCCCACAGCCACCACCACCCCCATCTGTAGTGGTGCCCACCACTAGTACAGGTGGGGGGAACAGCCATGAGTGTCCCGTGTGTAACAAGCGCATCTCGTCCGCTAACAATCTGAAGCTGCACATGGCGGTGCATGCCGAGGTCAAACCCCACCATTGTTCTATCTGTGGTAAAGGTTTCAGTCACGCTAGTAATTACAAACGGCATATGATGAAACACACGGGACAGAAGCCACATGTGTGTTCAGAGTGTGGTAAAGGGTTCATACAAGTAGGGCCGCTGAACGTGCACATAGCCAGATGCCATCCTCAACTAATGGGCAGCGATATGCAGCAGAAATGTCAGACTTGTCAAGTTTGTAATAAGAACTTCCCGTATGCATACCTTCTGAAGAAACACATGATGACCCACACAGGGGAACGATCTCACGTGTGTCAAGAATGTGGTAAAGGGTTCAACCAACCGAACACTTTGAAAGCACACATGATGACCCACACAGGAGAGAGACCTCATGTGTGTTCAGACTGTGGTAAAGGCTTCAGGGTACCAAGCCTGCTGCAGAACCACATGGTCAGGGTCCACAATGGGGAGAAACCTTTCAAGTGTAACGTCTGCGATCACAAGTTCATCAGCCAGGAAGGTCTAAGGAACCACATGATAGTGACCCATGAGAAGGGTGGCCATATGTGTACTGTGTGTGGTAAGAGGGTGGCCACCCCGACAAGGCTGAAGCAGCACATGCTAAGTCACAGTAGTAAGGAGGCCAAAGAATGCCCTAATTGTGGCAAATCCTTTGTTCACTTAGCAGGGTTTAAAAGCCACATGAAAAAGTGCACAGCTGAGAAAACCTACAAATGCTCAGAGTGTGGTAATGTCTTTTACCAGGAGGAAAGTTTGAAGATCCACATGAAAAAACACAAACCATTTTCCTGCTCAGAGTGTGGTCAGAGCTTCTCTAGTCTGCAAGGAGCCAAGGACCATGTGAAGGCCATCCACCCCCCTGTGAAGCCCCATGAGTGTGCGGACTGTGGGGAGCAGTTCAATACCAGAGGGTACCTCAGGAACCACATGAACACACACAGTGCTGCCAGTACGGCAGTATGCTGAACTAGTCAGAACTCTTTAACTCGGTAAAAGATTACTTTTGTTGGTATGATTCACCAATGCAGCCATGGCGAGTAACCCGCCGGTGCTGTATTGGTGCTTCATGCTGACTTTTCGGGAGTGTCTCAATCTCGTAGGGTCGGCATGATGGTTGAATGCAGCACTGGCGAGTTACTCCCCATGGCAGCATCCATGCATCATGACGACCCAAGGCATGATGCATTAATGCATTGTGGCGTCCTCAGAGAGTTCATTGAATCTAGCCTCAAGCAGTGACTTGTAAACGACTGAAGTTTCCAGGGAAATGAAATTATTATGACTTCAAGTAGACTGTGGTGAAAGTCGACTTCACTGAAAGTACCTATTGGAAAACATTTTTGAAGTTGTTGCTTATATGAGCTGTATCTAGTGAAGTTAGAAGCAGTTAGAATAAAGCTAAGGGTATGCTATGATATGTCTGTGCTGTGCAATATGAATATTAGTACACCAATCTAAGGTGTAATTAAACTTAAGGATTTATTTCATAGCATCACCTTACCATATATCCACTGCCCCACACATTGCAATCAGTGTCCTGTTGGGTCAAACCAATCATCAAAACAAAAGGTTATACTTCAGTACTGTCATAAACTTGTTATAACCCACATTTACGGACTCATAATGTCTCGGCTTTAGAATCTCAGAGATTGTAGTCTTTATCACCCAATAGGTTTAGTCTTAAAGTTCTCTGTCGGGAAAGTCTCTATACTATTATAGGCAGGTCCATCAGTACATTTCCCTATTTCATACTGTACCAGTTTCCAACCATCACAACTTTACTCTTTAATGGTAGTACCGTACCATTGTGATAATGTGCCTGATTTTGATAGAGCCAGGTCTTGTATAAGCGCCATGGGTATGGTGTCAATTGTAGTACTATGTGGAATCGAAATATGAAATCTATTAATATCGTAAAACTTCGCTTATATAAAATTTTTAGGGGGCTAGATCGCACCCCAGACCCCCTTAAAGCACCTTTTACCTGGTCAAATTGAGTATTATTTATGATATTCTGCCCATATTACGACCACGCCCTACTCATAGAGAAACATGCCGGTTTTATAGAGGAAAATAATCCGCTAATAAATGTGTATTTAACAGTATTTAGAATTAATATTTTTAGGCCCCTAAAAAGCTTATATTTTTTTCAAAACCTCACTTATAAGTCGAATTGGACTTTTGAGGGGAAAATCGACCTAAAGTGAAACGAAATTCCAAATAAAAATCGACTTTTAAGCGAGGTCTTACGGTAAAAGTAGATTCCACATGTTAAAGACTTGACAATAGGGGTCTCCAAATCTTTCTTAAGCATCAAAACATGACTTTGATTTAGCACCTGTCATTTATCAGCGCCGGATATAAAAGCCTCCCAAATTGAAGAGCTCCCAGCGCTTTATGACCATGGTACGATATATTATGAAGAAGTCTTTTGTGCTTTGTGACTGTATGTTAGCGTCTATGGGAGTTTAAAGAATAGACATTAGAATGGATCTTAGGGCATTGTAAGTCCTTGTAAAAGGTTTGTATGCTAGTGATGTATAACTCATAAATCTGAAAATTGTATGTGCTTTAAACGGTATATTGCTGTGAATAAATTGAATTGTAAATTGTGTTCTCTCTTGCATTGTTGTTGATAGTGTATGCGAATTAGAAAGGTAGTTTATCTAAAGTGATCTATCAGATCTATAAAAATGTAGGAACTTCAGCATAGAAATTCAGGTTGCATCGTCTTTTTGGTAGTCTATCCACAGGGTTATCATCTAAACAAAACATATTAAGGACTATCTATCAACTACCAACCGCAATAGGAACTAACATTATTGATGGAGACATGGAACGGCCAATCAACAATGGCAAAAAAGTTGGCACAGATATGCATGAAGACAACTAATAGACATACAAAAGACTATCCCACGCACTACAGATTATATTTCTGCTCTCTTGTAGGTAGTGCCCAGCCCAGCCAGCAAGATGCCAACAGTTCTCTGCCAGTGACACAAATCAGGAATAAATAGCATCTATAAGGCAGAGGTCCACACATCTAAATACCATCAGACTTATTGACCCAGGGGCACTACTGTGCCTCAGGGTCTTATACGACGGTTCTGAACCCAATTTAAGACATTTTTCCCATCACTTGTACCTGCAATAATTCCGCAAATAAAGCTTTCTGCTAAACAAATGTCACTGTTTTATGATCTGCTGATAAATGCCCATCTCCCCATGCAAGTATTGCAAATGTGGGTTTCCTCAAATACTCAAAAATGGCATTTAAAAAACTGTCACTTTTGGCTTTTTTTTCACAAATTGCTTTAACATTGCTGGTATAGGGAAAACCTCCCTCTGATGTCCTCCACCAAAGTGTCGAGCCCATAGAGTTCCATGTTAAAGCAGCCAGGAACGCTTTTTTGAGACGGTATATGAGACGCTTTGTGAATACCTCCCTTTGAGTTTTTATTTTTTTTATTTTTTCCAAATATTTTTTTCAGATCTTTTTTTTTCCCAAATATTTTATTTTTCCAAATATTTTTTTTCCCGTCCCTCCGTCCCCCCTCCCCAATCCCCCCTCCCCCGTCCCTCCTCCCGCCATCCCTACCCCTGTCCCTCCTCCCTCCATCCCCCTCCCCTGTCCCCCCTCCCCCATCCCCCTCTCCCATCCCCCTCCCCTGTCCCCCCCCCCTCCACCATCCCTCCCCCCTTCGTCTCCCCTCCCCCATCCCCCTTCCCCCGTCCCTCCTCCCTTCGTCCCCCTCCCTCCTCCCTCGACTCCCCTACTCCGCCCCCTTCCCCTCTCCCCTGGGTCACATGTGATGCCAATCGCCAATACCATTCATTTATACTTGAGAACTTGCTGATTGCTGTGGTTAACCGTCAGAATGACGTCCACTCAGGAGGAGGCGTTGACAGCGTCCGACCACTTACAGTTTATCATGGTACAGGGAGCTGATGGAGACAGTCAGCCTGTCATGTTGGTGATTGACAACCAGAATAACGACGCGGTCACCTTGACAACGCCGCTCCATGAGCAGACCACAGCACCAGCCGCTGATACAAGGACAGAGTGTGAGGTACCACATCAGGAACTGGCAGTCAGCAGTGTGAACCCTCAGAGTCATGAGTGTTCAGTTTGTGGTCAAGGATTCGCTCGAGCCGGCAACCTTCAGGACCACATGCCGACCCACACGGGAGAGAAACCTCATGTGTGTACGGTCTGTGGTAACAAGTTCCCTAGAGCCAAGAGCCTCAGGGAACACATGGTTATTCACTTTGATGTCAAACCTCACCAGTGTTCAATCTGCTCTAGAGGATTCAGCCATGTGAGTGCGTTAATAAGACACAAAAGGACCCACACAGGAGAGAAGCCTTATATGTGCTCAGAATGTGGTAAAAAGTTTACACAATCCGCCCCCATGAAGGCGCACATTGCAAGGTACCATCCTCATCTTCCGATACCAAACCTCAGAGAGAAATGCCATGAGTGTAAAGTTTGCAAAAAGACTTTTACATCTGGCATTTTCCTTGACAATCATTTTAAGAAGCGTCACTCAGGAGAGAAACGCTTCCAGTGCGAAAAGTGTGATAAATGTTTTGTAACGACCGAGGGTCTGAAGGGTCACATGGCCACTAGTCACGGTCAGGGCGGAGTTGTCTGTACAGTGTGCGGCAAACGATTCCCAATGGCTTGTAGACTGAAGATACATATGGAATTTCACGCTAGACAGTCGGCTCAAGCTAATCCCATGAAGAGGCCCAGACATGAAAAACCAATTAAATGCCCAAAATGTAACAAATCATTTAGAATAATGAAAACCTATGAATACCACAAGCAGGTCTGCGCCATTGACAAAAGCTACAACTGCTCAGAGTGTGATAGTGTCTTTTACCAAGAGGAGAAGCTACTGCTCCATATGAAGAAACACAAGCCCTTCTCATGCTCTGAGTGTGGGGAGAGGTTCCCTGCCCTCCAGGCTGCTAAGGGCCACATGACTGAGGCTCACCCACCTGAATAGCCTCACGGGGAACCAGTCAATATCATGTAGACATACTGTAAAACTTTGTGTATAAGCTGAACCCCGGCTTTTGGCGGATTCTATAAGCCGCACTAGTGATCTGAATATGGTGACTTTTGTACTATACTCTAGGAGCAAAAACATGACTTTGTGCCAATGCTATAAGCCGCACTGGTGATCTGACTCGCGTACTAGCCGCAGCCTATACAGAGGGGAGGGGGGGGGGGTTACAGTAGGTGGACATACTGGGAAACAGATCTAAAGATATCTTAGTTGTTATGACCATTGGTGTTACCATGGCAACAGTTCATATGTTTTCCATTTCAATCAAATATCTACTATAGAAAGGATGTCTTCCTACTATATAAAGCCTGAGATTGTGATTCTTTTCCCATGTTCAAGGTCAATACTGTAGCTGTAGTGGTTTGTCAAATATGGGGGGAAATGTTGTTATGCAGCTCTATATGATATAGCTGTATGTAGCCATGGGTTTTATTGATTAGTACTAGCTTGGTACAACAATACCAGTGCATATATCTATATCTATTGCTGTCTGATAAATGCTCTATAGACCTATGCAGCAAGAAAGGGTGACTTTTCAGAAAAGTTTGTGAACATTTCTATGCTGTAACTGACAAATACATAAATATAACCTCAAAATCACGCGTTCTAATGTATACTATTTAAAATATCATTATCCTATGAATATGCTGATATCAGATGTTTGCAAACATAGCCATGATAGACAATGCTAAAAGAATTCCGCTGAAACCAACGTAAGCACAACTTCATTATGAAAAAGCTACCCTTTCTTGCTGCATTGGTCTATAGCAGTGCCTGTTATAGACTTATACTATTAAATAAGTGTGCAGGGTTAAAGTAAAGGTGCTGCATTGTCTCCATGATCCAATACACATGTATTGTATTAGAATATTGAGGGGGGGCATTGATACAGATATCTTTGACTAAAAGTGTAACCAAAGATTTATTTCTAATGACATGTAGTCAGATCACACACTGAGAGGTTAATTCAAAGAACTTTGTGAAAGGTGTGTTATCATGACAAGGCAACACTACATAAGTTTTTACAGGGACACAATTAGGTTTAATAGCCAGAGAGAGACATTTTCAAATTGTGAAAGGAAACACTGCAAACCAATGCAACCTAAATTGACCTTAGAGTCAATAATAATGTTTTACATTTGACAATTGTAACCATAGTGATATTTATCAGAAATTTGATATCACTTGAGGAAGCTTAAATATTGGCCTACCAACCTTCTGTTCTGTTCTAGCCGTGTTGATCATCTTGAAAAATATATAAATCTATTATTTCAGAACTGTTCAATAATGTTCACTTGATGTCAGACGACATAGTTTCATGCCTACTAATAAACATGGATTCTTTAATGTAGATTTGTTGTTGTCCATGCTTATTCAAGAATGACGTTTCATAATAATTATCATATGAAAACATAAATGTTAATCAGAAGGGTTTTCTTATTGTATCAAAATTCAGAAAGGGTAGGTAAGACAATCAAATAAGTAAATACCCAATGATGTTACAAATAGCTTTAGGTAAAACAAAAATATGAGAGGTAGGGCATACACAAATTATCTGAATCCTATATATACATCCACAAACTACACTTCTTACCCACTTCTTATCCTAATTCTGCGGTGTAGTAGGTATTTATAGATTAATGAATAATCTATATGTCGAAACAAACACAGTCAGTGCACTGAGCGGATTTCTTTTAAAGTGGGTACATCCGATTTTTCTTCAAATTCTAAATTTCACTTAAATGCCAAACACTGTAAAAGTGTAATATTTAGAGAATAGAGGTCAATTAAATGTCATCAATGGGTGTTAATAGGTTACAAAGGGATCCAATGTCCCCTGACCATGGGCTTTTATAGTGTATTTTCAAGGGGGGGGGGAATAAAAGCGTGCACGCTTTTATTCCAAAATAACCATATATTGGGCAATAAAATCTAATTAGAGCAAAATCGGTGGAAATTAGAGGGAATGGAACAGTTAGGAAGTCAAATATATCATTTGTGAACATTCTGACTCATTTTTAGGGAAATCTATTTTTTGGTCCCATACATCGGATATACTAACTTTAAATTTTTTATCATAACATTCAATTGATTTTCATTTACAAATCATGCTTTCACAATCTGTAAGGTAATCTGCAGGTATTCCAACTTCTAGTCAAATTGAATAAGTATAGTTAGTGGGAAAATGTCAAATATGATAATCTTCAGGTGACCTACTTTATCCGCGAAAATTTAAACCATGAAAATAAGTACTCTCACAGTATATAGTGACATCCTGATTATATGCTTTAAAGCTTGACCGTCATGGTTGAAGTGAGGCCAAAAGCACCTTTGGATATAGTTCAGTTTTCATTCACAAGAGGGCTCTTAAGGGCTGGGAGCTCAGCTCTTACAGGCACAAGATAAGGTGAATATTTTGTAGATGGATAATGCTCATGGTGTCCCCTGTCAAAACACTGTGTACTAACGCATGACATGCCCTAGGCTCATATTTAATTAAATCAAGGACAATTGCAAAGGGTTTCAACTTATTTTATTTTGATCGGTTGTTACTTTCAATAACTATTATAAGAGTGATAATCTTGGCAAGTTCTGAAATCGACTGATTCAAACCAGCAGCGTCTTACTGTTACATAGTGTATAGTGCAGAATGAAGCTGTATGACTACATGAGGTATTCTTTTTAAGACTATGCGCGATACACTTTTTGGCAAGGCCCGCTTTTCAGTTTGTGGCAGCTTGTGTATGGCACACTGTCAGAAGTTAGTGTAGTTGCACAGTGAGATATAGCCTACTGTAGGTTTACGGATCAAAAGGAGGTACTGCTCAGCTACACTCACCTACTGTAAACTCCACACACAAAAGATTGTCACACCTCGGTACAATAAGAAAAACGTTTTTTTTCCATATTTCCTCAACCCATTTGACATGCATCTCCACCCATATTGCCATAGGCATGTTAGCTAGTGATATTTGAATATGTATATTTGTACAATTTAGATGTGTTATGCACATTTCAACAGTCCTACATATTGTGCCCAGGTGGGACTCGAACCAATGATCTCAAGATTGAGGTATACAGTAGGTCAGTTTGTAGTATGCAATACTGGAAACCAAAAATACCTCCTTTTACACTGTGCAGTTACAGTACTAACTTCTAACAGTGCAGGATCCAGGACTACCAGCACTCCCTACACTCTGGTAGTCCCCACACATCTATAAATGGATAGTTGCCAAAGTGGGGTTATAGACGTATAATATTCCTGCTGTCTTTACCCTTTCTTCTTTCTTTTTGTTTCGCTCCTGTTTTATTGGTGACATGTGTGACACGGCATAGTGTCAGGAAGGTTAAGGGTCAGTGGTAATGGTGGCATGGTGTGTGTGTGTGTGTGGGGGGGGGGGTTATGTGTGGAGGGTTTGCATTCAGCAAGGTTTCCACTCCAGTTGCTGTTAACTACAGGACTGACTATAAATACTGTGAAAGTATGTATTTTCGTGATTTTCGCAGATATGAAAAATCCGCGTACTTTCACAGTAGATAGATATTAACCTTCATAGCCGCATCTTGATTCATGAATGCAGCCATGGCAAGTAACTCATGATCATCAGTGCTGCATTCAAGCATCATGCCGACCCTATGGGGTTGAGACACTCCTGAAGGGTCAACATGATGCACCAATCCAGCCCTGGCGAGTTACTCACCGGGGTTGCATTGGTGCATCATGACAACAAATGTAACATTTTAGTGACATGCTACTCTTAAAGAGTTAAAAGCCACAGGATGATGAATGAGAATAAATGCCTCCATGCAGCCCTGGTGAGTAACGTGCTGGTGGCATTCAGCTGTCATTATGACCCTTAGGGAGTCTTCTAAACAAATAACCTGACGCACATGTATTTTCCCATAGGATCAGCATAGATATGTAATCCAACACTAGTCTTTCACTCACCAGGACTGCATTCATGCACCATGACGGCTTAGGATATAGTTAATCTAAGCACTTTTCCGCCATTGAAGGGTGGGTCATGCTGATCATCCTGGGGTGCAGGAATATGGTCGAGTCAACATGATGCCAATTCTGGCGATTTACTAGACAGGGCTGCATTATTGCATCAATATGATGAGGTCTTTATTCAAAGTGACAACCCCACTGCTTGGGTAAGTCTGTATGGTCTGGTAATTGCATCAACTCCCAGTTTAATTCCAAAGAAATCTGTTAAAGCAGCATAATATGCAAATACAGACACAATGGGCAAGTCACCAGAGCTCCGTTTGTACAATTGGGGCAATGCAGCAGTTTGATACTTTCACAGCAGGTAGGCATGATGCACTCAACGCTACTGCCCTTTACTGCATTAGTGCATCATAGACACACAGGGACATGCACCTGAAAGCATCAGGCAGTCCTTAATCCTTTCAGTACGGCACAGTGCATTAATGCATCATGCACCTGGTAGTCATGATGCATGAGTGCAGCCCTGGTGAGTTACATGCCGATCCTAAGGGGTTGAGACACTCCTCGGCATGATGCACCAATGCTGCACTGGCTAGCTACTTGTCGGGGCTGCATTGGTGCATCATGACGAGCAATGTCATCTTTTAGCAACATCCATTCTTACAGGGTTAAAGAGTTCATGTATCATGCTGTCCTTAAATGGTTAAGGAATTGTGCGGCCCTAAAGAGTTAGAACATCGTTCAGTTTGTAAAATGGTGAGGCATAATGTGGTCCTTAAAGGGTTAGATATATTTTTTTGTTTCGTTTTTTACATTGTCAATACATTTAGGCATGTTCTGAAAACTTGGATAATTGTTATCATTTGTTGGCATTGTTATCATTTGTTGAAATCTTTTATGGTGGTTTCAAGGATTGCATAATGCATTCACGCATCATGCCCTTGTCATCATGATGCATGATGCACCAAGGCAGCACGGGTGAGTTGGCGAGTTGGCAGGGCTGCATTGGTAAATCTTTTAGCGACATCCATCCTTAAAGGGTTAAGAACAGCATAGGGTGCCTTAATAGGTTATTCCCTCTTGTTGTCCCGATGTATGAAGACCTGTCTGTGAGAGCTAGGTAAACTATAATTGGCGCTGGTTGTATACAGACATTGTAGTATCCGACTGACCTTTTTTTTCCTTTTTTCTTTGGAGTGCTTTATTGAGTAAATGATCTGAAGGCCAAAACTACCTTGGGCGCATTGCTCTTATGCCGCCAGTACCCCGATCTGTGCCGACAGTCTAGGTCCATGGTTGGGCAATCAGGATGAGCATTATTTTAAAGACAGCCATTATGGTCCATGTGAAACAGGACATGGGGGAGTAGACATCGATAAAGCCTCATCTAATAGCTCGATGTAACACTGAATGATATTGGTACTAAGTACACAGAGAAAAGTAAAGGTGTCAACTGTGTGTCCCAGGTGGCTCTGGTAAAATAGAAGGTCAAACAGCTAATGACTCCGCTTATATGCAGGGTCAACTTGATTTGACTCTCTCCCATCAGTGTCAACCCAAGTTGACCCCTCATATAAGCAGAGTCAATAGCTGTTTGACTCTCCATTTTCACCAGAGCCACGTGGGAGACATGGTTGACTACTTTACTTTTCTTTGTGTAGGCAACGTATAAAGATGGTGAAAACATGAATAAAAGGTCAACAAATCGTCTGTTACCCCGTACCCCCATATGACCTCAACAAGTAATAGAAATGAACCTCCTTACAAATAGGCCAGAATAAGTCAACAAATTCAAGCAATACAACTTCCTTTAAAAGGACCTTTTATTCATCAATGAGTTAACATATTATAAAAATATTGATTATGAAAATATTGATTATGAAAATAGTATATCTAGATTGTCATGGAAATGTAATATCCTGGATAAACATTGTAATAATTTGATTGATTTGATTATACATTTGAATTACATATTGTCCAGATATAGATTATGAACACTTGAAGGCCACCGCAAACGGCACATTCCGATCATGTTTAATATACTTTGATGCGATCAGTGGTCCCACAAATGGCGATACTCCTTGGTTACTGATCCAGACCAAAACACTTGGTTTGCAGTGGCTTAATGGAGAAGTCATTGGATGTTTTTTCGCTTCAGTATCCCAAAGAATTGTGAGAGGAGTCAGGAGTCAACATTTTCTGCCAACCTCTATATACTTTTGTAACATGTAGGCTTTTATCCACTGAAATGGGGTGAAATTCTTCTACCCCCACCCCCACACTTGAGATTTTTTTGAGGGCCCGCCACCTAAAATCCACAATTCCTCATTGATCTTAAATAATGACCATGCCCTCATACCTAGGTTTTCATAGACTACTGTATTTTTGACCATTTTTGACCCAAAAGTACAACTTGTCTTCTTTCTGTCTTTTCTAGGTTGTGCCAAGTGACCAAGCAAGCAACAGTTCTCTATCAATGGCACAAAGAAGTGAGAACTTAATCTGCTAGAGAGTGATCTAGAACTCATGTAGTGGTCTACAAACTGGAGAAGACTTGTCTAATCTACAAACTGAAGAAGACTTGTCTAATCTACAAACTGAAGAAGACTTGTCTAATCTACAAACTGAAGAAGACTTGTCTAATCTACAAACTGAAGAAGACTTGTCTAATCTGCAAACTGAAGAAGACTAGCGGTCTACAAACTAAACCAAGCAGTGGTATATAAACAAGGTAGCTGTCTGCAAACCAAACCAGTGGTCAGCATATGGCAGAAAACTAGTGAGAAATATCAGAGGCACTAGCATTAAACGTCAAGATGTACAACGCGGGTGAGGCGTACCTGGCATCAGACTGTCTGCAGTCTATGATGGTACAACAACAGGGGGCACCACCGACCATGTCTCCAGACGCGGTCGGTCTGCAGCACAACATGATGCAGCACCCGGAGCAGAACCGGTACCCGGCCCGCCAGTTTGTGCAGCCGGACCGCTCCCACCTCCCCCCTCCCCCCACACACCTCCCCACACACCTCCCCCCTCCCCCCACACACGCAGCCCCCACCCTGCAGCACCTGGAGTACCAGCAGGACCCCCGACCCAGCACCAGCTCCTCAGCTGACCAGCGTAACACCCATGAGTGTACCGTGTGTGGTAAACGCTTCCCGTCAGCACACAACCTAAAGCTGCACCTGGTGACGCACTCGGACGTCAAACCCCACCAGTGTGCTATCTGCTCTAAGGAGTTCAGCCATGCCAGTAACTATAAGAGGCACATGAGGTTACACACAGGGGAGAAACCTTATGTGTGTTCAGACTGTGGTAAGGGGTTTATACAAACGGTGCAGCTCAAGTCGCACATTGTTCGGTTCCACCCGCACCTGGCTGAAACCGACCCGCATGCAACCCGTGGGAAGTGTCACGTGTGTCAGGTTTGTGACAAGAGTTTTGGCTATGCAGTGCACCTAAAGAAGCACATGATGGGCCACACGGGAGAGAAACCTTACAAGTGTTCAGACTGTGGTAAAGGCTTCACGGAGCGCCGCCTGCTGGAGACGCACATGCTGCACCACACGGGGGAGAGACCTCACGAGTGCAGCATCTGCCACAAGACCTTCATCAAGGCCTTACACCTTAAGTCACACATGGTGGTGCACGGGGAGGGCGGCGTGGTGTGTGCCGACTGCGGCCAGCGCTGTATCAGCGCCGCCAAACTCCGCTCCCACATGAAGACACACAGCCGCAAGAGGCCCAACGTGTGCACCGCATGCGGCAAGTCCTTCCTGAACCCCACCGCCCTGCAGGGTCACATCCAGACCTGTGACAAGACACACAAGTGTGCTGAATGTGGTAAGGGGTTCGGGCAGCAAGACGCCCTCAGGACTCACATGAAGCGGCATAAACCCTTCTCGTGCTCCGAGTGTGGGGAGAGCTTCGCGACTCTCGCGGCAGCACAGCAGCACATGACGGCCCAGCACCTGCCGCTGAAGCCCCACGTGTGTGCGGACTGTGGGCGGGGCTTCAACACGGTCAGCTTCTACAAAGAGCACATGGCCACCCACGCTGCAGCCAACACGCCTGTCTGCTGAGGGTATCAAGGACGGCATGATGCCTTAATGCATCATGTCATGATGCATGAATGCAGCCCTCGGGGTAAATCACCAGTTCTGCATTCAAGCATCATGCCGACCGATTGAGATTGAGACACTCCCGAAGGGTCAACACGATGCACCAATGCAGCATCAGTGAGTTACTCACCGGAGCTGCATGGGTGTATCATTGTGACAAATGTCATCTTTCAGCGACATGCCATCCTTAAAGAGTTATTGCATGAATTGTGTGTACAGTACAGTGATATTTATGTATTTGTTAAGCAAGTTAATTCTAGATATCGCCACTCTTGGAGTATTTCATGAAACTATAACTCCAATATATTTAATATTTCAAGCAGCTTTTGATTCGTGATAGTATTTTTTGACAAAGTAGGTGAGACATAAAGTCGATAGAAATTGCACCAACAAAAGTTTAATCTCTGGTATTAGATGTAGTCCTATGTAATTTTGCAGAAGAACCATGGTGTAGTCTAATTAGCAGTAAACATTCTATTTGTTCTCTACTTTTAACAATATTGCCGCAATCAATTGATTTGTAACAATCTTTTTAGCCTTTAATAAACAAATTCAGTTACAAGAATCTTCCTCACACAATGGATTCCATTAACAAAGGCCAACATGCAATACTAAAAGAAAATGCAACAAAGGTTGCAAATCATTCGAAATAATCTTATATAATAGAGTGTTTGCATTTAAATGCAATAAGACCAAACCCTTTTTACTATTTTGGGTAAGGGCACCTCAAAAATTCACCAATGTATGGAGGATGAAAAAGCTATGAAAATTATATAAGATTTGGCATCTGTGCATTTTATTTATTTTGTGTACTGAAAGCTTGGATATAAATAAAAGGATTCAAAATTGTATTTCTATTTTGATTCTGACATTTCCTAGTGCCCGTAACCCAAATATAAAACAAGTGTGGCCTAAGGCATGATAAAGCAGATTTAATATCACAGGTGAAAACTGATTTATGTAGTTCATTATTTGGACAAATTGACACACTCTTTGTCAATCAATCAACAAAGAAAACCTGAGATTAGATTATTGTATATTCCCATGAGCTGTGAGTGAGGTGTGTGTAGTTCCACTGCCCACCACTGGGATTGGATGGCGCCTCAGTCTGAATCTCACAGTTGCTTTGACATTTTTAAACTACATGTGATCGCATTTGAATATTATTGGGTGTTAAAGTTACAAATAAAGGCAAAGCTCCTGTGCAAACATATTACCTTTTAGAGAATTTAGTGATTTTTTAAAATACAAAAATGTTCAGATACACAATTACTGGAACTACAGTCTGTGGATAAAGGTAAACGACGATGGCAAGTGGCATTAACCGTGTGTCATAAAATGACCCGGCACACTCAGACTGAAGTATAAAAGTTTTAGGTATGTCCGTGTGACTAAGTAGGCGTCCACGATCTTTTTGTCCGTAGTGATTCTTGCTGACATTGGTTTGGCGAGATAAATAAGGGCGGTTAGGCTCGCCCAGTCCCCCCACCTGTCTGATATCTTCTAGTGGGATGCCGCATTGATGAAAAAATGTGGCCCCTGCTCTCCGCATACTGTGCCCCACTGCCCGTTCTGGGTTCCAACCCAAGCTTTTAATCAGTTTCTTCAAGAACTTAAGCAACGGTGGGTAAGTAAGCGGGACCAACCGATCGCCCTTCCTCACCAAGAACAAAGGCGAGACCGGGCCGACCGGGGCGTCTGCAAAGTGCCGGTTCAACATAGAGGCAGCACATATAGGCGAGTCGGCAGTGTAGGTGATCGGAACTAAGTGTTCTCGCTGGATAGTCTTTGAACTGCTGATGCGAAGAAGTAGGCCCCATGGGTAGAACTTGACTGAACCTCTTATGAGGAAGTGCCCCGACGTGTCGCCCACTTTGGAAGGAACCAGGTTGCTCTTCCATAACAGCGAGCGGAAGCTCATGACTAGGCATGCCCACATAACACATTCATTGTAATTAGATAAATCCACCTTTCCCAACATATCCAGCAGATCCTCACCTGGCCACATATAGAGACCAGGTAATGAATGAGATATTTTCAGCAGGGGAAGGCAAAAAAACTTAGAACTTATAAAATATTTAAATCAGAATTTAGGCTTGAACACTACCTGTTTTCTATCCCTAATCAAAACCATATATATAGGATTGCACTCTCACGATATAGACTTTATAGTTCACATAACCTAGGTATTGAGACAGGAAGGCACTGTAGGCTTCCAAAGCCTGTTTGTGACAGGATATGTTTATATTATTCTAGTGGTGCTATAGATGATGAGATACATCTCCTGACAGCATGTGACTTTCATAGTGTACCAAGAGAACATTTTATGATGACTATATGCAGGGATATAAAGTACTACCGGGTAGTCTCGAATATATCAGTGAGTTACCATACTGCTCATTGAACTTGATAGTCGAACGCAACCTATTTTGATCCTTAGTGTGGGAAATAATCACCAGACGCCGCCACTATCTAGGCACTGCACTCTCCAGCCAGATGTTCGCCGCGTTCACTGCCAGCAAACACACGCATAGACTCTGCTCGGGGAGCGACATGCAGCCCAGAGACGCAGGGAAAATGGCCGAATCGGAGAGATTTGCGCCGAAGGTCTCGAGGTTTTTGGCAAATAACCCGTGTTGTACCAAGTTTTAACTATCGTGCACTTGACAACAACAATCGCAATATACATTAGTGCTTTGGGCAAAAGGGTAAGTGGATATTTCATTGCTTTCCATGTTTTATTGCCTTTTTGTTGAGCTCTGAAAATAACTCTGGATTGTCGTCTGGCGCCGGTCAGACAGCGATTTGACAGCGGAATGTTTACATGTTGTGCTCTTTTGACGACATGTTTAATTAAATCAACACCATGGGAACATCTAACAAATAGTCTTTATCATCCTCCCCATCTTTGATTATCTGTAAATTCCGTAAACGGCAAGTTTGCAGCATTTATTCCCTGCCACCCCCGTCCCCTCCGCGGACGGCGACGCTGCGCAGGCCGACTTATGCAAAGTAGTGAGGGTCCTGGCGGTGCGGTAGGCGCCGTGATTGGCTGCACATATTAAATGTCCCCCGGGCTGTCTAGCCCTGTCGCCGACCTGCCAGACCTTCCTACGTGCAATACACATCTGGGGTTGGACTTACAAGGAGCCTGCCGCCTGGCATTTAAGCTGCAGAACAGGGGAGAGTTCAGAGTGGCATTGTGAGGGAGACCGTTCATCAGTGAGTGGAGTCGATCTGTAGGAAATTTCCTACATTTGTATTCAAGATGGCCGCGCTGCCACCCTCAGTCCTTGATATATTGAGGCCAAACCAAATCATGAAAGTGCTTCAAGTCAAGAATTTGATACACTCCCCCCCCCTTTTTTTTTTGGATTGTGGGGGTGGGGGGGGGGGGGGTCATAAAAGTTTCAATAAAAAAATACTGGAAAGGGAATAACTTTTCTAATTCAAACCATCTATGTTCAAACTATTTTTGAAAGTTGAAAAATGTCAATTTCAGATTTAATTTCTAGCTTTTAAAAAATCAGGTCGGGTTTGATTTGCTGTTCATGGTTGTGTTACCCGAAACACCATGCACTGCACCTAATTTTATTGGCCTGACTGCTGCCATCGGAACCCTCCCCCCCCCCCCCCCCCCCAACTCCTCATTGCCACAGCTAATGTTAATCGTAGATCTATCCCCTGCGTTAATGTTATGTCGGGTTCTGCTGCATTTAAAATAATTTATACAAATTACAATGTTGCCAGCTGATTCAGCATCCTGGTGTCGTTTCACATCTGGCATCACATCAGGTTGGTTTATCCCATCAGGCAATCCCATAATGCAAGCCAGTACATGCTTATCTTGGACTTTCTTAGGCTCTTCTAGCTAGCGTTTCTAGCTGCCATTAGCTACTAACGGAGACATCATTTCTCATTGGGAGGGGGGGGGGGGGGACAAATTGGGACCCCTTGAGAGGGGCATGGCAACAGATTTTGGACCACATTTGAGGAGGAGGAGGGGGAAAAAATGGGACCCCCTTTTAGTTAAAATGGTGCCTGCATGTTACTATAGCTTAAAGGTGTTAACCGCGATCCATCTGAACCCGTTGGGGGGGGGGGGCGGGCAGAAAATAAGTTGGACCCTTATCATGGGTTGGGGGCGGGGGGAGAGGGCTGAAAAAATTGAGGTGCTTGCAGGAACATCCAACGACCCTCCCCTGACCACTCCCTAAGCGACATGTCATAGTGCTCAGTGTACTATCGAGAAACATCTGTAAGTTAACCTGATCTCAAGGGAGAGGATTCTGAATCAGTTTTCTAATTCTCTCGTATTTCATTTCAGCTTTCAAACCCCTACTCTGAGCTGTCTCACCATCAGAGCGCCCAGTGGTGAATGCGGTCGCCGTGACGTCTGGACTTCTGGCACAGAGCTGGTAATTACAGTGAATTCCCGAGTACAACCCGCACATCGCGTATAACCCGCACCTAGACTTTTGAAATTTTTGAGGGAATGCTATAGCCCGCACCTGGGGTCTGAACATTTGCTATTTTAGTACTATACCGGTATTATGATTGTAAAGACCCTTGAATAACTAGTATCCCATAAAGGCAGGTTTAGTGTCAAATTAAAGCTGAATCTGATTTGCGTAGAATCCGCATGAAGTACACAAACATTTCCAGTACTTCTTTCTCAAAGTAATTTGATGAATATGTTTTTGCTGTTAATTATGCACTATACGTACATGCATATAGCATTCTGTCTATTACCCGTATTAAATGAAATCTAAGGTTTTTATATAGAGCATATTAATCAAATGAAGATAAAATACTTGAAACAAAAATTCAATTAGCCTTTCTCTGTTACTGTTCTGGACAACTATCTTTACCCTATGATGAGATTACGTTTACCCCCTCCTTGCGTCTTTCAGAACCAAGGCTCCCTCCTACAGCGACTACCTGTAGCGTCGTCCATACCGGCCACCTACTAACGCTGCCTCACCACCTCGCCTCCTGCTCATAACGTACTACACCACGTACCCTCGTACACAGCAGTCACCACACACCGTGTAGTGTCCGTCTCGGTACACTCAGGAGGGCGCGATACGTCACGATTCGCTTCCTCAACATCACCCAGCCAGCACCAGGACCCAAAACGTGAGTGTCCTTGTCTTACGTAGATGTCTAGACGTGTGCTGACTAAGGTGTCCGTGGTGACTGGACAGGGAGGACACAGGCAGGCGCTTTACAACCAGACTCCCGAGCTCTCATTCACATTATGTATTATTAAAAATAGATATTAAAAAAGAAGAACTTTTACTTCAAGCTCTCTGCTAAAAAAAATTACATTAATTCCCTAAATTCCAGACGCGATAATTCTGTTTCATGATTTAAATACTACAAAATTCTGACTGGTCAGGAGTTATCAGTATCAAAATCTGTTTGGGGATGAGCGATATCCTACATGCCTGTCACTTAGGTGACGTGAATGAGGTCGAAAAAGCTATAGGTGTGTTTCCGGTAACATACTGAACAAAAAGTAATATGGTCGGACCCACGAAAATGATAGAAGAGTTGTTAACAATTTAACATTCTGGTAAAAAATTCATTAAACAAATTCCGGATCTATTTCTAAACTAATTCTAAATTTCCAAAATAACCTAAAAAATAGGGGTCGCTCTGTTTTGCTAGGTAGGGTCGAGTGACTGGAAACGCATATTACTTATTCTGGCCTGACCAGATGTGCCCCTCCCACAGTCTGTGTCGACAACCCCATGGCACTCCTCACTCCGCACACTCTAGCACTGGTAGCGACTCGCACTGTGACTTGCTACAGATACTATTAAAACCACGATAGTCAATTCTAAGCTCTGGACGCTATGGTAGAACAACCCTTATATCCCATTACAATTTTTTTTAATAAAAAATATTCCAGAAATAAGTTACAAGTTAAGAAATCTCTTTTCAACAATGGATTTACAAGTACCGGTAGTTGATATTTTCTGTGTTAAATTTTCATGTCCAAATTGTCCTGTATACAAGTCGAGCTTAGAATTGACCGTGACTATTCCCTCATGATTTGATAATTGTGCCGAACCTTTATAGGCTAGTAACTTCATGGTCAGATGTAGATTGTGACTATTTGACTATTTGTACCATTGCATACCTCTAATCGGATATGACTTCTGTCAGACCTTGATAATTCGTATCTCTGATTAGCATGCAAAAGTGTCTGAAGTTGTAAATGTTTACATCTGATTTAATAATGTATTGACTGTATTTAATGAGGTATTTCATACCTGTCAGTGTCGATAGTGTAGAGGTATCTGAGGTATTGAAAATGATGTGACAGTAAAATATTGTCACATGTGTGAAAAAAAAAGGTAACATTGTTTTATAGTACATTATCGGGAAGGCCATGGTTATACCACGGAGCTGTAATTAGCCTGGTACTCTGTATGTTGTTTGAGGTATGAGAGCCAAGGGCTATACATGTACATGAAGGCAGAAGGTACTGGGTGTTGTAGTATCACCTCCATGGTTGGTTTTAAGTTTTATGTGCCGAATAGGTAACTATTTTATTGTATAAATAATATATGTGCATGTATGTACCGGTAGTATAATACCGTTGGAAGGTTGGTTTTGGACGCACCACCAAGTCTCAGTATGCCGCTCTCATGTATATCTATGATGTGTCCGTAACAATATTATCGAAAGTTATATTTGATACTTGGTAAACTTTTTGAATAAGAAAATAATAGGTTGATGTAAATATTTTGTCGAATTGTAGAAAAGGTTAAGTAGTATTCTCGATAGCACATGCAGTCTGTGTAAAGATGTGGAGCAAACTGGTCTCGTTTGTTTGAGGAATACATGTAATATAACTATGCCATATGTCCGCTCTAGTTTCAGCTCAATATTACCTATGTACTTATTGAGAAAAGCATGTTAACATATCATCTATCATATACATGTACTGATAATATTAACTACCGGTACATGGATGTTCCTCTTAGGCTGCGCTCTTTCAGAATACATACATTGATATACTAGTATAGTGACATGTAGTGGGTTGTAGGTGGGGGCGCGGGGGGGGGGGGGGGGGGGCTTAGGGCTCCGGTGCTACATGTATATCCAACTCTTAACGTACAGAGGTTCTGGTGGAGATACATGTACCGGTACATTGGGTAGACTGGGACATGGGTACCAGTAATAGTGCTATATCTGGTGTCAGACAAGCAACAAGTCTCTGTAAGCAGTGACCATAGAAACAACACAGGATCAATTCAATATATACAATATAGTACATTTCCCACCTTGATGAATAGCTAGCGGGAAGGTTATGAGTTAGGCATGATGTGAATGAATCAATAATTAAACATCTACCGGTATATACATAGAACCAAGACTATCGAACTAAACTAAATATAGCAAATGAATAGTAAAAAGTTTATATAATTACCGGTAGGAGAGAACCCCTGTATGTATTCATATTGTGGTACAGGGATTGAACTATTCCTCCATACAAATCCCATTTGTATAGAGAACTTGTGTCTGTCGCCGTGGTTGGTGTCTATAAAAACTCTAACCGGGAGCGTTGTCCTCTCATGACCAGATCGCGCTGTTTCTGTTCTGGCCCCAAAGTAAACAGCGATCCTGCACGTTATAACGCTGCTCACTGCAACATTTAGGTGAGTCAGGAATTTATTTTTTGTTGAATTTGATGGGATTTAAAAAGATCCTGTAATGTGGATCTAACTTGTGACGTTTTGGCAAAATTGTTTACTGAGATTCAATAGTTTTTCAATTAACACTTGTTAAAGTAGCAACTTAAAAAAAGGCCTCAAGTATTTCAAAACAATGTAAGAAGACCACTTATAGCAGTACATTTATTGTAAAATATGCCAAATATGTGAAATTTCTCTAATGACTATTAAACTACAATTCTAAATTCTATAAAACACAATTCTATACAAAGGCATTTATTTCTCTTTTTTAAGGTTTCACCAAAGTGTACTATAAAGCGATGCTAAAGAAGAATTCAAGTGTCATTCAGAGACTTATCATGCAGAAACTTTTGACAATTTAGACCCGTCTGTTAGCGTCCGACCGCGTGTTATCATGGAGGCTGTAGAGAGTACTGAGGTGACCTTAGAGGGACTCACCGATAGTGACGGCGTCCAGACTATCTTAATTATAAATGCGCCCATACTGAGTCACAGTGAGGAGACTACGGTGCTGACCCTGCCCACACCCGTGCCGGCAGCGGTAGAGAGAACCCACATGTGTCCCGTGTGTGGTAAGGGGTTCACTACTGAGGCCAACCTAAAGGTACACAAGGTGACACACTCAGAGGACAAACCTCATGTGTGCTCCTACTGTACTAAAGCATTCAGTCACCAGAGTAACCTCAAGAAACATGTACTCATACACACAGGGGAAAAACCTCACGTGTGTTCAGACTGTGGTAAAGGGTTCGCTCAGTCGACTCAGCTAAAGACGCATGCGCTCACACACTCTGGTGAGAAGCGGCACACCTGTACTGCATGTAACAAGAAGTTTAACACGGCAGACGGCCTGAAGACGCACTCCATGACCCACACAGGAGAGAGACCTCACGTGTGTTCAGACTGTGGTAAAGGATTCATCAAAACCGCACGGTTAAAGGCTCACATGAGGACCCACACAGGGGAGAAACCCTATGTGTGTGCAGACTGTGGGCAGAGCTTTGCCTTGGCAGACAGTCTGAAGAAACATAGTATAAAGCACACGGAGCAGAAAGCCCACATGTGTCAGATCTGCAATAAGGGGTTCCAGTCCCTGTGGTACCTGAACGTACATGTTAAGTCGCACACCGGAGACAACCCCTACTCCTGTTCCCACTGCTCTAAAACATTCGGTACTCTAAACCACGCCAAGGCACACCTCATGACGCATGAGGAGGAGAAGCCGCATGTGTGTCCAGAATGTGGCAAAGGGTTCCGTGTAGCGGGTAACCTGAAGCGTCACATGACGACACACGGCAATGAAAAGCCGCATGTGTGCTCAGTGTGTGATAAAACCTTCAGGGAGCTCTCCCACCTCAGGGTCCACATGAGGACCCACACAGGAGAGAAACCCTATAAGTGTGAAAAATGTGGCAAGGAATTTGCCACACCGGGTAGTCTTAAAACCCACCTCATGATTCACACAGGGGAGAAACCCCATGTGTGTTCAGACTGCAGTAAGGGATTCACAAAGACGAGTGACTTGAAAACACACATGATGACCCACACAGGAGAAAAACCTCATGTGTGTTCGGACTGTGGTAAAGCATTCGTCAAGGCTGCTGACCTACGGAGGCACATGGTCGTCCACACCAAGAATGAGGCGGATGAATCTGCAGCGGTGGGTCGTCAGTGCGTAGACTGTGGTAAATATTTCAGTTCTGCCCGCAGTCTACGCATACACATGATGATCCACACAGGAGAGAAACCCCATGTGTGTTCAGACTGTGGTAAAGGGTTCAGACAGTCCAGTGCACTGAAGAGACACAAGATGACGCACTCACAACAGTCCCCTGCTGTGTGCAGTGTGTGCTTTAAAGGTTTTTGTGACTCGGACACGTTGTCAACGCACATGGACACTCATAACGTAGAGAAGCCTCAGGTGTGTTCAGTGTGTAATGAGCGCTTCTGTTTAGAGACTAATCTAATTGAACATATGGAAACCCATATGGAAAAGCCAGCTCCTGTAAGTTCAAACAATAATGAAAGCCTTCCTACAGAGACTTCTGTGGAGACCACTATTTTGACTGCTACATCAGAAGAAGCGCTGCATTGTTCGCATTGTAAAGCAGAATTTCCTACAAAAGCTGAACTGACAGAACACATACAGGACTGCTGTGGGGACAAACCCCATACATGTTCAAACTGCGGTAAAGACTTCAAGTTTAAGACTGACCTAGTGAGACACCTCCGGACCCACACAGGAGAGAAACCTTATGTGTGTTCGTTCTGTGAGAAGGGGTTCAGTCAGTCAGCCAACCTGCTGATACACACACGCACACACACAGGGGAGAAACCCTATGTGTGCCTAGACTGTGGTAAAGCCTTTATAAGTTTATCCAATCTCAACAACCACATACTTACACACACAGGAGAGAAACCTCATGTGTGTCCACAGTGTGGTCGCGGCTTCACTGAGGCACATCGCTTAAAGACACACATGATGATCCACACAGGGGAGAAACCTTTCGTGTGTTCCCATTGTGGTAAAACCTTCAGGTCCCGCACCAACTTAAAGACACACATAATGGCCCACATAGGGGAGAAACCTCACCAATGTTCACACTGCAGTAAGACATTCAGAGTCTCCGGTGCCTTAAAGAGACATATGCGGACCCACACAGGGGAGAAACCTTATGTGTGCTCAGCCTGTAATAAACCATTTGCTGACCTCGCCTCCCTCAAGCTGCACATGATGACGCATATGGACAAGTCACAAAGTGGTGCGGCAAACATGAATCCTACACGGTTAATGAGACGCGACATAAAGAGGACCCTGGAGTGTAGCGAGTGTCAGAAGCGGTTTGACAAGGCGAGCAGCTATCGGGACCACATCATGAACCACCGCAGGAAGAAGGTGTACCTGTGCTTCGAGTGCGGCAAAACATTCAACCGACCGTGTCGCTTAAAGAGCCACATGGCGCTCCATGCCAAGGACCCCCAGCCGGACGGGTCGTACACCGACCAACACCACCCCTGTCCTACCTGTGGGAAAACATTCACTAAGAAGAAAGGTTTAAAGAATCATGTGAGGATGCATGCACGGGATAGGAAACATCAGTGTTCCGAATGTGGCAAAGTTTATCGTTTAGCGAGCGCCTTAAAGAAACATATTAAGACTCACACAGGGGATAAATGTCATGTTGTTCAAACTGTTGTTAAAGAAAACACAACTACAGATGTAGACCAAGCTAGTAATGTCATCCAGACCTTTATTATTCATCCATCCACTTCATGCAGCAGTTAAAGGGCTTTTATGTGGACACTACCGGCAGGAAAACGACGTCTGTAGGGAAGAACCTCTTTGAACAAAGTGTATTTATTTTTAGGAAGTAAATGACAGGACAATGGAGTGACAGTTCCCTATATTGATAGATGTATTTGTGAATAGACCCAATTTTGATGATATACTTATGATAATGTGCCTAGATCCGTGTATGAACTAGATGCATGGCTGTAATCAGTCATCATAGCAGTCATGTAATACAAGTAAGTAATACAAGTTTACAACACCGGGCCATGTACTGTATTCGACGTAACAAGCGTGGATCAGTAATGTAGTTATGCAATGTCTAAAGATGTCCAAAATATTCTCGAAAATGATGCTCCATAAAACAGAACATCCCCTTCAATGTAATCAAGAGACATCTACCAGGGTAGAATAATTCAGTGGCTGGTAACTGAATAAAACGGCATTGATTCAGCTCGTGTGCGTTATTGATACATGACTTACTTCTCCCAGTTCCCAACCACTCCAACCCAGACACCAAAGTTAACACTAATCATCTGTTGACTAGAGGAATTAACGCAAGTCTTGAAATAAATGGGGTACATAGTTTGAGTGAATATGATGGATATTTCATTTCGGAGGGTAACAGTATTGATTCAAGCACGCATTCGTCTATAGATTTAACATAACGTAAGAAGATGACAGATGTAAGGCAAGGTGTCATGGATAGCCGAGTTAGCCATCAACTGTGAATGTCGTAGGGCAGTAGTATAGGATAGCATGCCATATTCAAATATTTACCTTTTTCAGGAGAACACATTTACAGAGATACCACTTTTACAGAGATACCACTTTTCCTACTTTTTGCAGGAATCCCTAATTTTTCACTGGGATTCCTGTCATAGATTATGTTAATTTTCTAGATAAAATAGACCAAAATCTGAACATTTCCTACATTTTGTCTACCAGGAAGTGGCATCTCTGATTTAAAACGTATTGCTTATATGACTATGTGTGGTGCCGGTGGCAGCATGATGATGTTACAGGGATGAAAGTCTTCAAGTTTTCCCCTGAAATCAAGTTTTTTTTAAATTAAAAAATATAATCAGGATTAGGATATATTTGATAATTACTCAATATAAACTCAAACAAACTTATTTTGTTTGTGTAATCCTATGATAAGACAGCAGAATCACTGGTTCATCCTCAGTGGTCCTACCCATACACAGACAGGCTACACCACACTGATCTCAGTGTCGAGTTTTTCTCAGCCAATTTCAAGTTAACTTGAGAAACCTTGAAGCCCTCTCTCTCCTCTATAGTCCTATGCATTTACACTCTTCACATGAGGCTTAGCCACTGAAACTAAGGTGCTATGCATATATGCTCTATAATGTAGTTATGAGGTATGTTATATCTTCAAGTTTTTTTTACATAGTCGACTTTCATCCCTGGAGGTAGGATGGCCCTGCCAAGATAGAAGCAATCACGCATAATCACACATAATAGATGTACGTGGTGCTTCAGATGTACATGGTGCTTTAATGTGCTATGCCCTTTACCTTACAGGTGTGATACATTCACCAAGGTTAGTCATGATGCATGAGTGCTGTCCAGACTTACAAGGGCTGCATTCATGCATCATGACAACACTTTGGAAATGTATCAACCATGTCAGGTCGTCATGATACTCGAATGCAGCCCTTGTGATTTACTTCCCAGGGCTGCATGCAAGCATCATGACCAAAACATATTAAACGACCCCAAAAGAGATAGTTGTCAAGGGCTGGGTGCTACAGGTCTCATTTGTGTTTTCTCCGCAGGTTGGCGGAGACACAAATGATGACCTGTAGCACGCAAAGCGACACATCACCCGGAGGACCTGGAGGACTCCTCAGCATTAGCAGCATTCTGTACCGAGGTGGCACCAGAAGCTGAAGGAGGCTCTGTACGTTTGGTGCCATGTTTAGCCACAGACGCTGTGCTAGGAGGATCCACCCGTAGGAACATCAGCAACCGCCCCATTCTGTAAGACCAAGATGGCGTCACGGAGCTGCAGTACTCTCTGTATATATGACGCCATGTTTAACCACTGGCGGCTCATGTATATACGATGTACCAGCTCTATGGAGTCATCCACTAAGCTGGTGCTAGGAGACTGCCCGCCTCTGCTTGAAGCCTGAAGCAGTCAGAGAGTACATCAGTGTGTGTGTGTGTACCAGAATGGCGCATTCCCAGGCCGGTAGCAGTATGGCGTCAGGCGGCAGTATGTACGTGTCTGTAGAGGGGCACCAGATGATGTACATGATGGGTGCACCGGGGGGACACAGCGACCGTACCGTGGGTGCTGCAGACACAGTACTGGGTGCTGGTGTGATGACTAACACAGCGCGACACTCGGCACACCCGGCTGAGAAGCGGTTTGTTTGTCCGCAGTGTAACAAGCGGTTCACGCAGCGCGGCACCTTAAAGAGCCACATGCTGATACACCGAGGGGAGAGGCCCCACGCCTGTCTGTACTGCACCAAGCGCTTCACCACCTCCTCAGGCCTTCAGGTGCACACCAAGATACACACAGGGGAGAAACCTCACGTGTGTTCTGTGTGTAACCAGGGGTTCATCACACCGGCCAACCTGAGGAGACACATGATCAAACACACGGGGGAGAAACCTCACGAGTGTGCAGACTGTGGTAAAGGGTTCGCTATACCAAGCAGCCTTAAGGTGCACATGTTGACCCACACGGGGGAGAGACCTCACGGGTGCACGGTGTGTGGTAAGAACTTCACAACCTCCTCAGCCGTCAAAGTACACATGATCACACACGCCGACCACAAACCCTATAACTGTGCAATCTGCGGCAAAGGGTTTGCTAAGGCGTGTCGATACAAGGAACATGTGGACGCACAGAAGTGTCGTATACAAGTCAGTCCGAAGCCTCCTGTGAAGAAGGCTGTGCTAGGTAACACAGATGAAACCCCTACCGTGTGCTTCCACTGTAATAAGGGATTCTGTGACGCCGAGTCGCTTAACGATCACATGAAAACCCATGTCGGTGATAAGTCACTGCAGAACACACTCAGGACTAAGTTGTTAGAGAAGTCCCATCTGTGTTCGGAGTGTGGGTTGAGTTTTAGGTCAGAGAAGGACTTGATGCAGCATCTCAAGACGCATGTGGGGGACGACGCCCACATGTGTCTGAACTGTGGGCTGGGGTTGGACACGGCCGGGGAGCTGAGAACTCACGTACTGACCCACATACAGGAGGACGCACACCGCTGTCACCAGTGTGGGAAAGGCTTCTCTACCGAGAACTCCCTAAAGGTTCACATGGTCAACTACAGACATGGCAATGTAGAGTTAATGAATGATAACAAAACTGTGAAAACAGAACCTGAATCTGAAGAAGAAACGGAACATGCATGTGAAGAATGTGAGAAAGTGTTCGCGACAGAAAAAGGGCTAAAACAGCACCAGAAAACGCACGGTGAGAAGAAGTGTCTGTTTGTGTGTTCCGACTGCGGTAAATCGTACGAATCCAAAGGTAATCTAGTGAAGCACACACAGGCCAAACACAACCCTGAGAAGCCGTATATCTGTTCAGAATGTGGCCAAGGCTTCAATACCGAGTCCAGGCTGAATCTACACTCACTCGACCACATGGAGGGGGAGGCCAACTTCTGTACTAAATGCAACAAGGGTTTCTCCTCCAAACGGAACTTTGTAAAACACTTAAAACTCCATTCAAATGTCAAGTCTTACAAGTGTTCATATTGCGACAAGAAGTTCAAGACAACTTCCCAGCTGCGTAACCACATGTTGGTTCACACCGAGGAGCGCCCCCACCTGTGTTCTCACTGCGGGCAGAGATTCAAGATGGCCGGCAATCTGCGGCAACACCTGCGCCTCCACACGGGGGAGAAACCTTTTATCTGTGCAGAGTGCGGGAAGGGTTTCCCTGTAGCCACCAGTCTGACCATCCATATGATGAGTCATACCGGGGTCAAGCCGCATGTGTGTTCTATCTGTAACAAGACATTCACCACAGACTTTGGGCTGCAGAGCCACAAACTAATACACACAGGGGAGAAACCTCACGTGTGTTCCTACTGCGGCAAGAGCTTCAGACTCAAAAGTCACCTGGTGAGACACAACCGGTCCCACACCGGGGAGAAACCTTATGTGTGTGCGGACTGCGGGAAGGGGTTTAACCGGTTTGAAATGCTGACCGCTCATGAGAAGCTACATTCTGGGGAAACAACTGACAAATCTCACACGTGTTCAGACTGTGGTAAAACATTCAAAAATGCCAGTTACTTATCGAAACACATGCTTATACACACAGGTGAGAAACCTCATGTGTGTTCAGACTGTGGTAAAGCATTCAGTCAGGCAGGTACCCTCAAAGTACACATGCTGACCCACACAGGGGAGAAACCTCATGTGTGTTCCGACTGTGGTAAGGGGTTCACCCGTCCTGTCGCACTGAGAGAACACATGGCGACCCACACAGGGGAGAAACCGTATGGATGTAGTGAATGTGACCAGCGGTTTACAGTTGTAGCCGCGCTAAAGAAACACATGAAGGCCCATATAGGGGAGCAACATGAGAGGAGGACTGAAGTCAGTGATGAACTACCATGGACATCATCAACCACACAAACACCAACAGTACCACAAACAGCAGCCCTAACAGCGGGACCTGGAACCAACACCGGGTGGACCATGCATGATGCTGATACTCGTAGATTCCATCAGCAAAACGAGCAAAAAGCGTTACCGTGTGAAAATCTGGAAATGTCCCAGCAGTCATTAAACTACTCCAACAAACAAGCAGACATAGTAGCATACAAACCACTGCCCCCTGACATAGACTCCATGTCGGAGGTAGACGACTACATGGATGACATAGTACAGGACGACCCTGTGGTGGATGATGTCGACTCGTTAATAACTGGACATGGAGACAGTGTGGGACAGGTGGAGGGGCAGCAGGGGGTTGGCACCAACACACAGAGGGGTGTACAGGAGGGTCCTATACCACCTAAGAAGCAGCATGCTGCCGCCTTTAACCTCCCCTCAGTGTTACCCGACAAGTCAGTGTTACCCGACAAGTCGCTGCCCCCCACAGAGCGCCACGTGTGTCGTGAGTGTGAGCGTGAGTTCAGTGACATGGCGGCCCTACACAGACACAGTAAGCAGCACGGTGAGCAGCAGCCCGAGGTGTGCTTCCACTGCTCCACCGGCTTCCTGCACCACAGCAGCCTGGTGGCGCACCTGGCGGCCGCCGGGGTCGACAAGCACCAGGCCTGCAGCGATTGTGAGCAGCGCTTCTGGTTCCGCCGCGAGCTTCTCACTCACATGGAGGTCACCCACCTAGACAGCAAGTCACATCTGTGTGCTGAGTGCGGCAAGAACTTTGCCACCGAGGAATGTCTCAAAATCCACCTCACCACACACGCCCCCGAGAGCTCCCACCTGTGTGCCGACTGTGGGAGTCGGTTTGCTACAGAGAAGAATCTGGTAGATCACAAACGCCGTGTGCATGGTGGGGCGGGGGATCAGAGTAAACTGAAGTATGTGTGTTCAGACTGTGGGAAGTGTTTCAGGGTGAACACTGAGCTGATGGTGCATGCACGGACCCACACGGGGGAGAAACCTTTTGTGTGCTCGGACTGTGGTAAGGGGTGCGCTACACTCGGTAACCTGCAGTCACACATGTTAACCCACACCGGGGAGAGACCTCACGTGTGCTCTGAGTGCGGACAGGCCTTCGCGCTAGCAGGTACTTTGAAAAAACACATCAGGAGACACACAGGGGAGAAACCCTTCCTGTGCGTGGACTGTGGGAAGAGCTTCAGGACTCCTACTAACTTAAAGGCACATGTGGCGACACACCAAGTGGCAGAGTCCCTCCTGTGTGCTGATTGTGGTAAGGTGTTTCAGCGTGTGAGTGACCTGTCACGACACAAGAGGCGCATGCACGCCGCAGACAGTGCCTTCCTGTGTTCAGACTGTGGTAAAGCCTTCAGCTACACAGCAGACCTACAGAGACACATGAGGACCCACACAGGGGAGAAACCTTACACGTGCTCCATCTGTAGCCGCGGCTTTATCACCCCAGACTCCCTCAAGTCCCACATGAAGAGGCACCTAGAGGGCGGCACTGAGGACCCCAGTCACCCCAGTCGGACCCCCGAGGTGCTGAGTATGCCGCGGGCCTGTCCTGACTGTGGTAAAGACTTTACCGATGTAAAGAGGTACCGTACGCACCTCCAGGGCCACAAACGTGCCAACCGCACCCGGCCCAGGAACCATGCCTGTACAGCCTGTGGTAAGGCCTTCCAGACGCCGTCCCACCTCCGCCTCCACATGAGCAGTCACAACCCCCCGGACTGCCTGCAGTGTGGGAAGACCTTCAAGAACCACAAGAGTCTCAAGCTGCACATGCGCATGCACCAACGGGACACCAAGCTGGTGTGTCCGGTGTGTGGCAAGGGTTACAACATGGCCGCCGCTTTAGACAAACACATGGACTCGCACCGCGGGGGCGGTATGGGGCCCGCGGGGCAGGTAGAGGCACACCAGGCCCCTAACATGGGCATGCCACTCACCTGGGCAACCTCAGCATGCAATCAAGTCACTTGATCTCATTATACAAAGTATGGCAATCTCTAAAACATAGGCAATTTGGTATCATACGTATGTCACTAGTGCTACATAAAACAATGGTATTAACTTCATGGTATAGATATATCATGGTGAAATCTATCTGAATGTTTTGATTATCCTTGGATATAATCACTTGAGTTTTTATCTCATCATACAAAGTATAGCAGTCTCTAAAATATAGGCAATCTAAGATCATACGTATGTCACTTGTACTACAAAATACAATGGTGTTAACTTCATGGTATAGATATAACATGGTCAAATTGAGCTGGAGGATTTTTTATTATCTTTGGATACGATTTTGGATGGACTAGCCTCAATGTGAATATTAGTTCTACATTCCTAGCATATTAGAGTAATTCTACTATTGCAATAGTTGAGTTAGGAAAGAACAAATGTATCAACTAAAAACAGTTGTGAGGTTATAAAATCTCATGCCTTAACTACAGGGATGAAAGTCTTCAAGTTTTTCCCTGAAATTCTCTATAGTCCTATGCATTTACACTCTTCACATGAGGCTTAGCCACTGAAACTAAGGTGCTATACATGGAGAGTGAATGGATAGATTTCTCACTCTCCTCAGCAGGAGATAACGTCCATGACCACATGGACATGACAAATGCTTCTCCTCAGCAGGAGATGACGTCCAGGAGAATATAGACATGACAAATCCTGCTGCACAGCACTAGATATGTGTCTATAGATGCATAAACATTCATAGTGATCTATAATGTACTAGTTATGAGGTATGTTATATCTTCAAGTTTTTTTAACATAGCCGACTTTCATCCCTGTATATGGATACCTAATATTACGTGGAAGAGTATCATTTTGAATTTTAAATCATCAAAGACAGAAATTGAAATGATAATAAAATAAAAATAGTTTGGACCTAAGAAGAGTCTTGTTCACATCTACACGTGTTGTCAAGAAACTACCCAGCAATCTCAATGTCTAAGATATGTGTAAACGCTCATACTCATACTATTGATTTGCAATTCTCTCGTTGCTATTTCCATACAGTAATCTGTTGTCAATCATCAGAAGTTTCATGGATGCAAGTCTTGAAATATAAATATATATGATATGGTTACAAGCCTTGCATTTAGAGAGCTATGCTCGATATTAGAAGTGTCATACCTTTGAATAAATGAACATTGATCCTATATTGAGACTGAGTTTCATGTTTTGCAACAACATGCAGTAAGATCTACTTATCTGTCCATATAGTGCCAACTTAATGGTGTTTTTTTTTACAAGAGTGTATTTGAATAAACCTTTTAGAAGCAGTGGATATAATCTTAGCTATTATCGTAAAACCTCGCGTATAAGCCGCGGCTAGTATGCGAGTCAGACTCAGTTTTCTTTTGAAACCAAACATGCCTATATAGGGTACGGCTTATACAAGAATTTTTTAAAGTATGCCAAAGTACCAAATTATCAATTTTCAGACCCCCTCTGTGGCTTATATAATCTGTCAAATTTAGGGATGCGGCTTATACGCATGTTAGGCTTATACACTAGGTTTTACGGTAGTAGGGGTTCTTAAAACTGAAACTGCCAAGTGTGAAGAGGACTATAAGGGTCTTACTGATATCTAGAATTTACCATTTGGAATTGTATTGTACTGAAAAGGACCGGGTGATATTTGTTATTTTGGTACTAATACACTGTGGACTGCACAAACAGTCTGCCTTTTCCCTCACATCGTCGCTATCTCTAATTCTGTTCTTAGAATGATCGCATTTCTTCTCCCTGGAAAGTACCCCAACTAAAAACAGTCAACATATCCATCAGATGTCATAACGTCAGAACCTGCTCATAGGGGGACAGCCTAGATGCCATTTCAGATGGAGTTTCAGCATTGGCACTGATCAACCTCTTGTATACACATACACACACATCAGGATCCACTCTATATCGCAGTATTCAGTTCTCCATGTATAACTATGGCCAGGAACATGAGGAGTAGCGTACTACAGATGTGTGTTGTGTTTTCTTCCTAGGTTCTGCCATGCTGGAGGTTAGAGATCACCAGCCGTAAGACTAGCTGGAATTAAAGATGGCGGCTCCCAGAAGCTGAACAACATCGGTAGCTGTAAAATTAACTGGCAATAAAGATGGCTGCTCGCAGAACATCAGTAGCTGTAAGACTAGTCCCGGACTGAGAAAATGATGGCTCCTCTCTGGTCGCTCTAAACATCATCCCAGAAACTAAATACCATTGGTAGCCTTAAAACTAGCTGGCAATAATGGCCGCTCCTAAAGAACAACATCAGTCATCAAACTAAAGTTGCGACTTGGATAGTGATGGCCGTATCTAACATCATCAGCCGGCAGACCAGCTCATGATAATGGCAGCTCCTGGACAGAATGCAGACCCGGAGCAGGTCTTGTACCTGATGAACCCACCAGGTGGCACCATGAATCACCATGACACCATGGTCACGCTGCCTCCTGATCCCATCCTAGAGACTGTAGACCAGCCATGGACCGTCTCCATAGATGAGGAGACTTTGGTGTCTGCCGCAGTGGGCAGTGGACCCAGGGGTGAAAAGGACAGTGGGTCCGGGGTAGGAGGTGTAGAAGGTTGTATATATCAGTGTTCTGTGTGTGGTGCAAACTTCACAACAGAGGCTAAAGCCTTGAAACACATGGAGTTCCATGCACCAGATAGGCCCTATCCCTGTACGTATTGTGATAAAAGGTTTAGTACAGCTCAATACCTTAAGGGACATTTGTTAACCCACACAGGTGAGAAACCTCACGAGTGTTCCCACTGTGGTCGACGTTTCAACTGCTTATCGAATCTGAACAGGCACAAGAGGATCCACACCGGCAAGAAACCTTTTGTGTGTTCAGACTGTGGTAAAGGATTCAGTCAGTCAGGTCAGCTGAAAAACCACATAGCCAGATCCCATCAAAACATTTCCCCACAACTGGCCAAGACAGGGGACAATCTGTATTCATGTTCAGAATGTGGTAAAGCATTCAGTAAGATAGGTCACCTAAAGACACACATGATGACCCACTCAGGAGAGAAACCCTATGTGTGTTCAGACTGTGGTAAAGGGTTTAGTCAGCCAGGCCAGCTGAAAAAACATATAGCCAGATTCCATACATGTATTTCCCGAGAACTTGCCAAGATAGGGAATAATAAACTAAATACACAACCCAAATCCCATGTGTGCCCAGTCTGTGAAAAAACATTCACCCGGTCAGACAGTCTGAAGACACACATGCGGATCCACACAAGAGAGAAACCACATGGGTGTTCACACTGTGGTAAAGCGTTCAGATATAGAAGTCACCTAAAGAAACACTTGATGAGCCACACAGGAGAGAAACCCCATGTGTGCTCTGACTGTGGTAAAAGATTTAGAGGGCCAGATACCCTAAAAACACACATGATGACCCACACTGGACAGCATCCCCATGTGTGCTCATACTGTGGTAAAGGATTTGGTCAGGCCCATCATCTTAAAGACCATAAGCTAATACACACAGGAGAAAGACCCCATGTGTGTTCTCAGTGTGAAAAGAGCTACCGACAGACCAATTCATTGAGGCGGCATATGCTGACCCATACCAAGGAACGAATCCAAAAACAACCGAAAGAAAAGAGCCATGTGTGTTCAGATTGTGGTAAAAGGTTCAGGCAATCTGCCAACCTTGCTAAACACAGACAAAACCCAAATGCATGTAAAGCAATCTTTTCCTGTTCCAAATGTAGTGAGAAGTTCAATTTAGAATCTAGTCTGAAAGCACATTTAATCACTCATGCGGCATCTGAGCCAAAAGTTTGCCACCATTGTAAGACTGGATTCTGTAACACCGACACTTTAAAGGAACACATGAAGGTTCATTCTGAAGAAGAAAGTGATAAACTACATTCCTGTTCAGAGTGTGGGCTGGCATTTAGAGTGTTAAAAAACCTATTGAGACACAAAACGACCCACATCAAAGTCATCCCTCATACTTGTCAGAGCTGTGGAATAAGTTTTGACTCAGCGAGCAGCCTGAAAGCTCATGTAGTGACTCACTTTAAGGGGGATATACATGTATGTGTAGAGTGTGGGATCGGCTTTGACACTAAAGTTGGCTGGGAAGCTCATAGACGGAGCACCCACAAGGACAGTAAGTCTTACCAATGTCCGCACTGTGCTGAGAATTTTTTCTCTGAGGAAATTCTGAAAACTCACATCGCTATCCATAACCAGCAACAAAATGTTCTCTCAGGCCATAGTGAGGGGTTTCACCTCCAGTCTGAACTGACTAAACCGTCAGCTGATTCAGTGGGAATTGACACTGAATCTACTAGTGTGGAAACACATGCCATTTCTGTACAAGAAGCGCCCGATGATGAGGTATCAGACACAGAACCTAGTGTGGTAGTTAACCCCAACCCCAAGAAACGCTACGTGTGCTCACAATGTGGTGAAGGATTTGACACTGAAACAAGTCTCAAAGTTCACACAGTTTTCCATGAACCAGAGAAACCCCATGATTGTCCAGATTGTGGTAAAGAATTTGAAACTGAAAGTAACCTGGAAGAACACATGATTAGCCACATGGAGGAGAACCCACAAGTCTGTGCAGAATGTGGGGCAATATTTGACTCAGAGGAAAGTCTGAAGACACACATGATGACCCCACATCGCACACCAAAGCGCTACATATTTACAGACTTTGGGGAAACCTTCACTGAAGTGTACCTTGCTGATGAGGAGGCTGTACAACAGCACCTGCAGGAGCAACAACCAGAGACAGGAACAATGACAGGAACTGGCCCAAACAGGGATCACCAGTATGCAGGGGAAGGCCCAAGGAGGGTGTCAGATCAATCTGGGAAAATCACATTAGACCATGTGTGCTCAGACTGTGGGCGGTCCTTCACGACGATGTCCCTGCTGAGAAACCACCAGAAGCTGCACAAAGGCACCTCTCGCTTTATATGCTCCACCTGCGGGAAACGGTTTGAGTCTAAGCACAGACTCAGGGAGCATGCTCTAATACACCTAAAGAGGTACACCTGGGTGTGTTCATTCTGTAAACACAGATTCAAGATGAAACCCCAGCTCATTCTGCACCTGAGACAAAACCACCCTGAGAACCTGCAGACGGCACCTGCTGTCTCTGCAGCAGCATCCACCACTATAGCGATGTTTGAGTGTAACGTGTGTGCACTGAGGTTTGTGGACGAGCGGGACTTGGAGCCTCACACACGGACACATGCTGTGGTAAAGCAACCTGCAGTAGTGGCCATTGGAGCTGTTAGAAATCAAGGGGACAAGTGCTTGATACCCATGTTCCAGGAAAGACATGCTGCAACTACTAAAGAGCGTGTCCTGGCTCCTAAGCAAACCAATTCAAAACCACTGTGTAATCCACCCATTGCAGTAGCCGTGAGAGCAGGAGAAAACATAACGAGTGAAAAGTTGAATGAGTTTCTGTCTCATCTTTCAAAACGAGGGGCACATTTAGCCCCTATCAACTCCACTGTAGGAGAAGCGCAATCTGCCCTTTGTACAGCAGTGACGACTGATACGCCTACACTAGAGCTACCAGACAAGTCCTCTAGTGGGGACACAGATGTGGCACCTGTTGTGTGTGCTGACACAGCGAGTGCTGCTCATACAGATGTACAGAGACACATCCGTGACATACAATCACACACCGCAGACCATACCTACGCCTTCATAGACCCTGGATGTAAGCTGGTCACACACACCACTACAACAGCCACTAGCAAGAAGCCAGACCCAAGTACCACTACACAAGCCATTAGTGGTGAGCTACACAACCGTGCCACCACAGCACCCACTACTGACAAGCGCTTTTTGTGTACACAGTGTGGGAAAGCATTCACGCATGAATCCCAGCTGCAAGAGCATAAAAAACAACACAAGGGCAAGTTTCGATACGTTTGTGGAACATGCAGCAAACGGTTTGATTGTAAGTCCAGATTGAAGGAACATGTACAGGTGCACTTGAACAGACCCCATGTATGTTCATATTGTAAACGGGGCTTCAAAACCAAGGAGCTCCTAAAGCAACATGTGAGAGTGCATGCAGAGAGGAGGCGGTATCCGTGCCCTGTCTGTGCCATGAGTTTCAGTGCCTTGAGTCAACTTAGGTGTCATGTAATCATCCACACTGACGAGGATGTCTCCACCGTGTCAGGCAAGCCAGACCAGGACCCAACTGTGTCAGTCAACCCAGACCAGGATGATCATGACGAGCCACTAGACTCACACGAGCCTGATATAGAAGAGCAACCACTGCAACTAGTACAAAAAAAGGCTATTGATGTTGATCAAACAAAGGAGGTAGATGCGCAAATAAGTGACCATAATAGAGAGAAGTCGTCCACATTAAGCCAAAATGGGAATCTCGGAGCACTCAAGTCAGACCTTCCACAAGCTTTTACGATTTATGATAAAAAATTCGCAGTGATACAAAATCCAGAGAAGCATTTAATAATTCCCAGCATACCCAAAGAAAAATCATCTAAAATCGAGCAAAACTTTGGTCTCCAAAGGTACATCCAGATCAATGTACCACCTTCATTTATCAAGCAGGTAAAGGTGCTAGAGACATCCACTGTTCAGGAAAACACTGCCTCTACAATCACACAAGCTCGCCCACGCTGGAGGCCAATCATGCCAAAACCAGCAAACAATGAACAATCAAATCTAATAGGGCAGGCAAAGGATGTAAAGTTACCCAAAATCATCCATACAGGACCTGAAACCTATCAGGTTGTAAAGAAACCAAAAGTGCCCCATAAAGGTGACAAATCTTCTCAGGTCAGGCAAGACCAGGTTGTTGAAATAACCCAAGTCCCCCACAAAGGAGAGAAATCATCATACTTGAAGCAAAACCAGGCACAAGCTATAACTAGTGTTCCCCATGAAGCAGACAAATTCTCCCAGGTGGAGCAATGCCAGGTAGAAGAAATCCCTGAAGCCCTCCCTAAAAGAGACCAACCATCTCAGGTCAGGCATGATCCTGTTGGAGAGATCCCGGAAGTCCCCCATGAAGGGGATGAGCTGTCCCAGGTCAGGCCAGACCCGGTGGTAGATAATCCCCCTGTAGTACACAGCAGCGAGCAGTCATCTCGCTTTAAGCAGGACGCTGTGCTGGCTATAGGTAATGTGGCACCTACACACAGCTGTAGCTTCTGTACTAAACGCTTCTCTACCCAACGTAACCTGGAGAGACATGCCTTTACTCACCCGGAGTACAAGCCCTACGAGTGTCCACACTGTGGGGACAAATTCCACCGTTCTACCAATTACAAGAACCATGTAATGACCCACACAGGAAAGAAACGCCATACATGTGCAGACTGTGGTAAAGGGTACATCGCGTTACAAAGTCTGAGGTCACACAGGGCCGTGTGGCACGGTGCGGAGAAACCACGCATCTGTTTAGAATGTGGGAAAGGTTATTCAACATCTACTGAGTTGAGGTACCACATGACAAATCACACAGGGATTAAACCCCATGTGTGTTCAGACTGTGGTAAAGGGTTCGCACGTCCTGCTGCGTTAAAAGAGCATCAGATGATCCACACAGGAGAGAAACCCCACGAGTGTCCAGAGTGTAGTAAGAAATTCAGAAATAAACGCAAGATGCTGAAACACCGGGGCACCCACGCACCGAGGGGCCACCCCTGTGCTGAGTGTGGTAAGCAGTACGCTAACGCTGAGTCACTGCGGGTACATAGTAGGTACCACACCGGGGAGGCAACAGTCACGTGTCTGTATTGTGAACAACGGTTCCCCGCCAAGCACTGGCTTAAGAAACACATCGTGAATGACCACAGAGATCAAGCCCTATTGTGTTTCGAATGTGGGAAACAGTTCAGTTCACAGCACGATTTGGAGAAGCACATGAAAACCCACCCAGAGGAGCAATCACCAGCAACACAACCTGAGAACCCAACCCTGCCAACACCTATAGCTGTACAGGGTCCCCAGCACACAGCTGACTCAGGAGGTGAACAGTCTTTACCATTGGCAACAGAAAATGGAGATAATATAATCAGAGTAGATGAAAATAGCAAAGTGTCAAATAATGGCATATCAGGTGACTCACAGGTATATCCTGCTGACTCTCAGCGATATGAGGAAGCTGCTCCTGACGATACAGACAACCAATATGTGGCCCAGGAAGATTCTACAGACACCCACCATGGTCCTGCAGACATCCACGTCATGGCCCATGTGGAAGGTATTTCACATGTGTGTCCCAACTGTGGAAAAGGCTTCACCAGTGCTGAAGCTCTACAGAATCATGCAAAAAGCCACGCAGGAAATGAGGCGACGTTTCAGTGTTATGAATGTAACAAGGTGTATGTTAACAAGAACAAGCTGCGTGCCCACATCACAGAGCGGCACCGGAAGCGCTACAAATGTGCCGACTGTGGCCGCCTGTTTGGTCACTTCCACCACCTGAAGGTCCACAGACTGCGGCACTCAGGCATCAAACCTCATGTGTGTCCCGTCTGTAGTAAGGCATTTACTGAGCGCGGTCAGCTCAACAAGCACCGCACCATCCACACGGGGGAGAAACCTCACCAGTGTCCACACTGTGGGCGCAGGTTCAGATTGAGGAATGTCTTTCAGCAGCACATGAATACTCATTCAGCAGGGAGACCGCATGTGTGTGGAGACTGTGGGAAGAGTTTTGCAAGAGTGGATTCGCTGAAAAAACATATACGGAGTATACATACAATGGTGAAGCCTTTTGTCTGTGAAATATGTGGTCAAGGATTTACCAATAAAATGGGCCTAAAGTATCATTTCATGAAACACACAGGTGAAAGACCTCATGTATGCTCAGAATGCGGGAAAGGATTCAGGCGACCAGGTAGCCTTAAAGAACACATGCTGACCCACACAAAAGAGAATCCCCACATGTGTTCACACTGTGGTAAGGGATTCAGTCAGCTTGGTCACCTTAAGTCACACGTGATGACCCACACAGGGGAGAAACCTCATGTGTGCTCAGACTGTGGTAAAGGATTCATTCGCCCAGGTCTCCTAAAAACACACATGATGGGTCACACAGGAGAGAAACCTCATGTGTGTTCAGACTGCGGTAAAGGGTTTATTCAGCTTAGTCTATTAAAAACACATATGATGACCCACACAGGAGAGAAACCACATCTGTGTTCAGACTGTGGTAAAGGGTTCACTACACACCAATCACTTAAGACACACATAATGATACACACAGGGGAAAGACCTTATATGTGTTCAAACTGTGGTAAAGGATTTATCAAGTCAGTTGACCTTAAGCTACACATGATGACCCACACAGGAGAGAAACCTCATGTGTGTTCAGACTGTGGTATAGGGTTCACTACATACCATTCACTTAGGACACACAGAATGATACACACAGGAGAGAAACCACATGGATGTAAAGACTGTGGTAAACGATTTATCAAGCCTGGTGACCTCAAAGTACATATAATGACCCACACAGGAGAGAAACCACATGTGTGTTCAGACTGTGGTAAAGGATTCATTCGGCTTGGACAATTAAAGTCACACATGATGACCCACACAGGAGATTGTGATAAACAGTTTAGTACTGCTCAGAACCTTAAGGGACATAAGTTAACCCACACAGGTGAGAAACCTCACGAGTGTTCCCACTGTGGTCGATGTTTCAACAGCTTATCAAACCTGAACAGGCACAAAAGGATCCACACAGGAGAGAAACCTTTTGTGTGTTCAGACTGTGGTCAAGGATTTAGTCAGTCAGGTCAGCTGAAAAACCACATAGCCAGATCCCATCCAGGCATTTCCCCACAAGTAGCCAAACCTCATGTGTGCCCAGTCTGTGAGAAAGCATTCACCAGGTCAGATAGACTAAAGATTCACATGATGAACCACAAAGTTGAAATCATATCATAATGACCTACACAGGAGAAAGTTTTCCAAACGTTCAGGCGGGCTTGTGTATTAAATAAACATGCTGCTGTTAGGGGTTCACCAACAGACCAGATATATCATAACTAGGCTGCCGATTGACACCTCAGCTTTGTGCCTAACTTACTCATGGCTGGTTTTAGATGATGTTTGTTGATGGGTAATATAGAAACTGTCACACATAAGATGCATACTTTGAGAATTCTGCACAGAAATGTAAGTAAGGAAAATCCAGATGTAAATTAGTTTCATTAAACATAAAGGAATGAATGCATTTCAAGTTTGAAATTCATGGAAATGTATTAAAGTTAGGGATTTATGAAAAGGTGAATTAGAGATTTGTGAAAATATGAACTTTGCAAGATATTTGACAACATTGAAAGCAGCAGATGGACCTAGTTGTACAGGTGTTACACGATATCTCATATACATTAAGTGGGTATTTAGGTTCATACAATGTTATGACATTAAACATGCAGATTGTGTCCATGGTGTTGTGGTACCTTTCAGCAGAGACGTTTCCCTTGTTGCACCGTTTTTGTTAAAAGCAGATAGGGATATACAATTTTGACAAAATGTTGTGCTGAACTAATTTCATCAAAATGATGCAAATGTTTACACGAAGCAAATTGTAAGTGTTGAATATCAATAAGAAAGAGTGAATCATATAATTATTAAGTTATATTGGACTTCATATGTTCTTTTATACTAAGTATCTTCCAGTTGTTTCCAATGAAAATTATATATGAATAAAATAACGTGTTCTCTTGAATGGCTTTACTTTGAAGTTCCTTTTTTCATAAATTCAAACATTAGAAACCCTTACATAAAATATGCAAAACACTATTTTGGCTAAGTATATATCTGATACACTGTGGACTGTGTTGCATCATCGCCTTGGTCCCCGCACTCTCAAACAGAAGTGACACCTATGCTCGTTCCCAAAAAACGAGAAATTAGGGTGATTTTTCTCCCTTATTTCTCGTATCAAGAAAAAGGGGTATTTTTTCCCCATGATAGCTTCTCGTTTTTACAGAAAAGGGGAGTTTAGAGACAAAGTTCTTGTATTTATCAAAAAGGGGGTATTTTATAGACTGCACACCTAAATTGGATAAAGAGTGTAAGAGGATTCCCACTTTGTACTCTAAAGGCATCACACAAGGGAAATGTAGAACCAGACAGGTGGGGGGGGGGGGGGGGAGAAGTTTATTGAAATTTCAGAATAAAGAGGGTGGTGAAAAATATGTCAACGTTTTGTGAAAAAAGGGGGTGTTTTTTACTATGAAATGTCCACGTTTTTCCATTAAAAAAGGGGTCATTTTCCAAGGTCCGTGGAAAAGGGGGTATTTTTTAGGGGAAGGAACGAGTATGATATCATTTCTATCTGTCAGTGCAGGGGCCGGGATCATCGCTCTCACTACTTGAATGAATTGTCATACTTCTGGAAAATATCCTATTTATAGCAAGTCGTAGGGGGTGCCATTATTGTCAGATGCCATAATGTCACAAGGGAATGTGAGATGGGGTGTCATCACAATGTATTGATAATTGTGTCTACTTGTTTTGTACACACAGGATTTATTCTATACCACAAAGTTTGTCATTTCTAACATGTGGCCAGGAAGATAGGAAGTAGGTACTACAGATCTACATTATGTTTTCTTCCTAGGTTCTGCCATGCTGGAGGTTAGAGATCGTAAGACTAACTGGCAAAACAGATGGCGGCTCCCAGAAACTAAACAACATCGGTAGCTGTAAGTCTAGCTGGCAATACAGATGGCCACTCACAGAGACTAAAGACCATCGGTAGCTGTAAGAATAGCCCGGACTAAGAAAATGATGGCTACTCTGAGGCTGCACTAAATCATCTGCTGTCAGACTAGTCCAGGAGTTATATAGAGATGGCTGACCCAGAACAGAATGCGGCAGTGCAGCAGGTCATGTACCTGATGAACCCACAAGGGGGCGCCACAAGTCGCGCTGACACCATGTTTGCGTTTTCCCCTGATGCCATCCTGGAGACGATAGACTCACACCAAGCTGGCACCATCTATATGGATGAGGAGACTCTGGTGCCTGTCACACCTGTAGTGAGCAGTGCCCCGGGGGGTGGGGAGGGGTGTGTATATCAGTGTTCTGTTTGTGGTAAAGGTTTTACAACTGAGGCTAAAGTCATGAAACACATGGAGCTCCATGCCCCGGACAGGCCCTATCCATATCCCTGTACCTATTGTGATAAACGCTTTAGTCAAGCACAATACCTTAAGGGGCATTTGTTAACTCACACAGGTGAGAAACCTCACGAGTGTTCACACTGTGGTCGGTGTTTCGGCTGCTTATCAAACCTGAACAGGCACAAGAGAACTCACACAGGAGAGAAACCACATGTGTGTTCAGACTGTGGTAAAAGGTTTGGCCAGTCAGGTCAACTCAAAGACCACATTGGTAGATTCCACTCGGATAATGCCCCACAACTGGCTAAATCCCATATCTGTCCAGTCTGTGAGAAAGGGTTCCCTCGGCTAGGACATCTCAACAAACACATGATGACACACACAGGGGAGAAACCCCATGTGTGTTCAGAATGTGGTAAAGGGTTTAGTTTGCCTTATAACTTAAAGGTACACATGGTAACCCACACTGGAGAAACACCTCATGTGTGTTCAGACTGTGGTAAAGGTTTCAGTACAGACAATCACCTCAATAGACATAAGAAGATCCACATGAGAAATAAACCCCATGTGTGTTCAGAATGTGGTAAAGGGTTCACTCAGATAGGTCACCTAAAGATACACCTAATGACCCACACGGGGGAGAAACCCCATGTGTGTTCAGATTGTGGTAAAGGATTTAGCCAAACTGCAGCCCTTGATAAACACAGACAACATAGAAATGCATGTAAAGCAACTTTTTCTTGTTCTGAATGTAGTGAAAAGTTTAATCTAGAATCTAGTCTGAAATCACACTTAACCACTCACACAGCGGAGGAGCCAAAGGTTTGCCACCATTGTAAGAAAGGATTCCTTGACACTGAGAGTCTTAATGAACACATGAAGGTTCATTTTGGAGAAGAAAGTGTTGAGCTACATTCCTGTTCAGAGTGTGGGCTTGCCTTCAGAGTGTTAAAAAACCTACTGACTCATAAAAAGACCCATGATAAAGTCAGCCCTCATCCTTGTCTTAACTGCGGAATGAGTTTTGAATCACAGAGTAGCCTGAAAGCCCACGTCCTGACACACTTCAAGGGGGATGTCAATTTATGTATCGAGTGTGGAATAAGCTTCGACACCAAAGCTAGCTGGGAAGCTCATAGACTCGTTAGCCATAAAGACAGCAAGTCTTACCCATGTCCCCACTGCAGTGAGATATTTTATTCCGGGGAGATTCTGAAATCACACATGACTATACATAACCAACAACACAGGGTAGGCTCAGAGCCACGTGTGGTTGTTAAACAGAACCCTAACAAGCACTACATGTGTTCACAATGTGGTGAAGGATTTCATACAGAAACTAGTCTCAAAATTCACTCAGTTGTTCATGAACTCCTTGATTGTCCAGACTGTGGTAAAGAATTTGAAACTGAAAATAACCTGAAAGAACACATAATTAAACACAAAGAGGAAAACCCCCAAGTCTGTACAGAATGTGGTGCAATATATTACTCTGACGATGGCCTAAAGACGCACATGATGACCCATCGTGACCCACCAAAGCGTTATTTATTTACAGACTTTGGAGAAACCTTCACTGAAGTTTACCTTGTGGACGAGGATGAGGTGCTACAACACCTGCAGGAGCAGCAACCAGAGACAGGAACTGGCCATAACAGGAATGTGTCAAATAAAGACAGCAGGTTGGGAAGTATTACCCAAGGAGGCCCAGACCATGTGTGCTCAGACTGTGGGCGGTCATTCACCGTGATGTCCCAGCTGAAGAACCACCAGAAGCTGCACAAAGGCACGTACCGCTGTATCTGTACCACGTGTGGGAAGCGGTGGGAGTCTAGGGGCCACCTGCGGGTCCATGCTCTCACACACCTCAAGCAGTACACCTGGGGGTGTTCATGGTGTAAACACAGGTTCAAGATGCAGTCCCAGCTCCTCCTGCACCTCAAAACCCACCCTGAGACCCTGCAGTCTGCCCGCCATGTGTCTACAGTCGGACAGTCAGCAACGTCCACCAAACTAGAGGTGTTTGAGTGTAACGTGTGTAAACAATGTTTTGTGGATGAGCATGACTTGGTGCCCCATGCAAGGACCCACTTACAGCAGCCCCTTGTAGCAGCACCACCTGCAGCAGTACAGACCATCCCGGGTAACCCTGTACTTGTTATTAAACCGGTAGACAATATACCGGTGGCAAGTACTGAAGAGATATCCCGGGCCAGTGGTGAGGTAGAAACTCCTACCACCACCGCAGTGACTACTGACAAGTCCCATGTATGTAGACAGTGTGGGAAAACATTCATGCAGGAATCCCAGCTGCAAAAACACAAAGAACAACACAACATTTGTGCTACCTGTGGCAAACGGTTTGATTCTAGGTTCTACTTGAGGGAACATGTTAAAATGCACATAAAGAGACCCCATGTATGTTCATCTTGTAAACAGGGCTTTAAAACCAAGGAGAAGCTAAAGAAACATGTGAGGGTACATATAAAAAACAGGAGCTATTCGTGTCCCATTTGTGCCATGAGGTTCAGCGTCTTGAGCCAGCTTAAATGTCATGTAGTCATCCACACAGACCATGACCCGGTCATGTCACACAACCCAAACCAGGTTGATTATGACAAGCCGCTAGACTTACTTGAGGCTAATATAGGAGTGCAACTTGAACAAGAAAATGATCTAGATGTTGATCAAACAAAGGAGATGTTAACCGACCATATTGGAGAGGAGTCATCCACATTCAGCCAAAGTGGGGATCTCAAAGCACTCACAAGTGACCCTGCGCGCTCTTGTACAATATGTGGTAAGCAGTTTGCCAAAGTGCAAAATCTTGAGAGACATTTGAAAATTCACAGCAAATCTAATAAAAAATCATCTAAAACCGAACAAAATAATGATCTAGAAAGCTACAAATATTTGGAAGTGCAACCAACCCAGATCACACAGGAAAAGGTCTCAAAGCCAGAAGAATCAGCTTCAACCATCACACAAACTTATAAACAGTGGAGACCAATCATGCCAAAGCCAGCAAACAATGAGCAATCAAATCTAATTAGGCAAGAAAAGGTCCTAGGACTACCCAATATTATCCAAATAGCAGTCCAAACTTGCCAGACAAAGCAAGACCAGGTTCTAGAGAAATCATCTCAGTTGGGACAATTTCAGGTTGTCGAAAAAGTACCCAAAGTCGTCCATAAAGGGGACCAGTCGTATCAGTTGAAGCAAGATCAGGTTCTAGCAACACCTACTAAAGTTATCCTTGAAGCAGACAACCTGTCTCAGATCAAGCAAGATCAGGTTCAAGAAATTCCTCAAGTTCTCCATAAGGGGGACCAGTCGTCTCAGTTGAAGCAAGGTCAGGTTCCAGCAAATCCCACAATGTCTCAAGTCCGACCAGCCCAGGTTATAGATAACCCCTCTATGGTGCACAGTGGGGAGCAGTTATCTTGTTTTAAGCAGGATGCTATAGGTAATATGGCACCTCTACATGGAGGAGAGAAACCCCATGTGTGTTCTGTCTGTGGAAAAGGATTCAATGATACGAGTAATCTAAAGAAACACATGATGATACACACAGGAGAGAAACGCCATACATGCTCAGACTGTGGTAAAGGATTTATCACGGTACAACGACTGAGGTCACACAGGGCAGTGTGGCACGGAGCGGAGAAACCGCGCATCTGTTTAGAATGCGGCAAAGGTTTTTCGAGTGCCAGTGGGTTGAAGTACCACATGACACAGCATACAGGGATTAAACCACATGTGTGTTCAGACTGTGGTAAAGCATTTGCAAGAGCTAGTTCGTTAAAGGAGCATCAGCTATCCCACACAGGAGAAAAACCTCATGAGTGTCCGGACTGTGGTAAGAGGTTGAGATATAAACAACACATGGTGAAGCATCGAGCCACCCACACACAGCAGGGCTACCCCTGTGCTGAATGTGGTAAGCAGTGTAGTAGTGCTGAGTCACTGCGGGTACATATTAGGTCTCACACAGGGGAGGCACCGTATATGTGTCTGTATTGTGAACAGCGGTTCTCTGTTAGCCACTGGCTGAAGAAACACATCATGAATGACCACAAGGACCAAACCCTATTGTGTGTCGAATGTGGCAAGCAATTCAGTTCTCCAGGCGATTTGGAGAAACACATGAAAACCCACCCAGAAGAGCAATCCCCAGTGACAGAAGCGGAGAACCCCACACCTACAGCAGCAAAGGGTGCACAGCACACAGCTGACTCAGGAGGTCAACACCCACTGTCATTGGCAAACTTGTCTCATGTGGTGACAGATAATGAAAATCATGTATCAAAAATAGATGAAAACAGCAAAGTGACAAATAATGACATCTCAGATGACTCACAGGAATGCCCTGCAGACAATGGGGGAGTTGTTCCTGATGATATGGACCAAGAAAACACCCAAAATATAGTGGACGACGGCCCTTCAGATGGCCACGATAATCCTACAGACACCCACGATGTGCCTCATATAGAAGGCAGTCCACATGTGTGTCCAAACTGTGGTAAAGGATTCGCCAGCGCTGAAAGTCTACAGACTCACGCAGAGATCCACGCAGGAAATAAGACAAAGTTTGAGTGTTTTAAATGTGGTAAGGTCTGTGATAACAAACGTAAGCTGCTCATCCACGTTAGGGGACACAGGAAGAGGTACAAGTGTCCGCACTGTGGGAAGCTGTTCAGTTACGGCCACCATCTTAGAGTCCACATGCAGCGGCACTCAGGCCTCAAACCCCACGTGTGTCCCATCTGCAGCTGGGCCTTCACAGAGCCAGGGGAGCTCAGGAGGCACCTCACCATCCACACAGGGGAGAAACCTCACCAGTGTGCAGACTGTGGGCGCAGGTTCAGGATGAAGGATTTGTTAAATCAGCACATGGTCATACACTCCGCTGGGAGACCGCATATGTGTGGAGATTGTGGGAAGGGTTTTAAAAGAGCGGTTTCACTGCAAAAACATGTAAGCAGTGTCCATACCCAGGAGAAGGCATTTGTTTGTGAAATATGTGGTAAGGGATTTAGTAAGAGACAAAGTTTAAAGTATCATATGATGAAACACACAGGAGAAAGACCTCATATGTGTTCTGACTGTGGTAAAACATTCAAAACATCAAGTTATCTAAAGAAACACATACTGACCCATGCAGGTGGTGCAAACCCCCATGTGTGTTCAGACTGTGGCAAAGGGTTTACCCAACAACGTAGCCTAAGTGCACACATGCTGACCCACACAGGAGAGAAAACTCATGTATGTTCAGACTGTGGTAAAGGATTCAATCATACGGGTAATCTAAAGAAACACATGATGATACACACAGGAGAGAGACACCACACATGCTCAGACTGTGGTAAAGGGTTCACTCTGCCAAGCCACTTAAAAGAACACATGATAAGTCACAATCAAGCTGGGTATCCCTATCCCTGTATTTATTGTGATAAACGGTTCAGTCAAGCACAGTACCTTAAGGGGCATATGTTAACCCACACAGGTGAGAAACCTCACGAGTGTTCACACTGTGGTCAACGATTCGGCTGCTTATCGAACCTGAATAGGCACAAGAGGATCCACACGGGAGAGAAACCACATGTGTGTTCAGACTGTGGTAAAGGGTTTGGTCAGTCAGGTCAGCTGAAAAACCACCTTGCCAGATTCCACCCAGGCATTTCCCCAAGATGACTGAATAGAGTCCGTGAGAAAGCATTCATCCAGGCAGATAGCCTGAAGAGACACATGTTGACGCGCACAGTAAGAAACTCATGTGTGTTCAGACAGTGGTAAAGGAGTTGGTCATCAGTCACTCAGCTAAATGCCCTCATGTACCTCATACAGATGGAGACTCCCCACTTCATGTAACCTCACAACAAAGGCAGTCGTGTGATCATAAAATCACCAGTCAATGATATGTAAAGCCATTACTGATAGGAATAGGACATCATTTAGTGCCATGCATCTACATAGCTGAGTAGAATGGTAACTAGTCAAGCGAGCTCAGACCACATTCTGTTGCCGCTAAGGTTATATTAAGGTCGTTCTACCATATGACACCAGAGGGCCATATTATCAAAGTCAGCACATGCCATGACGTAATGATAAAATCCTTGGGTGGCTGAGATTCGAACCCAAGACCTTGAGATTACAAGGCAAATACGTAAACGTTTGGATAGATAATATTACAGGCAATATTATGGTGGAATCATAACGAGATGTAGTTACTTTTTCATGTCATTTGAGGAATATATGTGGAAGAACACTATATGATCCTACTATAATGTCAGTGAACCTTAAAGTCAATTATCTCAGGAACAAGCTCGGGACCCCCCTATTTTCTTTTGACTTTTGGAGACTATATACCCCTAGGATCACATGGTAGGAATATGGTGAATTAGTAGTTACTCTGAGCCTATACCCGCAGGCCACCTTAAGGTACAATTAGCAGTGGGGATCTCATGTCAAGTAGGTTGCAGGAAAGGAAGGGACATAACACAATCTTATATTACCTTTTATTAACTATCAAACACACTGGACAGTCCATCATCAGTCTTTGACTTTGTTCGGATGGTTAAACGGTCATTTTCAATTCGATTTTAAAGCCGCTATTTGATGCGGCTTGTCATAATCATATAAGGATATTCATGATACACTAATGCAGTGTTGGTAAGTAACACACTGACCATGCATCATACCCACAGTTATAACTCATGGTATTGTGTATCAAAGCACTTTGTAGCTCTCAGAGGTGAACCAACAGAACAGATATAACTACCAATCGATACATGTCGCGACTGAGATTAATTAATATCTATATAAAGGACGTAGGCATTTATATGTGTATATACTGAGATAATGTTGATCAAAGCAGTATTATAGAAACTGTTACAATTGAAGGTCTAGATATTTAGTATATTGTCTGCACATGTAAATCGAGAACATTCAGATGCAAATTTAAAGTATTTCAATATGATGAAATGAATTCAAGTTTGAGTGATATAAAAATGTATTGAAAGGTTAAGATTCATGAAAATGTAAAGTAATTAGAGATCTGTTGAAATATAAGTTTTACAAAGATGATGTGAAGGTGTTTGTAGGTTTATACAATGTTACAGGTTAGTGATAAAATTGTGTCCATGATGTGTTACTTTCCAGCAGAAATGTATATCTTATTGAAAGGTCTTTGTTATAAGCCAATTTATACAAATGTTTAGTTGAAATGATGATGTGAACCTGGAATATAAGTGTTGAATTTCAGTGAGCAAGACTGGATAATATACCTTGACTTCACCAGTGTTCTATACCTAACAATCTTGCAGTTGTTCCCGATAAGAATTCTTTATGAATAAAATTACATATCACATATTCTCTTGAATGACGTTACTTTGGAGTTTATTTTTCATAAATACAATAATACCCAATCCATATCATATGAATATGCAAAACAAAGTAGATTGCAAGTTGAAATGTATAAGACGAAACGGCAGCCGAATACTGTATTCAACGTGATAGGCACAAACACCTGAATAAGTGGAAATGCAAACAATACTTATTTATGGATTCAACTAAATTTCTATCTACTGTAATGGAGATATTCTGAAGCACACAGTACGCTACTGTAAAACCCCGGTCAACCCCTAATCTGAGGGAAAAAAATCGGCCTATGTAGGAAAGGTTCAAAAATCTATTTTTTCTTCAATCCCACCAACAGGCCAAACCCTCAATCTGAGAAAAAACTAAATCGGTTAATAGAAATTAAAAAAACTGCCAATTGAAATTATATTTGTCTTATAAGCGGGTTTTTAGGTGTAATACGGCATGCACTTTGTGAGTGATATTTCCTGTACCTACTTAATAGTAGGGGTTAGTAGGGGGGCATGCACTTTGTGTCTACCTGATTAGAAGCACATGTACATTTTGTGCATTTTATACCAGTTATTGGTCAAAACGTCTTCAACTGAATAAGCAGAATATGTTCATCTCGGCTCCAACACTCCTGATTCTTCTGAAATCACATATGACTAGAAGTGTAATTCTTTGAATATTATTAATGAACCAGAAGTGTAGAATTCCGTAGCTATACATTCTAATGACAATACATTGTATATTAAGGAACACCGATATATATCTATTGCTTGGTTGAAGGACTACTCCCCAGTAAGGGAGCAGAAAGTTCAAATCTGATATTCACACCTGTATGTTCGTTGTTTGATGCATTAAAGACAATATTGAAAAAGCCCATACAACTGTGTCTTTTTGTTTGTTGTTTAGGTTGTGCCATGGTCTACGGTGAAGACACGTATGGTGATGTGCAATGTGAGGGACCCAGACCTAGAGGCCGCCCAACTACAGCATAGGGACCTCTGCATGTATTAGATATGTGTCCGACTATGAGGCAGACTACCACTGTTTGTGGATGACTCCTTGCTAACTTGAGGCAGTCCTGTAGGGTACTATGTACAACTGGACGTTACTCAAACCAATCAATCAAGTATAGACCTTGTACACAGAGACTGAATAGCAGGTTGTTGTGCCACATCCCAGCATGGATGACCTGGACTATGGGCAGGCCTCGTATGAGGGTCTGCAGACCATCTTTGTAATAAACGCGCCTACCCTAGCGGCCCCCGCCCGCACGCAGATGCTCAATGTGCCCCCGCCCCAGGTACCTCCCCCTGGTGGTATAGCCCCCCCGCCCCCTGGTGTGTCCACCCCCCACCAGGTGGCAGCACCGGCCTCCGTCGACACCCGACTAGCGGCCATACTGGACAAGGCTCCCAAGGTGAACAGGCGGCAGTTCACCAACAACCCGCTAGAGAAGCCCCACGCCTGCCCGTACTGTGAGAAGCGCTTCAGCCTGCCCAGTAAGTTAAAGCGGCACCAGATGATCCACACGGGGGAGAAACCTTACGGGTGTGTGCAGTGTGGGAAGCGGTTCACACAGAAGGTGTCGCTCAAGACGCACCAACTCACCCACTCCGGGGCCCGGAGGCTGCTGGAGAAGTGTCATGTGTGTCAGGTGTGTAACAAGGGCTTCACCACCAAGAACGGGCTGAAGCTGCACTTTATGACCCACACAGGGGAGAAACCTCACGTGTGTCTACACTGCGGTAAGGGCTTCATTGTGAAGGCTACACTAAAGATGCACCTGCGGACACACACGGGGGACCGGCCTTTTGTGTGTGGGGACTGTGGGCAGGGGTACACCACCGCGGGGGGACTAAAGAAGCACAGTGTGAAGCACACCCCACAGAAGGCCCATGTGTGTTCAGAGTGTGGTAAGGGCTTCCAGTCGCTGGCCTACCTGCGCTACCACATCAAGGCACACAGCAGGGTCAGGCCGCACGCCTGTAAACTCTGCCCCAAGGCCTTCCTCACCGGGGCCCAGCTCCGTATCCACACCAGGATGCACACCGGGGAGCGCCCCTTCAGCTGCCCTCACTGCGCCAAGAGCTTCAGGACCGCCCAGTACCTCAAGATACACAAGCGCTACCACACAGGGGAAAAACCTATAGTGTGTAAAATCTGTGATAAGAAGTTCCGAGCGCCGAGTTCACTGGTGGTTCACATGAGGTACCATACGGGGGACCGGCCGTATAAATGTAAACAGTGCGGGAAGGGGTTTGGGATTAACCGGGACCTCAAGATCCACACGATGATCCACACAGGGGAAAGACCTCACCGGTGTGATGTGTGTGACAAGGCGTACTACCGCGCCACAGAGCTGCGTGTACACATGATGACCCACACAGGGGAGAGACCTCACACGTGCACACACTGCGGCCGGGGGTTCCTGAAACGTGGCACATTGCGGAACCACATGCGGACGCAGCACCTGGGTCTGCGGAGGTCAGAGGGCGACAGTGACCTCAACACGGAGTGTACCCAGTGTGGTAAGGCCTTTAGTACCCGCATCTCGCTCACGCGGCACGTCAAGCTGGTCCACACCCGGCAGCCACACGTGTGTTCTTACTGCAACCAGGGCTTCCCCGACACCGACTCCCTCAACGACCACCAGAGGACGCACGACTTTGACAAACCCCACCTCTGCTCACTCTGTGGGCTCAACTTCAAAGTGGAGAAGAACCTGATCCGACACATGAGGACGCACGCGGGACACAACGCCCACATGTGTAAGAACTGTGGGGTGTCGTTTGACACCACCGAGAGTCTCAAGACGCATGTGTTAACACACATAGCAGAGACAAAGCTCCAGGCTCCTGTCAAAGCGACCCCCAGAAGTAATACTAATGTAAATCATATCAAACCTGTGGTCCAATCTGAATCTGACAACGATTCCGATAAAACCATTGATGATCCGCAGTCACCAGCACCCCCACAGAAACAGGCTGCGTGCTATTACTGTGGGGAGAGCTTTGACAATGAGGACGACCTGAAAAGCCATGTCCTGACCCACCCGCCCGACAAGCCCCACCGGTGTCTGGACTGTGGGCGCTCCTTCAAGACTGCAGCCAGCCTCACTAACCACAGAGCCATCCACGAGCGGAGGGAGTTCATCTGTAGGTATTGTGACAAGCGGTTTGAGTTTAAGAGTAAGTTAGACCTGCACGTGGTCACCCACACAGGAGAAACACGCCTCCGGTGTGAGGTGTGTCACCGAGGATGTCGTGATAACAACTCCCTAAAGAAACACATGTTGACACACACCGGGGAGAAGGGGTACAAGTGTCAGGTGTGTGACAGCAGCTTTAGACGTGACAGTGACTTAAAGTCCCACATGAAGTCCCACCCAGACACCAAGCCCTACACCTGTACCATGTGTGAGGAGGGTTTCACGTCCTCCGCCAAACTGCGCCAACACAAGACCACACACGCCGGCGACAAGTTCATGTGCTCTGACTGCGGGAAGAGCTTTGCCTTTAAGAGTCAGTTAGAGAGACATGTTCAGACGCACCTCACCGAGCAGGAGAAACAATTTGAGTGCTCAGATTGCGGTAAGCGCTTCAGCTCGGCAGAGACCCTGAGCTCCCACACGGAGATCCACACGGGACAGAAGGACTTTGTGTGTCAGTACTGTGAGAGGCGGTTCCTGAGGTCACACCAGCTCAAGTCTCACCTCATCACCCACAGCAGTGAGCGGCCCTTCCCCTGCCAGCACTGTGACAAGGTGTACGCCAACCCCAACCAGCTGCGTGCCCACCGTATGATGCAGCACACGGGGGAGAGGCCCTTCCCCTGCACCTACTGCCACAAGGGATTCATCACCAGTCAGCGCCTCAGGAACCACATCAGGATTCACACCGGCGAGAAGAAGCCACATGTGTGCGCCGTCTGTGGGAAGGATTTTGAATCTGCGTCCAAACTAAGAAAACACCAGGGCCTCATGCATCCTGACTATGAGGAGGAACTGTGTCATGAGTGTTCAGACTGTGGTAAAGGGTTTGGTACAGCTGCCGAACTGACCAAACACATGGTGGTGCATGAGCCGCCTAAAGAGGACGAACCACCTGTGTGCCCAATATGTAAGAAGGTGTTTAAGAGGATCCAGAACCTGAAAGGACACATGATTGTCCACACAGGAGAGAAACCTCACGTGTGTTCAGACTGCGGTCAGGCCTTCAGCCAGCTCAGGAACCTCACCACACACATGAGGACCCACACAGGGGAGAAACCCTTTGTGTGTGACATGTGTGGCAAAGGATTCGCTCAGTCGGGTACATTGAAGAACCATATCAGAACCCACACGCAGGAGAAACCGTTTATTTGTACAGAATGTGGACAGGGGTTTAACTCGCAGGGCGGCTTGAAGAGTCACATGTACAACCACACGGGTAAGAAGCCACACGTGTGTGCAGAGTGTGGGGCGTCTTTCACCACTGTCGGCAACCTGACGCAGCACAAGACCATGCACACAGGGGAGAAACCTTACGTGTGTGAGGAGTGCGGCAAGGCCTACCGCCTCAAGACCCACCTGGTGAAACACAAGCGGGCCCACACCGGGGAGAAAGCATACGAGTGCCAGGAGTGCGGCAAGACATTCATGACTTACGGCGGGTTGAAATTCCACTCAACGAAGCACACCGGAGAGAAACCCTACGTCTGTCCTACTTGTGGTGAGGCATTTAGGTTCCCGAATACACTACAGCGACATGTAAATAAGGGTTTATGTGAGAAACGCCATGTGTGTTTGGACTGTGGTAAAGGGTTCAATTCTCCTAAAGAGCTGGAGAGCCACATGACGAGTCACATAGGTGCAGAGACGTTCACGTGTTCAGAATGTGATAAGGAGTTTACAGACGCAAACACGCTTGCCACCCACATCAAAACACACTCATACAACGCAACATACCAACCAAGCCAATACCAGCAAAGTTGTGCCGCGGTCGGTATGAGCCTTATAGCGGAGCAGAACACCAAATCTCAAATAGTAAAGGACGAAAGGCAACCAGCAGAAGTGGAAGAAGCCGAACCCATGTACGACTATGAGGAAGACAATGTGTCAGATATGGAGGATGACGAACCTGCAGCACCTGTAAAACCACATGTGGTGTCAGATGGGAAACAGTTTGTGGAGACAAATGTGAAAGAGCATATAGAGAGAAATGTCAGAGAAACTGTGGTGGGGAATGTTCAAGATGTTGACCAGCTAGTACCCCATGGAGAGAAGCAGTGCTATGTGTGTAACAAACAGTTCCCGACCCCGTCCAAGTTAAAGCAGCACATGTCGGTGCACACAGAGGACCGGTCCCACGTGTGTGTGGACTGTGGCAAGGGCTACTCCTCACACCGCAACCTGCGGCAACACATGATCACCCACCTCCCTGACCGCCCCGAGATCTGCTACCACTGCAGTCAGGGCTTCAGCAGCTACCAGGGGCTACTACAGCACCTGGAGGAGGAGGGGGTGCTTAAAGAGGAGGCTTGTACCGAGTGTGAGCAGAGCTTCTGGCTGAAGAAGGACCTCACCCAGCACCTGCGGACACACGGCAGTCAGAAGATACCGTGCACACAGTGTGGGAAGGTGTTCGCCTCTGAGGCCACATGGAAGACACACATACTGACGCATAAGGAGACTGGTCTAGACAAACGTAAAGTGAATCCAGAATCGAAACCAAATCAAAGAGCGGTGTCCAAGGAGGATAGTCCGGGACCGATGTCACAGAACCAGACGGATGATGACAAAACTGATGTATCGTCAGATGAGGCAGGAGCAAGAGAGGACAAGGACTGGAAGCTGGAACTTGCAGAGACAGATGAAGACGATGAGGCAGCTGGAGACACATCTTACAAACCCCGGAGTAGGCGCGCGGCGGGTGGCGTTAAGAAGCGGCGTGTGCGTGCATCCACTAAGGGCACCTATGTGTGTGAGGTGTGCGGCAAGTCGTACACACAGCCCGGCTCCCTCCGCGCACACCGCCGCGTACACACGGGGGAGAAACCTTACAAGTGCCTCGAATGTGGCAAGCGTTTCCGCATCAACACTGGGCTCCTGTCCCACAGGAAGATCCACACCGGGGAGCGTGCCCATGCCTGCTCCTACTGCGGGAAGGCCTTCGCCTTTGCCAGCTCCCTCAAACACCACATGATGATCCACACAGGGGAGAAACCTCATAGGTGTGAGTACTGCGGCAAGCACTTCATAGAGCTGGGCAGCCTCAAGCGGCACGTCAAGATCCACACAGGGGAGAAACCTTACATGTGTTCAGAATGTGGTAAACGCTTCAGGACTAACTGTATCCTGAAGCAGCACAAGACGATGCACTCTGACGACAAGCACCAGTGTAGTGAGTGTGGCAAGGTGTTCAATAGGGAGTCTAACCTCAAGTACCATGTCCGTATGGCGCATGGTGACCACCAGCCCTTCAGCTGCTCCCAGTGTGGGCGCAAGTTCAACAACCCCAACAACCTGAAGGTCCACATGATGACGCACCGGAGGAAGGCCGAGCGGGGCGCTGACCGTACTAAGGACACCCAGGAGGAGCTGACCATGCCCCGGAGGTGCCCGGTGTGTGATAAGGAGTTTACAGATAAGGCTAAGTACAAGCGGCACATGTACGACCACGACAAGCGGCACCTGTGTACCGAATGTGGGGCCGCCTTCGGTAAGGCCTACCTCTTCAGGAAGCACATGTTGACTCACACACCCGAGTATGCCGCCCGGCAACGGAAAGACGGCAAGCGATTCGAGAAGCAGAAAACACAAGCCTGTCCCATCTGTGGTAAGGTGTTCCACTACGAGCGGGGCTACGGGAATCACATGCGGAAACACGAGAAGGACACACAGCAGAAACAGGAGTGTGTGTGTGAGGTGTGTGGGGGCGTGTTCAGCTCCCCCCTAGGGCTGCACAGCCACATGAAGAAGCACCGAGACAAGCGGCTGAGCTGTGGTCAGTGCGGCCAGGTGTACATGCTAGAGAGCGCCTTACTCACCCACCTCACCTCCCACACCGGAGACCTCCCCCACATCGTGCAGACCGTGTTTGACGACAACACAGAGACCAGCGACGACTCTAACCTCGTACAGACATACATTATACACCCCGTTATTACCGGAGCCACTACTTACAACCCCTCTGTGGTCGATGAAGTGAGCTTTATAAACTTGTGATACGTACGGAGAAGTCGGTTTTATTTTTACATATTGTCTGTTAGCTTCCAAAGTGAGGTTGTAAACAAGATCCGAGTCTTTAAGTGCTACACTGTGACAATGGAACACATGGGAAACTATTTGGTGTGATTTACACTATTTGGTATTTAGGTATATATGTGAGACTTGATACTCTTCAATTTGAGAAAATGTGTATTTATTCATTGAAATAAAATGGAATCGTAATATCTGGCATAATAAAGAATACAGTAGAGATTTACAAGCGATTGATAGATTGCATTGATTATAATACCAACAACTTAGTGTTAACAATAAAGTGATTTACCCGTTGAATTATTGGATAGTGCCAGCCTCTCAGTGGTAAATGTTGGTTGTTGGCAGATGTAGATTTGATTATGTGATAACATGTTGAGAATCTAAACCTTGAAACCACCCATGTGGATAAGACGATTGTGTCGTTACATCACGTATGTTCCCCAATCAATTCTAGTGTGAAAAAATGAATCTGCTATGAAATACCGGTAGTATACATCTATAGGGAAGTGTCGATGGTAATGTAGAGATTATTATACTTATGTACATGTATATGGCCCAACATGAATTGTTTATGCTAAGGTGGTTCAATAGACACCAATCAAGCTATAAATTTCTACCTCACAATTCATGGGTGATGTATTGGGACATGTGTATATGGTCTAAAAACTATATATGATGCTATAAGGCTTAATTTGTAGTTATGATGTATCAATGCAACACTATCAACACTGCATTGGTACATCATGCCAACCCCTCGGTAATGTATCAACCCCAAAAAGCTAGCATAATTAACGAATACAGCACTGGGAAGTTTCTCACAGGTACTGCATTCGTGTTCCTTGGATTACACATGTTTACAATGAGCTGTAACTTGATTATCCATGATTGTATGTCAGATGTAATGTAAAATCATGAAATGAGTTCAACCCTGTTGGTAAACATGAGTTAAACTGAGTTGAACTGTTTACAATAGCTGTATACAGAAAGCTGATTGGTATTAAAAAGTGTTATACTATTTGTTTCATGTAAGAGAAATGGTAAAAAATCCCTTAATCTAAGATTAACCAATGGTTAGCAGGTTTAACCGTGATATGCTATTGCTGTCTTGTTATTTGTTGGTACAGTTATGATATAGTTAGTTGAGTCTCCCTATTTTGTCTATGTATTTATCATTGTTAAATGACCTTACCCTATTTAATACCGACTCAACATTGTGGAAGAGGTTGTTACTATGCCCAATGAGAAATTACCGAATGATAAAAACTACAATAAAATCTGAATATAATGGCATGTGTTGTGTCCTTTCCCTCCTGGACATGTAGGAAAAGTCAGTCTAGCTAGAATAAGGGGGATGTAACTAATTATATAGATGAAGGGGGGAAATGATTAATAACCAGGACGAGTATGTCAGTATTGGTGTAAAACATAAACAAACGTGTACATTACCTTTCCTGTGATACCTTGCTAGCTGATGCATTCATGAAACAGTATATGCACACGGTGACACCGAAGAATATATTAAAATGAAGTCTTATCTAATGCAAGAAGAAGTAAATGAAAGAGCAAAGTATGGGGAAGGCTATGGCACAGATATTGAAGATAAATTAGAACCAGGGAAATATTTGTGATAGTGTGTTGATTTCAGTGAAAAGTAGATACCCAATATGACTTCATATGCACTGTAATAGTGACAATGAACCTAAAATGCACATAAATCTATAGTAGTTAGACAACAGATCAGTGACCAATTCTTGTAAATTTCAGCCAAAACAGTAGAGTGCATTTGTAAAAGCAAATATATCTATTATGTATTCTACGTACAACTTCACAACGTTATAATTATTGCACTGTATGCTGTATTACGTGGAATATGGTATCCTATGAATGGGAGACAAACACACTGGTGTGTGTGGAGATACAACACAACACAAGCCACCCTGATAACCAATACATGAGTCATGGAATAGTGATGAATTCAACGAGGTCACTGGTTGTCCGGTAAGATTATTGTGAGACAGAAAACTATCTTGACTCTAATAATTATGTGCTTTGTAGAACCACACAGCTACACAGTTAATTATAATCGACTGATGTCTATAACATTTCTAATCAATTTATAATTTTGTGTTTTACAGATCGCGCAGTGGTCACCAAGAAAACGCCCGAGCTGAAGCACCCTGGACGTGAGAGAGACCAAACGCATGTCAGCGACTGAAGCATTCAATACGATCATACGGCGATTTAAGTGAATAATGGCAATGATATCTTTATCAATTCATCTGTAACAAGTGTGTAGGTTATAACTGTAAATCCCCAACATGGACGGTATGCATGATAACAGCCACGTCCCTATGGACGGGCTGCAGAGGATGTTCCTCCTCAACTCACCCATGCCCATCATGTCGGTGCCCCAGGTCATGAACCAACCCCCACAGCCGGCCCACACCCAGACCTCCATGGCCGGGCCGTCCAACACCCACCCACACCCCCACCAGCACGCACACCAACACCCACACCAACACCCACACCCACACAGCATGAACCCCTACAGAGACAGGATGGACAGGATGCCAGTGTACCCCGACCACCACCAGCAGCCCCAGCACCAGCCCCCACCCCCGCCTCCTCCCCCACGACCCCCCCTCAGCAGTCAGGTCAAGAAGCCCTATGTGTGTTCAGTCTGTGGTAAGGGATTCACAACTGATGCCAGTTTAAAGCGGCACACCACGTCCCACACACAGGAAAAACCCTACCCATGTTCATACTGTGGTAAGCGCTTTAGTCTTCCGAGTAAGTTAAAACTGCATTCCTACACCCACACAGGTGAAAAGCCTTATGTGTGTTTACACTGCGGTAAGGGATTCAGTCAGCAGAGTACACTAAAGGTACACACCCTCAGCCACACGGGGGAGAAACCTCATCTGTGTAACATCTGTAACAAAGGGTTCACTACTAAAGGTATGCTGAAGATCCACATCTACAGCCACACGGGAGAAAGACCTCATGTGTGTACAATATGTGGTAAAGGCTTCGTTGTGTCCCGCCTGCTGAAAATACACATGCGAGTGCACACGGGAGAAAAAGTACCCAAGAAACCGGAGCCCAAGCGCCACTGTAAAGTTTGTGGGAAGTCGTTTATGTCCAAGCACTACTACGTGCATATGAAGAGTCACACGGTGGGGAAGACACACCCGTGCACACACTGCACTAAGATGTTCCTCACCAGGGAACACGCGCGGGTACACATCAGAACCCACACGGGGGAGAAACCTTACAGCTGTCAGGACTGTGGCAAGTGTTTCACCACCCAACACGCCCGCACCAACCACAGACGGATCCACAGCGATGAGCGCCCACACCCGTGTACTGTGTGTGACAAGAGGTTCAGGGGGCGTTCTACCCTCGTCATCCACATGAGATCCCACACAGGGGAGAAACCGTTCAAGTGCACACAATGTGGTACAGCATTCAGCAACTCAACCAGCCTCAAGGACCATACACGTATCCACACAGGAGACAGACCCCACGTGTGTTCAGAGTGCGGTAAAGGGTTCATCAAGCTGTCTCTACTAAAGATGCACAAAAGAACCCACACAGGTGAGAAACCTTGTACGTGTAAATACTGCGGGAAGGCTTTCACCCAGATGTCCTCACTAAGGAGACATATGGTCATTACTCACCTCGATACCAAGGAGGGGGCTGAACAGGCCTCAAAGAACAGGCCAAAGAAGTTATACCGCACACGACCAGAAAAGTCAACAGAGTGTTCAATATGCGGCAAACTCTACACGACTAGATCCAATCTGAACGAGCACATGAAGAAGCATAAGAAGAAAGCCCACATGTGTTCGTACTGTAACCAAGGGTTCCCTGATCTAGAGGCCCTGTCAGAACACCAACAGACTCACGACCTCAACAAGGCCTACTTGTGTTCTGAGTGTGGACTGGGCTTCAAGGTAGAACAGAACCTCATCAGTCACATGAAGACGCACGCGGGGCACAACGCCCCGATCTGTCTGTACTGCGGCATGTCCTTCAGCAGCCAGGACGGCCTCAAGACGCACACACAGACACACATAGAGGAGAAGAAGAAGGAGAGGAACTTCCTCCTCAGACAGAGACAGTCCCAGTCACAAGCCCGCCGACCACCGCCCATCAAGAAGAAGAAGAAACCTATCAGTAGCGATGAGGAAACTGATGTTCCCTCAGATTCAGGAGACGACTCAGACACTGTAGTTATCACCAAACGGCCCAAGAGAGGCGCACCTAAGGCGTACCGCTGTGATGTGTGCCGGGCAGGGTTTGATACAGAGGGTGAGTTAGAGACGCATGCCGAGACTCACACCAAGAAGAAGCTGCATGACTGTACGGAATGTGGCCGGTCCTTCAAGACGGAGGCAGCACTCACCGGCCACAAAGCCATCCATCAAAGTAAAGGCTATACCTGTTCGTATTGTAACAAACGGTTTGACTACAAGAGTAAACTGGAGCACCACCTAGTGACCCACACAGGAGAGAAACGATATACGTGCACCATTTGTAACCAAGGATGCCGTGATAACGACGCCCTGAAGAAACACATGGTGACCCACTCAGGGGAGAAGTCCTTCATTTGTCCGATCTGCAACAAGGGGTTTGGTCGTGACGGTGACTTGAAGATACACATGAAAGGCCACCCAGGGGCTAAACCCTACGTTTGTACATTTTGTGATGAAGCCTTTGCAACCAGCGCCGAGCTCAAGGACCACAGACCCACCCATGCTGAGGAGAAAGCCAACCAGAAACACATCTGTGCAGAATGCGGCAAGAGCTTCGCAGATAAAAAGGGTCTGGACCGTCACGAAGCAACCCACAGAATTGCCTCGTCCTTTGATTGTTCGGACTGCGGTAAATCCTTCAAGACTCCACATAAACTCCAGATTCACATGAAAACGCACTCAGAAGATCCAGATGAGGCTATTGACAAAAGCCTTCAGTGTAAATACTGCCAGAAAGAGTTCTCTTATCGACATCACCTCAAGTCGCATCTGGCCACCCATACCGGAGACAAACCCTACCCATGTGACGACTGTGGTAAGTGTTACCTCAATCCTAGTCAGCTGAGGTTACACGTCATGGCCGCGCACACTGGAGAACGTCCTTATGAATGTGAGTTCTGTGATAAAGGGTTCATAACACCACAGAGGTTGAAGATCCACACAAGGACCCACACTGGAGAGAGACAACCACATGAATGTAACGAGTGCGGTAAAGACTTTGCATCGGCATCCAAACTAAGGGGCCACATGGTGGTACATTCAGGTGTACGGGAGGAGGGAACCCATATGTGTCCCGAGTGTGGTAAAGGTTTCACTTTGCCTTCCAGGTTGAAGGAACATATGCTGACCCATACTGAGGGGAAGCCACACGTGTGTTCTGTGTGTGAGCGCGGGTTCAAGGTTCTCAGAAACCTCAAGACACACATGATGACCCACACAGGGGAGAGACCTTACGTGTGTTCCGACTGTGGTAAAGGATTCACTCAACCAGGTAAATTAAGAGTCCACATGAACACTCACACACAAGAGAAACCCCACATTTGCATAGAATGTGGAAGAGGTTTCAACGCACCGGCAGGGTTGAAAAAACATATGGCAAGCCATTTAGGGCTAAAACCATTTGAATGTGACCGCTGTGGTGCTTGCTTCACCGCAGCCTTTAGTCTGAAGTCCCACATGAGTATACATGAGGGAATAAAACCCCATGAGTGTTCCGACTGTGGCAAGTGCTTTAGGTTGAAGATGCAATTGGTCAGGCATATTAGAGTTCACACCGGTGAGAAAAGATATGTGTGCCAGGAATGCGGAAAAGGTTTTATATCCTCGTCATCGCTTTCCCTACACAAAAGATTCCACACAGGAGAGAAACCATATGTGTGTGAGAAATGTGGTGAGAGCTTCAGAGCTCGCTCATCATACACAAGGCATTTGGCCAAGCCTTCATGTGAGCAGAAACGTAAAGTATGCACAGAATGCGGGAAAGGTTTCAATTCATATGGAGACCTAAAGAAACATATGATGGAGCACTCGGGAGAGAAACTCCACGGTTGTTGGGTTTGTGGCAAGGAGTTCACTACAGCAGAAACCCTGGGTAGACACATGCTGATGCATTCTGGGGAAACACCGACTCAGGAGAATATCGACAAAGTTATCGCGTACAGCAACTTGATGACCACCACAAACTACGAGGCGGCTGGCATTAAGGAGGATACGGCTGTCACCAGCGAGATCCAGGGAGCTGTAGAAATGTTTGCAGCCATGGACGATGAGGACGATAACGTCTCTGAGTTAGATCATGTAGAGGAGGATGAGGGAGGAGAGGAAGATGAAGAAGTAGAACAACAACAACAACAACAACAACAACAACAACAACAACAACAACAAAGCTTACCAATTCCACCACAGCAGACTGAACCTGAGATACCCGAACAGATAATAGCAGAAAAGGTGTCAGAAAAGGCTCCAGATCCTGTTATATCAAACCAGGCCTACACAGGGGAGGACCCCCACCAGTGTTCAATCTGTAACAAGACCTTTACTACGGGATGGTATCTTAAACGGCATTTGGTGATCCATACTGGAGTAAAACCGCATCACTGTGATGACTGCGGTAAAGGATACGCCTCAATCCGGCTCCTGAGAGAGCACCGGATGATGACCCATCTCTCACTTAATGACCAACCCGAGGTGTGCTTCCATTGCGGGAAAGGATTCCGCAGTTATGAGAGCTTGGTGGAACACTTGACAGCTGAAAATGTGGAGAAACATGAGCGCTGTACTAAATGTGATGCGGCCTTCTGGCTGAAGGGCAAGCTGACGGACCACATGAAGGTCCATGTTAAGGAGGAATGCACCACCTGTAAGGACTGTGGGAAATCATTTGCCTCAGAGGACAATTTGACAGCACACAGGATAATAGCTCATTCTAATGAAGAACAAGACGAGGAAGCCACTGAGATATCTGATGACCAAACAGACAGTTACCCAGCTAGCCCTGCTGCTTCAAGTGGAGGCCAAACACTGCCGGCTCCTAGCACGGAACACCCAGAAGTGAAACGTGAGGTTGAGGATTATGTTGAAACTGACGCCTTAAACACGCCCAAAAATGTAGGACACGATACAGATGGAGATGCACCGGCAGCCACGGCCAACCTAGCGAATGATGTAAAATCTGAAAATGAAGAAAGTGACCAAGAGCCTGCCAGTCCTGCTGAAGACCTCCCAGCAGAGAAGCACAAATGTCCGCACTGCAAGAGGAAATTCCTGTATATAAAGGGGCTGAAGAAGCATGTGGAAAAAGAACACTCTGGGTTGAAATCCCACGTGTGTGAATATTGCGGTAAATCCTTTGGCCGTTCGTGTATACTTTCAGTCCATCGTAGAAGACACACGGGGGAGAGACCCTACGTGTGTGCGGACTGTGGTAAGACGTTCCCCTCTATAGGCGGCTTGCAGCTACACACCCTCATTCACACCGGGGAGAGGAACCACGTCTGTACCGTCTGTAACAAGGCATTCCAAACCAAATTCAGCCTCAAAAACCACCATCTAACCCACACAGGAGAGAAACCTCATGTGTGTCCAGAGTGTGGTAAAGCATTCAGTGAGTCGGGCAGTTTGGCCAGACATAGGAGAATCCACACCGGAGAGAAACCCTGCGTGTGTTCCCACTGCGGGAAGAGCTTCCGGACATTGACCCTGTTAAAAGCACACTTGATGTCTCACACCCGGGAAGAAGTACCATGCCCTGTGTGTGGCAAAACTTTCAAACACAACATTTCCTTAAACGCTCATCTTAAGAGAGGCCACAGAGACAAGTCAGCTTTTCTGTGTTCAGATTGTGGTAAAGGGTTCACCTCTTCACAAACTCTCAAACTCCATATGATGACCCACAGGGCGAAATCAGATCCTAGTTTGGAAATTTTCAAGAAAGTAGAAAGAGAGAGCAAGTCTGATCTTGATTACTCTCTGCCAATGAAATGTCCAGTCTGTGAAAAAGAATTCAACGACCGCAAGAAATTCAGAGTTCATGTGTACCAACACAATAAGCCGGATACGAAAAACTACATGTGTGCACAATGTGGAAAGGGCTTTGCAAGACCAAGCAAACTAAAGCGGCACATGGAGAAACATTCTGTGGACTACACCACCAAGAAGATGCAGGCGCAGAACCCCCGGCCGTGTCCGGTGTGTGGCAAGGTGCTCAACTCAGAACAGGGCTACAAGAACCACATGCGCATGCACACACGAGACAAGAAACATGTGTGTACTCACTGCGGCAAAGTCTACAACCTAGAAAGTGCTTTGAAGAAGCACATGAAGAACCACACAGGAGAGCCGCCACCCCCGCCCCCACACCACATGCCACCCCAACATGTACAGAACATGGGTGCCGGCAGCACGGAGAGGCAGACCAACCCGTTCCAGAACTACATGATACACCCGGGGACCTCGGGTATGGTGAGCTACCAGCACAGTCAGGGCCACCACCCGGTAGACCAGGTCAGCTTTATAAACCTCTAAACACACCCCGTCTTAACCCGGCAAGGAAGGCAGACCGTAAAACCTCGTGTATAAGCCGCCGCTAGTACGCAAGTCAGATCGCCAGTGTGGCTTATAGGATCGGCTCCAAGTGGGGGTGCGGCTTATACTAGAGTTTTTAGATCTATACTACAGAACTAGAGTCACCATAATCAGATGCTCTGATAGGCCTATATGATTCTCCTGAGTTGGGGGGGGGGCTTTTACCTGCTTTCGGCTTATACGCAAGGTTTTACGGGAGTCGTGCCTTGGTCATCTTGATGCATGAATGCAGCCCTTGTGAGTAACTTGCACGTGCTGCATTCAAGCATCATGCCCACCCTACAGGGTTGAGATACTCCCGAAGGGTCGGCATGATGCACCAATGTTGTACCGGCGAGTTACTCGGCGGGGCTGCATTGGTGCATCATGACGACAAATGTCATCTTTTAGCGGCATGCCGCCCCTAACTAGCCAACAACAGAAACTACTTGTTTGTCACACACTTGAGGATTATATGCATTATGTTGAAACCATAGTTGAAAATTCCACTCGCGGAAATGTTTCTTCTCATTTTGATCTATACTTACACACTGTAATTGTTATTATACTGAATTTATCAGGTTGTTGTATTCATAGGCTGATTTATCCAATAGGCAAAGAATAGTGAAGCTTTACATTGAGACATTGAGTGCTGCATAGAAGTTTGAGTTACTAGCTTAGATACATTTACAAGACCCATGCTGTTACATGGTCACAATGTACACTGCTATCTATTCTGTATGTTGTTCATCCCTTTTTGAGGAAAATAAGGCAATACCGTAATTGGCTGAGGTTAGAAACCAACCAAAGAGGCATTGAAGAAAATCAATTTTGATTTTGGGTCTTTAGCAATCATAGGACTGCTCATTAGAGCTGACTTTGGCAAATACATAGAGTCCAATTGTTCTGTATTTCATTCTTGTGTGCAATATGTTTTACCACTGTATGTCATAAATGGATATAACCTCCACATCATGGGTGATTCCAGCGATCATGGTTTTATATTCGCAGTACAAAACCAGCATGTGTATTATGTGTGAATTAGGTAATATATATACTGAATACTAGATGTGTTGTAGCTTGTAACATAATAATGGTATTATGACATTATTCCTTGAACATAATCAACTATAAATGAAATCGGCCTGGCCCCTTAGTCTATACATGAATGTACTCAGCATATTGGTAGTTGCTACTTTACTTGTCACTATTGTATTGTTAGTGTGACTTCACATGTCAGTGACCATGTTATTGTCCCTATATGTTCTGTGTAGCATACTCTAAGTGTTGCAGCATAAAGCATACACGCAAGATTTTGCAGAGCGGAATATATCCTACCCTTATATTATATGCTTGAAACTAATAGACTAGCTATTCATTGAAATAAACTATAAAAATGAATTAAATGAGTCAAGTATCTTTATTATGGTGTGCTAAACTCCTAGCTTTACTCTCTCATATAAATGTCAACTTGGGTTTCCAATGTCTGGGAAAGTGTCAGGGGGAATATTTGTTCCAGGTTAAGGAAAATACTGGGAATTTCAGATTTTTGTTAGGGAACATCTTTAAAATAACCCCAAAAATCTTACTTATTTTTGTCGCAACTTTTGGCATGATACTATAGTTCAAAGAAGGATCCTCTAGAGTGGATTGAATAGGAATACAACATTGGAAGATCCATGGCATCACATCAAAACAGTTTTCTCTACTTCTCTTCAGTTTATAGTTAGGCCACTCAAAAAAACAACACTGGTTTCTGATCACCATGAAAGCGCTGGAAAACTTGGCAAGGAACTTTTGAAATGAATAACTTTTTCCTTAGGGGCTAAAATGTATGGGAAAATGTATGCTTTCCATGACTAATATTCACATTTTGTAGAAGCTATTTAGATTATATATTTCTCTTCCAAAGTTAATATTTTATTCATGTTTTTCATAAAAAATTTGCAAAAAGAATTTGTTAATAATAATTTAAAAGTTTTTCCCAAACTCTTATTTGTATGACGCAGGCGGTGATGAGAAGCTAGTTTATTTTTTTTGAGTGGTTTTATTATGAACAAACAAAAGAATTACCAGTAGTAGATATATACATGCTAAGGACAAGGACAACAGAAATCCGGTTACCTCCCAGACCTCACCGCGGCCTAGGTGTCGTCACGGCGGACTAGATGTCAACATGGTAACCAAGACAATACAACCACAACCATAACCGAACCCATTTATGCTTAAGCCTATTCACCTCTTAAATATTACAGATCTCTCAGAAAGTTAGGGTCTTAGCGTTTTAAGACTATGCGAGATATGCCAAAGACTGAGCGGCACATTTGTCTGTTAGTGTCTTGTTGTACACAGCTGATATCCGGTCAAGATGCAGCCTCGGACACTCCAGGCCCATTACTGGGCCTGGACTAATTTATATCTAAAGAAAAGTGATCCGGATTCCTGGATCATTTTTCAATGAGGAGTGTGGGTTCAAATCCCATCTTGGCACAATAGGTGGTTTGTTTTTTTACCTTACTTATTTAATCCATTTTAAGCATAATTTCACCTACAGTGACACGGTAGTATTACCTATTAAATATGTGACTAGGTACATTAGTTCAATTCAGATCCATTATGGAGATATAATTTGAGATGCTGATTGAGCCACATTGGGATTCGAACCCAAATTCTCTGCTGAGACACAGTAGCAGAGTATGTAAGGTATAGATCTGTGAGTAACCCCCATATCGTAAACCTATTGTTGGGGCCCGAGACTGGTCAAGATGACGTTCTCTGTACGCCATGGGACTCTTTGTTCTGGGAATGTAAAAGTGTGTTCATGTCTAAATGCAATAATCCTACATCAGATGCCATTGTGCATTAATGGTATTCCTGTTACTATACACATGTTAAAATTTGGCACAGTGACACAGCACTTTAAAAAATCGACGGACACAGTCAATTAGGGCATAATGCACTAGGTAAAAATTGACACAGCAACACAGGACTTTGACTAAAATTCGACACGGCGACACAGTCAAATTTTTGGCCACCCATGTATAGATATAGAGGGACATCAATGGTGAATACCGTATTCGACGTAATAAGCGCACACCCCCTAATAAGCGCACACCCCCTGTTTTTGGCAGATTCTTATACATTTTGTACTAGAAATAACCAAAGATATTTCAATTTTTGACCCCAATTAAACTCTTAAGTACTAAAAGGTGTCCATAATAATTTTTAAAGCGCACTGTGCGCTTATTACGTCGAATACGGTATTCGAAATCACTAAATTATGCATTCTACTAAATGATCATTCTTTTCACTTTATTTGTGTATCTTAGCCTGGCAATTGTTATGCTATATAGGAAATCATCTTTAAAATTCAAATGCTCCTCACAATTATTAGTTAAATATTAGACCAGGTCAAATCATACTTTTATTACTGCACTATAGTCTCTTAATCAGTACAATCGTCATTAATGATTGCACAACAAATGTTTTCTATTCCAACACAGGTGTGACAGGTGTTCCAAGACAAAAGTGTTTTCAAGACAAAAAATGTTTTGCAGTAAATCATTTGTTTGGACTTCACAGAACAATTGTTTTGGCTTTGCAAAATATTCATTTTGGATTTCATGACCAAGGTGGCCAGGCCCTTTATTTACATCTCACTCAGAGTCTGGAGACTGTGGGCGCTGCTGCAGTCTCTAGGAGGGACCTCATGTCGTCCAGAGACAGGTTGATGTAAGAGAAGAGTTGTTTCACATCCGTCTCCTGGTCCCTCGCCCATGACGTCAGGAGGAACGTGAGCCTGTTGGAGAATGAAATGAGGATTATTTCATTATGGACGACTTGACATAAGCCCCGTCCTAAAAAGGCTATAGCTATCTACTGCGGATGTGACCAATATAAGTTACCATTAAACTTGTCTATCCCCAACGCTTTTTTGAGTTTATAGCGTATCTTTATTGCACAAAGGGATTTTCTAAAGAATATGGTACAATTAAAATGGGTACAATAGCACAAATACAGATGTCTAATGCAAACTCAAGAGAGCAATAATAGGGTATATGTGTTAGATAGATAACACCTGGATACGGTTCTTCCATACAACCACTGCCCCATCAGGTTGGGATGAGGTGTTATACACCGAGTTGCTGACCAGTGGGCAGTGGTTATGTGGAAGGACCCTGGCACTTAGATTATGAAACATACGGACTGCACCTTATAAATATGTACAATATGTACTGCATGTTTCTGTACCATTGTGTTAGGCATGTGCAGTTGTTGGCATAGCTTTTCAATCTATACCAGCAATTCTGTACAGTATTTTCTATAACAATACCAATACAGTTTATTCATTATAGTATAGCTTCCAAGAGACAGTATGCGTGCATAGTTTTAAGGAGGAATGCTGACATCACTTGATCCAAAACATGTGTATGACAATATATGATGAACATGCAGTGACCTATAGTAAGGTATTTTACCACCTATGCTTCAGAGCTAGAAATTCATGTAATTGATCAAACTCTGACAAACTGCTGGCATGGGAAAAAATAATTTGCAGGCCCCAGACAGGTAAAATCAAAATGAGCCTAGTGACAACACAGAGAAAAGAAACAGCGTGAAAAGGGAGTCCAGGTTGCCTCCAGAATGACTCCCCTGTTTAGGGGAGTCCAGGTCGCCGAAGAGAGCCTAGGCTGACCTAAGAGAGTCACTTGGAGGGGTCATGTGACCTAGAGAGATATATGACTCCCCCAGGTGACTCACGTAGATCAGCTAGAGACTCACTTAGGCTCCCTTCAGTGACCTGGACTCCCCTAGAGAGGGGAGTAATTTGGAGGCAACCTGGACTCTCTTTTGACACTGTTTCTTTTCTCTATGAAGGGACAAGCCCTATTTCTTAGAATGACCAAATGACATAGGCACTCCTTAAAATTGACAAGTGACATGAGGACTGGTGACAAAGGACAAGGCTCTTTTCTTAAAATCGAGAAGAGACATTTGCATTTCTTAAAATCAACAAGTTACACAGTAGCAAATCAACAATTTTGAGACCCCCTCTGTGGCTTACATAACCGGTCAAAGTTAAGGGTACAGCTTCTACCCGAGTTTGGCTTATGTGCAAGATTTTATGGTAGCAACCATTTGGTGGTTTTATCACCCTTATAACAAGTACATTACCTGCTTTGGTAGCACAACCCAGATTTCAGAGACTACTACGGCTGCTCCAAAAAAAAACTTTTACTATGCCATGAACAATATGATGAGGGTGCATTTCCCCTCCCCCCTGTAATCATCAAATAGCCCCCCAAAGTGTTACTACCAAAGAAATAAAAACTGGAACATCATATCCACGTGCATACATCATAATGACAAAGGACATACCACTGAATGACCCTTAAAGGGTTAAAGCGTGTTCATTTATGGATTACTGGGGGGGGGGGGGGGAAATCGGACGCAGAGGCACAAGAAACATCTTTTACGCGTCCCCTCCTCTACAGGGGCCCTTGAAGCAAGGGTCCCCATGCTGCATGTGTATTATAAGAAAAGACCATGTAACATGTCTATGTCGCTTTATAATGCTCATGTCCCATGTTGATTTTAAGAACCGTCCATGTCCCATGTCACTATCTTTTTAAGCCTCCTGTTGCATGTCACATAATATTTTACACCCCCCCCCCCCATAACCAATAAATGAACACATTTTTAACAGTTAAACTTTATGAGCTATTTACAGAAAAGGATATCTGTACTCTTTATTGACTACTATTATCTTACACAGTGGTACTCACGTTTGGTCCTCTATGTTGTAGTAGGCTCCGTAACCCTGTTCAGACGGTGCACATCCCCCAATGATTTGGCTGTAACCTAACAAGCTGCCGCCAAGCACGAAGCTATAGCCGCCCCCGCTGAAAGAGAAATAGGCAGAGCTGCAGCTTAAAGTGGCTCTTCACACTCACGTGGGAGCTTCAACAAAAAATCTGTCTAATCTTCAAATGACCAATCTTGAAAATGTTACAATCTTAAAGTCTTGTGACAATCTTAAAGTTAACATTTATTTACCTGATGAAGGCTAACTACAGCCAAAATGTTGTGATTTATATAATTCAACGGGGTAATTAAAACCCTATTAAACAAAACGGTTTTGTCATTCTAGTTGTGTCTATTATATAATTATAATTTATTTAAGATATAGATTGAGGGCTCTGCCCCTCAACCCCCCTTTTTCTTTCCTTTTTTACCCTTTCGTTAGTACTGGTGGAACCCCAATACCAGTTAGGTGCCATCTGCCTCACATAGGTTATCTGGATAAAATGTGTCAGAAAATTCAAATGAACTTTCAGTGATAGTCTTAAATCACTATTATAATCTTAACTTTAAGCTTGTTATGTTTTTAAGATTAGCCAGTCTAAGATTGAACAGATTGTCTCATTGTTGCTTCCATGTGAGCATATCCATGCCCGCGTTAAGGTGAGGCTCTGTGTTTATTTCTTGGTTTTCATGGTAATTTGATGGTTTTACAATAAAACTACATACAGCAGATGTGTGTTCTTTACTTGAATTTCTGCGGTGTTTGTCTACATCCTCGGGATCGCAAATTTGAGCATGCATGAGCTGTATGATTGAGGCTTACAGCAAGTTCCCCGGGAGCGTTAACGCCCTCCCATTGCTTCAACATTGTCTATTCATCACGAAACATTGTGTATTCATCACGAGATAATTCATCATAAGACATTGATGAATTGAGAAGCAGATCATTTTGTCACGGACATAAAAAAGTACAGAAGACACATGGAAAATTGGATAGTGTTATCGTCATGTCATCTCAAATCACAATTCTATTGGTACTAATACATCGTTTCTGACAGAATGTATTTAATTCCAATTCATTCCTAGTGCTTTTCCGAAGTGTGTTTCGTTGAAATTAATGTGTACCCGAGTGTTTCCTCAGGTACAGGAATATAAGCATGCCCCGTCTACAAGCCTGGCCAGTTTACCACTAAGTACTTGTATAAGCTCAGGCTTATGAACAGGGAAATACGGTATGTGTTTGTCAAACAAGAGCCTCTCGTCAAGGACTACACCCAGATACATGAAGTCTGGGGAAATAGTTACTTATTGTGTATATAATTACCCCATAATTATATAAGTATAATGCTACCGGTATGATTAGTCACAGTTGGTTTATATGTATTACTTAGGTTTATACTAAGCCTACCTGGCATGCTGGCTCTGTATGCCCCAGGTCAGGGTCAAGGATCACTGGACCATAACCAACTAACAGGGATCCACACCTGTGTATTTTTTCTGTGAGTTTTACCTTGAGAAGCCACTATGTCAGGTCTGAGGGCCTGTAAAACATGCCTGCATAGACACAAGCCACCTACTGGCAAGGCCTGTGCTATGTCAGCAATGACTGAAGAGGAGTTAGCAGCTCTGGGCCTGGAGAAAGTGGAGCCTGTACCAGGTGGCCAGCAGGCAGGTGGTAGCCAGTATACTACACCCAAAGGCAGAGTCACCAGGCACACTGCAAAGGTGTCATTGTAAGTGGAAGCATCTTGGATATTGACCTCTTTTAAAGTACACTTCATCCCAAACTTCATGGCCACTGTTTTTAGGGCTTTAATTAATTATCTAAGTTACACCATTTTGGAAATTGTTCCAAATCCTTCATTACATTGGCATATGAGTATAGAAGATCTTTGTCCAAAGAAAAGATTACAGTGTCATCAGCTGACCCTACATTTCTCTAATGAACCAGTTATGTCATTGGTATTTAAAAACTAGAAATAATAAAGCCCCAAAATGGAGCCTTGTGGCACACCACAGGAGAGGTCCCTTGATTGGGAGGTGATTCTATTCACCATGACTCTTTGGCTCTGTTTGAAAAGGTAGATAATGAACCATCGTAATAAGTTCCTTTTATACTTAGATATTCTAACTTCTTTAGTAATATAGGGTGGTCTACCATGTCAAATTCTTTTGACATATCCACAAATGTTTCCAGTGAGACTTAATGATGGTTATTTATGGCTATAAAGAACCTGTCTGCGTAATTCGAAACTCTCTGATTGTAGAGTGTTTTCCCCCTGAAAACCTAGTTTTCCAGACTATTTTTTACCACTCCTTCCTGTCTTTGCTATTTCCATTGCATTGTCTATTGTCAATCCTCACACTACAATTTCTCACATAAAATTACAATATTACAAATAGAGGAAATGAGAATGGCTAATTCTACCTTTTTGTGTAGGATGGATCGGTGAAGATGGCCGGTGTTGGCCACCCCTCCTCCTGGGCACAAGACGACAGAGCCAGAAGGTGAAGGTCACAGCCTGCAAGTTCCAGTATTGTTATTGATGACCAAGTCAGAAGTAAAATCACTGATATATGATCTCCCTCCATAATAGGCATTGGCAGGTGATGCTAAGGGGTACAACATAGTATAACACAGACATCTCACATAGCATGCCAATACCTTACCCTAGAGCAGAGTCATTTATTACTGGGATGGGGGGCGGGTTTGGTGGATTATCCCAAAATGACCAACAACCGTGCGAACATCTAACAAGCCCCCCCCCCTCCAAATGGCAATAAATGACTCTTACAGTGTTTGGTAACAGTGTACATTGGGCTGGCCCATATGACATGAAAATTGACTAGGCCTCATTGGCGGATCCAGGGGGGTGGCCCGACGGGCCTTGGCCCCCCCCCCCCAAAAAAAGAAGAGGACGAAGAGAAAAGAAAGTAGAAGAAAAGAGAAAGAGATAAAGAGATTTTGGAGTATTATCCATAGGGCATGACTGAGGGCCTCTGATCTGGATGGGGGGAGGGGGCTGTTCTTGGGGGGCATGCCCCTAAACCCCCCTAGTATATCTAATGCGCTTCGCTCGCGGGAAACACATAGTGACTTCGGGTTGGCCAGGTTTGGGCCCCCCCCTCTAGACAATCCTGGATCCGCCACTGGGCCTACTTTGAATCTGGAATCACTTTTACCATCCTTAACCCATTGCTTTCTTAGATCTTGGCGTCTGATTTCAGTGGCGGATCCAGGATATACTATTTAGTGCTAAATAATCATTTTTAAATGTACAAACCCACCTTTGAGCTGCATGCCTTCTTCCATATTCCTGATATGTTTCTGGATCGCTGCACTAAACAAGCGTATTCTTGTTTCTGCCTGTAAAAATGGATATACAGCATTTGGTATGAAATATAAAACACACATCATATTTAGCAGTCGACTCAAGAAAGAACTTCAGGCTAGATGAAAGTACAAGATAAATACGATACACACTAAATAACATGTTAAACAATATCCCAATTAAATAATAAAACCAATATAGAATATCTAGTATCTCTGGGAGTCAGCATTCAGAATTATTACATCTTTCTTTAAACCCAACAAGGCATGTCTAGTTAAACTATATGCACAAAGTATGTATAAAACAAGGTATATTTGTGTATTCTCACCTGTACATGGGGGTTAACCATTGCCTCTACCCAGCACATGGCCTCCACTGTACAGCTCCTGACCACCCCAAGACGACCGTGGTAGTACTGACGAAGTGTACAGGACTCTATCGTTGATGCTGGTCTGCAAAGCGGCATTAATTTTGTAGAAGTGTGGATATATATATATTTCACTTAAGACAAAATAGGTATTCATGTACCTAGAACAACATCGTTCAGGTTATCAATCTATATGGTTTATTTATGTTAACTGTATTGTAAGTTTGAATTGTAAAATCTCAAATGCATGAAGTAATGGAAAATTATGAATATTTCAACATGTATAGACCCTCTGGAAAACTATCCTTACAAACCTTTGCTGCCATCTGGTGTAAAATTTGTGCATAAGATACTTAGTAATTTTGAAACATCAAATGCCCCTATGACCTGGGTTAGAAACTATTGACCAACAAGCAAACTTACAGAATATCATTGTTGGTGGTACAGTGTTATAGAAAACTATTCTTTGGGCCTCTAAGTGTTCATTTATTCCCCAAAACACAAATATAATAGCCATACTATTTCTGATACATTTTTCTAAACTTTGAGAACAACAACTTACTTCTTGTACATCCTGTAGTAGGCTAGCTGTAGTGCCATCTGCACATAGGCATCTGGGTGGAGTTTGAATGAGCGGATGAACTCCTTGCCATATCCTTTGTAGATTGGGCTATAGACTTCTATATTGCTAGCCTGTAGATGAAATGATGACAATATTTATCAACAGGGGCCATTGGTAAATGAAAGCTGTGTCTCACCAAATTGATCCAAGTTGAAAGTCGATGACCGGGTGCAATCTATGACTGGGTGCAATCTATTACCAGGTGAAATCTATGTTTTAAAACATTATATTACTCATTTTATTTCAATTCTTGCCCTGAATAAAAAAAATCTTTCAAGCTGGTCATAGATTGCACATTTACTTTTAATTTGAATTAATTTGGTGAGACACCGCCTGAAGAGCATCTTCCTTGCAAGGTGATGAATATTGATAAGACAAGCTGGCATCACAACTACAACTTGTCCACTTGTCAAGCTTACGCATTGGGCAACATCTCAAATCCTTCACCAATATGAAATCATTTCCCTAACGCCACTCAAAAAAAAAAGAAGTTTCTCATCACCAAGCAGGGAAAAATATGACGAGGGCGTTTTTTATTTCACTTCTTTTTTTTTACCTGGGGCTAATACCTAGGGAAATTTGGAGTTTTCCCGATCAATTTTCACTTTTTAGTAATTCAGAGTTTATTGATAAGCTGTCAGTAATGCAGTCCAAAGTTGTCAATATTTTTTTTTCCAATTCTAAGATATTTTCATATAGAATGTAAAAAAAAAAGAAGTTTTTATGATGCGCGCAGTGATGAGAAACTTTTTAGAGCGGCCTAATGATGGCCTAAATCAAACTTTGTTTTTATTGTTTGCAATCTACCCCTGGAAAAAGTACATGCAATGATCACCAATGCCAGCAACATTCCAGCATTATCAAATTGAACTGAAGAAGTATGTTCCTACCAAGGCATCAAATGTGGTCTTTGCAACTCTGATGGCGGACACCAGCTTGTCATCGTAGTGGAAGACCAGCTCCTCTGGAGGCGCCATCTGCCGGACAGCCTTGGAACCCTACAACAGTATTATCAATAAAACCGAGGCAAGCTGGAACCAACTCAAAAAGATGCCTTGACAAAAAGTAGTCTCAAAAAGCATATATCTCTCATAATCTTACTGCTCTATCTCTTTATAGATGGTGCAACAAAATGATCATGGTCTCTTTTTCTTTGTTAAACTGATAAAAAAAACTAAAACCCAACCCATGTTTGAGACTATGCAGAAAGTTAGGGAGTAGCGTTTAAGACTGTGGGAGATATGCTTTTTAAGACTATGCTAGATATATGATTTTGTCAAGGCCCCTTTTTCAGTTAGTCCATTGTTGCAGATGAGAGCAAGGATCAAATTAGGATTGCTGAGATTTCAGCACAGCATTATTCTAGCATCACATATACCATATGATCTGGTAGACCATGGCATAGTATGAGTTTGTATGTTATGAAAGATCAATAAAAAAAAGAAGAAAAAAAAAGATTGAAACTAGTATATATCAAAACAAGTATAAGATTTGTATGAAAAACATCTCAGAAAATGGAACCCCACCACAAAAATCAATAATTATAATGCAAACAACCACACAGAATACCAGGTACAACTACACCCAAAATACACACATATGAGTAGGTCTCGTATAGGTGAAAAACGGGAATCGAACCCAGGTCGTTGCAACCTATTGCCAGAATGCTACCACTACACCACAGATCTGCCCATTACCAACATGTGTCGATTGGTATGGCTGAGTGGGAAGCAGAAATACACGAGTAATTCTTCCCTGCAGGCTTACCACCATGGCGGGAATAATCCAAGCCCCTACACATACATGTTTATATTTTCAGACATACCTTCCACTGTCCACCATTTTGATTTATCAATAAGTAGCCGAAGTAGACGGATAAGATGGCCACCAGGCCATCAAATGCTGCATGCTGCAATGAGGAGCAATTGTTAAAATGACAGCACAGTCCGGGGGGGGGGGGAGTACTCACTCTATAACGGTAACCACTGACTACCAAACTACTGCATGCCTAAAAACAGGAGCCACAAAACCAACACCCCTCATAAATCCAGAGAACCACCCTCTGATCTCTTACAGATATGCCACTGCCACTGTTGTTTTATCATCATTTACACCCTACTGAGACTCAATAATTTCCCCTTTGTATTACCACCCCTTATTACTGAGGGTGAGCTACTGCCCCCTAATGTTCAGACCCATCCCTATCGCTTACATGGGTCATTTGGAGGTGGGTACCCATTTTTGATCTAAGTACCTCCCTGGGGGGCACAGTGCATGTTTATTTAAATATATATACCGTAAATTCTCGCGTAGAAGCCGCGGCTTGTACGCGCGTCAGACTCAGCTTTCTTTTGATACCAAACAAGCCTATATAGGGTGCGGCTTATACTAGAGTTTTTATTAGTATACTACAGTACCAAAAGCGCAATATTTAGACCCCCTCTGCGGCTTATATAATTTGTCAAAGTTAGGGGTGCGGCTTATACGCGAGTTAGGCTTATACGCGAGAATTTACGGTATATGTAATAGCTCATATAAATATATATGTATCAAATAAGCAAAAGACAAATGCTTTAATTGATAATATCTCTTACTGTTGGTTTATATTACAGGACAGGTTTCATGGTAACTCTGTACCTGAATCCATGAATGTAGACTTTATTGAGGTTTTTCCCTAAAGCTAAATAATGAATGCTTTACCAAGTTTTACTTCCTATAATAATCAAGAAATTATATCTATCTACGCTAGTTACAGCTTTCAATTAAGCCAGGGAAAAGGAATTTTCAGCATATAGAGCTAATGATCTACCATTCACTACTGATATCTTTTAGCATACTCACTTCCATGTTGCAGACGGCGGTGCCATTGGAGAAGATAATATGATTAATGCCTTTGTCAAACCAGCGGTTAGCCCCCACGCCACTCAGTCCATGGTGCAGCAGCTGCAACACATGGATACAGGTAAGGGAGCTTCATGGGACTCGACTTGACGTTGAATAATGTACATGATAGACAGGTTATGTTTGGACAACTGTGGAATGGTACAGGTGAGTAATCAGCTTAGTCAACAGGCATTATGACGATCTATTGCATGCACAGCACACCTATCTCACATCCTAATTATTAAAACATGATATAGATGGCGTGACCTGTGTACCTTTGTTCTCCTCGAAATATTTACTGTGACACCTCTCATGCCAGTCTCACAGATGTCTTACATATGTCTTACATATGTCTTACACATGTCTTACAGGTGTCTTACATATGTCTTACAGGTGTCTTACAGATGTCTTACACATGTCTTACACATGTCTTACACATGTCTTACACATGTCTTGCAACCAATGTGTATGTTATGGGGGGGGGGGGGGCTCTGACCTCCAAACCCCTTTTTTAATTTCCTTTTTTCTTTTTCCATCTACCGTAAAACCTTAGCTATAAGACGACCTTGGTTATAAGCTGAATGTGTCAATATTCAGCTTATAACAAAAGTGCATGAAATTTGTTTTCACTCTGTTCCTACATTATTAAAACCTCACCTTTAAGCCGAATGGGAGTTTGAGGCTTAAAATTCGGCTAATAGCAAATAAAAACGCCAAATAAAATTCGGCTTATAGCCGAGGTTTTACGGTAATTTAAAACTAAGATTAGACTTGATGCGTGTAAGATTGTTGTGGCTTCATGCAGTTTCACAAACACAAACTGTAGTATCCACAAATGTCTTAATGATGTGTCTCAAAACCTTCCAGCAGAACTACTTGTAAGACTCAGACCAAGATATCTGTAAGACTCACGGGGGTTATAATTATGTTGTTATTATAACGGTATAACAATTAGTGTATGTCTACTACTATTACTCCTGCAGTGGTCTGCTACTCAGATGCTGCAGTCGGTTCCTGGTCTCCCACCTAGGGGTCACCTGGGTGGCACTTCCCACAATCCACCCCTGTGACCCACTCACCTTTCAAACACTGGGACCAGGCACAGCCATTTTTTTCCTTTTTCCGTGTTATGTAATTTCTTTGTTTACTGTACTTATTACTATAACCAATTGGTTTGGAGGGTTGGGTGTTATTAGCACCAATTGTCACAATCATACATATCCTATGTTTGTTATCCTTCATATTATTATTATTAGTAAGACGGTAGCGTGTGGTTATGGGGGTAAAACTGTAAATGTTTGTCCGTGTACTCACGTACATGAGCTAGGTGTCATCTGCCTATTGCATGGACATTTGGTAACACACCTTCCCATGGTACCCTCTAGCCTACTCACTCATTAAGCTGAGGTCTTGTTAAAACCTATGGCACTCTCCCCACTCCCACAACAGCTTAGGCCAAAAAATAGAGGGTTGTTTCAGGTAACATGGTAAGAAAATGTAGGGTCGGTAGGTCGGATTTTCTTCTTTTTTTTAAAACTTTTTTTTTCAAACATGAAAGTACTAGACCGGCTCTCTGAAGACCCTAAAATAAGGGTAACAACATGGAAATCTATTCAAAATTGCATAAGAAAACTTAGGTTCAGCCCTGTTTTGATAGGGTCGGTCGGGTGACCTGAAACAAACCCTTTCTTTTTGGCCCAAGCTGAGCTCTTGTTTAAAAACTGTGGCACTCTCCACAATCCCCCACCATCTTAGAACCACTCACGTCATGTCGGTCCTTCGGTTGACTCTCGTCCAGTACCAGGGTTATAATGGAGCTCTCTATGTCGGCCAGGTTGCCGGCATGTGACGGATCCAGGTGCAGCAGGTATTCACGGTTCTAGCAAATCAAAAGTAGAGACAAAACAAGAAAAATTAAGTGCTATAAAGATTTTAATTCTCATCAAATCTATTTCATCACATTGTAAGTATTCCAAATCATATTTATTTTTGTTTCTAACTTTGTTAGAACTTTGTGAGAAAAATGGATTAGAAATGTTGGATATGGGCATTCCTTTGCACTATAGCTGCACAGTATGAAAGGAGGTATTTTTGGTTTCCAGTAGTTTCTACTGTAGGTTACACCATATTCTGGTGTAGCAATGGGCCAGTCCAAAGAGCCATGGCTCAAACCCTGGTTAGGCTAGCAGAACTACAATTATTCCTAACCTTTTTTCCCTTTGTCTTTCTTATTTTGTGTTATTGAAATGTAAATATAGCTAACTTTTTGAGTAGGTTCAGTTGTATTCCAATAGTAAGACATATTGTATCCAGTGGAGACTCAAACCCCCAACCTCCTGTGTATAGGTTTTACAGTAGATGAGTGTAATTGAACAGTATGTAATACTGGACACCAAACATACTTCCATTTATATGAATCTATAGTTTATATCCTCTTTTCCTTTCCCTTTCCTTTAAGTAATTCTTGCAAATATGTCACCATCCAGTTGTTCTCATACCAGTTAGTGTAAATTAAAAGACATTCTCCTGTGGTTTCTTATGATACCTGTTGTATCATCGCACCTGAGTTGACACTGGTAACTAGTCCATATGTATGTTTACACTACCAGTAGCTGTATGTACAACCAGGGATAGTCTAGCAGTCTATTTCACTCCATAGTGTAATATATCAATATGTTATCATAATGGCATGTTTTTGTAAACATAATATCCAGATATTATATCATATGCAAAACATCTCTCATATGTACATCAGTGCTGTAACTAGCGGTTAAAACTGATTATCTCCTTTGTCCCTGAAGGGGCTGTGAATAAATTGAATTGAATTGAATAGATAAGATTACATTTTTCATATCGAAATGCTTAGAAAAGGCAGAGCTACCTTTGCCCAACGTGTGCGTTGATCAGCGGTGAGAGCCCCTAGACCGGGGGCAGCAGGAGCCGGGGCGCACGTCTCGTGGATGTGACGTAACTGTACTTGCAGCTCCAGGGGGGTGAGCAGCTCACCGTCAGGGTGCACCGCCGCCATCTTGAAGAAGCGGCCCTTACATATGACTACCACGTGACTGGGGCAGCCTCCCTCTGATGCTGTAAAGTAGCAGTGGTGTAGGAGAAGGGGGCGGGGGGGGGGGCTCTTCCACCCTCATTAACAGAGTAGGGGCCTGAATATGTTTAGGCACCCCAAGATTTGTCAGTACACTACACTATAATGCACATAATTCCCAATCCTTACCCCAGCAATATAGGGAAAAGAGGGCAAAGGGCCTGGGCCCCTAATCAAAAGTTAAGTGGGCTCAAACACTACTTCTTATACAATTCGAAACAATGCTTTAAACTGGTTGAAGTGAGTCTCTATGGACACCCCCAAATAAAGATTTGATTCCTTGGCCTCTGAGGAGACATTTTCTTCACCAAAGTGGCACCATTGTGGTCACAGGCCTTCACTGAGCTGTGGTAGAGATCGTCTGCAGTGGGTTGGTAGTATTAGTGTAAAGGCCTGACACTGTGGTGGTCCGGTCATCTAGGTGACCACGTGACCAAACACTACATACAGCTAGTTCCCAGACCAATCAATAGATGTCATTAGTATAGGCCTGGTGATTTGGTTAAAGGACCCCCTTTTATGAAGTTCACTTTTGGTTTTTGATTTTACACTTTGCCTCTGACATTCGAAATGAAAAGGTAAGCTTTCAGCCCCTCCTTGGTTCACTACTGGGTGCTGATGCTATAATTATTACTTTTATTTGTAAACCCATTTTTAAAGAATATAATCTGTAAATCTACCTGTTCTGAAGAAGAAGTTGAGTGAGTCTTGTTTAATCCCAGGTCGTTTACATGAGTTGAAGATCTTGGTATACTGCTGCATACAGCGATGGCCGCTTCTACCAGAACGGTCCACGCGCAGCTTCTCCCTACAGTAAGTAAAATGCACTTGAGGCTGTGTCTCCCTAAATCAATACAAGTTCAAAGTCAATGACCAGGTGCAATCTATGATCGGGTGCAATTTATAACCAGGTGCAATCTATGACCGGCAAAGGTGAATTTGAAAAACTATTATAAAGACTGCGTCTCACGAAATCGGGCCAAGTTGAAAGTCTTTGAGCAGGTGCAATCTTTGAACGGGTGCAATCTTTGGCTGGGTATAATCTTCAAATTTGGGCTTATTCAGGGCAGATGTACACAGAAATGGCCGGAAAAGTTAATGGATGTTTTAACACTTTGTATTATTACTTTTTCCGTAAGCCGTTTTCTCTCATGCCGGTCATGAATTGCACCCAGTCATAAATTGCACCCTATCATAGTCTTTCAACTTGGATCGATTTGGTGAAACTAAGCCATTGGCCTGTGAATGAGAGTCTCATATATAATATTCTCCACCGCAAATAGAGGGCAAAGAAATGTTGACCGCTTTTGAGTTGGGATGAAAACAACTCCACGCCCCTGTGAAAAGAAGCTGTTTTGGGAAAATTCACAAAGCCTTCCCTATAGCTATTAGTAATAGGCATGGCAGGGTACCTGAGTGCAGCACCACCATTGGCTGCCTTTTATGGCCCCAAAAGACATCAGACTTTGGCTGTTACCTTACTCATTCAATTTATTGAAATTCAAGATGGGTCAAAAAACTAAAGTTTCCCCAAAAATATGGAAGTTATGGTATGTTGTAAAATAAATTTCCTACCTGGACTCAAAAACTAGTAATTAGCTTCTTAAGTTGATAATCAGTCACCAGAAATTCCAAACTGTGCATACCATTTGCAAATACAAATAGATTACCCCCCTTTCTACTTCTCCTTTGGACTCCTGCATTAGGCATATTGTACAACAGATGGCAGAATCCCTGTGCTGTAGGTTTGCATTGGACCTAATGTTAACCAATGCAGCATTTTATCACTAGGGGTCCTCGTCGTGCATTGATAACCCCATCAATGAAAGATAATGATTTTACTCAGGTGGGGCCATTTTAAGACAAGCAGCCCCCTTTTGACATATCTTTACCATAGCAGCACCTAAGGAAAATACACTAATTTTGGAATTTTGAAACTGGATAATCTTTAATGGGTACCAAAGCAACACATTGGTGCATTTTTTCAAGTTTTTTCTTCAAAACCTATTTCAACACTGCCATGGCTACTACCAGGCTATTGGTTCTTAAGTTGCAAATGACACCTAGCTCATGCAAGTGCACGGACAAACATTTTGAGTGAGTCTTAATCAAGTCTTAATAAATCTTAATCTTAAAGTCGTAATAATACTCACCAAATATAGATGGCGTCATTACATATGTGGTCTTAAATGAGCTGCCAACATTTACTATGACACAGTTCACATGTAGCCTTAAAGATGTAACAAACTTTTGAGTAATAAGAGGAAATAAAGAAAAAAAACGGTTGAGTAAGGAACCAGAGCAAGGCTGCATAATTAGTATGTATTGGGGCCATCTATATTTGGCCATCCCACAATGAACTGTGTATGATTGTTTATAAATATATATTTATATTAAGATTTACGAATGTAGATTAAGATTGCGCCCAGAACGTTTGTCTGCTTACCCAGGAGAGCTATCGCGGACGTGCCCTTAAAGCGACATAATCACTGAGAGTGCCCCATTGAAAATTCCAGTACTGTTCTAGTCTATTATGGGGTAGCACCGCGAATGGTGATATTGCTCCTTTAAGTTGTACTTACTGCTGAATTAAAGACCAGAACAGCGTCGTAGAGTAGAGAATCATGGCTCCCCTCTCCAGCTGTGTCCCTTCTCTGGGTGGCCAGATGTCTTGGTGATAGGGTGCCATAATCACACAGTTCAACAGCGGGGCACTTGGAGACCTAGCCTCAAGGTATCTTTTCCGCTCAAATAAGTTCTCCAACTTAAATGTAAAAAAAGATCCTCTTGATAGTTGAATCAGTATTTCTCTAGTATTGAGCAAACTAGCAAGCCGAATAATAATAATACTGCGGTGCACATAGAACTTCACAGCATGTAAATTAAATCAGAAGTATGCACTTTTCCCACAAATCTCCTGTCAAAAAACAGAGGGTAACCACCTAGCAGCTACTAAAATAGAAAAGGAAACCAGGGTCTCCAGGTTACCCAACCCGAGATGATTTTCCATTTCACGAAAATAAGTCATTTCAGGCCTCTTTTTGGTCGATTTGATGGTCCAAGAGTCAAGTCTTTTTTTTTTTGCCTTGGTCCCTCATGTATATATATATGTTTATATATATATATACATATACATATATACATACATATATATACGTATATATACATATATATATACATATATATATACACATACATATACATATATATATATATATATATATATATATATATATATATATATATTACATGCACATGGTCTTGCAGTATAAGACTTACCCAGTTGCGTTGATTGGCGGTGGTTTCCAGGAATTTCTGCTGTAGCTCTTGCCCCTCACCAGTTCTAAATGCCTGCACAATGAGTTCTGTCCGCTCGTACTCCTCATCTGTCGTCACTGCTCGGACTGTTCAGGGATAGCGAATTATTTACCAATAAGTAGAACCATATATTTATGATGAAAAACTTTCAAACAACTACACAAGTAATCACCCACCAGCTACATGTACCAATACATGTACGTGATATGTATATAGAAACATTTATGATGGCTGAATTGTATACTTTATGTGGCTTAACTCAGCCAAAAATAATTGTCTCATTTCAAGAAAATAAGATGAATAAAATGGTGGACAAATGACTTGTTTCAAGAAAACTGATTCCTTAAAGATTGATGTTCTTAAAACTAGTCATTTTTCTGTCAGACAAGATCATTTATCTTATTTTCTTGGAATGTGCAAAGGTGTAAATCCCGGTACCCCTCCATCAACAGTCAGAGTAGAGTAGGAACAGATACTCATACATAGAGAGAAGAAACAGCGTCAAAAGGGAGTCCAGGTTGCCTCCAGAACGACTCCCCTGTTTAGGGGAGGGGAGCCTAGGCCGACCTAAGGGAGTCAACTGGAGGGGGTCATGTGACCCAAATAGATATATGACTCCCCCATTTGACTCCCTTAGATCAGAAAGAGAGTCACTTAGGCTCCCTTCAGTGACCTGGACTCCCTAGAGAGGGGAGTCATTTTGGAGGCAACCTGGCCTCTTTTTTGACGCTGTTTCTTTTCTCTGTGTAGGGGTGGTGGGGTTTAAGATCAGTAATGCCGTGTGAATGTCCCGGTAAGGTCAAAATTGCATTTAAGTGGCTAAACACTCTCACTTACATGTATTCGAATTCAATATGCTTAAAGTGTTCCTGTAAGCATATATCCAATTCAACTAAGGGCGTGTTCATTAATTATTTACAGGGGGGGTGGTGAGATTTTGCGCGGAGGGCCAAAACTTTTTTACGCCCCCCCCCTCGAGAGCGCGTGGAACGTTTCGCACCCCCTCGGCGAAGGCGCCAAACATTTTTCGCCCCCCCCCCTTTGAACTATAGTAACGCGTGGGCTTTTTTTGCTAAAAAGGGGCTTAAATTTTTACACCCCCGCTCAAGAGGGGTCAGAATTCTTTTACGTCCCCCCCCTCGGGAGGGGTCGGAAATTTTTACGCCCCCCCAAACCCACCACCCCCCCTGTAACTTATAAATGAACACTCCCTAAATTCATGCTGTGTCATTTTGCAGTACTACAAAGAGTGGGTGCTGGTATTGATTTTGGAATTATTATTTGAATATCAAGATATAGTGATGGTTAGCTGGCAGGCCAGCCAAGTATTACCATACGTGGCTGGTGAGAGATCCTGACGTTTAGATTTGGGGTGAACTAGAAGTCCTTATTGCAGACAAAGTAAAAGGTTTACAGGGCCAATGGAGATGCATATCTCTAGACACTTAGCTTTCCATGTTAACTAACATTTGCGCCTGTTTGTGGAATAGATGTAAGTATACTTGTGGTTTTTGAGGTTGGGGGAGCCGTACTGTTATCACAGACCTCAGTAAACTGGCATTAGATGATGCACCCCCCCCCCCCCCCGCCGATACAAGAAGCAAATGTGGTGTATACCCTGATATAGGCTATACAAAAACGTAATGGGGGAGGGGGTGGGGGCACTGCATGTTGTCAGTAAAATTACACAGAAGATGGATGATAATCACATTTTAAGACTAAGACTACATTGTAAGCTAACGTGGAGAATAGTATCTACATTCTTCCGTGAGGTTGTCCCAACCAGTGAATTTCATGGCAGAGTAATTTACAAGAATACTTTGAGGTTCACAGTTTGATAAACTGTACTCATTTGAAAGACCTTACCAGACTCGAGGTATTTGTCCAACGTTTTCTGAAGACATGGCTGGGGTAGAGAGGGGAGGGAGTCCTGGTACTGGAAAGTTTTATCACCCTCAGATAGAAACAAACTTGGTATCTCCATTATTGCCCAGCAAGTCTGAAATAACAAACGTAATGCATATTAATAATTGGTGAATAACTTCACAGCAGGTGGATAGCATTATTTCGTCAAGTCCCTCATAAAGACATCTGAAGACAATTAATAAATGATTACTATAACACCCTACCTGTGGTCTATGTATGTAAGGGCCTCAACTGGACAGCCTAAAGGTGAGGCTACATCTACGGTGCTGACACGTCACAGTGTGGGTTAACAGAGGCTTAACTCTTCCTTTACCGTACACACATTATTGCGAGTTTACTGTACAGGACTGTACACGCTTTTATGCGAGTCACTCGCCGATTTTCGGCCAATATTGGCCGATTTATGACCCCCTGTGGTTTGGCTAAAAATTGGTAGAATCCCATGATTTTTTCTGACAGTGTTCCATGGCATATTGTCTCTGGATGTCTTAATCGGTCTGTACATACATTAATTATCTTAGAAATGCTGGGCATCTCAATTTGGATGAGATTTATCTAATTTTTAATATAATTTGAGCAATATTTAAGGCAGAAATCATAGAAAATGGCAAATAATGTTTTTTTTTTTGGGTAAAACATGGTTTTGCTCAATTTTTCATGCTGAAAAAGATGGTGTCAACAGTTTAGGTCTATTTTGATGCATTATGGACTAAACATAACTTACCATGGCCACATATTCACTAAATAAGCCAAATTTAATTTTAAATAGGGCTTTATCTCCCCATTTGGAACACATAGGGTGATTTAGGGTATCTTACTTTCTGGCTATTCAATACTGTTAATTTTGTCATAGATGTACTTCTAGTTTGAATATTTACATAATTCTTTCAGTTTCTAAAAGGGTAGGCAATCCCCTACATCTTAATACCCCACATAAATTTCCTCTGAAAAAATTCGGTTTTGGGAGAGGTGCCTTTATGTGGAACGTGGTAAAGGAAGAGTTAAGGTGGTTAGGTAACCTCACCATGGTAGCCACAAACCAGGGTTACTGTAAATAGCTAAAGGAAATGTATATATATATATGGGTGAGACCATCCATAAATAAATGCTGGGACAGGTACTAAACCCCCTCCCCGTTCTACCTTGACGCACCCCAAATAGGACTGTCTATACATACTTGTAAACACATGAACTCCGCATGACCCAGTCTATCCAGACGTGGCCTTCTCATTCTGTCCCATATATACTCTAGTTCCCAAATCCTTCTGAAGGAAGGCTCTGGCAAAAGCCAAATGACCTTGAACTTGGGATTTTGCTGGGTCTGGGCAAGCCCTGCTGGTAGGTTGGAACCAGCGAACAGGAGCAGGAAATGGAACCAGAAAGTCTGATGGTAAAATATAGTAAAACTACCATCATACATTCTGGTTCCTGTCCACTGGTTCCAGGCAACGAGAGTATCCCATATACTATTTTTATTGAGTGCTTAGTACACAGTAGGTTGGGTCAGAAATAGTAATGAAGTTCTAATAAAAGTCCTCCAGACATTTAAGAGCCCATTCTTAAGGTAATACAGTTCCTAAACAATAATATAACTATACAGCGAGAGGTACTGGAGTATACATGTAGTCATGTCTGTCAGGGAGAAAAGTAAAAATAAGTAGTTTCAAAGCTTTAATTTGCCATCAGCGATCATTGAAGGTCATAGAGACAAACAAGCAAATGTAAAGTAATTAAGATATGTCTTACCGGTCAAGTCGGGGGCTGGGTTGTGGGGTTGGAATGAAGTCTCAGTACTGAGTGAGGGTCGACCCTCCAAAGGCCCACATCTATCCCCAATCTCCTGTGCAAAGGTAATCAAAACAAACCCTCAAAAGGATTACCTCTGCCCCAAGCCACCTACGTCAGAGAAATAGTTGACACTCACACCTGCTGACCCCTGGTGAATGTGAGAAAGGAGTGGTCATTTTTTCACAATAGACTGGTGACAAAATGAGAAATTCCCCCACCAAGGGGCATTTTAAAGTACAAACAGGCAAGGTCACTTTTTGGGGTAATTTGGGTGTGCTGAATCCGAATATCACACTTGCCAAGCTCAAAAATGGCTCTTTCTATGTTAAAACTGCAAAACAAAATGGCTGCCAATCGTTTTTGAGAAAACCTATGAAAGCTATTTTATTTACCATTCCTGGTCATGTAATACCTCAAAATGAAGGGATTTCAGAGGCCAGGCAGTCTGAGATACTTGTCAAGCTAGAAAATCATTTCCAGAGCACCTCAAAGCACAAAATTCAAAATGGCTGCCACTGCTTTTTGAGAAAACACCCAAAATTACATTATTCATCACTCCTAGTCATGTTGTATCTCAAATGAAAGGAATTCACAAGCCTAGGCCATTGCCAAAACAAACAGGGATGAACTTCCCCCCCCCCCCCCCCCCCCAAAATGAATTTAAAAAATCAAAATGGCCGCTAGTAATTTTTTAGCACAGTTCATTTCAGTCCATTTCCAAGGGGGAAGAGCTATTTTAGTGAAACAGGAAAGCCCAAAAAGGGAGATGTTTTGTCAATATTGTAATAAGGGATTGATAATCTTTAACACTTTTGCAGGAGGTCAAAACTTGTTACCCTCTCCCTTCCCTAGATGGGTCAAAAATTGTATGTGCGTACCTTTTAATGCATAGTAACTAACATGCTGGCCTCTGTGTTCTACCCTGGATCTTCTGCATTTAAGCATTTAAGCAGCTATAGGCACTCACATCTAACTTCAGCAAAAGATTTTCCTTTAATTGTGAGAATGTAATGTCACCTCTAGTCCTTGGGAAGTGATGCCACGTCCTAGGGATCTTATGTCAATTTCATAAGAGACCTCCTCAAAGAGCCCTGACCTCTCCTTGAGTGTTACTCATCCCTTGTCCCGAGCATCTATCCCTCCTCTTGTGGCGCCAACACTTTCCCTATCCCACCCCTCTTCCTGTGCACCCATCCTGGGACCCCAACCTCCTCATAGAGCTCCTACACTCCTCCTATGGACCCAAGCCCTCCTCTGGTATTCCACTTGTACCCCCCACCACTTCTCTCAGGGTTTCCAGCCCTCCTCCCTAGGCCCCCACCCCTTCTCCACAATTCTCATCCCTCTGGCTGGGGTTCACCCCTTCTCTAGCATTCTATACAATCTCATAATCCAGGGTCTTAGATCTTCCACCCAGGGTCCCCATCCCTCCCTCACAATGTCAAGCCAGGATTTCATATGTTGAGGATGGAGTGGTTATGATTAGGAAGGAGGTGGGACAATATGGTGTGGGTGGAAGTGAAATGTGGTCCCTGCCCTACCACACACCTCCGATATCCCCTTCCACCCAACCCTAAGACATTCCATACCCTCCCATATCTGCCTCTTTACCATATGCCTTCCCTGTGATGTTTACTTCTCCCCCATATCCCTTCCCGCATACACTCCCCTGCCCTCCCCCATGTTCTATCGTCCCAGTCATGTCCTGCCCTACCCCTGTCATCTACTTCCCCCAAGACTCATACCTCTACCAACCAGTGCCATATCTTTAGCTCTTGTACCTCTCCCCCCCCCCCCCCTGTGCAATGCGCTCAGCCCTCCCTCCCTCCTCTCACCCCCCCTACTTTGCCTCTGTGTTCTACCCTGTAGCAATTAGTGGGACATATAGAAGGTAAGTTAATGGGACTTGGGTGGGGAAGGGTAAGGTAATGGGAAGGGAGGGAAAGTGTTGGGAGGAGGCAGGTCAATGGAAAAGGAGAGGAATAGAGCAGTGTGAGGGGAAGAGCAGCATGAGAGTATTTTACAGGGAGGCAATGAGATGTATGGCAGGGGAGTGGGGAAGTGAAGAGGAAATGTAGTGGGGGGAAAAGGCCAGCAGGAGAGCTGGAAGCCCAGGAAGCATAGGTGGAAGCCCCGGAAGATGACGGGGAGTGGGGAAGGGAAGAGGAAATGTATTGGAAAAAAGAGGCCAGCGGGGAAGCTGGAAGCCCAGGAAGGATAGGTGGACGCCCTGGAAGATGACGGGGACCCAGGAAGAAGGCACAGTAAGAGGGGTTGGAACCCTAGAAAGAGGGATGCGGGCCCGAGAAGTGGGGTGGAATAAGGAAAGGGATGGATGCTCCGGATGAAGGATGGGAAACCCTCAAGGTGGGCACCACAGGTGGTAACAAGACCTCAGCTTGGCGAGTGTGGAGGCCATACAGGGTATTCATAGGAAGGTGTGCAACTAAAAGTCTGCAGCTATCCTTGGTTGTGACAAATAGACTCTGCATACCAGTAGTGTTCACAGCAGTCCCTAGGTGGTACCACTGCACACCCTAGGTTCTTTCATTGGAACTAATGGTATATAGAGTCTAGGTCACGTCCAAGGATAGCTGCAGACTTTTAGTTGCACACCTTCCTATGCTTATCCTGTATGGCCTCCTCACTCACCAAGCTGAGGTCTTGTTAAAACCTGTGGTGGGCACAGAACATTTAATCAACATTAAAAACTCATTGTCAATGTAGATTTGACGTTGATTCACCATTGAGCTGAATTCTGTGCTCACTCGGTTAGACCTAATATCGCCCCCTTAGGACTAGAGTTCACATCCCCTAAAATTCCTCAAGGTAACATGCAAATGTTCACTTAAGTTAAAATGTAGGGGTCAATATTATACTTATGTAGGAAGCCGCTGGGAGTTCCAAAAGAGATTCCATGTCTAGATTGTAGCTCCGGAGGCCTAGATATCTGGCTTCTCTGACTTGAAATTGAATCTTAAGGACCTGCTAGTTGGTGCTCTGGACATACATGGTAGACCTCATGTTCTAAAAACTTGATTCTGAGGAAGGCTCCTAATCAGAAAGGAGGTTTTTGACTGAGGACAGTCACTAGTTTTCCATAAAAACTAACCCCTGTGTGAACCCATAGCCCTTTTGGGCCATGTGCATGGTTGGCCCACACCAGAAAACAACTCATGTCTACCCTTGTACATAGTAGGCATTGGCACCAGGATAGGATGGGCCTGTTAACTGGACAAAAAAAGTCATACGTTTTTCAGTGGAAAAGGCTACATGACTATACATAAGGGTGCCCAAACAATTATTGACCTGTCGATGGAAGGGGGGGGGGTCGGTGTGGCGAGTCAAAAATGTTTTAGGGGGATGGGGGATTTAATTTCCCCCCATTCCCCTGCAGTGTTGTTAAAAAGATTTCCCATTTTTTGGGCTTTAATAAAAATCCCTTCCGCCTTAGCAATGGACTGAAATGAATGGTACTCAAAAGCAATAGCAGCCATTTTGTTTTCTGGTGGGGGGAGGGGGGGATTTATATGGAAAAGATTTATGTTTTTTATCTTGGCAATGGCCTAGAATTGACTAGGTGTATGAATCCCTTTCATTTGAGATACAACTTGACTAGAAGTGATGAATAATATTGTATTTTCTCCATCAAAAATCAGTGGCAGCCATTTTGAATTTTGGGCTTTGAGTCACTCAGGAAATGACTTTCTAACTTGGTAAGTGTCTCAGACCGTCTGGTCTCTGAAATCCCTTCATTTTGAGGTATTACATGACCAGGAATGATGAATGAAATAGGTTTCATAGGTTTCTCAAAAACGATTGGCAGCCATTTTGTTTTTGTCATTTTAACATAGAAAGAGCCATTTTTGAGCTTGGCAAGTGTGATATTCGGATTCAGCACACCGAAATTACCCCAGAAAGTGACCTTGCCTGCTTGTACTTTAAAATGCCCCTTGGGGGGATCAGAATGATATTTCTGAAGATTTTGCCCAGTCTACAACAGAAGTGCGGTGAAACCTGGTCATCACACTTGACAAAGTAGGGGCTGCTATTTTTCTCTCACTAAATTCCGTGATTTCTGTTGGGGAAAGGTGTATATTTTCATACTGCTAATGGAAAAAATGGTCACCATCCAATATTGTACCACATTTTGGGAAATGCAGGTTGTGTACATGTACCATGGAGGGTCCCCAGCCAAAACCCATTTATGTACATTAGGTGACTAGTTGATTTTTGAAGAGAGATCATTTTCTTTGATTAGTTAGTGCCCCAGATAGTATTACCCCCACCCCCCTCCTCCTACAAGTTATTAAAAATGACCACCCCTTGAGTACCCTCGTACAGTATGTGGTCAGCCCAACAGCACAACCCTGTATTGTGCCACAGGACTATTTCCTTGGGGAAATACACTCTAATAATCATTGTAGGTCAAAGATACTGGTGTTTGAGATAAAATATGAAAACAGCTCCTGTGAACAAATCCACTTTTAAGATAATGGCTGTCAACATAACCTATGAATAAAGGTAAACATGAGTATGAATTTGGACCAAAATGGTCGTAATTTGGTGCCTGGGGCAGAGAGTAATCATCTTTGAGTGTTTGTTGTGATTACCCGCTGCATTGGAGAATGACCTATCCCTGCAGCAACAGGTGGCAATATACATATGCAGGGATATATACGAGAATGTCTCAGGTGAAGTGGAGCGTACTGTACCTGCACTGCTTTATGATGCAAGCCTGGTCTTGTAGTACTACATACTGCGGTCGAAACTTATTTCACAGTATATACATTTTCGCTATATTCACGGAAATGATAGGGCGGTGAATTTATAATACCGCAAATACTGTCTTATAAACAACCTGTCAGCTTGTCTGGCCTGGCTGTCTGTGAATTTAAGTATCAGTGAAATTATTATTTATGCCACATCCGCGAAAATGTATACCCGTGAATATAACTACGTTCACAGTATCAACAATATTGATGCGCTGTGCTAAGGCCAATAAAAACTGTTTCTGATAAGTCAATTGACCAAACCGAACCTGCAAGTTGCTATCCAATAATAAACTAAAATATGTTTTATGCATTATAAACAGTCTGTTGATATACAGTGTACACTAATGGGTTATTCTACCTAGAGTGACCCCTGGAGGGGGGATACGGCGGGATCTAACCTACACCCCCTGACATTGGGCGGATATCACACAAACAGACTGAGCTAGGTGCCCTACAATCATCTTGAATTACTGAATACAATTCACTGGGTTTAAATATATCTCTTACCAAAGGGGCCTATGCAAGTCTACAGCTTTTCATAGGCCTAGTTTTGGGACACACCTTAGCAACATTGTAAATACTGACCCGGATTGGCTCTAGGTTGGTCACATGGCACTTTGTAAGTTTTGGAGGGAAATCTTCCTCTGGTTTTGTGTCAAAGCAAGGGTAAAGCCCTCACCTCTACCTGGTAACCCCCGGAGGGTCTTGTTACAGTGTAGGTCGCAAAGCTATAGGTGGATAGAACGGTGGTAAAGTACTCATGGTCTAGTCATGGTGTAGTCTAGGAAGAAGTCCTCAGCACTATGCACAAAGACAGGGGCACCACACTGGCTACTCATCACAATAGTACTAAATCCAACACCAATGAATATATATCTCTATATATATATATCTATATATATATATGGTGTTTATATATATATATTGAAGATGTTCATATATATATATATGTATATTTAAATACATATATATATATATATATATATATTAAATACATATATACATACATATATATATATATATTTATATATATATATATATATGTATATTTATATATATATATATATATATATATATATATATATATATAGTGACGGTAATTCATTATTGGAATTACGGTGGTATATTCACACACAGTTGTATTACCCTCATATGTTCATCCATACCGTAGTTCTGTATTCACTCACTGGGGGCGCCATTGGCTTCATGCGTGGCAGACCCCGCCGCCGTCACTCGGTTCTCTCCTCTACACCTGTTAACACCTGCCATAGTGGTAGGGTACAGGATTCACCATGTTTTGCGTACCGTGCCTCCTGGAATGGGACGGGAGGTTTTCTCCTAATTGTGTTAAATGCAAGGGACCGGGTACCAAAGGCAAGGCCCCAGATAGTTCTTACACGCTGGTCCAGTTTAAGGACAAAGGGACCGGGCAAGCCAAGGACAAGCAGGAGGATGTCGTCTTTCATGACGCCAAGGACCCGGCATCCAAGAGTACTCTCGAGGATCGCTCAGAAGAGTTTGTTGGTAATCTCAGCCTTCATGATCTGGATGTGGGAAGTGGGGACCAGGGATTGCCTGTCGCTGTGGTTGAGAATCTGGTGGGCAAACTCGAAAGTACTCTTGTAAAATTTGGGGATTTGTTTGAGAAGTTGGTGATCAAGTCCAATGGCGGCCAAGATGGCGGCCATGGCGGGAAAATTCAAAATGCCAACTCGCAACCCAAGTCTGACACCGTTCCCCATACCGTAGATCCACCAGTTCAACCAGATGTTTCACACAGCGATCCTCATACATCTCAACAGCCGGGAGCGCAGGCTGCAGATCAGGCAGCCAGCCAGTTTCAACTTTTTCCTCCTCCGGGCCACATGTTCCCCGGTCGTCAGTTTCCGGGGCCGCAGTCTACATTTTTCCCTGTGGGAGGCTACCACGGGCAGTACTGCTTAAACCCACGCTATGGTCAGCAGCAGCAGTGGCAGTACGGCCATCTTTCTCCTCCTCGGCCACCCATGGCGGGTGGGCCTAGGGCAGCCCCGCTGCCATCTCCAGGGTGGGCCGGCCAGCATGTTCACCCATACCCCAGCGGTCTGGGTCCGGCGGGGTCCGGCCATTATTATTCTCCGGAGGGGCAGTAGCCGACTCCTCCAGGTGGACAGTACGTCGCAGGGCAGTCACCACCGGCCGACTTGCATCACTCACAGCATCCCTCCATGGCACTTCAGCAGCAGTATGAGCAGTTTCAGCAGTATCTGCAGTCTCCTCAGGGCGGGTTCCAGGACTCAAATCCCCACGGCGCATGTTGTGGTACTCGCCAGGACTCAGCTCTCAGTAAGTTTGATTACTGCAGATATCTCCCTGCCGGCGAGAGGAAAAAACAGTTGGTCATAAATAACATTGAGGAATTGTGGGATTTTCACAATAATCTCTTGAGGGATTTACTTCGTTATGGTGAAGATGTAACGGGGTTTGTGGAGCATATCAATTTCATGTCGGAGATGGCGAAGTCGGGCGTCTATAGTGTAAAAGCGTTAGTGGCTTATGACGCTGTCATGTTAGAGAGGGCCAATACTTGGGGGGCCGCAGCTTATCAGGGTGCGGACACTCATCTCTCCAATACCAAGTTGGGTTATGCAGGATCAAGGTCATGTAATGCGGGCTTGAGTGGCAGTCGTGGCTCAACTCGGGGTGGTAGATATCACTCAAATTCCAATTCTAGGAGTGGGGGTGCTAGTTCAGGCCGAGGTGGCTACAGTGGTAGCGGTTCTAAACAATTGAGTGGGTGGCGCAAAGTTGCAGCAGATAAGGGAATTTGTTTCAAATTTTCACAGAATATGGTGTGTGAAGGTTGTGCGTTCAAGCACTTGTGTATTAACTGTGATGTCCCTGCCCACGGAATGTTCGATTGTCCCAACAAGGGCAATTATAGTGGCGATAATAGGCCAGTTTGACTATCTGGCTGCACCGCCACAAATGTTCCCCCAGTAATCGATGTTCCTGTTCTCACTGACCCTTGTTTGGATTCATGTCAACCCACCTGTGACGATGTCATTGTTCCTAGGGTACTTAGCGGTGGGGGCATGGACCAGGGTGGTCGCGTTGATTGTGTAAACAATGTTAGTTTCGGACACGTCTTCGTACGTCCGACTGCACCGGAAGTCGACGAAATTCTATTGGGTGATGAATTTGATGGTAATTTTCGCATTGATGCGGGGGACATGTTTGTCAATTCCGATTGGGTTAATTTATGCGCGGAATCTGATTCTAATATTGGTATAAACGGACAGGATGATTCTGGTACCGAAAATGTTCATTCTCAGGTTTACAAAAACAATGTCGCCTTCGCTGGGTACGAAACTATGTCCAAATTCTTGAGTGTAAACCAAAATGGCGGCACTGTGGTCGCCGTCCCTGTTTTGGCCGACAATTATTGGGAGAATCTCCCCAAATATGTGAGTATTGTTGATCTTCATGACAAATTGTTGGAATATGGTCGATTATACAAATGTGAAACCCCTCGGGGATTGGTGCATGTAGGCCCACACTGTTTTATTCCGGTTTTCATGTCGTGCGTCGAGGGCGTTTGTGATTGTATGTACATATTGAGCGGTGTTCCCTGCCAACTCAAGCCATGTAGATTTGCCGCAGCAGTCCTCGCCTTCGGAGAGGATATTTCTGCAGACGACGCATATGTTTTGACATGTATTTGTAGAGGTGCACGCATCGTGGACCATGGTTGTGACGCGTCATATATTTGTGACAATTACTCATCTATTACCGGTAAATTGTTTTCCGGGGAAATGTCAGCCAAGGTGAAGACTGAAGTCAGTCAAAACAAAGTTAGATTCGTTCAGACTCCACCAGATTGTGTCCACTCTATGGGTGGTGTTCCAAAGTCCAACGGTTCTTTGCAACCAGTTACTGATTGCTCTATGCCTGAGGGCCTTTCAATCAACAATTATATGACAACCTCATGTGAAAAGTTTCATTATAAAAATATTGATTCTGTTGCCGACTTGTTGTGTGAATCAGATTTTGGATCTGTAACTGACATTGCCAGTGCTTATAGAGCTGTGAATATACTCCCCTCTCACAGACGGTTCCATGGGTTCCAGTGGGATTCAGGGGGGGAGGGGGGGAAGCACTGGTATGAGGACCTACGCCTGTCATTTGGTTTGAAGTGCGCCCCATACATATTCACCAAAATATCAGACTTCGTCGTAAAATGTTGCAACAAGCTAGGAGTGGACCGCTGTGACAATTACTTAGACGACTATTGTGTACTTGGGGTGGATGCCGACACATGCAGGAAGGACCAATTGACTCTTCAGAGTGTGCTAGGCACTCTGGGGTTTCAAGTCGCCACAGATAAATGTGTCTTCCCTGCACAGGAGTTCAAATACTTGGGTATTATTGTGAACAGCATTGACATGACACTTTCTATTGGCGAGGACAAGCTATCAAGAGTCAAAAAGGAGGTTTTGTGTTTTCTAGACAAATCCTTGTGCAAAAGGAAGGACTTGGAGGAAACTGCCGGCCTCCTGGCCCACTGTGCCACTGTGGTCAGGGGCGGCAGAACTTTTGCCAGGCGAATCTATAACGTCCTTAAACAATCCAAAGACGATGTGTTTAGATTGGATGAATGTGTGAAGCAAGATTTCATCTGGTGGTCATCATTCGTGACATGGTTTAATGGCAAGGCCAGAGTTCTAGGCGCCCAATCTGAGTCTTTGACTATGTGTTCAGACTCCTCTGACTATGGGTTTGGGGCCTACAATGAATGGGACTACTTCTGGGGAGCCTGGGGTGAGGAGGCCGCAGGATGCCCTCATGCAGAGAAGCCTCCTATCATAGACAAATACGACGGCCATATCAATGTGACTGAACTGTGGCCTGTGGTGGTTGCAATTCATAGATGGGCAATTCATTGGAGAGACAAGCAGGTTATAGTGTACACTGACAACACCCAAGTTCAGCGTGCAGTCAATACAGGTCGCAGTACAAACCCTTACACCATGGCATGGCTGCGCGAACTGTTTTGGGTTTCTGCTTTCTTTAATATAGATCTCCGCGCAGCCAGAATAGCGGGAGTAGACAATATTTTGGCTGATTCCTTGTCCCGCCTCAACAATCCAAATTGTGTTGTTATTTGCTGTGATAAAATCGAGGGTTTCTTTGATTGTTGCAGAGCTGGAGGTGCTGCGCGGGCAATGGGCAGAAATAAGGAATTTGTGCTGGTCTGAGAATACCCACAAGGCGCGCCGGAGTCAGTGGAAAAGATACTTTAATTTTTGCCTTGAATTTGGCCTCAAACCACTACCAGCTGAGGCGGAAACTGTGTGCTTATTTGTGATTTTCCTGGCAAGAACGTGTTGTTATGTGACAATCAAGAACTATATCTCAGGCCTTTGGGCTCTACATAATTATTGGGGCGTGGAACACATTGACCCTACCGTATTTTTGATCAGTTCGACCATGAAAGGTGCTAAAAGGTTGCTGGGTTGTGAGACAAGCTCCACCATTGTTCCCCTCGGACATGAAAAGGATGTGGGGTGCTTTGAACATGAACAATATTTATGATCTTCAGTTGTGGTGTGCTATTACCCTGGCTTACAGATGCCTTCTATGTGTGAGCCACATTACCATGTCACCACATTCTCTACGTGTGGGAGACATTAAATTCACAGATACCGGTATGGACGTGACAATTCGCTCTTCAAAAACAGTGCAGTTTAAGGAAAGGGTTCAGATCATACCGGTAGTCCAGTCGGGGCATGGAGTCCTGTGTCCGGTCCCATTTCTCAGGTCCTACCTATCAACAACCAAATCATCTCCTGCGGACTTGTTGTTTCCCTACACATACTCAAAGTTCGCCAAGTTATTTAAGATGTTGTGTCTCAGAGCTGGCTTGAAGGACACCTACACCACTCACAGCATGAGGAGGGGCTCGGCAACATTTTTGTCCTCTTTTCTACCACTGCATGTTGTGAAGACCTACGGGGACTGGCGCTCGTGGGCAGTTCTACTATATATATCAGACACTTACTCTACCAGATTATGCAAGGATGCTTTGGTTGCAGAAAAACTTTCACACTTCTAATGGGGCAAAATGTGTTTGTATGTGCCTCTTGGCCTCCTAGATCTTCGCTAGGGGCAAAATGTATTCACTATCTTCTCACCTTTGTTCGGGGAATATAGTGACGGTAATTCATTATTGGAATTACGGTGGTATATTCACACACAGTTGTATTACCCTCATATGTTCATCCATACTGTAGTTCTGTATTCACTCACTGGGGGCGCCATTGGCTTCATGCGTGGCAGACCCCGCCGCCGTCACTCGGTTCTCTCCTCTACACCTGTTAACACCTGCCGATCTAATTTTTTAAAAAAAATTGAATCTATTGTTATTGTTATCTATGTCTAACTTCAGGTGTTAATAAACAGGGCCTCCTAGATCTTCGCTAGGGGCAAAATGTATTCACTATCTTCTAACCTTTGTTCGGGGAATATATATATATATATATATATATATATATATATATATATATACAATCATATAGTGAGCCATCAATGATCCGACTAACCACATTTAAGGAAAAACACAGCTTGGAAAAACTTGAATCGCTTTATTGCTCATGGTCTAGTTACAGTGTAGGTCACAAAGCTATAGGTGGTGGATGGAGCGGTGGTAAAGTACTCACAGTCTAGTCATGGTGTAGTCACCACAGTTGTAGGAGGCAGTGGTGGTGGTAATCATCGTCTGGTCCTGGCAGGAAGGTGATACCGGGGAGTTGTACACTCAGTGCTGTAATGGGAGCACACATTCAGGGTGTTAAGTGTTCAGAGCTCTATGAGTCAGTTTTTCTGAAGCAATGCCATGATGCAAATCTGTCAGTGGAGCATCATGATGATAAATTACATTACATTTGAGGCATCATCTGGCCTTGAAAGTGTTTGTTACCCTGCATGAACACTTAATACTGTGAAGGAATAACAGGGTTTCATTTATGCTAGAAAGGGTTTAGAATGTATATGTTTGATTAAGTATGACACGACTTCTGCCTATTGTAACTGTGAATCTGCAATGCCCCCTTCATGGAACGGTCCTGTTAATCCTTGAATGTCCTACTATTTCACTCTGACGACACTTGAATATTGTTGAATTGTATTTCCCTTTAGCTGTATTATTCTGTTTGATATGCAATTTTGTATTTACAATATTGGCGTATATGAAAAACGAATTGTAAAATTTGACTATACTTTGCCAATAAAAATATTTAAAACTGAAACTGAAACTGTCCAAGTATTTGAGATATAGAGTGTATTAGTAATATATTCACGGATATCATAGACTCAAAGGTCATTAGGCTTACAATCCTGGACCAGGCTGGCACAGTTTTCCCCCAGGGGAAGGCGGCCACAGAGTATGCACTGTAAAAAAGTTTCCGCTAAAATAAAGGTGATTCACTGGCAACACTGGGGGCCGGACTTTCACCGTAAAAATAACGGTCACTGTTGACTCAAATTCTCCGTAATTCTAACGGTGCAAGTCCCGTGCCAGTGAATCAACGTTGAATCAACAAAATGCGGAACATTACTGTTATTTTAATGCAGTGCCTAAACAACAGTTTTAACAATATTTAACTCATTTATCCCAGTATTTTTCCATCCATTTATCCACCAATACCTAACTCTATGCTTAATGTCGTTCCATGCCAAATTTGGCACCACGTCCAATCAGCAATAGCATCTTAGTGTCAAGACTTCAGGCCTAATCATTAGGAATCAGTTTATGAGAGCCTCATAAAATGCTTCATGACACTTTGTAGTAATGCCAGTCCATGAGAAGAAGTCACTCTAGGATGGCTACAGAGCAAACCTTACAGCTGTTTGTCTATATATTTTTCTTATAACCACAAAAATGGTGTTCTTGGCATTCATGAAATCTCCTCAAGAACCAAACTGCCACCTGGTGTGATAGAACTAATTATCAATTAAACGAAGCTTCGCCGTAAAATAAATAAACTGTGTATTCACTGTCAAATAAATTGTGTTTCACTTTGCTGAATTACGGATATTCAAAGTAAAATTATTTGATTTTACATTGCCCCACTGCAATAATGTATAATGATGATCCACCATAAAATTTTACATTGATTTTCTGAATACATATACAACAGAATATTTTTACAAGACATAGCTTCACCGTAAATGAATAAACTATGTTTCACCGTACTGGATTACAGATATTCACAGTAAAATTGGTTGACTCACCGTAATCACATTTAGGATGATCCACCGTATATTCCATGGAATATTTTTACAGTGTGGGTCGTACTGAGCGTTCACCCAGGAGAAGGCCACCAGCGGAACTCTAACATTAATGAATACATGATTTATATTAACTTCAATCTGTGTAATCTATGAAGAGCATCTTTGTTATGAATTGTGGTCAATAAAACTTTCAAACTTTCGAACTCAATACTCTATTATCTGAAAAGTTAACTTTAACACAGGATTTCCCAGAGGGTAAGGCAAAAAAAAGGTTTGTTTCACGTAACATGGCAAGAAAATGTAGGGTCGGTAGGTCGGATTTCTTGACCAAAAAAGGGTAAAACACAAAAAGTTCTTCAAAATTGCATAAAAAATGTAGGGTCGGCCCTGTTTAGATAGGGTCGGTCGGGTGACCTGAAACTTTTTTTTTGGCCTAAGGATGCAAATTTCTTTAATATAACGGTAGTCACCCTGTAATATGTGGGGATTTTCATTTACGAAAAAATTACTTCTAAGTTATTTAGTACTAAAATGTTATTAAAATCATCGTATGAGCACGCAGGGTCTCTATCATGTGACATACAGTAGTTGCTGTCATTTCAGCAGTAAATATGACCGGACTATTACTAGTAGGGTAAAACCTCACGTAGAAGCCGTTCAACGCGCCCAGGTGGTCAATGTGCCCCTCTCTCTCCTACACAATATGTATACTGTACAGTGACTTGGTGATGTATGGAGATGATCAACCCCGGAGGTTGTTGGAGGTATCAATGGGAGTGAGCCTACCTCAATCGCCCCCTGGTGTGGAGCTTGGGAACTAATTAGTTTGCGGGCGCAGTGCCGCCGCCTAGGGGGTCATAACTGAACTACTGTGTGTTTGTGTAACTATGGAGCATTGCTGCTTGAACAAAGACCCGAGACAGTCGCTTATAAGTTATATTATGCTTGCTTGTCAAACCTGAAAGGTTTTCTTTTTGACCGCTTTTGTGTGAAATATATATGAATAAAGAGGCCATATCTGAACATGGCCCAAGTCCATATCTCACCTTGTCCTATGCTCAAATATCATAGCCAGAATCAACTACTGTATCAATAAAAGAGTCATCATTATTCAACAAAAACACAGATGGACACGGGGGGGGGGGAGGGGGGAAGAGGGGGCGGTTGGTTGATTCAGAGGCGGCAATGAGATGTTGAACAGTAAAAGAAAGAGGGGGGGGGGGGGGGCAAAACACTGTCGGTGTGTTTTCATCAAGATCATATCAACCTGACATCTGTTCACTTTTAAGGTCTCGGACCACCAAAACATTTTTCACTATAATTTAATGTACAATAACATGCACTAAAAGTGGTCAAAGGTTATTCAATCCTACGAAGAGACATGTTAGTTATTCATTATGAGACCAGTAAATGCCAAATTTTACCAATCCAGTCTTTTGACCTGTAAATTTCTTTAGCCTACTCTGACATTGGGTAGTTCTTGCTAATTTCTATTTCCCATATCAGAATAAATCACAGATTCAATAAATGCATAATATCAAAGCTTGCCCTAATTCCCATTTACTAATATAAACCAATCAGAGGCCACAATGTCTGAAATGTCTAGATTTACTGTATGATCGTTTTCACCGTAGTCTCATTTTGGTGGTCCGAGATGTTAAGAATGGGTACCATGGTAATTGTGGTTACCGGATACCTCATGAGGCAACCACACTGTGCATACAGAATTAAAAGTGGTGATTACACCAGGTATCCCAGCCCAGTGGGCACAAAGTTTAGTTCAACGTCGAATAAACGTTGAATGAACATATAGTATATTTGCATTGCCCTGATGTATTTGATTAGGTGTATCGTTTATCTAAATACCCTTATTGATACTGTACAGATAACTAAAAAACGGAAGATTGGATCTTTTCTGAGAATACTTACTACTTTAGATCCCCAACTTTTGTGAAAAAATGTATATACATATAAAGAAAGTGTGTTTTTTCAATGTGATTATTGGACTTTAAGATTAAAAACAGTAACCTTTAACCATGAATGTCTTTATAACTATATGTTTCATTAAAAGTATTGATGTTCATGATGTGATTTATATACATATTGGGCTTGCACACAAATATGCACATCGTAAATTTGTATGCTACAGTCATTTCAATAATTTGCCAGAAAAGCTATGAGCCACTGCTCTGCTCTGGTTATTTCAACTGCAAGGTCCTGTTTTTTTCTCACTTTTATACAGTAAATACATGCAGAAACAAACTGGTGTAATTCTGGAAAAATCTAGTGGTGGGAAGTAAAGAGGATGCATCCCCCTTCAGCAGGACAGTCTGGGCTATATGTTGAGGTACAACAAGTGGGGGTAGGCCTATCAGAGGAATTTTTGGAACTTATTGAAATGTTATATACACATCTTTGATGTCATTTTAAAGGTATTCTATTAGATGTATGGAGTAGTTATTTGATATGTTTAATATAAGAGGGAAAGTGGCATAAAGCACCAAACCCTGCAGCCGTTGAGTACTCTTTGCGCCTCCCCACTGTGAGGGATGCAGTCCCATGAAGCACTGTAAGCAGGACACTCAGTGCTGCATTTCGAGGTATAGGAAGTCAGGGTAGGCCTGTTGTCAGTATTTTCAATTAAAAAATAAGAATTTTCTGAGAACTTCTGGCATTATTTTGGTAGTTTTTGGAAAATTCCAGGGTCTCCCACCCCTCCCTCAGAGCCTTTACCACTTACTTTGCCAAGTCTCTTGTTACTAAGCAAGTACTTTGATCTCTATGGAATATTGTGACTTCGGGGTGGTCCAAATTGGTAGACGATTGTCTAAACTTACTACTTGTACGATTATAACCAAAATAGCTGGCTTTCTTTAAAAATATTGCCATTTCCCCAAGAAAAACAGCTAGAAAATTGCATTTTTCTTCAAACATAACAAAATTAGTTGCCATGGGAAGCGGGAATTCTAAAAAACAGGTTATAGAACACAGATAGAATCTACATATCGCACATGAATAGAATTCTGGTTTTCAGAAGAATCTTAAACGGCATAATGAAATGATGAAACTCTAAACTTGAGACATATTTTCATCAAATATCCACATAGGAGCCTGGTAAGGAAAGGGTTAATATTAGCGTAAATGTCAAATTTATGCACTTGTTTTCAAATTTAGACAAATCCACACATTTCTTTCACACAATTAACCTGGTAAGGTAGAGTGGAAAATAGAGTCCATAACGTCAAAAAATGTCCATAATGTAAAAAAAATAACAGAAAAAAGCAGTAACATAAATTTTGTTTTGTAACAGCGAAAAAAAGAGATTCTTTTGTCACACCCTCTTTTTTAAGCTATGATTTTACGCTATGTTATGTAACTGCCCCCAGTTCCGTAACTTAAATTTTGTATTGTAACAGGCCGCTGGTATGGGTTTACAAGTCAGCACGTCTTAGTGGTGATAGCCCATGATATAACTTGTCTTCATCCCCCCCTTATATCAGCACAGGATGTCTTAAAATTTAAGACCCATTTTAGCAAAAAAGCCCGCGCGTTACTATAGTTCATAGGGGGAGTGTAAAAAAAATTCGCCCTGCCGTGTGAAATCTCACCCCCTCTGTAAATAATAAATGAACACTCCCTAACCCCTACTACTATCGTGCAGTTGTCAACGTGTGAGCACTGCCGGGAGTGCTGCTAATACAGTAAAAGTCCGTTATAACGAAGTGCTCATGGCAAGCAAAAAAGTTCGTTATAAACAAATTTTGTATTATCCAAACAGAGAATTGTGGACATCCTTATACTATATATATATGATAACCCCTCTAGTATATACATAGGAAGCAACAGGAATATACTAATACATTTTACTGAAATTCTCACGATTCTAGACATGAAAAAAATGCAGACAAAATGAAATATCTATATACAAATCATAAGCTGTCTTTGTATTAACTTCTGTATGATCCTAGATCCCTAAATTTGACATGGCCATATGGCCATTCCTTGAATCCTACTAGGTGACATGGTCATTTCTTAAAATCGACATGGGACATGGCCATGGAAACGACATGCGATATGGGGCATTTCTTTCAATTCAAATCTGACTTTTCTTCTCAACAAGGAAAGCTCAGAGCTCAGGTTAAAGAAATGTGTCAGAATGCATCATTTCAGTTCTAAATGTTTCAAAATTTTCTTGGGGGGAGGGGGAGCTTAATCAAGAACATCGCTTAGTGACATGGTTTTCCTTTAGGGGCATGCGCCTTTCTTAAAATTAACATGTGACATGGGGACCATTCCCCATCAAGGGACCTCTCTGTACCCGGCCTAGTGACTCTGTACACGGCCTCACTGCCTCTTTAGTCTGTACCCCGAGTGGACATCAATATGTATGAGTGGACATCAATCCAGAAGTCCTCTGGCTCTGTACCCGGTCCTAGCACCTCTGTACCCGGCCCTAGCACCTCTGTACCCGGCCCTAGCACCTCTGTACCCGGCCCTAGCACCTCTGTACCCGGCCCTAGCACCTCTGTACCCGGTCCTAGCACCTCTGTACCCGGCCCTAGCACCTCTGTACCCGGCCCTAGCACCTCTGTACCCGGCCCTAGCACCTCTGTACCCGGCCCTAGCACCTCTGTACCCGGCCCTAGCACCTCTGTACCCGGCCCTAGCACCTCTGTACCCGGCCCTAGCACCTCTGTACCCGGCCCTAGCACCTCTGTACCCGGCCCTAGCACCTCTGTACCCGGCCCTAGCACCTCTGTACCCGGCCCTAGCACCTCTGTACCCGGCCCTAGCACCTCTGTACCCGGCCCTAGCACCTCTGTACCCGGCCCTAGCACCTCTGTACCCGGCCCTAGCACCTCTGTACCCGGCCCTAGCACCTCTGTACCCGGCCCTAGCACCTCTGTACCCGGCCCTAGCACCTCTGTACCCGGCCCTAGCACCTCTGTACCCGGCCCTAGCACCTCGGTACCCGGCCCTAGCACCTCTGTACCCGGCCCTAGCACCTCGGTACCCGGCCCTAGCACCTCTGTACCCGGCCCTAGCACCTCTGTACCCGGCCCTAGCACCTCTGTACCCGGCCCTAGCACCTCTGTACCCGGCCCTAGTACCACTGTACCCGGCCCTATGGCCCCGTACTCCACCCCAGGCGAGTGGACATCAATCCAGAAGTCCTCTGGCTCTGTACCCGGCCCTAGCACCACTGTACCCGGCCCTAGCACCACTGTACCCGGCCCTATGGCCCCGTACTCCACCCCAGGCGAGTGGACATCAATCCAGAAGTCCTCTGGCTCTGTACCCGGCCCTAGCACCACTGTACCCGGCCCTAGCACCACTGTACCCGGCCCTATGGCCCCGTACTCCACCCCAGGCGAGTGGACATCAATCCAGAAGTCCTCTGGCTCTGTACCCGGCCCTAGCACCACTGTACTCGGCCCTATGGCCCCGTACTCCACCCCAGGCGAGTGGACATCAATCCAGAAGTCCTCTGGCTCTGTACCCGGCCCTAGCACCACTGTACCCGGCCCTAGCACCACTGTACCCGGCCCTATGGCCCCGTACTCCACCCCAGGCGAGTGGACATCAATCCAGAAGTCCTCTGGCTCTGTACCCGGCCCTAGCACCACTGTACCCGGCCCTATGGCCCCTGTACCCCACCCCAGGCGAGTGGACATCAATCCAGAAGTCCTCTAGCTGGCTCTGTAACCGGCCCAGGTGAATGAATATCAAAGGGAAAAACCGTGGTGAGGAGAAAATACAAAAAGAGAATTCATTATCTGACCAAAGAAAAAATCGCTATAAACAAATTTATATCTGAAGAGATTCGTTATAATTAGATTTTATTACTAAAAGAATATATTGGAAGTGATTTGGGCACAGCAATTTGTTTTTTATATCCAAAGATTGGTTATAACCAAATTGGTAATAGCAGAATTTTACTGTATGCGGGTTAGACTTACAGCCGCAGATCTCGGTACCCCTCCAGCGGCAGTTGGAGTGGAGCCGGGACAGGTACTCAGCCATATATAAAGGGGCACTGGGGCTTTATCTAAGCTAGAATTTATAGTAGCCTACTACATGAGAAAGGTATTTACTGTCATCATTTATACATCTTTCTCTTTCTGTCCACATCGGGCTACTACAATCTCAGTTACACAAAACATTATATATTGGTAAATGGTATGGAAATAAGTATAGTATTCATAAATGTAATTATACCATCCAAAACAGTGATTTGTTTGATATATGTAGTAGTGAAAATAGTTAAGAACCCTTATTATTTGAATGCCGTAGCTTTATTGTGTCCAACAAAAGACAATTTCAGATCAGTGTTGATTTGACCTCTGTTCAATATCTTAAATTAGTGCTTTTAGTTGAATTTTTACATTTTCCAAGTATAAACGATTTTTCTAAAAGGCTCTTGTTGATTTTCAGAAAATAATATCTATTCTATCAAGCTTGATGTAAAGGGGTTATCTTGTATTTAGTTGTGGCAGTCAGGAGTGGCCTCGGGCTGGTTACAGCGGGAGAATTCATCGAAGGTGACCAGCATCCTGGCCGCCCCCACCAGTGTCAGGCCGTGGTCAGACAGGAACCCAGGCAGGTCGGTGAACTCACTGTTTGGGGAAAACAAATAGTGTTTTCATGAATGTAGTTATTCCTAAAACTTTACACAAAATAGTCTTGCTAATACTCACTACTTTACCTTATGTTTAAAAGGGACAACTGTAATGTTTCGTTTCAATTATACATTTAAATCAATGAAATGCAAATACAAATTTACATATATGGTTAAATATTTATAAATGATATTCCAATACAATACACAGGTATGAGGTACTACCGGTATACCATATTCGATGTAATAAGCACACAGTGCGCTTAAAAAACGATTATGGACACATTTTAGTAGTTATGAGTTCAATTGGGGTCAAAAATTACTTTTGGTTATTTCTAGTATAAGAATCAACCAAAAACGGGAGGTGTGCGCTTATTAGGGGGTGTGCGCTTATTACATCGAATATGGTAAGTATATGAACACCCTCACCTATTTTGGGTGGTTTTTACTTTTTGAATGCCATCAATGATCAAAATAACTTAGTGTCCATTGAGCTCTATATGTCAAATTAAATAACCATGTGCTCACCCATTGCCACCCAGGTAGGGAGTGGGGTCGGTGGAGGTGGGCAGTCTGGCAGCCTGCTCAAACAATGCAAACAGGAGGCGCTGGGCTCCCTCAGCCTCGGTGGGGTTTGGGGGCTGGTAGGCGGCCAGGATGTCACCAGAGGAGGCCTGTACCCCCTGTATTGTCACATTGTCACCCTCCACGTTGACAATCATACCGTGGAACATGCCGCCTGTCGCTATAAGCATTATCGTGTGCATCTTCCCTGTAAATGCAAAATGGAAGTAGCCCTTTTTGTTTATTTTCCTGTTTTTGCTTGATGATGTATTGAGGATGGCAAGATGAAGTTTGATTCATTTAAAATAATAGGATGGCTACACTCCAAAAAAAAAATAGATGAACAGTTTGAGGGTTCATCCTATAAAACTCAAGGGAGTTTTACCATTATTCCGAATACAATGAAGCATTGTAACTATCACCAATTTTGTATCGTGATTTGGATTACAACAATGATTCACCATAGGATCAGCACAAAGTCAAGATGCTGCTTATACAGGAGTTTTTATATGTATACAACTGTTCTAAAGTCGCCATTCCCAACGTGTAGGTGTGACTAATAAGCGAGTTAGGCTTATTTGCGAGAATTTATGGTACTAACACTATAAAACTGTGAATCACTGTAAACTGAGTTACTGTATGTATTAGCACTGGCAAAATGCTGAATCTTTAAATATTTATGTGAAATTAATGGTGACAGTCACCATTAAAAAAAGGTGAAAGTTATGTCACAATAATTGCAGGTGAATCAGTGTTATTTTGCCTTTATCCTCTTTTTGCAGTGTAATAGTACAAGTTTTTCAGTTTTTAAAATTTTTATTGGCATCATATAGTCATATTACAATAAGTTTTTCAAAAAATGCAAATACAATTTGAATCAGTCGTTGTCAGAGAGATAATTCACGTATTGGTATAACGAGACCGTTCCATGAGGGAGGCATTACAAGTTTGGTTTCTACGAGACTAGAAACTTATATATACATAGAGACATATCAATTTGATTATTCTCAAGTTCAAGTGTCAGTCAGTTTGTTCAATTGAGTCTATGAATTTGCCTTATCTTTATCAATTGTAAACATTGTAATAAAGGCTAACATAACCATGAATACAAGTTTTGCTTTGCTTTGTATACTTATACTAACTCTTGTTTCACAAGTGTAGGTTTAGTAACATCACACACAATATGATTTACACCAAGTAGTATAACAAGCCTTGAATGCATGGGCCTCGACTTACCATCAAAGTCCATCGGTCTGGCAGAGATTGTGTCCATGGTGAAGGTGAAGGTTCTGCGCGAGTCCAGTCTGAGGTCGGCTGTGTCCAAAATGTTGGTGTCTGGCTCTATGGAGTCTAAGTAGAAGTCCTCAGCACTGTGCACAAAGACAGGACAACCACTCTATTCATTATAAGGCCAAAGAAAAGTTTGTTTCAGGTCACCAACCCCATCAAAACAGGGCCCGAGCAATATTAAAGAAATTTCCATATTTTCACCTTTTTTTTGATCAATAGGATCTTCGGAGAGGCTGGCTAGTTCATGTCTAAAAAAAGTAAAAAAGAAAACCTACTGACCCTACATTTTCTACCCTTCTTTTTCTTTGGCCTAATACATAATTCAGCATACACACTATTCTTTTATGTGATATAAAACCTGCATCCAATGTAATAAGCGCCCTGACATGGTTAGAAAGGATAATGTATTTTTTTCAGCTGATTTTCCCCTATGCTGAAACATGCATTTTTTGGTGGAAAAATATCCTATTATAAAGTTTATCTTAAACTTAATGACTCACGGTCTTATTACAGTGTAGTCACCACAGTTGTAGGTGGCAGGGGTGGTTGTAAAGCGGACACGTACAAACACACGCAGGTCAACATCGTCTGGTCCCGGCAGGAAGGTGATACCGGGGAGTCGTACACTCAGTGCTGTAATGGGAGCACACATTCAGGGTGTTCAGCTTAAATCCTAGTACCTCAAAATTCCATATAAACATTTACAACATTTACAACATTATAAGTAATGCTCAACCATAATATGGAAGTGATTGAACAAGCCATATTGATACTGCAGCTATCCACAAAATGGGCATCTTTACATTGAAAATGATAGAGGTTTGTCCTAATGACATGACATTTGTTGAGAATGGTCTATGGACTCCTCACCAGACTTAGTCATAGGCTGGGGACATATCTAGTGTAATCATATAAGTCTAATACGGTATTCAATGGAGTATATATAGTGTCAAGATTTGTACATAACTATTTACATGGTCCTTATACGCACGTATCCTGTAATATACGCTATAATCTCAAACCTGAAGTTCATAGATATCTGTAAAAATGTGATTTATCATCACGGTTGCTAGGTAACTTTTTTTTCTCCACCATCGTAACTGTATATAAAATGGATCATTTGAGTTACTTCAGTACTAGAATTTTTATCTTTTGCCTGAAGAAGGAACATAAATATTCCGAAACGTCGTTATAATAAGATCAATCAACAAGAATCCACAAAAAATCCTGAAAATGTCCTCAATCTTTAAGGCTTAAAAAATAAAATTGAATAATAGAACTTCTCGTGTGGAGTTTTGTGTGACAAAAGTATCATTACTAGGATGTTCTCTCAAAGGAGTTTTTATGGAGCTCTCTGCAAACACCAAATCATTGTCCTGATGAAAATGGTCTCATAATTTAAATGATAGATGTATTCTGGAGTCGAACAAAAATTACAATGACACTTTAAGATGTAAGTATATTGAGTATATGAGTAATACCGTATTCGACATAAAAAGCGCCCTCCCCCTAATAAGCGCCCCCCTTCAGATTTTTCCTAGATTTTTTGGATGTGATCCTCCCATTGTGGTATTGATTTTCACACCTGTGTGTAATATAGAGCACATCACACCTGCACAGGTGTTAAGGCCAAGTCAGATGTGAAGTCATAGAGGTGTGTAGACGCCTTATAGAGGCCATTGAGGTCTGTATATGACAGCCATGGGGACGCTTATTAGAATGAATATTTGAGGCCGATTTTTCCACTTAAAACAATATACCATGTATCAACCAATATGATAGATGCAAAAATCATAGACTTACAATCCTGTACCAGGCTTGCACAGTTGTCCCCCCAGGGGAAGGCGGCCACAGAGTATGGGTCATACTGAGCGTTCACCCAGGAGAAGGCCACCGGCCCTGTGGTGACAACATAGGGTGACATTCTGATCAATCATAATACAAAACCATATACTGTGAGTGTTAATATTTTTGTTAGTCTAAATTTTAGCAGAATTCTATTCATGGATTTTGAAATATGGTTGTACAACTATATTGGATAGATATGTTTTTAGAAAGATTTCAATTTTCTATGATTTTGGATACTGCTGAACTCATAGGTAGCTTGCTACAATGTCATTGAAAATTATTGTATAAGTGCCCAGGGTATTTATTCTGTCAGATACAGTTTTTGCTGTCATTTCTGCAGTAAATACAGCAAGAGCATTACAAATACTACCTGGGTGCTGTTTCTCCACGAATTTGCAGACCCCACAATTTGCGGATGTCCGCAATACACATTCCGTATATTTGTGGAGAAAATAAAAGTTATGAATAAAATCGTTTTTTGGTACTTAAGCATACAAATACGAACATCCACAAATTTGCGGACATCCATAAATTTGCTGAATACACATTCCATAAATTTGCAGATCTGCAAATATATAAGGAGGTGGAGAAACAGCACCCAGGAACGCAGACCAAATTGCCCAAAGTTTTCTTCCTCCTGTAACTTGGACACTCGCCAATAGTCTAGGCGTTTGCAGCAGTGCGTCCACTGAGTTTTTCCTGCTGCGGCGTGCAGCCCTGTAGTTCCTATGGTTTACACCAGGTAACAGAACAGACATTAGGCCTGGGAGAGTGAGAAATTTTCACCACAAAATGATACCCAGTATTACACATTAGTTCGACACCTTACCTTCTAGCTGGTTCCTCTCAGCGAAGTCAGTCACATTAAAGCTGGCTGCAGGGATGCGTTGCAGGAACATCGGGCGTGTCTGTCTGTACACGATGACGGAGAACTGGCGGGCCACATTCTGGGCATTCTTCGGCCCATCGTAAAAGAGCAGGTGCTGAAAGTGAATTTACTCTGATTTGGACTAAAAAAAAGGAATCAAACAAACTTCAGCTTATATCTATCCTGACTATCACCCTTTGCAAATCATTGTCAAATGCTGTAAATGATCAAAAAATGTAACACTACTACAGAGCTTGAAACGTACTGAAGTAGGATTTAGAATTTGGAAATCAGTTCTTCCCCATTCTCATTTTCCATAGCCCAGCTTGTTCCACAGGAAAGATTGTTTAATAATTCATCACTCACCAATGCATTGGTGAAGTCAAAGTCGCGGATATTGGAGACCACCATTTTGGTTGCCCCGGTGGGGTCCAGCATGATTAGGGTGAAGACCTCCCCCTCTTTGTAGTCCCACCTAAAGGTGGGGGGTTGGCGCAGGTCCCAGGAGGGGTGGGCAGCATCAGACAGAGGGTCGATGAAGAAGCTCTTCTCATTGGGATAGGTGTAGGTGTGGTCACAGCCTGAGTAACTCCCTGCAGGAAGGTTACACAGAGGAAGGAAACAGCGTCAAATAGGAATTAAGGTTGCCTCCAGAATGACTCCCCTCTCTAGGGGAGTCCAGGTTGCCTCCAGAATGACTCCCCTCTCTAGAGAGGGAGTCCAGATTGCCTCCAGAATGACTCCCCTCTCTAGGGGAGTCCAGGTTGCCTCCAGAATGACTATCCTCTCTAGGGGAGTCCAGGTTGCCTCCAGAATGGCTCCCCTCTCTAGGGGAGCCCAGGTTGCACGTGGGGACAAACCTGTCACTAGGAGCCACCCATTTTACCTGTAATCCTAAAAGGCCCACTTTTCGAGTAATCTTAATAATTTTCCAGGGCTATCCTCTAGATAGCACCACTGTAGGTTTGTAACATTGCTGTAGAACTAAAGGAAAGGAAATTCAGACTTGCGGCCTTACAGTGGCACCATCTAGAGAAGAGCGGGGAATAATTAGGATTACAGGGAAATTGTTTTTTTAAGAATACAGGTTAAATGGGTGGCATCTAGTGACTTGGTAGGTTTGTCCCTTGTTGCGCCCAGGTCCTTGTTTGGCTCCCTTAGGTGAGCTATGGTATGGGACTCCCCTAAGTGACTCCCTTAGATCGGTTAGAGAGTCACCTAAGCTCCCTTAATCAGCCTGGGCTCCCCTGAAGAGTGGAGTCATTCTATAGGGAAATGGACTCCCTTTTGATGCTGTTTCCTTTCTCTATATCCAATGATTGGGGCTCAAAATAGGACCTCATTAAAAAATGAGTCAGGATGTTTATACCATACTTCATTTACTAAATGTGTTTTTCTCTCTCATTTCTTTTTATGTGGATATATTCCATGACTCCAAGATGTACATTCTGGAGGCGCAAAATCATTTGCACCAATTAAATGATATATCAATACAAGTTTCTAGTGTTGTATACAGTCGGCCCTCACTTCCTCGGATTTGGAAAATGCAAGCAAAAAATGTCTAAGGAGCAAATTATCCAAGGAATTAGGTCTAAATACAGTGTAACATATAAAGACAGTTACCAGGCAACTGAGATAGTATGTAGTAAAACATATAGAAGAATTCACAAAATATGTAAATGGTTGTACCAATTTTAAGATATATTCTGTTTTCATGAATACAAAAAGTGAATTACAAAAAGGCAACAAAGCTGGAAGAATACTCCCCCCCCTCCTCCAAGGCCTCGGGTAGGAATAAATAGACAAAAGGCAATGCCCATTGATACTGTCTCTGCCGTATTTCACAAGTGGGGGCTGGGGCCTTATCCCACTCAGCCTGCGGCTTCGTGGGATATGCCCCAGCCCCCATGAGTGAAATACTACAGAGAGGTATCAATGTAGTTGTCATTTGCATTTATTTTTTTAATTTTAAGCCATTTGATGAAGAAAGGCAGCTCTTTCTTTGCCCATTGAATGTGGCCACATCGTATTCAAGGGGGGGGGGGGGTATTGTATACAGCCCTTTCTATAGTTAAGCATAGTAAATCTTGTATTTCAAAAAGATAAATGCCTGTTCACTCACCTGCAGGAGAGGTGTACTGAATACTCAGGAAGCGGTCTATTGATGACAGGTCCGGGTCTAGCACCTTGAAGGTCAGCTGTGCTAGAGACCGGGGCCCGATTATTCTGTCAAGTTCATTACAGTTGATGCGGAGTCTGTCCTCTGGGGGGCAGCGGTCGAAGTGGGCTGGTCCATAGCGGGAGTTGACAGTGTCCAGGGCCCTGAAGCGGATACCTGCCAGGCACCTGTCCAGGTTAGCTGCCCTGTTGTCATGGGAGCATACCGTGACAGGCCTCTGACTGTAGCAAGCTGTGGGAGAAAACATGATGAATGCATTCTCCGAGTCTGAACATCAACTTCCTATCTGATTTCCGCCATTTTGTTGTGGGACGTATAATGTGTCTGGACGTGGTACAAAACTATGTTGATTGTGGCAATATGAGACCAAGTTAGGCTTCTAAAATGGTCAATCTATCAATATAAATACATATTTCTGGATTGATTTGAGATTATTTATTCATTTAAGCGCCCATTTCATCATAATCAACATATTTTTATGCAATGTCAAGACACAGCAACGTTTTACGTCCCCCCCAACAAAATGGCGGCAGACTCTGTGAACAGCGCCCCCTTCACCTTAGCAGACTGAGAATGGATCCACAGGATACTATTTACATGCATGTCGTACCACTATAAATGAATCTTCTCAGAAATAATTGTTCAGCATCCTCTGCAAAAACAGTGCCAGCTCTTGAAATTCTATTCAATGTAGTTAGTGATTTCAGGTTATTTTGGGACAATTTGAGTCGATTTGATGATTCAAGATTTTCAGAAAGTTTCTGGGAAGCTTTGTGGAAATTAGTTTATGTCATCTTTCCTGGAATATTTTGTTTTCTGAACAAGTGAAACTCAGGAAATACACATCATTATACTCCTTGAGGAACTTCTTGTTAATTGGATAAGTAAAACTTGGCAAATACACATCATCATTGAACATGTCACTTGGAACATTCGCTATTCTCTAGGATCACCTGTGTCTATCTCATGTACACAACTTGTGCTTTCCCCTAGAAATACACACATAGCTAACTTGTGTCATTCTTATTCTTTATATGTTTATATATGTATATATATATATTTATTTCATGGTGAATACGGCACTCCCATTGACTTAACCAAGGAAGGCCGTATTTAACACCCCCGTGAAATTACCCTTGCCCGTATTTCACGGCCTTTAAAATCATTGAAATCGATGATTTAAACACTATAAAATTGCTTTTTTCAGACCAATTAAGTGGAATTTTGAAATATATAGTTAATTATGACATGAAATAAACACAAAGGAGCACTCGTATAGTTCCCCACTGAGGGTTATTTCACTCGGCTTCGCCTCGTGAAATAACCCTCAGTGGGGAACTATACGAGTGAACCTTTGTCTATATATATATATATATATATATATATATATATATATATATATATATATATATATGTATATATATATATATATATATATATATATATATATATATATATATATATATATAATCAGAGGGAACACGTAAAAACTTTGTCTGAATGTAAGTTGACCCTTAAAGTGTTCAAGTTGCAGTATTTATACAAATAATGTCACATGATGAGACTTTGCTTCCCACTCCAAATGGCACTTAATTTATAATAATTCAAAAAGCTTACTCAGTTATGAATAACAAATACATACCTGTGCAATTATTGAGTTAAATCATAGCTGAAGTAAAAAAAAAACAATTATTGTAATAAATAGGTAGCACTTACCTGGGAAGGCCGCAGCAAGAATAACTGCAGCAAAAAGGGCTGCAGCCACCATGGTGATGTATGCGGAGCAGGAACCAACGACACACAAGGCGATTAGTACCACGGGGACCAACGACTTGCGGCTAGACACGTGATGCTTACAAACTGTCAGACCTTGAAGATCAAGTGTTTGTACAGTAGTCCTCCATGCCTCCTTTTAAACATGTCTCTTTGCATGTCAAGCCTACATTGTCTTGCTGAATACATGATATAGCATATGGTATATATTGTTTTATGATGAACTAGCCACCATATTCCGTTCATTTGTTCTCAAATTGAGCCTTTGTGAATGACATTACAGCAGCACACGTCATCATGATGCACGAATACAGCTGATGTGAGTAACTCACTAGTGGTACAATGGTTAATCATGTGGATCCTTTAGGAGTGTACCAAACTGATAGAGCTTGCATGATACTTGAATACACCACTGGTATGGCTGGTACTTCATACATGGTGATAATGGAAGGGAATAGTGCATTAAAGTTCTAAGGCATGGTGCATTAAAGCACTTTGCAGCCCTTAAACGGTTAGCAGTTCACTTAGCTTCATATTGTGTTCCCTGGCGTGTGACTGCTGTGGGCCCTATGCCTGCCATTGTCAAGGATTCACGCTCATGCCATGTGTCAATGTCAGAGTTAAGTAGTGGTTGTGAAGTAATTGAACCGTAACATGAAACGAGCATGTTGTGCATGATTAATTCTACTAAAGCGGGGATCCCACCGCCGCGATTTGACAGATCCATCATTTATCCCATTTTTGACGGATTTGTCACATTTCATGAAACGAGCATGTATTTGTACATACTGAAAGGTTTGGTTTTGCATGTTTTGGTAGATTTACCACTTTTGGGCGTTCGTTTCGAGTAAGAATTTTGACCCTTTTCCCTTTTCCTACATCAACCTATACTGTCATAATGGTACCTATGAAAAGATAGATATTGTTAACTAAGAGAGAAATCCATGGGAAATATGCCATTAAATATTGAAATGTCAACAGGAGTAATTTCTCCTGAAGTCCGACACACAATCTGAGCATTCACCTTAAGTCGGACATTTTCTTTTTTGACTGTTTTAATAAGGAAATCTGGAGGAAATTATCATTTTCAAATGGTAGGAATGTTCGTAATGGTGTGGGAATGAGGGCTACAAAATATATTCTGGTGTTGTATGTGTACAATACCTTCAGATGGGTATTGAGTACAGATTATGGTGGATTGCAATGTATAGATTCTAGATGAGTACTTTTAAAAGTGATTATACAATAATTCTGATGTACATAAAACAGTAATGTGAATAATGTTACCATCATAAAGTCCCTGCTCCATTACAATTACCATCACTATGTATGTAATGATAAATGTATTAATCATTTGATATAGTAGGTAAGGACAGTTTACTATGGGGGCATCCATTAATTACATATATGCATAATTTGGCCCAAAATTTACCCCCCCTCCCCCCTGTTGCAACATGTATGCATTGGGACTACCCCCCCTGCGTACATACTCAAATAACTTAGACACCCCCTTCCACACACACATAGACTATACAATTGCAAGCATCACATAAGTTAAACCCTTTTTATGTAGTAGGTTTCTTCAGAAAAAAAATAATTTTGGTTGGGTATTTGGACCCAAAAAGTAATCAAAAACGACCAAAAATATGTTTGAAAAATGAAAAACACTCCTTATGCGTACACCATGTGTGTGCCAAAATGGCCCTGGACGCCCCATCCCCCATGTAAGAATCTTTACGCATTTGGCTTAACCCCCCCTCCACCCCTTGGTGCGTATGTAATTTATGGATGTCCCCTATTCAGAGCACCATATGTGACGGGCAGACGCATTGTCTGCAGTTTTGTCATATTTGCGTGGTTCAGACTGAAGTAATAGCACGCTCCTGTTCACTTTACAGTCTTATCTTTGTACTCTGGGACTGCATGTTGGTACATTGTATCATTTAGGATCAATGAAAGATTCACTTAGCATCTTTATTGTTTTCCCATATTGGATATTTATAACTTTTGGCTGTTTTTTACAACTCCAATTACAGATATGGGTCTCATGTACAAACATTGTATCAGGTGATTTCCAGGCAATGACTTGTATTTCTCTGTCCCACCCCATTAAGGGACACAGTATTAATAATGACATGACAAATATATCCCTATCACGCTCTCCTGGTCACTGGGTATTGAATTTAACTAGTAACAACATGCATCTTCAAGTTCAAGTTCAAGTTTAAACTGTTTTATTGCTTCTTAATGTCGTGACTATCCACCTTCCGCAACCCGGGTTCGGTCAGTACCCGTACAAAATTCGTGATATTGTAATTATCTTAATGGCAAAATGATAGAGAGACAAATTGAACATTTCTGAACTCTCTCGCCGAGACGCTTCGTTTGGCGCTATGCCAAAGACTCTAAGTCTACTCGTTCTACTCGCGGTTAACAACATTTTCAGGGACAAATTCAACCCTAGCACCCCCAATTTTCGGAATTTAACCACAATATCTCGTCCTGGTATACTTCAGATGTTTATATAATGCGTAGGGTATGTTAATCTGATATAAAACATGATTAAATAAGCCTACCTTGAGCTAGCCACTTTCGTACCCCTACTAAGCCTCCCGATCCTCTCCAGTCAACTTCTATCATTTGATCATTGGCTCTGTTTTTTGGTCTTGGCAAGTCTAGAGCCCGGTCTTTGTCATTTTGCGGAAAAACCCGGCTACTGAGTTGTCAGCAAATTCACCCCCCAGATGGAGGGAGCCTAATCTATCCATATCAACAAAATTTGCGGACTTACCCTTCATATTTGAGCTGTAATCGACGAATTTCATCATTTCGAAAATTGACGCATTGTTCCTCGGCGTGACAAAATATGGGCGCCGAGAATCAACGTGAATCGACGAGATTGCCAAATGTCGTCGCATCGAACGATAGTTAAAGTCAGAATTATGGCACAATACGATTAAATATGGATGTCATCGCTATGCTAAATGGTAAGCCACCATTTTAAATGTATTATGGATATATTTTCATGCCAAAATAAAAATAAAACACATGATCGATCGGTTGTCGTTCAACGGAGGTCCTTAGCTCAAGAATGCGAGTAGTCAAGTTTCGGCGACTAAACTTTGCCGAAAATCAATCAATCCTCTTCTATTTGGACATTTAAGTTGAATTTTATTGCGGATTAACAAAGAATAATATGTTTTCTTTAAGTTGTCAGCTTTTTAGGCAGGAGAAACAATGATAAGTGGTGGAAAATGGACTTCATACAAGACGAGTCAGTAAACTTGCTGACTCGCCTGGATCCTTGTGAAAAGTTCAGAACTAAAAGTATTGTAATCAAATTGAAGCTTACAGTGGCACGAATACAATGGGCTTGAGTAAATATACCCATTCAAAACATTTGTAGATTATTTATCTCTTAATCATCAAAATGTGAATGTCAAGTTAGCTGAGAGCCAAGATTCCCATACCTATTTGGTCTTCAGCAAAAAAAAGAAGAAAAAAAAGAAGATAATTCAGTCTCCACACCACTCGTACTGATGCTGGATGGGTAGCAGGAGTTAGGCTATTATTGTTGTAATTGGGGGCATCCATTAATTACTTACGCATAATTTGGCCCAAAATTTACCCCCCTCCTCCCCCCTGTTGCAACATGTACACATTGGGACTACCCCGGCCCCGGCGGACATACTCAAATAACTTAGATGCCCCGCCTCTACAAACACATAGACTATGCAATTGCAAGCATCACAAAAGTTAAGCCTTTTATATGTAGTAGGTTTCTTCAGAAAAAAATTGAAATTTTGGTTGGGTATTTGGACCCAAATAGTAGTCGAAAACGACCAAAAATATGTTTGAAAAAATGAAAAACACCCCTTATGCGTACACCATGTGTGTGCCAAAATGGCCCTGGACGCCCCATCCCCCATGTAAGAATCTGTACGCATTTGGCTTAACCCCCCCCTCCACCCCTTGGTGCGTATGTAATTTATGGATGTCCCCTATTAAGAGCACCATATGTGACGGGCAGACGCATTGTCTGCAGTTTGTCATATTTGCGTGGTTCAGACTGAAGTAATAGCATGCTCCTGTTCACTTTACAGTCTTATCTTTGTACTGTGGGACTACATGTTGGTACATTGTATCATTTAGGATCAATGAAAGATTCACTTAGCATCTTTATTGTTTTCCCATATTGGATATTTCTAACATTTGGTCGTTTTGTTCACCTACAATTACAGATATGGGTCTCATGCACAAACATTGTATCAGGTGATTTCCAGGCCATGCCTGGTATTTTCTGTCTCACCCCATTAAGGGACACATATGGTCTTAATGAGTGAAGCATGAACGGTAAGAGTAAGGTTTAATAGGTCTAGTTACAAATACAGTCCTGCTATGTCACAGTGTGGGCAAACGAAGGCAACACATGCTTAGGTAACTTCACCATAATGCTACACACCAGGGTTATCACACTAAAATCTGTTTATAATAATCCCTTGGTTATATTATTACATAGCTCTCACTGTACAATATAGTAATTTAAATGTATGTATTTATGTTTATCTATTAAATGATATATGTATGGCTATTTATTATTTATTCTTAGACCACGGTTATCCACTTCAGGCACTCAAAGCAGTGCCTAGACTGGATAACTAGCGTGTATTAGCAGTGGATAACCACACTGTCATGATGCCACACAGTGAGTTTCCATGGTTAACACGAGTTTACAGGGCAAAATGAATCAGATTTATTCTCAAATGTTAAAACTATGGTAAATACGGAATATTACATGAATGAGCCAGCACTCAGGCATGCTTATCCATGTATTATTCCCTTAATAATTGGTTGATTCAGACCCACCCGACCTAGTGGTCACAGTCCACTGGTCTGTTTGCCCACCGCACCTCATACATAAATGACCCTGGTGTGTGGCTATCACGGAGAGGTTACCTTACTCTCGTACCCAAATCCTTCCAAAGAAAGGCTCTGGTAACAGCCAAATGACCTTGAACTTGGGATTTTGCTGGGTCTGGGCAACCCCTGCTGGTAGCCTGGAACCAGTGGACAGGAACCAGAATGTATGATGGTAGTTTTATTGTATTTTACGATCAGATTTTCTGGTTCCATTTCCTTCTGAAGGACTTGGGAACGAGAGTAAGGTTACCTAAGCACATATTGTCTTTGTTTGCCCACACTATCCTGTAGCTGAACTTGTAGCTGAACTGTATAAGTAACTCGACCTATATGTAACGCGACCTATAATAGGCATGAAAATAGTTGATTGGCACAAAACCTAATTGGTCCAACCCTGCATAATCACAGGATTTGGCCCAGTCTATGGTTGTGAGAAACCAGTTTCTCGAGACAGAGTTTGAGTGTGTAGTATGGGGTACCAAGTGATATTTTAGCTGTTTATACACAGTAGTTGGGGATAAATAGAAATACTTAGCTGCCTATTTTCCTGACTTTGTTCATATAGAATCGACCCCATTTGAGACATTGTAGACATTATGTGTTATGACTTGCATTGGAGAATACAATATAATTGTTTTTGCAAGTAAATAGTACATGCTTTAGTGAATAGCGGAAAGTGACTTGAATCCTTTTCATAGCGTTATCACCAATGATACAATATGATGTATCTCCAAAATCCGTTCACTTTTTACATTCAGAACTACATAGTTCCCAAACACAGATCTTTAGCCTATCTACCTCCCTACCTAATCAAAGTAGGGTATTTATTATCATTTGGTGAGAGTGATACATTAGAACAAAGGGGAACGGCATACTATGATGATACATACCAACTCTGTCTACTGTAGCCAGGTATCTAGAGATATGCATGTGACCTCCATTAACCCTTGTTTCCAATAAGGACTTCTAGTTCACCCCACTCAAAACACGGGGATCTCTCACCTGCTTCTGTTCCACATTGAATAAAATTTAATCGACATTGAATCACTATTAATGACAATTATGTTGGTGTCTATACAATTCTTTTAGTTTCTACGCAATTCTAGGGGGTGCCTATTCAATTCCGTTGATGCTTATGCAATAACATTCTACTGCTCTGCCACTCTCACTACTGCCACTTTCTTAACTGTCTCTCTTGCCTATGTAATTCTGGATGCCAATGAAATTGTATGGGTGCCTACGCAATTCCATCGGTGCCTATGCAATTCTGTTGATGCCTATGCAATTCTATTGATACTTAGGCAAATAGATCTGTTGATGCCTATGTAGTTATATTGGTGCCTATGCAATTCCATGGGTGCCTATGCAATTGCATGCTTGTCTATGCAATTGCATGGGGGCCTATGCAAAACCATTGGTGCTAATGCAAAATTACATCCAGCTGCTCTGCCACTCTCATCACTGCTGCAATTTCATAATTATACCTATGCAATTCTGTTGATGCCAATAAAATTGTATGGGTTCCTATGCAATTCCATAGGTGTGTATACAATTCTATTGGTGCCTATGTAATTCTATTGGTGCCTATGCACTTCCATGGGTGCCTATGCAACTCCATGGATGCTTATGCCGTACCATTGGTGCTTATGCAATTCCCCTAGTGCCTATGCAATTCCATGTATGTCTATGGAATTCCATGGGTGACCATGCAATGACATTGGAGCCTATGCAATTTCATAGGTGCCTATGCAATTCCTTTCGTACCTCTGCAATTTGATGAGTGTTTATGCAATTCAATGGAAGCCTATATGTACTTAGGAAGAAATCAATGTGAGTACAGCTACACTGTAAATATCCTAGCCTATATCACCCTCCCTTACCCTAAAACTGCCCCTTGCCTGTCACCCTTGCTCACTTGTTATCATAGTTGATAATGGATTATAGCCACATGATCATTTGTCATCAGATTTATCCCTGGTCAATTGCATTACTGTTATACTGAGCTATTGGCCTTATTAAACTGGAATAAACAAGCAAAATGTATACAATGCCTCCTTCATTACATAGTAGCTCTTGCAGTCTCCTGATTACATTGAATTTACATTTCATGTATTAATTAGTGCTAGTTTTGCAAAGAAATAAATCGTGTACAAATTTACTTTTTTATTGAGAATCACCAGATTTGGGACTTTAACCTTTGGCAAATGACCTTGACCTTGACTCACTATGTTTCTGTAGATCATAAGGGTCATACCTTAGCTATATGTCCAGGTAGTAATAGGTAGAGACATTGTATATTTAATTACTTATGCCATTTGGAAGAGTAGTACCCAACCCAACAGCAGCCATTTTGAAAGAAGGCCACCACACTTTACCTGTGCCAGATCTAAGTTGCCTATTTCTTGCGAATTGATCAATATATATTAGCCAATGTCTGTGGGAACTTTTGTAGCTTCTTGAAAAATTGCACATTGGATCAGCTATGCTGCCCCACTATATCAGTGAGGCACTCTACTCGTGCACCTTCGCCTATAACCTGGATCAATAGGTGTGATTTACTGAACCATTATTTGCAATATTATTTGCAATATGTCACTGATATTACCTGACTAACTTAAACTGTTTGAACACAGTGCACATAACAGCCATATAATCAAATACAATATGAGACATGTATTACAATCACTCATATGTATACGTTAGTAATGTACGTAGAGTTGGTTTGGTATTGATCTGTTTGACAATCTTTCCTCCTGGTCTGTAACACTACAGCGGGCATAATCCTTTACACACCAGATCTTGGCATAGTGAGCACCATTTAGTGGAGCAAGAGAGATGAAGCACCTTCTATTCTTTGTTAATGCCTTTTTATGGACAGCATTGTCAGCTGCTGGTAGGTTCCTTATTGCATAAATCCTGGTCTAGTGATTACTTTCATTCAGAAACAAGTTGTATGAGGTATAGTAAGAATGCACATATCATAATTGAAATCTAACTTCATACATGGTTTCAAAGGTACATCTAAGTACAGAAAATGGAGGCATCACATAAATGTTGAACTGAAGATATTAGATAAGAAAGACTCTCTTGTCTTGTTCTTTATCCTTGTTAATATATATATCATTAATTCTATGTATATTTTATGGAACACTGCAGCCCTTTTCATTTAACCAAAGACCACCTTATTTTAACCCTGTGAAGTAATTCATGCTTGTATTTTATGGTCATGTGGAATCATCAACGTTTGTTTACATTTGAACCGAATAGAAAGAAGCTACTTTAGGCTCTTGGTGTCATAAATTTGTCAATTTGAATCAGAAGAAGTAAAGCACACTGTATCGGGGAGATAGTAATGGTCGTGAGGAGATGGTACAGTGGTGATGAGGAAATGGTAGGGGTCTGTTCTCTGACATTCCCAGTGCCTTCCCCGGCCTCCCCTGTCTCTTGCCTAACATCTCCTGTCTCTTGCCCGACCTCTCCTGACTCTTGCCCGACCTCTCCTGACTCTTGCCCGACCTCTCCTGACTCTTGCCCGACCTCTCCTGTCTCTTGCCCGACCTCTCCTGACTCTTGCCCGACCTCTCCTGACTCTTGCCCGACCTCTTCTGTCTCTTGCCCGACCTCTCCTGATTCTTGCTTGGCCTCTCCTGTCTCTTCCCTGACATTCCCAAACATACAGACCCTATTTATACCCTGCCCAGACTACCTCCGTATCTGTATACATATTATGACATCATAGAGGGAATTCCCTAGGGGTTCCCCAGAATGTAGACTTGTTCTTGCACAATTTTACATTTGGGACAGGTGACTGCAATATCGACATACGGAAATAAAAAGAATAAAGCCTCAAACATACAAACACAACATGGCCATGGTTCAGAAATGGATTTTTTTTTTTAAATCTCTGTATAATATGAGTTCAGTATTTAGGTGACGAATGTTAGTATAAAATACAGGATGAGGTGAAATGGGTCCCTGGCAGAAGGACGATGTGTCTTTCCTCCTGAAAGCATCAATGCCAGCTGGTACTGCTAGTACTGTAAAGTGTGGACTTGATATAAAAGAGAAGGAAATTGTACATCTTATCCTTCCTCCATGTGAAATTATTTTCATCAGATATCTGCTCTCACCTAAATGGATACTCAGTCAATGGAACATCCTGTTTCAAGTTGTTAAAGTCGATTAAGCCCTGGATAGATGCGGAGGCAGTCTGTGTGGCAGATGGAGGTCACCTAGCCAGCCTCCACAGCAGTGAGGAGCAGGCTTTTGTAGCTGACCTGGCATGAGTATCTGCCTACATATGCACAGAGAGAAGGAACAGCATCAAAAGGGAGTCCAGATTGCCTTCAGAATGACTCCCCTTTCTAGGGAAGCCCAGGCTGCTGAAGGGAGCCTAGGTGACTCCCTGACTCACCTTATAGAGTCAGATAAGGACCTGGACTCCCCTAGAGAGGGGGGTCATTCTGGAAGCAACCTGGACCCCCTTTTGGCACTGTTTCTTTTCTCGGTGAAGTAATTGGGCAGTTGGTAAGAGTTCTGTTCATCTTATATTGGCTGGTTGATCGCTTCTTCGTGACGCTAAGCATTATTCAATAAATGAATAAGTGTGATTATATTAAATAACACTTATTACATTCTGGGTTTGCATAAACCATTTTCAAGATGGTGAGACATGATAGAGAACCCTAAACACAAAATCTCAGGAAATACACATGTTTCTAACTTGTGTCATTCTTGAGTTCTGTTTTGAGGGAATTTTATCTTACATCCTACAAAACAAGTGTATTTCAGGATTTTCCAATTTCGCCTTTTTTTGGTCAAATGATAAGTTAATAAAGATTGTAAATGGCTGTTGGTTATCTTACAAGGCAAAGCCCTCAGTGGTGCATGATTCCACAGTTCCATTTCATATTTTCAAGAAAGTATTCTCTACATTGAAAAGAAACTTTAAGGTATAAAAGAGTGATATTTATTATGTCAAACATCAACGACCTGCTACATTCACTGTGAAATAAATCATTTAGATTCTTCATTATCTTGAAATAAGGGCAAACTCTGGGCCTTGGATAGGATTAACTGGAACCCCTCCTAGACTGGCCTGGATAGATGGCAGAGAAGTGGACTATGAGAACTGGGCTCCCAGTGAACCAGACAGTCAAGATGTCAGCTGTGTTAGACTAGCCGTTCAACAACAGTACTCATGGACAGTCAGTCCGTGCTCCCGAAGCTCAAAATACATATGCCGCACTGGTGAGTTAACTATAGATGAAATCATTCTCATGTTCATTGGTAGCATAGATGTTGTATGTTGATACTGGTACTAACCACTATAGGTCTCCAATGCTAGCAGGAGCGTGTAGTCACTGCCACTGACTATGGTCAAATCAGACTGCTCAAAGATTCAAGTCAAGAAACAGACTACGCTTACAGTTTTGTAATATAGTCCTCATACTTCTGGAATATTGCATTGTCTCAGCTAACGGAATATAACAATGTTTTTTTTTCTGAGTGTGGCTTTGAGTTTCAAGCTGGAGTCTGTACTTGCCGGTGCTGTGGCTTTACAAAGGAACACGTTTTAGACTTCCAGGTTAAAGTGGGTACATCCTATTTCTTCCCGAAATTCCAAATCCTACATAATAAAATTCTATATATAAGGAAGGGCCAATTGTAGGAAAAGAAAGCCCCGTAGGAAAGTCATGACCATTTTAGTTTCTCAACTGGAATCCCTACTTTGAAAGGTTCCAAAGAAAATAAGATGACTGGTCCAATTTCTAGGCGAATCAAAAAATTACCATAGCAACCAGTAAATGGGGCTCCAGCTTCAAAATAAATTGATGTATCAAATTCTAATGATACCTACCCCCCGCTAAATTGAGTATGAGGAATCCAGTGGTACCAACAATTCTTTTCTCTGACCAACGGTTGCTTAGGAACATGCCGATTTTGTCACTTTTTTCATGGCAACCGTTGAAAAAGTGGTAAAAAACACACAAAATTAGGGTGTTTAGGCATATCTATGAAGCTGCACTATTTGAGAATAGTCTATGTTGATAATACTCTACTATTGCTGCAATAATTGCCTAGCAACATATATTCTTTGTGTTTCTTTCCCTAGTGTAGGGGTTTACTACGGTAATCATTTATATCCAGGTGACCGAGGAGGATTAAGTTCGGGTTGTTCCCGCCTGGCGTTAGTGTGGGCGGTATCCCAGAGGGGGCGACTGTCCTCTCTCGGGTACTGCGCACCACGTTTCAGGCGGGAGCCAACCGACACGTGACCATGTTCATTTCACATCCAAAGGGGGTATATAAACCTCCCCTCCTCGTATAGTCGCCAGTCAGTGCAGGCCCGGCTGACTCCCCGCATTACCCTACCCCAATCGCTAGATTGAACCAGGACTGCTTCGTCTTACCCTTCGGGTTAAGACTAGATTCAATTGTAATAGGGATACGTTGAATAAACCACGCTTTCTACTTCGCACTTGGAAACTGACGTTCTTGTTCTCTTTCTGAGATTCCGAACCACTACACTGGTGCCGTGACCAGGATCAGTTTCGAAGTAGCAGTCAGGTGAACCTGGCCGGAGTAGGAGAGTATGGGGACGGTAACGTCCCGGAGCGGAACAACCCAGTTGTTCCGACCAGCTTCGAGGGTTTCATGCGTGAAACCGAAGGAGCTTTAAATCCAGGAGCGACTTTGGAAGAAGGAGAACTGGAGTCCACCCGAGTGGACCAGATGGAACCGGAGGAAGCGAGGGGGTTCACACCGAACTTCATTGCCACTCAGGGCCAAATCATGTTGAACACTGGGCGTTCTTTGTTCAACACGACTGACTCCGTTTTCTTCCCCGGAGGAAAGAAAAGGGCGAACCAGAAGGGCTCCTTTCTGGACCCGACGGTATTAGAAATACCGCCACAACCCCTTCGGGTCGTACCCGAAGGAGGTCCCATCGTCGGGACCCAACCTGATCTTGATCAGGACGACACCTTGGACCGGGACAACGAGTACCGGAACAAGGAAGAGATGAACAAGCAGTACGATGCTCTGCACGACGAATTGGTTTCGTTGATCTCTGAAAGGAATAGGTACATCCTAGAGAGTAGACAGGTCCATCAGGATATGGAGTGGAGAACGGATCAGTTGACCCGTGACAACCAACTGGTGAAAGACCAGATGGAGAAAAATCAGGAAACCCTGAAAGCGGAAAAGAAAAGATTATCCGAGTTAGGTCAAGCTAACCGGAAGTCTTATGCCTGTCAACAACAGTATCAGGCGGACCTAGAAAGATACTCTAGGGAATGGCACGCCGCCAAGGACGCTCGCAACCAGCAGGTGGAAGACAATGAGGCAGTAAGAACCGCTATCCTAGAAGCAAACGAAGAGTTAGATCAGAAGAAACTAGAGGGCATGAAGGCGGTATCTATACTGGAAGCTAGACGAGTAGAGTTGGAACTCTACCTAGGTAACCAGAAGGTACCTGACCCAGAGGTGACCCTCACCCCTGGGGAAGGAGTGGAGAACCCTCCACTCCAAGGAGTTCTAAAGCCCGCCACCCGATACCCTTCCGGAGGACAGGTAGAGAAAGATGTCTACTATACATCTGCTCCCCCTGCTCCGACGGGACCTTCGGTAACCATCGATCCGACGGCATATTCCGCGGGAAGTGCGCCGGGAGTCGATAGTTATGACACCTTGAACCCCTTCGCTGGGGATAGTCCATCTCAGTATGGAGCTGTTCCACCCCCTTCGGGTACGAGCAAGAACACCACCACCCATGAGGATCAACAGGGGGGGTGGTATGGTTATGATAATTGGGGTGACCTGATTTTTCATCATAACCAGGAGGCAGAGACCCGAGAAGGGAGAACTCCGGGAAATCAAACCCGGGGGCATGCCACCCAAGGCAGGAGAGCAGTGGAAGGACCTTCTGCTGGATGGTCTAGGGATCAGAACCGACAGTACCCCCGTACTGATAGTCCTGTTAGACCCACAAATGGTCAGGGAAGTCGGCCTAGACCCCAAACCCATGACCAAACAACCACCGGGAGTGTTCCCCCTTATCCGGGTACCACTTCTCGCCCTCGACCTACCCGGTTTCCCGGGTGCGAACCAGTCTCTCCAGTCCGACCATTGACCCGAAGAACCTCAATGGCTCCCGGATTGAGACAGGTTTATGATACTGATCCTTGTATCAAGAGCCTTGGCTTAGATAGCTATAGCCGGGGACAGGATGCCACTGAAATAATGGACTGGAGCCGGAATCTATCGGATCAGCTGATAGAAGGGGTCACCAGGGGTGCCCGACGGACCGCCCGGATCACTAAATCCTACAAAGGGAAAGGACCCTGGAAGGATGAATACCAAATATTTGTGGATGACTGCAAATACAATGGGTGGTCTAAAGAAGACTCGTTAGGAGCCTTCGTGATCTGGCTAAATGATGGGCCAGGTAAGTCAGCAGTCTCCCAATGGAGAAGTACATATGGCCCTTCGGGTACATATGATCAGCTCGAAAGTACTGCTGTATATATCTTTGGGAACCTGGTGACCGTGGATCACTGGTTGGTCTTCAAGGGAAGAACCCAGAAGCCAAAAGAGTCCCCAAAGATATATGGTCTAGAGCTTCAACGGATTCTGCATCAGGCAAGACCCGAATGGGCTAGAGACGCCGATTACTACATCGAGACTCTCTTTGTCCGGTTTATTAGCGGACTGAGCGACCCTGATCATCAGGAACTAACCAGAAAAGCTTGGAAAAGCGATTCCTCCCTAGCCGATCTATTTTTAGCCATAGATGGTCATGAGAAGAAGAAAGTTCTTCTTGCCGGATTGGTGCCTAACCAATCCCGAACGTCAGCGGTAGTTGACTATAGTAGCAGCGGGGGATCCTCGGGTGAGGATACCGAAGGAGAGGAGACCATTGGGGCGGTAGCCTTCAGTGGGAAGCGCCGGGACAAAAAGTCCGGTGATAACAAAAGGCGGAAACCTTTTGACAAATCATCCTCTAGCAAAAAGCCAGAGAAACCTCCAGGGGACCATTCAAAAATCCCTTCCAAACCTCCCTCGGGTCCACCAGAACCCAATGTTCCGAAGAAATCGGAGCCTGACCAGTCCCTCGGATTGGTAGAAGCCATGATGCAGCGTATGATGGCGATGTTTGATAAGAAAGAGGAAAGGAGGGTTAAACCCGAACTGAGTACTGTAACATGTTACAGATGTCAGGAGAAGGGGCATTACGCCTCCTCATGCACAGCTGAGAAACCTGTGATGCGATTCTCCGGAAAGAACTCGGAAAATTAAAGGGGATCCCTGAGGAAGGCGACTCAGAGATCCCGAAGGAAATATGCCATGATACTCCTGACGGAATGGGAGTAAGTTCACACTCAGTAGTGACGCCCGGACATATGGGGGACAAGCAGGCGCAGCTTGGGAACCCTGGGGCCGGGGCCATCAGCATTCCAGTCATACATTCGGGAAGTGAGTCGGGGAAACCCGGTGCTGATGCGGAGGAGTATAGTGCAATGGTTTGTGGAACCAGGCTCCCCCTAGATCACCCTTGCCTGGAATACATAAGAGGGCGTGGATTAGATCTAGGTACTGAGAGTGACTTACAGAAGTTCACTAGTAACCCTTCATTGAATGGAGGAAAAAGGTGGTATTTAGCCGCTTCTGTGAAGGGTAGAGTCGGGGAATTTCTGATAGATACTGGAGCCAGCCACTCCATCATCTCTCGGAGGTTCTACACTCTTCTGCTGGGCACAAATGATGACCTTAAAATGAGGGTAAATGCGTGCACAGCCGACGGTAGCAGATTGCGGACGTTTGGACGTACTTTCCTGTGTATCTCGGTGGTGGGGAAGGAGTTTGTATTCTCCCCAACCATTGCTGAGATCGAGGATGATGGCATTATAGGGATGGACTTTGCCGACCTGTTCGGGATGATGTTGAACCCGAAGACAGGTGAATTGTCCATACAGAGTCCCTATAATATCAAAGCACAATGTGTGCTGAGAGTTATCAGTAGTGTAGCAAGTGTCGCACAGACGGTGAAACTTCCACCGGGAACCACATGTGATGTGTTAATAAGCGCTTCCTCTGAACTAAGAGGAAGGGCCGGGGTCATGGAACCCGACGTAGCTTATCTCCAATCCCTCGGGTTGGAATCTGCTGATACGTTAGTGGGAAATGCCCAATGGACCCTTGTCCCCATTTCCAATCCTGGTGTTCATATGGTATATCTCCAGAAAGGCGCTAAAGTAGGCAGTGTGGTACTCGCGGAGGCGGTCACCAGCAGCCTTCTGGGGTTGCCATCCGAAGAGCCGCCAGGTACGGCCGTAATCGAAGAGGAATTAGAAAAGCTAATTCTAGATGCTTCGGAACTAGATCCGAAGGAGCAGAGGGACCTTCGGGTAATGTTAAAACGTTGCCGAAGGGCCTTCGCGTTCCCCGGAGAACCCTTAGGACGAACTGATAAAGTCCTACACGGAATTGACGTGGGGGAAAGTTCCCCCTTTAAAATTCCTTACCGTAGGCTACCTCTGAAGAAGAAGGAGGTAGCAGAAACTGAGATCAATAAGATGATTAAGGATCATGTTATTGCACCCAGTTCCAGCCCCTGGAGCAGTCCAGTCTGTATGGTCACAAAAAAAGATGGGACCATACGGTTCTGTATTGACTACAGGAAACTGAATGGGATGACAAAGAAGAACTCATATCCTCTACCGAGGATTGATGAAACCATTGACTCCCTAGGAGGGAATGAATGGTACTGTACCATCGACTTACAGTCTGGGTACTGGCAGGTCGGAATGAAGCCTGCCGACATGGAGAAGACGGCCTTCTCGAGCCATGTAGGATTGTTCCAGTACAACGTCATGCCCTTCGGGTTGTGCAATGCGCCAGCCACCTTCGAGGCCATGATGGAGACATTACTGAGCGATCTACTATGGAAGAAATGTCTAGTTTATCTAGATGACGTCATTATCTTCGGAAAAACATTCCAAGGTTGTCTAGACAACCTGGAAGAAGTCCTCCAGAGGATAATGAGTAATGGGTTGAAATTAAAACCTAAGAAATGTCAGTTGTTTAAGAAAGATATTAATTATCTGGGAAGAATCATTTCCACACAGGGGGTGAAAGCAGACCCGGAGAAGATCCGAAGTGTGACGGAGTGGGAAAAACCCAGGTGTCCCAAGGATGTCCGTTCATTCCTCGGGTTCTGCTCGTATTATCGAGATTTCTTACCAGGCTATGCCCAGGTGAGCTATCCTATCCAGTCACTGTCTCATTGGACACCTGGTAGGCGTAAGGAAGTTTTTCCATGGGGAAAAAAGCAAGACGAGTCTTTTGAATCCATCAAAAGACTCTTTGTTGAAACACCAGTGTTGAAATATCCGACAGCCGCCGGTCATTTCATCCTGGATACTGATGCCAGCAATGAGAGCATTGGAGCTGCTTTGAGTCAGGTCCAAGACGGAAAGGAAGTTCCCATTGCTTTTGCTAGCAACACCATGAACAAGTCACAGAGGAATTACTGTACCACCAAGAGGGAACTCTTGGCAGTGATTGTTTACACAAAGAAATATAAACATTTTTTGTGGGGCTCAGATTTCACGCTGAGGACTGACCATTCCTCCTTGAGGTGGTTACTTAATTTTAAGGATGCTGAAGGCATGATAGGTCGGTGGTTAGCACACTTATCAGAGTTCGGGTTGGAACAGAAGCAGATCCAACACCGACCCGGTGTGAAGCATGTAAATGCTGATGCACTGTCCCGCCGACCCATCAGGAGTTGTGGAAATGGGAAATGTGATGATTGTGGAGCCCACGGGGCGGTCCTAGCTGGAGTCCGGTTGCCACTGGAATCCAGGGGAACTGGTATCCTCCAATGGTCTATGGAGACTATCAGAAGGTTCCAGGAGAAGGACCCGAACGTGGGGAGGTTGCTCGGGTTGATTCCTAAAGGGATCAAACCTGTTCGACCTGAAATCTCGCTAGAAAATAGAGAGATGAGGAGATTTTTAGCCCAATGGACAGAGCTTGAAGTATCCGAAGGTGTTCTATATAGATGGAAGATCAATCCTTCGGGAAGAAGGATCAGACAGGTGGTGATCCCCTCCGGTATGAGGAGGGATTTAATGTATTATTGTCACGGTCATATGACCAGTGGTCACTTTGGGAAGAAACGTTCATTAGAACGACTGTCCCGAAGATACTACTGGCCAGGAATGAGCACTGACTTATTACGTTGGATCGCCACGTGTCCCGATTGCTGTAAAAATAAACCCGGCCCTGGGATGGGTAAAATGCCCTTGTCCCAGGAACTGTTCGGAGTTAGGTTTGCGAGAATAGCAATCGACATCATCAGTGGTTTTAAAACAACCCCTGATGGTAACACGTGTATGATGGTAGTCACTGACTACTATACTAAGTATACGCGGGTGTTCCCCTTACCCGATCACAAAGCAGCGACCTGTGCGAAGGCCTTTGTGAAAGGTTGGGTATTACACCTAGGAGTGCCTCTGATGATGCATAGTGACCAAGGCCGGGAATTTGAGTCGGATCTATGGCAGGAAATGTGCCATGGGTTAGCCATCTGTAAGACCCGAACCAATCCTTACCGACCCCAGAGTGATGGGATGGTGGAAAGGTTCAACAGAACGCTGATTCAGGTTCTGAAACCCTTGGTGAATGAAAGTATGACTGATTGGGATGAACAATGTGAATATGTATGCCATGCATACAACAGCACTGTTCATAAAAGCACCAATTGCACCCCAAACTTATTAGTGTTTGGGGAAGACATGATCATGCCAGCCGATCTTGTTTTTGGAGTGGTCGGGTTGAATCCGGACGCACCCTGTCACGTGATGTTTGTGGAATCACTAAGAGACCAGTTCAAATTCGCATACGAACTTGTTAGAACAGAGTTACAAAAGAATGCGAAATGGCAGAAGACTGGTTATGACCATGGACTAAAAGTCCGTCGGTTCAAGGTAGGGGATCAAGTAGTAAGACTACACGAACCTCTATCCAATTTAAAGTTAGCAAGCAACTGGGATGGTCCATTTGTAGTGACTAGAGTAGTAAGTGACTGTACTGTCATGATTAGATCCTTAATTGGGCGGATCTATAAATCCAACGTGGCTCGGCTCCGTCCCTGGAAGGGGAGGGATCTGACCACAGAAACGTATGGGTTAGGAGTAGATGAATTACTCCAAGAAGTAAAGAACAGGAAAATGGATCAAATAACCCCGAAACGTGGCCGAGGAAGGCCTAGGAAGTTGGGGGGCAGTGATCCGAAGGTGCAGAAGAAGGAAAAAGTCTCGCTAGCTGTAAGCAAACCTAGGCGGAAGAGAAAGGGGACGGCTAACCCTGCCTCTGAAAAGGCGCCTTCGGGAGCTAGGTCAAAGAAAATACCCATGGGAGGTACCCGACGCAGTCCCCGCCTGATAGAAAGGGCTGCGGTAACCTAAGCTAGTACACAACGAGTGTGTTGTCCTGTACTATGTTAGGAGAGGGAGGGAAGAAATTCCTGGCGGGAAAAATTATAAATTTATTTCCTCTTTTTCCGAGAAATTGTTTTGTGTTGTCATCTGTTAAATGTTGGAATATACACGAGTGACCGGGTATGGAGCGTGTAAACCCCCCAGCAGGGTACCAGTGGGTGGTGAGCGGATAATCCGGTGGGTTTGCGGGCATGCTTCCCATAAAAACCTCACTAATACTCCAGCAGAGCTGTTGGTTGCGAATGGTTCGGCTACTACCCGAAGCACCTGTTTATAATAAAAAGCACCGGCGCCCTGAGGGCGCGGGAAAAGAACTGGGTCAATGAGTGACCTAGTTAGGGCAGTCTCGCGGAGGGCCCGAGACGCGCGTGGATGCGCGTGACCTCTGCGCAAAGAGGTCGTTTTGGTTCATTAGATTTCGAATCTTCGCCGGCACCGGGTGCTGGCCAACGAGGAGGATCTAATAAGAACCGAATTCAAGCGTCAAAAGTAGGTGAATACGTTTCAAAAGGAGAACAGGTCCTCCACAAAGACCTGTAGTAATAGTTAGGACTCTTATTTAGTATAAATAAGAGCGCCCAACCCAGCATGGCCTCACGGCAGCTCGAGTTGGGCGGAGGGGAACGGCCACACAACATGGCCGATTTGCCCCACGAAGACAGGGTTGGTGCCGCCAGCCCTGTTACTCTCTCCGAGGAGCAGCTCCTCGGAGAGGAAGACATGGATGTATCCACGTCTGAATCAGCCCTCACTGAGGCTGAACGAAGGAATCTTCATGAAAAAGATCGTCTTCTTGCTCTGAAAATAGAGCAGGAGGAGGCCCAACATCTGAAGGATACGTGGGATAGGTGTGGTAATCCGAACATCGACCCGGATAACCACCCGAAGGATGAGAAGCCAGCTAGCCTGGTGAAGACAACTGATAAAAGTTGTTACGATGGAAGGGAGATGAATCTCCATCCAGACGTGATGTGCGCCACGGAGATAGGCCTAGCGAGACCTATCCCTAACGACATAGTGGATATGTTGCAGGAATTTATTGATGCGGGAGCTCTCCGCATCATGCCCCCAGAGTGGTTCGCCACCTGGGAAAATCTACAGCAAGGCCTCCGAGTGTGTAAAGCACTTCGGAAGGGCTTGTTTGACGCCGAGATGGCTGACGTCGGGATGTGTGTGCCTCGGATGACACCCATCTCTGATGACACTTCGTGTGGGGCATTCGGCGCCACTACCCTCGCGGTAGGTTGCTACCGCAGATACAACCCGGTAGGGATGTTGGAACCGAGATCGGTTGAAGGATATAGGGACTTAATACGGTCCAACTTATCCTACGAGGTCTATCAGATAGACTATAACCGCATGAAAACAATCATGGCGGAGAAGGACCTCAGCCGTCACGAGGCCATCATCGAGACGGTGGAGGAAATGGTCAAGACTCGGACTAAGAGTTTGACTCAGGCAGAGGAGAAGGCTGCAGCTAAAGCCAGCAGGGACATCCGAAGGGGTGACCCTGCAACGCGCACTAGCAGTCCCCATGGTCAGGATATCCGGACTGTGGTAGTTACAAAAGGTGAATCCCCTTTTGTCCAGCCTCGGGGTCGCCAAGCCTTGAGGAATGAGGCAGCCCGGTTAAAGAGAGTACCAGACGCCCAGCGGATTGTGACCGATGGGTCAGTATCGGATAAATCTGATACGAGCAGTACTTCCCAAGGGAAGTCTGCTACAGGGGAGGACGATATGGACATTGCGGCTCCAAAATCTCCTTCCGAGACGAAGGACCCAGTGACCACAGTCACCCAAACCGACCCGACACCCGACCCGAAGGTGGCTGCTGGACATCAGTCCGACGCCAGCTCGGGGAGCGAGTCGGGTACTGCCCTGGAAAAACACATCTGGAATAACGCCAGAGGTGGATTTCAGGGATTCATTCCCTCCTACTGGGGGGAATGCGCAAAAGGAACGGGGCGTTTCTCCATCCCGCCCGTAATCAACTTAAATGGGAAATCCGACGATGAGGATTGGTGCAGAGCGACCCAAAGGGATCCTCTCGTGAGCGAGTTCTACGAGGACTGGCTTAAGAAAATAGATTTCTTCCCAGAGACCTATTATACCAGGGATCAGAAGGCAAAGATCCGCTGGGCTGTCCGACATTGGGACAGGGACCACCTTCAGTGTCCATTCCAGAAATGCCAGTCATCTCTGGAATTACAGGTGTCCTTCGCCACTAAGGCGAGGTACCTACGCCACTTAGTGGAAAACCACACCCATCACTATATGGTGTACCAGTGCGATCCGGAGGGGGCAGGTACTACTACCTGTTCGGGTCACCTGCATCCTAGGCGTGGACGATTGATAAAACACATGACCATACTCCATAATATTGGAGGTGGTGAGGCCAGAGCCAAGGTAATGGCCCTGCATGAACGCGTAATAGACGCGTTCAGAGATGTCCTGAAGAAGGATCCGAAGAGCCTTAATTCTTCTAAGGCGTATTTCTGCGAGGTGGCAGAAAGCAAATCAAAGCTCACAGTAGCTAGGTTTGCGAAGGTCCCAGGTTCACGGAAGTTTGATTTGGATCCGGACCAATACCCACCCGAGATGTTCCGTCGGTCTGCCAATCGAGGCCGGGGGAGAGGTGGGAGAGAACCCAACCCGAGGGACTACTACCGGGGTCGGGGGGAGCAGCCGAAAGGTGATCGGGGACGGTCTCGGTCCACCAGCCCGGCTACTCACGTAAGAAGAGGAGGGACCCTCAGCCTTGAGGAGATTGACTCCCGTTATTACACGGAGTCCTCTCATAGTGGTCGTAGCTATGAGGCATCTGCGGATAGACATACTGACTATCCGGAGATGGACTTGGCGCCTGGACAGGAGTCCCAGACGCTCGGCCAGACCCCCCAGGACACCCGAAGGCGTGAGAATGAACTCTCTCGCCAGAGGGAGGTTGATAGGGAACTGGCCCGACGGGGACGCAGGAGTCCTGGGGAGGAACCCTCCCGGACCTGGTACGACTTGGTGCGACATGTGGCGTCCACCTCGTCTGCCCAGGGAGGTGTCCTACCCGACGCCGGTTACCGAGGAGGCCCGACAAGCAGACCTTCATCTGCTTCGGGACGGACGGAACCATCCGCTCCTACAGGAATACACCAGCAGGTGTTAAAGCATGCCAGTAGGGATGCTTCGCGGCACCAACAACAGCCGCCATCACACAAGGCATTTAAGCCTGCTCACCGGATCACTGGGCCGGATGGGGAGGCTATGAGACCTCCTCCTCCGCCACCAAAAGGTCCAGTACCAGCTCCGGCGATACCACCCCAGAAGCCGGCTCCACCACCAGGGAAGCCGACTGAGGTTGGGAAACCAACCATGGATCCTCCTGTTAAAACACAGGAGGTCAAACCCAAGAAGGAGAAGCCTGCGGCCACTCTTAATGTAACGCCGATAGCATCCTACTTTCCTAAGGATGCTCCGCTGTCCAATCAGATAGGACAGGAGATTCTGGATGACTTCCAGAAGGAACAGCGGGTGATGGCTGAGGATTACCACAAGAGGGTGGTACAACACTTCATAGAAGGGGTGAGGAAGTGTCACCGGAAGGAAAAGGAGAGCCTTCAGAAGGACACTGCCGATGAGGTGGTTACCAAGACCAGGTTCTTGGAAGCACAGCGCGACAAAGCCGCTGTGCTGGAAGCTACAGTCCGAGAGGAGTGTAAGGAGCTCCAGGAAGAAATCCGGGAGATGAAGGCCAAATTTAAAATTTGCCTCGGGATGAAATTCTCGGACTGGGATGGGAGCATGGATCAGCTGAAAGATGCCATCCAGAAGAAGGAGGTACCCGAAGGCTGAAACGAAGCTCCTTCGGGATAACTGAATACAGCTGTAGTTGTTTCAGGAACTCTTCGGCTACGGAAGCTGAAGGTGAATATGAAGGGACTATCCCTTCATATTAAAAGAACCTTTAGGTTCTGAGGTAATAATATCCATACCAAGTGTTAATAATATTTCCACATATGTAAACGTTTTAACATACATCGCACCTACATGAGTCTACCATTTGCTGGTAGACCCGAAGAGGAGAGCACCTCACTCAGTCGTCCAAGATGAAGAGGAGAGCACCTCACTCAGTCGTCCAAGATGAAGAGGAGAGCAACTCACTCAGTCGTCCAAGATGAAGAGGAGAGCACCTCGCGTACTCGTCCCGAAGCAGATCCGGAGATCAGCCCAGTATCCGACTTCTTATAAAGTCAACATAGCACTTTTTGTGAGGTTCTGCAGTACACCGCTGCAGTTCCAGATTATTTATTAAAACGTACATTCTCGTCCATGTTACTAATATATATTTATGGTGCTGATACACTACGATAGTTTATGATACTCAGGATAATACCAAAGATCTGTATAAACCATGACTGTGTTCAAACGTTAACCACTTCGGGTGGGTGTAAATAAGAGTATGTATATCTAGTTGTATATATATTTTGTTATGGAAAACGGAGGTGATGAAAATTTGATTCTGGTGCGAAGAAAAGTTATCATGTATCCCTATGTAATTTTTTTTTTTTTTATTTTTTTTTTAGGCTTGTGAGTCCTTTTTAGGACTGGTAATAATTCTTCGGAATTGGTACACTTGCCGATTATATTTGTAAAGGTCCTTATCAGGACTATATATGTATTTCCTATCAGAAGATAGTTACAATCTGTTAGTAACTACTTCGGGTACTACTTAACGTAAAGGTCATATCATAAGGTTTCTATGACAGTGTAATGCCTTAATTCCATTAATATTGTTCATCATATATTACATATGACTAATGGTAGTAAAACCCTTTGTGTATAGTGTGTAGACAAACTACTTCTGGTTGTCAAACTATTTTATTATGAGTCTACTACTCAGGTTTTTACCACACCTAGTGTTGTCTAGGGGGGGTAGTGTAGGGGTTTACTACGGTAATCATTTATATCCAGGTGACCGAGGAGGATTAAGTTCGGGTTGTTCCCGCCTGGCGTTAGTGTGGGCGGTATCCCAGAGGGGGCGACTGTCCTCTCTCGGGTACTGCGCACCACGTTTCAGGCGGGAGCCAACCGACACGTGACCATGTTCATTTCACATCCAAAGGGGGTATATAAACCTCCCCTCCTCGTATAGTCGCCAGTCAGTGCAGGCCCGGCTGACTCCCCGCATTACCCTACCCCAATCGCTAGATTGAACCAGGACTGCTTCGTCTTACCCTTCGGGTTAAGACTAGATTCAATTGTAATAGGGATACGTTGAATAAACCACGCTTTCTACTTCGCACTTGGAAACTGACGTTCTTGTTCTCTTTCTGAGATTCCGAACCACTACACTAGCAACCGCAGGCATATGGACTAATTGCCTTCAAGTGGTCGAGAAATCCAATTTGAAATCAGATGCTTAAAATTCTTAATGCTTAAATTCCCAAATATTCTTAGGATTTTAATGAAAAGATGTGATTAGTTTTTTTAATATAGTTAAACATCTCTGATTCCTGACAAACGGTTGCCTAGCAACAGCCCGATTTTACCATTTCTTGCATAGCAACAGAGGAAAAAGTGGTAAAAGAACACACAAACAAGGATAATTAGGTCATATCTATCAGGCTGCACTATTTGATGATAGTGTACATTAAAATTACTCTACTATTGCAGCAATAGTTGCCCAGCAACATACATTCTTTGTGTTTCCTTCCCTAGCCTGGGTTAGCGCTAGGACATTCTATGGGTTAGCCAGTCTGGCGAATTTGTGCCAAAATTGATTAGCCAGATTAATTACAAATTCGCCAGTTAAGAAAAAAACATAAAAAAGTTCAGATTCAACTTATCAATCTGGGGGAGGGATATTCCTCTTTCCAATAGTAGCCTATGACACTCTTATTGCCCGTAAATTAGGCTCAAAAAGGGTATATTTAGTGGGCAATATTATTTTGTAAACTACAGAATTTTGGAGGGATCAATTTCTTTTCTTTTTTTCTGTGGGGGGGGGGGGGACATAAGTTATATGTGTACCGTTATAGCACTGTTTAGGTTGAGGGTGGGATGAGTTAGGTCAGAGGTAAAGCTCTCAGTGGTGACAATGCTTAATGAGAGTTTAAAGGGCCATATACTGTGTTCATCAGTTAGAGTTTGTTGTTATGATCTGGTCATGATGCATGAATACAGCCCGTTGAGAAACTTCCCAGCACTGGATCATTCATGCATCAATCCAACCCTTCAGGACACTATAGGATTCTTAAAGGCAGCCCTGGCGAATCACTTGCCAAGGTTGCGATCATGCATCATGGCAACAATCAATTGGCCTGGAGGGTTACTAATGGCACTTACAACAACAGTGTCCGTAGGTGTAGTGTGTAGATACTGATGACCATTATAGCACTGACAAGAAGTACCTTACCAGCTCTATAATTGTACTCTTAGCAGTTTTAAATTACAAGGCTAAACTTGTCATTACAACTTACCGTATTAGAGGGAGGAAATAAACAATTGGGACTGTAAGAACAGTGCCCTCAGAGTGGATTCTTTTGCATTAGAGCAAAGAGAAAAACGGTTGGTACTTTTCAAATATGGTCTTAATGGCAGGGTGGCTGTAAGTGTATTGTGAGTGGGTTGTACCTAGGCATTCCTTATGTCACCTGTCCATCATAGAATAGTGGTTAGCATAGTGGATTCATGATGCAGAGGTACTAAGGTCAAGTCGTATCTTGGTGACCACACCATCCATTTATATTCTTATATATCAAATATATTTTGCTTTGATAGGTAGAAGTGAGCAACAACCTTAGATGATATCAAAGAAATATCAATAGTGCTTAGACAAAATTTGTATTTCCTATTTCTTCAAAGGAACTTTATGTATAAATAAGAAAAGATATTGGTTGTTAATGGTATGGTCACCAAGATATGACTTGATGGGGATTTGATCTTATGTCCTCTGCATCATGAATCTACCATGCTAACCACTACTCTATGAAGGACAGGGGACATAAGGAATGCCCAGGTACAACCCACTCACAAAACTCACACCCTATTTGTACCCTAATCTCGGACATGAGATTTGGCTGAGCTGGTTGCTGGATGTTAGAGGATACACACTGGTACCAATAAGCATGGCGCTCTACACAGGTCTTCTTGCTAATGCAGAATAGTGACCGTGCGCTAGTCTGCTCAAACACTGCCTGTTTACTCTGGGGGACTGGGCAGCTGTGCTTAGGTTACTCCACCACTCCTAGGTGTCGTCATTATACAACCATTGTTGGCATTCGCACTGGGGGGGGGGGGGGTCCAACTGCAAGGACTCCATCTCTCGGGGAACAGGGGAACTACAAGATCAAAAAGACTTCCCCCTGTATACCTGCTACATATTAGAAGCATTAATTGTTTGAGAGTAGAGAAATCTAGGCTAGTTGACCTGACATTGGGTTGTCTATGAAGCCTAAGATTAGACAGTTACTGAAATGTTTTAAGGGTAGTTCCACTAAATCTAAAAAAGGAAATGAATAGAATGGTATGTCCTGTATAAACTTGCAGATGGAGCATTGAGGGAGCTTCATTGCTTGAATATTTTAGATTGTCTCTCATTAGCACTCTGCCCCCATTGAAGCCTACAGTAAATAGTTCCCAAAACTGCCATAGCTGGCACCACTGTATTGGGATCTCACTACTCCATATACTTTTGGCTCCTGAACTAAACCAAAGTATGTACAAGTTTAACACCAGGGGGAGAGGCAATTCCAGCCCCCCTAGATTCGCACTGGTAAGTACGTCAAAAGCATGTGGTTAACTAATGTAGCTGCCGGCTATTGAAGATAGCTGTCGGCTATAGAAAACTCCAGTTTCAAAAATAGGTTGTCAGAAAATACTCTTTTATTACTGTTGGCACATAAATAGAGGGCAGGGTGGGCATGATGGGTTCCTATCAGGGAAACCATGTGAAATGACCCCATAGGTTTACTATGGGGGAAAAGATACCTCTCACGCTCATGCCCTTTTCTGGTGGAAAGAATTGTCCCATCGCTTAGACATCTCAAGGGTGTACAGGCCCTGGAGATAATGTATGTACCTACCATAGAAATATTTATGAAATAAGTTTCATTAAAATATGATTTGGACCACCATGAATATGAGTGTCTTGTGGAGACTAGTTGAAAATAGAGTGGTGGAGAAGTTAATACAGCAGCCTCATCAAAATGTAATTAGAGCACATTATCCAGGGCTCGTAATGCTCATCACAGGGATGCTGGACCCCATCAAATACCACACATGACCATCAGCATGATCAAAAAGCACTTCGATCCCTATCAGGGGGTGCTACCGGTAACTGCTGTCAAAGACATTTTATTACACTTTGTATATGATAATAGAGACAACCTTAGACAGTTGATTAGGGGTTGAGCAGGGTCCCCACCCTTATTCTAGTGGCCTTCACATGCCCACCCTGGGACAGAATCTTAGTCCCTCCTATGGTAACGCCACCTAGTGGAAATGGCTGATGAAATGAGTGTATAGAAAGCAGTACTGTGACTCACTACACTAATATAACATGTTGTCTAACATATCTGACCTTATAGAACCAGCAAAAACTGTACCCCTAACAACAACAAAAACAACAACTGTACCCCTAACACCAGCAACAACAACAACTGCACCACTAGCAACACCATCAGTCATTGCAGCTGCCCCTGGTAAGTTCTCAAGTAATTAGTTCACTGCCTCAAAAATAATGTGCCATACCCTCCAATGCCTAGAGGTACACTTTAATAAAGAGGATTATATGCCATAACTGTATCAAACCTGATTAGCACACACCCCACAGTTTATTCGGATTTTTGAATGACCAAAATTACCTCTGGGCCGAATTTAACTCTTAATTACTAGTATTTTATAATAATGTTAAGCACATTGTTCACTCATTACAAAGGTACTATACATAAGCTGAATCTTAGATCATCACGAGATAAATATTTATTGAACACATCTGCATTATTTCACTGAGTTGTCTGAAAGAGTACTTTTGTAAAGCATATACAGTTCAGCTGCTGTCCATATATTGCTTTGTTTAACTCTATTACAGAACCCACATTAGGTGATACCCAGGCCTACTTCCAGAAGGTACCGGGTGGTACGGCCACAGACCGAGCTGTTAGCCCCTCCTCTACACACATGGTCATCTCTACAATGCAGTGTGCTCGGAGGTAGGAAAGAACGATAGCCAGAATACAAGCTTGCTTAAACTATTCAGAAGGCAATAACCATGATTTTGTCTTCAATTCCACATTTATGTCCTATATCATTGTGCAAGTAAGACAAATTAGCTAATTGGATTTAGTTTAATACAATTGAAATGAATTTCAACTGTGTAAAATGGCTTTTACCTACAGGGGATCATTTAAATTCAAAACATGTCCAATCGTTCCTTCAGATAGAACACAATCATAGTTCTTGTTAGGACAATTGACAAAGTTAGTACAAACAAAGATAACCATTTGTTTTATACAATTGGATCCCCCTGTTACTTTCCATTTTGATCTTCCAGATGTCAGCAAGACAGGACCTGTGTGTACTTCACCATGAGTGATGAAAGCAGGAATTACTTCTGTGAGACCTATACCACCTTGTACCAAGCACCTGCATCTACACCCACTGACATCTACCAGAAAGTATACCCCTGAACTTTATCCAGGGTAGAGTGGGCTCAGAGGTAGGGAAAATGATATTTAAAAATACCCAAGAACATGAGTATTTATTGAATTACATAAAGATTACAAAATGGCTGCCATCTTAAATCATGTAATGTGAGAGATACACATAGGCAATTCGATTTGGTTGAAAAAACAATGGAAATAATTTGGATTATCTTGGTGATGAATAATACCTCCAAAACATTTAACCTCACACTGTTCCTGGTTCAGCTTCAAAATTACAAATGAAATGTTTACTTACAATACAGATCATTTCTCTTTTTGACCCTCCAATGGGTAGTTACAAAACAAAATTTACGTTATGGACGTTATGAGTAACTTACGTCAGTGTTTAAAAACTTACATTAATTAATTGGTGTTAATGTCAAATTTATGCTGTTGTCCTCAAATTTAGGCAAATAACACATTATTTTCTCACACCCTAGGAAGGTGGTGTGAAAAAAATGAAGTCCATAATGTTTAAATAAAGTCCAGAACGGAGACTAAAACAGTAACGTAAATTTTGTTTTGTAGCACCTCCTTGAACAACAGTGTTAAAAGATTCTTTTGTAACACCCTCTTTTTACGCTATGATTTTACGCTGTGTTTTGTAACAGCCCCTGTGTGTCAGCGGGACATGACCTGTGTGCACCATGTGTGATGAAGGTCAGATATGCTTGCACCCAAAAAAGAAACAGCGTCAAAAGGGAGTCCAGGTTGCCTCCAGAATGATTCCCCTCTTTAGGGAGCCCAGACTCCCCAAAGGAGCCTAGGGGACTCTCTGACTCACCTAAGGGTGTCACATAAGGACCTGGACTCCCCTAGAGATGGAGTCCAGGTCACCTAAGCGAGCCTAGGTGACTCTCTGGCTGACCTAAGGGAGTCACCTGGGGGAGTCATATAGCTCTCTGTGTCAAAAGACTCCCCCACGTGACTCTCTTAGGTCAGCCAGAGACTCACCTAGGCTCCCTTAGGCGACCTGGACTCCCCTAGAGACAAAGACATGAGCAGTGAGATATGTGCTTCTTGTCAATAGGTGATAATGGGATGATTCACTCTTCATTAGATTACTGGAATATTTTAGTCCTATTAAAGTAAGCACACTCCACGATTCATTATGAGAAAAGTCTTTATGTTCCTGTTTGTGTAACTCTATGTGTAAACTTAAATATCCTTAATTCTCAGGTTTGTTAAGTATCCTTTTTTCCCCAATCGTCAACTGCTTTTCTGTTATGATCCTCAATATTTATAAGGAAACAAGTAAAATAAAGGAAAGAAGGAACATATAGAACAAATTAGAATAGGATCAACTGGATAGTGGACTGAATAAAGACCAATGCATCAAGAAAGGTGATTTGTCATAAAAGTTGTTGACAACATTTCTGAAGTTTGACCGACAAATACATAAGTATACCCCCAAAATCATGCATTCTAATATACACTCTTTGATATAAGATGCTTGCAAACACAACCATTACAGACTATGTTATGAGAATTTGCTAAAACCAATGTAAATACACTTTATTATCAAAAAGTCACCCTTTCTTGGTGCATTGCCCAGCTAACAAAAAAGCATTAGTTGACGTTACAATAACGTTTCTTAAAGGTTTGAAAAACGTTTGGGAATATGGAAGGAAATATAACATTATCTGACGTTAAAACATTGACTCAAAATAACGTTATGATAATTTTACATGGAAATGTTTAAATCTATAACGTTATTACAACGTTTTTTTTTGGTTTTGACTCATTTTCAGGGGTGGGGAGGTGTCGCCATGCCACAAAAGAAAAACTATAACTAGATGTAGCTGAGGTTCCATTAAATGTATCGTGAGCCTTGTCCGCATACTGGGCCGTGCTAGGTATAACCAGTTGAGGCAAATCTTGTGGTCAAGATTAGGGTGCAAACAGGGTGTGAGTATTGTGAGTGGGTTGTACCTGGGCATTCCTTATGTCAGCGGCCATGATAGGGTAGTGGTTAGCATGGTGGATTCATGATGCAGAAGTCCCAGGCTCAAACCCCTGCCAAGTCATGTCTTTGTGAACATACCATCTATATAGGGCTTTACCATTGCCACCAATGCACATCCGCGTTTACTGATCTCCATTGTGTTTGGTAAAGGTCTCTACTAATGTGGGATTCGAACCTGCTACATCATAATAGATGCATCATGGATGATTAAGTACCCTCTGCCTTTGTATACTATAGCCATATATGTGGCTCTGTAGCCTAATGGCTATAGGGCTTTTGCCTACAACACCTCAGGATGTAATTTCAATCCCACCCAGGCCAGGAATACGACAATGTTTTAATGAAATATGTAGTGTAAAAAACATCTTATGATTAATCATGAAATATAGTAGGGATTTCATCACCAAAACGAAGAGTGGACCATAAGCTATTTATTTGCTCAGTAGTTCTATGGTTTTGGTTACCAACATTTGAGTGATAAATCATAACCTTATAAAATTAGACGTATAACGTTAATTACCGTTATACTTTGAAACTTTGCCGAACGTTAAAAAACGTTTCTTGTTCACCAGGTGGTCAATAGTATGTGTGTATGTTATGTATAGCTTAATGTCATAGTTTATATTATGAGAAGAGAGGTATTCATCATTTTTAACCAAAATAATCAGATAATCAGATGATCAGATCCTGTTAGTCAGTGAACCCATCGCAAAGGTGGTGAAACTATCTCAGGTAGCACTGTAAACTTGGTGCAATGACTTCAGCCTGAGACGTCACCAGGTCGAAGACATCACCCGGTCAAAGACTATCCAATTGTTACAAAGTCGTGAGACTGAGCCCTATGTGTAAACTCAAATATCCTTAGTTCTCAGGATTGTTAAGTTTTCTTTTTTCCCCAATCGTCAATTGCTTTTCTGTTATGATCCCCAATATTTATAAGGAAACAAGTAGAATAAAGGAAAGAAATCAAGACATTGGAACGTATAGAACAAATTAGAATAGGATCAATTGAAGAGTGGACTGTATAGTATGTCTGTGTGCACTCAGGTAGAGATGAAGCTCAACCCAGCTAACAAAAAAACGTCAAAATAACATTTTAAAACTTTATATGACGTTATGTCATAGTAAGGAACCTTGGAGAAACATTATATCATGTGATATAACGTTATAAAATGTTGTATAACATGTTTATTTACCGGGAAGGCATCAATGAATGGGAACTGTATACAAACAACCAAACAAACTAACAGCCAACAATTATTTATTGCATAAGGGTAGATACCATTTAGCAAGTGCAGCTACAACCTGTGAACACATGTACATACATAAGATATATCTACATGGCATATATATGGCTGTGTCTCATGACATTGTGTCAGTTGAAACATTTTTGACCGGGTGTATTCTTGACCGGGTGTGGTCTTTGACTGGGTGTAGTCTTTGACTGGGTGTAGTCTTTGACCCAGTGTAGTCTTTTATCAGCAAGCTATTTTCACAGAAATGTTGGGAAAATGTTTATGGATATTTTAACATTATATCTTGCTAGTTTCTCTGCATTTCTGTGTACATAGTCCCCATTTCAGCCATTTTGAAGCTTCCTCGTCAAAGACTACACCCAAAAGACTACAGCCAGTCAAAGACTACACCCGGTCAAATACTACAAATGGTCAAAGACTACACCCGGTCAAAAACGTTTCAATAGTAACCATCTCATGAGACACGGACATATAGGCACTACATAGAGTTGATGTACCACAAGTCTCTGTATGATGGGTGTGATGCATCAGTGCAGTGCCAGCGAGCTACCTACTGACACTGCATTGGTGTATCATGAGGAGTCATTATATTGAGGGGTTGGCCAGATGCACCACGGCAGCTGTGACAAGTGCCTTGCAACAACTACATCAGTGTTTTATTACATGGTCTCACTAAAGAATAAGCCCAAACGTATCTAATTTAGAAAATTAACTTGTAATTGCCCTTTGTGTTGGATTTTTTGAGAGTAACTTTGTGATGTTACACAAGCACTCACAGCCAAAAATAATCATCTCATTTTAAGAAAAGCTGATTATCAAACTCGTCTGGCAGACAAATCATTTGTTTTAAGAAATAAATATTTTCTTAAAAAGGTGATTTGTCTGCCAGACAAGTTTAATAATCAGATTTTCTTGAAATGAGATGATCATTATTGGCTGTGCTGTTTTATTGATGCTGCAACAGCCAATCATCTTTGATACACTATAGGCAAAACAACTTTAGGGAACAGAGAGTGTTTATGGATAATTCAATCACCACAGACTGTTGGGGACTTGTACACCACCCACTCAGTGGTTAGAACAGCATGGTACCCATGATAATACCCTTACTCTTACTCAACATACGGTAGCAATCAATGATTTGTAACAATATATGTTGATCAAGTGTTATGTCGTAAAGCGTTGACCATTCATACATGTATATCTGGCACATCCTTAATAAAGATTGGAACTCTAATTAAATGTGTCGCTTTCATTTGATCATAATTAACACTACAACCCAGGTCCAACCAATAACTAGTGTGCTAGACACTTATGGTTGCTGTTGCTGAACACGCCTCGCTGGAAGCTTGCTGATATATACATGATGTACAATTTCCAAAGAAACGAGTATGGGAACCCCCTTAAGTCCAAAATAAAACCAAAAAGACCTTTTCAATAAGCATTTCTTATTCTTTTCCTTGTTCCTTAGTATAGATCACATATGCATGGTTTTCATAAAAATATCTGGTGTATACTATTATGGTTCAACTGGTTTCTTCCAGAAATGTGCAAGAATAAGGAAAATATATAACCCCTTGCATTAGCCCTACCAACATAAACAGTATGTCCAATGTCCTTTTTGCCCAACGGATTCTATAGTATTCAGGGAATCATCTGCAATTTCCTTAGGAGGCATGAATCTCTATTCAATTTGAGGGGATTAGAGGCTTTCATCTCTTCAACATTGACATACAAACCACTGCAATGGTTAAGATAATGTACAATATTGCATCTAGTTGTTTGTCTTATGTGTAGCGCAGTGATTGATTCAATATAATAAACTACACGTGACATTACAATGGCCCATTTTATGAAATTAAATGAAGATAATTAGATGAATCTCTCATTGAATATCAGAGAATCACTGTGAATGACATCTCAATAAATGATTTCCGCCAACCTAAAGTGATATTCAAAATGCATGCTGCATTCTACAGGGCAGGGAGTGTAGATGACAGATGTGACACAGCTCTCAATAACCGGAAGTCACGTGCCGTACAGAGCACGTGCCTGACTCCAATCTGCAGCCAGATGTTCTGATATAGTACTAACAGTGTAGGAAACTAGATGTTCTGATATAGTACTAACAGTGTAGGAAACTAGATGTTCTGATATAGTACTAACAGTGTAGGAAACTAGATGTTCTGATATAGTACTAACAGTGTAGGAAACTAGATGTTCTGATATAGTACTAACAGTGTAGGAAACTAGATGTTCTGATATAGTACTAACAGTGTAGGAAACTAGATGTTCTGATATAGTACTAACAGTGTAGGAAACTAGATGTTCTGATATAGTACTAACAGTGTAGGAAACTAGATGTTCTGATATAGTACTAACAGTGTAGGAAACTAGATGTTCTGATATAGTACTAACAGTGTAGGAAACTAGATGTTCTGATATAGTACTAACAGTGTAGGAAACTAGATGTTCTGATATAGTACTAACAGTGTAGGAAACTAGATGTTCTGATATAGTACTAACAGTGTAGGAAACTAGATGTTCTGATATAGTACTAACAGTGTAGGAAACTATTTGTCCACCACCCCTTGTGCAGTGCAGTAATTTGGCCAATATGTGCTTCTACATGGGCACTCTGATTTTTCACCATGTTGCCTTGTCGATTCTTAGCTAAACAGCCATGTCAGCATGTCGATTTTTATGCATACAGTCTATACTAGTGCCTTAAAAAAATGTCTCTGTCTGTCAATTTTTAAAAGGGCTGTGTTGCCCCTGTCGATTTTCAAAGGGGCCGTGTCGCCTGTGCTGCCCGTGTCGATTTTTACCAATTTAGAAGAACTAATATGGGAAATCTGAGCAAAATTATCTCAAGTGGTACAGACCTCAGTTATGTCCTAATTCAGCACTACCTGAGATCTTAGAAACTATGAATTCATTCATTATTGATATTTAAGCACTTTTTAATTTGTCTACCACCTCCTCAACAAATTCGCACACCAGCAATCAACAAAACCATTGAAATTTCTTAATATGAAGTTATTTATCAAGTGATATGACTACATAGAAAATCGCATGGTGTCCACGAGTGCACTGCGGCACAGCCAAAATCATCGTTGTACATTCAGTTGTATGTTTACACGTAAATTTTTACGTTAGTCCTTCATGTCTTTTGGGACTGGTGAGGTCTGTGCCAGGGTAGAGGGCACATTCCCCTGACATGTGTTGTCAATTTAATCAAACCCTTTGTGAATTATACAAGATTCTAGCTACTGTGATGACTAGATACATGCCTCTTCAAATTTCCCTCCTCCATTGTCAGCTGACTTCATAATGTTAAGAAACCATACCTACCTACCTGACATTTCTTTTTCTTTTAATGTAATACTTATTCTGGAGGTATTTGATCAGGCTGGGGTCCTATTGAAAGAGCTGGTGCCCATATTCTCACTCTAGCAAGAAAAATAGTTTTTCATCACCAAGCAATGAGAAATATGAGGTTTCTGTTTTTCTAGAAGTAGGCTGCCCTCAATACAAAATGGGTTTTGGAATTTAGGATCTCGGTGAACTAAATTCACAATTCAGTGATTAAGAGATTAAGGATCTGCAAAAGTTGTAAATATGCATGTTTGCCTCAGTCGATTGGGCACTGTAAAGTTGAGCTTGATACCAAATATGGCCAAGATTATCCATTTCTATCATGGTTTGCAATCAGAATTTGAAGACAATTTAAATTAAATCTCTGAAAGATAGTTTTGGTGATGCTCACAATCATGGGAATAATGTTTTTTTTGAGTTGTCATAGATCTAACTGGTTTAAAAGTGTCTACACTGCTAAAAAATATGAGCACCAGCCTTAAGATGGGTTCGTCACCAAAAGCACTTTAGTGAGTGTCAGGCAATGCTAGACAGGTCAGTCAGACCCTAAAGTGGCTCGAGAGTCTGGCAATGTCAGAGCCTTTTCTCAGAATGTGACAATGACCATGTGGGTGTGGTCCCCCCTCAGGCAAGTTGAAATTGAGCGCTGCCGACCTCTTTGAGCTACAGTAACTCACAGGCTTTTTGGCTAAGAAGGAGTGCAATTATTTTGGCACCCCCCCCTCAAGAGGGGTCCAATTGATTTGGCCCCCCCTTCAAGGAGTCCAAATGTTTTTGGTCCCCCCCCCCCCCAAAATCCATCGCCCCCCCCCCCCTGTTGTTAAAAAATGACCACTCCCTAATGTTGTAAGTATGCACGTGTTCCTTTAAAATTTGTGGGAATTTTGATTACTTGCATGTTTCTACCTGCTGTCTCATTTTGTTGCAGCTAATTGCCTGTCACCACCTTCAGTCAATCAGAGAACCTCCTGATGCGCTGTGTTAATGTAGGCCTGCGGTCCTAGCACTTTAAGGATGGCATGCCGCTAAGAAAGTAACATGATGTGGGTTAATCGCGGGGCACCAATGCCATCCTGGCATTTAACCCGGAGCATCTTTACCCTATGGGAGTGTATCAACCCTGTAGGGTCTTACGATACTTGGATTCAGCTCCAATGAGTAACTCTGTGAGATTGCATTGGTTCATCATGACGACAAATGTCAATTCTTAGCGATATGCCATCCTTAAAAGATTAGAAGTACATATAATTGGATTAAAAGGCCACTCAAAAAAAAGTGGTTTCTCATCATTAATGACTGAAAAAAATACATTAATTTGATACCAAATATGCCAATATTTGTTCATTTTTCTCATGTTTTTCATAAAAAAATAGCTAATAAAATAAAAAGGTTTCCCTAAAACATGATTTTTATGATGCGTGCAGTGATGAGAAACCCGTTTTTTTTAAGTGACCTAATCTTGCTGCAGTATGCTGAAAGCAGCTGGTGGAGGGACATCTCTGCTGTCAAAGATCTAGGGGGCCATGTCCAATTATAATTGCTGTATGCTGATAGGATGACTGTATTCAGTCCATGACTACCTTGTGGGGTGTGGGAGGGGGTCCTAGAAGACATATTTAAGTGTGCAGTCAAGGTTGAGCATTCTACAGACACTATAACCTTATCCTGCTACATACATAGTGCTGTAGCATAGTAACCATTATAGGTTGCACATATTGTTCTCTGCTGCAAAGAAGATAAAGCACAGCAAGGTTGAAAGCAAGAAAAATGGAGACATTATTTCAATAACATAAGATGCTGACTGGAAAGGACTGACTGATTGGACAGAGTGGCAGGCATGAACATCTACTCTGCCGTAAGCGTGAGAGGCCAATCTGCGCAAGTAGCTCTTATCTTCAAGCACAAGATTAAGGTATGTTCTAGTTTTAATCGTAATTCCAAAAGTTATATTATAGAAGTCTTTTTTCAAGTTTGGGGTAAGTTACTTTTACCCTGCTGCTATGTCACAGGGTGGTACACTGAAAACCTCAGGGTAGTCAGCATTGACAATACCGAAGTTGACAACCTTAGGTAATCATTGTGATGATGTTAGATGCTTAAGTTATAGATTGGCGGGGGCATGGAATGCCCTTACAGTAGGAGAAAGGGCCATGAGAGAGAGCACCAAATTCACTTCCTGGAACAAGAAAAAACACAGGGACCTGATTGATTCATATATATATATATATTTTATATGAAATCTATGTATATGCTGAGTTTATTACAATCAGTTATACTGGAAACCTTTATTGACCATATATGACTACAGTTAAATGACTGACCATCATTTAACATGGACACTACCATCCGTCCACCCCTATGGAAAAAACATCCTCCATGTGGTACTAACATCACCACTGACGCAATAGAAATACTAACATCTTGCTCTATTACACTAAGTCATGGCTCTAAGCCTATGCTTACTTATTTTATATTATCTTATACATCCATTTGTATGTTATTGTTCAGTCAAAATCCTGTTCATTCGACTGGATCTAGGAGAATACAGGTCGTTGACCTATCTTTATTCAGTATAAATAAAAGAAATACCAATCAATCAATGACCTCAGGTACAGTGGCCCAGGAGCAAGGGCGTGAACCTACATCTCCAATCACAGTCTTGATGGTTGGGTGGGTATTAGAATGAGGGTGCGTCACTAGAAGTCCCCTATCTCCCTTGAGTATCCCATTCTAATGAAAATACATGTATTTAAATGCATTGAAAGGTAACAAAATTATCATAAGGAATAATTAAGAATTTTCCTGGTATCCAGAATTTGCAAATAATGTTTAAACTAATGATATAGCTCCATTAAGTAAAGTCCCCCCTCTACCTTGCACCAACCTTGCTGCAGGATTGATCTACATAGCCACAGCATTGTGGGGGAGCAAAATATGACGGAGAACAATGCACAGGTTGCCAATGTAGTGCCCTTAGTGACGTACCCTCATCCTACTAATAAGTAGTTGCCTTTATCTCCCAAAACCTATATATACTGGTCTCATCCGTCAACCTGTTCTTAAGTTTAAGTCCCCTTATCCCCCAAAACCTATATATACTGGTCTGACCTGTAAACATTGGCATAAGGTATATAAGACTACATACATAGCTTTTCAGAGATCAGTTGATTGGCACATAAGACATAGTGTACGGGAGGTTAGTGCAAGTTGCTATATATGTTTGTCTAAGGTTGTTTGGCATATGATAGTTAAGTTGTATAGCTTTTGAGAGATAAGCAACAGTCAATATTTGAAGAATGAGATCAGCATTTCAGTTTGGGAGATAAGGGCAAGCTGACATATAGATGTTGAGAGATTAGGGCAACTTAAACTTGATGCCCTTTTTAAGGGCAGGTTGGCAGATGAGACCAGTATAGGATTTGAGAGATAAGGGCAACTTAAACTTGATGCCCTTTTTTAAGGACAGGTTGGCGGGTGAGACCAGTATATAGGTTTTGGGAGATAAGGGCGAAATAAACTTGATGCCCTTTTTAAGGACAGGTTTGCGGGTGAGACCAGTATATATAGGTTTTGGGGGATAAGGGGACTTAAACTTAAGAACAGGTTGACGGATGAGACCAGTATATATAGGTTTTGGGAGATAAAGGCAACTTGAACAAATGCTAATAATGCTATGAGTATGCGCTGGGTCTGCAAGTTCAACTTGTTACAAAACCATGTGAAATACTTTACACTTTATTCTAAATTATATAGGTAGATAGATCAAACAAATAGCTTTCTACCAAGTGCTAACATAAGTTTCTGCGTTGTTTTGAATCAATTTAGTTTAGGAAGGTTGTAGAAGGCATAAGCACAATGAATCAATGGGGTCAGGGAGGGTGGCCTACGCGTGCACAGGCATTTTGGGAAGACTGAATGCGGGGAATGGTACACAGTGACTTTGTACAGACCTTTTTTTGGGCCATACCAATCTTCCCCGGAATCGTCCATGGCTCTGCAGTAAATGCTTTACATGAGGTGTACAATTCCATTTCATCCCAGAAGCCTAATCTATTGTAGAGTTTGTCTGTTTGGTAAGTATGATTCGAAATAAAAGGCACGAACCACTGACTTCTTGGTGAGATGCGAAGAACAGAAGGTATTTATTATTAACTTAACCTGTACAAAAAGGCTAACCTTTGGTGCAGCATTCGCTGTTATAGTCATTCAAGGTATATCGGTATCTTTCAGTAAACAATCATTCGGTGCATGAGAGCTGAAGAGGTCTGCCTGAACCGGGGGAGGGGAGCAGCTTTTATACTAACTGTCTTCGCTCGCAGCCACCCCTGGTTTGGGCCAGACATACTACTGGGTAGGCGTTCGATTAACAACATAAATATTCGTGCTGCTACGCTACTCCCCCCCCCCCAGACAAAACATAACGCTTCTATAAATATATATATGGGTCAAGCCGCTGACTTATGTAGGTTTGGTCTTTTCAGGCCTTTTAAGCTTTATTAGCCTACAGAATTAGGACTTTTGCTTCAAATGCTTATATTCTTTGGCATGTGTGACAAAACATCCTAACATTTCAGGGAAAAAAATATTTTTGTGTATTGGACCAAGATTTTGTCTTTTATGGCCCCCCCGAAGCCAAAAATGCCCTAAAAAATGACAAAAATGACAAAAATGACATATTTTACATGCCAATCATTTAATCTGAGGAATCAATAGCCCATCCCAATTAATTTTTTCCATTAGGCCTATGTTATAGTAGATGGATTCAAGAGATTTTACCATGATATGTATCTTTTATTTTTTATTGTAGACTTTTTGCTGTGAATTTTTCACTTATTGTCAATCCATGTTATTATATTGGTGTCCTCATAAAGTAATTAAAGAGATACCACAGCATAACTATTTTACCCCTCATGTTGAGGTAACATGTGGGCCTTATACTGGAAAAAGAAAATTTTCAAAAAAATCCAATCCTCTAGGCTCCAGGAGCAGATGCATATTTGATACAACATAAAAGCACGGAGTAACAATTGCCATTTCTTTCTCTCCTGTGGTTATTTCTGGCTATATATTGAGTTATTATGTTCCAAAAGGACTTGTGGTTACAGGGGCTTAGTGCTTGATAGCTATGGTAGATCATCCATTCACCCATGCACACCCAAATGCTTCACTATGACAAATTTGAATCCCGGATGGTGTTACTCCGTGCTTTTAAGTTGCGGTGTTACTCCGTGCTTTTAAGTAGCAGCAGGCAAATCCTCACTAATAATTGACTTCTCTGTGCTCCAGAGGGTGCCTACAGCACTCCTTGATCATTTTAATGCTTCATAATCAACAATGCCTCACATATCTAGAATCTGTGGGTAATTTGGAAATTCACCTTGACTTTAAAGCATGGAGTAACTCTCGGAAAAAAAAAAGGCTCACAGAAATGCTAATATCCAATATATCTAAGTTTTAACTTCTCCATTGCTTTGCTACTAACCCTCTCAGATAGTCTGCACCCTTAAATGTGGGAATTTCACATTTCTTTTACTATTTATTGTGATATTCTATTAAAAGCACGGAGTAACTAGTGTTACTCCATGCTTTAAAGTGCTGATATTGGCCATATTCAGGCCCGTACTGTGAAAGGTGGGTGATGGAATGGGCTAAAGTACTAGCTTTACACAAAAGTAGATATGTTGAAGATAATACAGAGTGAGTAACAAGAGTATTTGACCCCTTTTGAAGAAGTAGGAGTAAAGGTGGGGAAGTGTGATAAAACTTTTCAATTTTTCAAAAAAAAACTAATTTCACAGGCCCATATCTCAGAATTTACTAATTTTATTATTTCAATCTTATTGGGGTCAAGGATGTATGTCATGCCATGCTGTAAATGGAATTATTAGTTGCTGTGTTGTATTTAAGAGGAAAATAAGGTGTCCCTGTACTTAAAAGCACGGAGTAACACCAAAAATGCCCACTCATCTTCGCATTGTTATAAAAATTGAACCGCTAGGGTTAGAAGCGTACTGGCGGTGGTTTCATGGAGCCAAGATATATACCTTTCAATAAAATAAACTTATATAAACATATTCTGAGGTTTCTAATTTGTCCTTCCTCAGCTCAATACCTACATAAGTCAGCGGCTTGACCCATATACAACTGTTTAACTCTACAACAGAGTAATCCTAGCGTAATGTATTATGTCTAATAACAAATTAGGGTAAAGTTCCTTAAGAACTTTCCAGCACGAATATGATTATTTACATTATGAACACTATGGCGTAACATGATTTTGAATGGCTTGATACATTTCATATGTGGTATAACACACATACAAATATAGTTCTCTTACCGACATGCTTACAAAGCAAAAATACCAGTATCATGATAAACTTTTAACCTTCTAGTAACGCTTACGTTGTTTGTATATCTCACATGAAATGTAAAAAAGGAAATCAAAAACCTGAAGAGCCCGTCTGCTATCCTGATTTTAAATCATAATCAAGTACGCCATTCTTCTATAGAATGCGGGTGGTTGGTGTTCTCCTCTTCAAATGTTCCATTCCTTCTTCCGGATTCCTGATAGTCTATCAGGCACATTCAAACTGAATGGGTTGTAATGGCGCTCTCCTCTTCATAACAGCTGTTCGACGTCCCATATGTGTTGATCGTTATCTATCCTACCATCCACGTTCATTTCATAACCAATGTTCTCTTTCGTTTCATAACCAATGCACACGTTCGTTTCCTAACAAATGCTTACATAATGATTTTATAACGAACTCTTTCTAATAAACCTAAACAAATCATTCACAGTCGGCGTTGTCCTTCAATAATTGTATCGCCGACTCCCGAGTCCCATCCGATTTGTCCAAGAAAACACCAAACACCTGTTGGAACTTGACGTTCATGGCCTCATTCTCTTCTTGCATAATGCGGTCTGAGATGCAGCAGTCTTTAGTTCATTCTTCATCTTAGCGGTCTCACTCGCAAGATACGCCACATTCTGGCTCTCGATTTTTTCTTTCTGAGATCTTTTGACTTCCATAATAGAACTTGCAAATAGGTTCACCACCCCTTGGTTGTAGTGAACCACCAACTCCCGTTGCGCCTCCTGAGAGGTGTCCACTGCCCCTTGGACAGTGTTGCATGCTTCGTAGTCTGTTGATTCGAAATAGAATTCAACAGGTTTCGGAACCATTCGTAATCGGTTATCCGGAACCTGCATCATTTGAGGTTCAGTCCTTTTGTGCGGAGTAGTCACCTCAGTCCTAGTTGAGCGAGGAAATTTGTCCGAGAAAGAATCCTACGAAACCGACTCATTCTCTTTCGAATCCTCCCATACCTTCTCTGTCGCTTCAGTACTCGATCCGGATGCAGCCGAGGACGGTCTCGAACCCCCAGCAGTGCCCAGGGGCGACTGATAGGAAGTCGTAGACACAATAATTGTTGGAAAATGCTGCTTTGAACCAATGTTGAAGTTTGACATCCATGAAATCGATGTGTTTATTTACATATATAGCAAGTCACCTAGGTACTTTTTCTTTGTTCCAGATAAACCATGGCTGTTGAAAGCTGGATAATCTTCCCAGCAATATGACAACCTTTGACACACCTAATTAGAAATGACTACCAAGATGGCAAGATCACTTACAGATAAGGACCACCAAGACACAATGTTCAAGATAATAGTCTGTCCAATGGCATCTTAAGAACTGTCATTCTTTGAAGAACTTGATATTGTACCCAATTTTTTCGTAAAAATAACAGGTCAGATAAACTGTATTCAGATTGAGAGTTGAATGATAGGAAAGGCTGTAGTGGGCTGCATCCAAACAGAAGCATGGAGTCTGCTAGTGGTAATGTCTCATCCCACTTTTTCAATCTTACCAAAGCAACCTTTGTCATAGATTCTACACAAGAGCCTTATAACTCACAGCAAGACAAAATAAACCAGCTTAAATTCCAAGTTGAAATTGCTCAACATATTGTCTGGACGATTTTAGTGACTATGATAGTGCCGTTTGGAGTGATTGGGAACTGTATAAGCATTGCGTTGCAAACCAGGCAACACATACATACGTCGACAACTGTATACCTCATAGCTCTTGGCATCTGTGATGTACTCTATCTTGTGTTTGGGTTTTTCATGGGGCTGGAACATTATGAGGTATTTAGAGATTCACTTCACTATATGCGTTTCAGAAAGCCATTTGGGATGGCAATCATTGACACTCTTAGTAACACTGGAGTATGGTTGACATTGACATTCACAATTGAGCGTTATATTGGGGTCTCTTATCCAATAACACTGAAGGTTCTGTGTACTCCACAACGGGCTAAGATTGTTGTCATCATTGTTTGTCTATGCACAATTATCTTGACACTCCCTGAGTTCTTCTACCGATCAGTCATAATCGACAAAGATAATGCAACCTCCATCATCTATGAGCAACTTCTGGAGGAAAATTGTTCTTACAGATGCATCTTTAAGTATGTAAATCAGCTTCTGTTTACCCTTGGACCTCTCCTTGCACTTCTTGTATTGAATACCCTGCTCATGAGGGAAATGCTCCTTGCAAGCAAGCGAAGACAAAGCTTATCTGAGGTCACCAGAGTTCAAAACAAGCACCAGAAGCGCAGAGAGCAGCAGAAGACCATGATCATGCTGATTATGGTGATTATTTTCTTCTCACTATGTCAACTTCCACAGCCAATCATGAAGTTGTACTATACCTACTTAGATGCTACAGAGAGACTCAGCACAGTCATGGGGTATAAGGTCATACTTACCAGCAATGTCTGTAGCCTGTTGAGGATGGTCAACTCCTCCTGTAACTTTGTGCTGTATTCTGCATTCTCCACTAAGTTTCGCAGAATGTTAAAGCAGATCTTCTGCAAGTGTTTGGTGGGAAGGAAGAATTATCTGGACCTTGGAACATCAGATTGGCACAGCAGCTACCGTAAGACCTCGCATATAATCCGCGGCTAGTACGCGAGTCAGATCGGCGGTGCGGCTTATAGGTTCGGCCCATGGTCAGGGTGCGGCTTATACGCGAGTTTTTGCCACTATGGTACAGTACTAAAATCGGCACATTCAGATCGGCAATGCGGCTAATAGGACCGACCCAAAGTCGGGGTGCGGCTTATACGCGAGTTAGGCTTATACGCGAGGTTTTACGGTACTCAAGGAAAAGACCAACCTAATTTTTAAGTGGTCCTCTATCAGTAGTATATGTAATGATTAGCAATATTCTGACATACACAATATTCTGACATACATTGAAATAGACAGCATGTAGCAGTTAAACCTGAAAGTATTATGTAAAGAGTAACATCACAGTGGACCGGAATTCAGCCCGACAACCTCAGCCGATCTTTATTGATTGGTCTAAACACAGCTATAACAATTCCTTGATTGTTTGGTCGGTAATCTACACCAATCTGCTTTAAGGGCCAATTAAGGCCCACTCAAGTGGCAATCACAGTACAGTGAAGGTGCAATTTCGCATTTTCTATTAACTAAATTTACATTGGGTCATGTGGACTTATTGATAACTAGTTTTATAGAGTAGAATGGGAAAATGTTTTGCAAATATATTTAATAGACCATGGATAATTCCTTAGACTTACATAAATAATAGTAAAATGTACTGTGTTTGTATAGGATTAGATAGGCTGGGTACTTTTCTGGTACTCTGTGACGTCACTCTCTACATAATATTTTCAGGTCTAACTGCTACATGCTGGCTGTTTCAATAGTGTGTATCTCAGAATACTGTTAATCATTACCAATACAAATGATAGAGAGCCACATAAATTTTACTCTCGTTCCCAAATCCTTCCGAAGGAAGGCTCTGGTAACTGCCAAATGTTGGGATTTTGCTGGGTCTGGGCAACCCCTGCTGGTAGCTTGGAACCAGCGAAGAGGAACAGGAAATGGAACCAGAAATGTTGATGGTAAATCTACCTAAAACTACCATTATACATTCTGGTTCCATTTCCGGTTCCTGTTCGCTGGTTCCAGCCTACCAGCAGGGGTTGCCCATACCCAGCAAAATCCAAGGTTCAAGGTCATTTGGCTGTCCCCAGAGCCTTCCTTCGGAAGGATTTGGGAACGAGAGTACATAAATTTAGGCTGGTCTTTTCTTTTCAAGTAGGAGCAACCCGATACGTGATAAAGAAACAAAGCCAACTCCTATGAAGTTGTTTAGATACGTTGAGGCGGGGGGGGGGGAAGACTGGGCCAAAGTCTTAATCAGTTAAGGGTTAATCTTAGTAAAAATCAAAATTGTATGTAAACCCCTTGAGACTTCTTATAGGTCTGTAACCGGCAGCTATGACTGCTATGTTATTACTGTATATCTATTCAAGTGTTGTTATGATTGAACATAAGACGGTTCCACTATTTTTCATAACATGTTTATTCATTCCTTAATGTGTACCGACGGTTCATTACATGTACTGTTGTTTATCATATATGGTTGCATACCGAAGTTACTGACCATAATTGTCATTACGGGTTTCATAACTGGTTACATAACTATTGACGACTAGATGACGCTACTGGTGGAAGTCATGTGATCACTTCAGGTAGTATTTAAGGGGACTGTGTTAAGACAGTCGGGTTCGGTGCATACTGATGGCATAACCCCCTGAACTCTGAGTAATAGCTATGCTATAGTTATAGTCATTACCTACCGGTATTATTTACATCATGTTGTAGATACCTGTTGTATCGACGGTTCATACAGAGATAATACCTGAATGTTCTTATCAATAAAGTTGACTTATGTTAAAGCCTAATCAAACTGTGTCCTGTTGTTCTCTCTTGATAGACACAGTAGTCTAGACTAGCTACAGGTTGTTTACATTATAATCAATGCTTGGCCCTAATATGAAAGTCATCGACCGAGCCATATTGATACAGCAGCTTTCCAAAGAATGTACATCTTTACATTGAAAATGACTCACTAGACTTAAGTAATAGGTTGGGGACATATCCATACTGTAATATATCAATATATCAGACGAGGTTATCGTTATAATTTCTATGGTAACTTTAGAAATGAGTTACTCAATGAACTGTAAAAAAAAGAAAGAATCAAAAAAGATAATCCAAATTGTTATACTGAGAAAATAAGTATGCTACATTAGTATAGAGATACAAAGGCTCCAGCCCCCCTCGATATTTTGCCTTTTCCTGTCATGTTTGCTGTTATGATTGTGTTTTTGATTTGCTGTTCTTTCATTTTATTTCCAAATGGAAATGCTGAATATGAAGTCGGGTAGAGTATAACACTGAGCCTCGTATTTTGCTAAAGGTGAATAACCAGCCCCCGTATTTCCTCAAACCTCTGTATTTCCTCAAACCTCCATATTTTGACTGGATTATCGTTTAATGGTGTTCCTTTTTAACAAATTAATATATTTTAATCGAAAAGCAGGCCTAATTTGTACAAAAAAAGAAGACATAGGCAATGGAGGGGGGCCCTTTTTTTAGCTAACAAAATCATGCAGGCACAGAAACCGGAAGTGAGGCCCATGCAAGGTATCATGGCATCCTCTGGATGTGTTTGGAGTGATGCAGGTTAATAAATTGCCCTTTTCTCCTTTATTATTAGGCAAATACATTAAAAAATATATAGGATCAGTATAAGTTCTGTATTTGCCCTCGAGATTGCCCTCTCAAGTCCCTGTATTTCGTTTCAACCCTTATAAAGAATTCAACGAAATACAGGGACTTTCGATTTTTGATTAAAAAAGCCTTAAAAAAACGTGAAAGTTTAGGCTCCTTTTGGCCAAAATTTCTTGGAAAAGTGCTCAGATAAGGGGTAAACTATTGATTTGTTGGTAGAACTAAACAAATGCAAACATATAGGGCCAAAAACGTAGGTGACATAAGGATTGGGTGGAAAATATTTGTGAAAACCCCCCAAAAAAGAGTTGCATCACATTGATGAGAACTCCCGAACTAAAGACTGCTGCATCTTATACTGCATTATGCAAGAAGAGATTGCAGGAAAGTAATGATAACAATGAGGCCATGAGCGTCAAGTTCCAACATGTGTTTTCTTGGACGAATGGGATGGGACTCGGGAGTCAGCGATACAATTATTGAAGGACAACGCCGACTGTGAATGATTTGTTAAGGTTTATTAGAAAGACTTCGTTTTAAAATCATTGTGTAAGCATTGGTTAGGAAATGAACGTGTGCATTGGTTATGAAACGAAAGACAACATTGGTTATGAAACGAACGTGACTGGTAGGAAAGATAACGATCAACACATATGGGACGTTGAACAGCTGTTATGAAGAAGAGAGCGCCATTCTTTCGAGGTCAATCTGTCGGCAAAATACGGAACTTAAACAAATCCTGCATATGTATTGTGTTTACTGATATTGAGAGGGAATGAATATCATGAAAACATTTTGTATAATGTGAAACCGCAGGTAATATCTCCAATAGTTACCTAAATATTACAATGAATACTGGAGAGGATTTCACACTGGCTCCACTGGGTGGTGGGCCGCTGGTATGCTGGGTGCCTGGTAGGGGGTGCCATTGGGGTGTGACGTCACACTGCACTGACGCGGGTTTATAAACCGCTGTTTGGACCACCAGCGGGCGAAGGTTATCTTATGAACAATTCGAAGGTTATCTTATGAACATTTCTGAAGCTGATAATTATGATCACGTGTACCAAGATAAAGCATATTTGTAACTGAAAATCAAATTGATGTTATGAATAAACAATTAATAAAAAATAGAGTGAAGCTTAACTTGCAACCAGAGGCTAGCAAGCCAACACTTGTGAATCTGTCTTATACAAATTAAAGAGGTTGATAATACAGTTAATCTAGAAGTAGTCCATGTTCAGATGAGAGGCCTGGATGTGAGCCTATGAATAAAGTTATCAATAAAAGTGACTGAGCGACTTCCCTCTTCCTTTGCGGTACACGCGTCGTAACACTTATCTCAATACCTCCTCCTTCACCTCACCCTGATCGTTCAAAGATAATGAAGATCACATACTATTGGGTGTGACATTATGACACCATTAATCTGTTTCCCCCCCCCCCCCCCCCCACCCCCCCCTTACAGCCGAAAATCGGCTCGCGCGCGGGCCCTTTGAAGCATAGTAACACGCTGGCTTTTTGGCTCAAAACAGGTTAAATTATTTTGCCCCCCCCCCCAAGAGGGGTCCAAATTTTTTTGCCCCCCCCCGTCAATGGGTCCATATTTTTTGGCCCCCCCCCAAAACCCACCACCCCCCCTGTTGTTAAAAAATGATCACTCCCTAAGGCCTGGGCATCAGAACGGTATTGCAGAGCCTAGAAAAGGTTTATGTTATTCAACCTAAATACCATATACGTAAAAGTTAGTTCTCTATGCATGTGCCTATATTAGGCCACTCAAAATAAAAAAGTGGTTTCTCATCACCAAGGTCTGAGAAATCTGATGAGGGAGGCTTTTTTTTCTTCTTTTTATTTTATCACAGACTAAAATGTAAAGGATAATTCACCTTTTTCGAGACTGAAATTCACACTTTATTGGTTAAGAATTTATTGTTTTTTAAAAGTATTAGTTATTTCTATATCACTGCATTGCTGCCACTTTAATTTGATACCAAATATGACATCCTTTGCCCATTTTTATCAGGACTTTCATAAAAAAGTTGACCAAAAGGATATATTCTCCTCAAAACCTGATTTTTATGATGTGCGCACCAATGAGACACCTTTTTTTCTTGAGTGGCTTTAATCTAGCCTTATTTAGTGCCCCTCAGTGTTCAACTTACAACAGACATTTACAACTTTTCAAAATCCCCCTTGACCGAAAAGATACTTTCATTCTTCAAAACATTTCCAATTGAAATTAGCTACTGAACACAGAGAATTGGAACACTTGTCTGTAGCGTAAAACCACCTGAATTTTGCCTGAATTTGCACTGAATAAATTGCATTTTCACTGATTTCCAATCTCGCCTTTGAAAAAATGTAAACTCACTGAGAATCCCTTTCTTATTATTTGATTAAAATTGGCAAACATTAAGCAGCATATGTAAAGTTTTCATAATATTTGCATCATTTCCAACTTAATTATGGACCATTCAATGCTCCTGAAGTATTCACTTCTGACCATAATCGTATATGACTCTCAGTTTTCTGCGGGATTACCGTCAGTGAGACCCATAGTATTAGGCACTGGCGAGATACTGATGCTGCCACTAGGTGTTGCTCTGGTACCAATTGTATCCCACTTGTCACCAGCAACCAGCTCAGCCAAATCTCAGGTCCGAGATTAGGGTACAAACAGGGAATGAGTATTTTGAGTGGGTTGTACCCGGGCATTCCTTATGTCACCTGTCCCTCATAGAGTAATGGTTAGCATGATGAATTCATGATACAGAGGACCTGTGCTCAAATCCCTGACAGGTATAGGCCAGCATGTTTTATGCCTTCGCAGTCACCACACGTCACCAGGCCCGGGCGCCTGACCTACACTGGCATGCTATGCTACATGACCAGCCTCCTGTGACAGCTCTTCTCTCCTTCTATACTTTTCCCATGGGCAAAAATGGTAAGTTTATATGTAAAATAAGCGGTTGGGACCAGAGGCCAAGGGATGCCAAATCGGCTACCGCGTGTCTCTATGCTATGGAGTGAGGCAAGGGGGGGGGGGGGGAGAAACGCTGTGTAGTTGCCACATAGTGACAGAGTTATGAACTAACCTGTCAAGCCATGGATGTCAGCCCAGCTGCAGTGGCTAACTGTCTCAGCGGTGCCATCTAGAGGGGAAGTGGTCAAATAGGAGCAGTACTGTTTACACTTGTGAAATATCTCATTTAGTAGTTGTTGAAAACCTTTTGTTCACCCACAAGGAAGGGTCTCCAGTGGGTAGCTCAGAATGGTAATCAACTGATTGATATACCATGTTTTTCAAAGAGATTTTACCTGTTATTCTAATATAGATATAAGGTGTCACGGTACTAATTGGCACAGTGATGTTCTAGTATTTTCCTCTTTTTCACTATCAAGTGGCTCCAAATGTGGTTCAAAATTTGATGGCGCGCATAAATGACGCCTTAAACAAATTTCCGATCTTTTTAAAAATGTCTATACATGATAGATTTTTCTTTTTTGGCCAATTTTAGGATATTCAAAAAAGATTAAAAAGAAAATCCAATGAAAAAAATCTGACCTACCGACCCTACATTTTCCTCCCATGTAACCTGAAACAAACCTTTTTTTGGCCTTATAGTGGCATCCAACTGTATGCATACAGGTACCATGCACCACCTGCTTATAATGACCACCATACTCGGTGTAATGGGACTGTCTCGCAGAGACAGCTTACCTACTCGGGGACAGGTACTATCAGTAATACCAGGTGATCTCTCAGTTTATGTAAGATGACTCATCTAGGATATTTTGGGTTACAGAACAGGCTTTTTTCCAAGGGGGGATTTACACCGTCACAGGTACATCTCGTGGAGGAGCACAAGTCTTGGTCCTCAGCTCAGCATGCTTCAGGGAATTCCAAATTACTGCAATATTACAGCATGTGGCTAGTCAATGTTACTACAACATTAAATACTCTCTCCTCTTCATATCTGATACATTAGAGAGGATTGCCAATGCATGAGACAACTTATCATTACTTAGAAATATACCAGATTCTGATGCGTAATCAAATTATATAGAGAACTTTGGAGACCCTGTGTTTGTGGTTAGAATATATGTTGAACAACTACCAATTAGGAATAGCAACTAGTCCCCAGTGGGCACAGAACATTGAATCAACATTGACAAATGGTTGTCAATATTGATTCAATGTTGAATCAACATTGATTCAATGTTAAACTGAATTTTGTGCCCACTGGGTCAAGGTCTTTACATTGTAGTATAGGTGGTTCCCCTAGTACCCACACATGGTCTCCACTGTGCCCTTTTTTCCCCATGCTCTGATTGATATTGATACCACTTGTCTGTAGTTCCTGATTCCACCACGAGATGTCCTTGTCACAGTGGAAACCCCCTTGCTCACAGCCAATTAAAAGGGGTTTACTCTATGGTTCTAGTACTAGGCCATGGTTCAAATTCTTGGCACTATCTGATTATGCTGTAACTGCATAGATTTACAATTATTAAGTACAATAGCTACAATTGGATTTACATCAGTCACGTAATTGACAAGAATAGGATTATTTGACGAAATTCATTGTGCCATATAAAATATGTTTTATCCCAGTAAACAAGAAACGTTATTTTAACGTTCAGAAACGTTTCCATAGGGTTGTTATAACGTTCTATTAACATCAAAATAACGTTGAAAAATTACCTCCAACGTCTGTAAATATAAGATGTAGAGACCCGTGTCACATTGTTTAATGGTATAAAATAGCATGGTCATATGCCTACACTGATAATCCTAGGCTCCCTTCACGACCAATCTCTCAGTAACTACAGAGGCGTAGGAAGCAAATCGTCACTGGGGGGCCCAGGGGGGGCCTTCTCCAACCAAATTTAAGTATCAATATTTATGCATGATCCATCATATACACATTATATTGGATTGTATGGAAAATATGTATTTGAGCCCCCTCTAGTTCTGATTTGGGGTCACACCCCCCCCCTCTGTCTCAAATTTTTCCTATGCGGGAGAGGTAAGATTTAAAAATTGTGTGTATTATATTACAAGTTTTTTTTTTGGGGGGGGCCCAAACATATTCAGGCCCCCCGCCTCGGTGATTTGGGGGGCCCGGGCCCCCCTGCCCCCCCCCTTTTCCTGCACTAGTACCTAACCTAGTTAGTCATTTTTTGGCTCCCTATATGACCAACCTAAGTAAGTTATTATTGTCAGGTTGGTCTGTACTGACCGACCCATCTTAGTCTTTTTATTTCCAGGGGGAGCCACTGAGTGTCCATCAGTGTATCTTACAGGTGGCACCAACTAGTGGTATACAAATACAACACACCAATGATGAATCTATGCTAGCCACTACTGACTGACCCCTCAGTCATTTTTGAATATAGTTTTGCCATTATGACCAACACACATATGCCAAACCTAGGATAGTCTGTCCCACTGGGCACAAAACATTGAATCAACATTGAAAACTGGTTGACAATGCTGATTCAAAGTTGATTCAATGTTGATCGAACGTTGAACTGAATTTTGTGCCCACTGGGGTACTGACTAACCCTTTAAACCTACGGATTTCCAGTGTAGAGTTACCGTTCATGATATTAGGAGATATTTAGGCATGTCATGCGAACACCTTGGAGAACGTATTGTTAAACGTTTTTCATTGTTCCAATTTATCTCAGCAGGTGTCAGTTTAGTTGATAATGCTACTTTACTGAAGCTATGGCATTACATCCCTCAAAATCATGCTATAATTGTGTGGTTATAGTCAGATATGTATTGTCACTAGCATTGGCATTCAATATTATAATATCTTTGTGAAAAGTTATATTGTTTACCAATATGAGCCTTGCCAATTGTAGGACTTAGGATAAGGGTTATGGTAAATAACCTTATTTGCAGAATTACCACATGTATAAATCAGTCCTGCTTCAGCATTCCTACATCACAAAACATGGGTAGGGACTCAAGAATCCGCTAGGTGAGCCCCTGTGCACAGTGCACACAGCAGTAGAGTATTTTGGTGCAGCTGTGCCTCACAGACACTGTTATAAATTAGAGGATCCTCTCACCTCCTCCTAGACCATAACATCATAATACTTATATTTGGGTAATTAAGACAATCGGTTTACTCTATACTAGTATAATGGGTGATCATGTTAAGAGGGCCTGTCAATCATGGCCTAGCCTGGCCAGTACTTCAAATGCCCTCCAAACCCCTTATATAACTACCTCCCACATACCCCACTCACCTGGCAGACCCTATCACCCTCCCCCACACAGGTTCACTGGGACTCTAAAGCTGCATAGCAATTATATAGGAAATGTACAAGAGAAATTGGGTGGATTTTATTAACGCCTATTTGAAGATTGTCTGAGTTCTATGATAGATAGAAAGGAAATTCCAAAAGATTTAGTTAACATCTCTCACATATCATGAAATAGAATTGATCATTTAATATTTCTCTTTTTTTTTCTGGAGTCCCTACCATGGGCTTATTAGACTCTTGGCTACAAGTCACACAGTCTAATGTGGCTCCAATAATTGAATAAATGGCATGTATTATGTAACAGACCCCTGGTAGCAGTGGTATGGTACAGTCAACGGTTGCATGGACTCAGCACTAAGAATAAAGCTTACAATTTTATGAATAGCATAATACACATAGTGAAAGCTGATACTATATACTTTGTGAGATGCAATTCCAATTGTGTTTTATGTATCATTTATAAGTTTAACAGTTCAAAATGTTATACATGTACATGAATTATCTGATGCAATATGATAATTATACAGATTCCCAGACCCCCCCCCCCCCTGTAGTCCAGGAGCTCCCTTGTTTGCGTTTTTTAAAATTGCAGTTTATTTTCAGATATAATTAATTATTTTGACTAATTATCAGTCCAGGGGACCGGAAGGCATGCCTATGGGCCGGGAGGAGCGTCCGGGAGCCAGGAGGAAAGTCCAGGGGGGAAGGAACTTTAGTCTAAGGTGGGAGTGGACTGAAACACATCTAATTAATCAGGTCCCGAGGTCTCCAGCAGCCCGTCCCCAGGGTCTGTTGCATAAGGAATGAACGGGTATGAAAAGTGATATAACTACAGTTTAGTGTTGCTAGGCTGTAAATGATGTTACCTGTTAATTAATGGTACTCTTAAGGGGGAAAGGGTATGATTTGTCTTTTCTATATGAATTTGTGCAGTCTTTCCATGCCTGCAAGAAGGTGGTCTTTAATAGATATTTGTACCCTTTAATATAAAATATATAGTGTTTCACAAGTCAAAGTTATACGTGTGTCAAGCACATGTTTAATTTAAAAAAAACCATATAGCAACCTTTTTTTAAACTAAAATTAGAATAACTATATATAAATAAAGGTTTGCATATAAATATTTAGTGAAATTCAAAAACATATTATGTCTTTTTATGAAAAATTATGGTGCCCGTACAGCCATGCCCACTAGTTAAATGGTAGGGCACTGTTAGTGATTATATATCTTATTATATTTGTTATATGGGGTCTTATATTATTTTCATTGACAAATTTATGCCCATTAATTATTCACTAATATGATGTTTTCTTTGTTGTGTGGAACCTTTCCTATTTTGGTTGATATATGTTTCCCAATAACTTGTGACGTAGTACACAAAAATGTGTACTTTACCATGTACCCTGCCCATTTTGGGCACATTTTGGGCACATTTTGGGCATAAGTTAGCAGGTACAAATTAGTGGGCACCAATATTAACGAGCATAAAATTTGTTATGCCCGTTAATATATTTAATCATCTTGCAACACCATCATATCATGCCCATAAGCTTGCCCGCAAAAACATGCCCACTATTATAATATTTCCTATATTAACGGGCATGTATTTTGTAACTGACCTGTAAGTCTCCAGCGGCAGGCCCCAGGTCTCCAGGGCGGGCCTACATAGCACTAATTGGTAATTTGAATGCTGCATACAATAAGGCAGGTATGGTTCTCTTAAGATTATGATAGATACAGAATGTCCTGGCACTACTGGGGGAATTACTACAAAAGGGGAAATGACAGCAGGGAATACAATATGTCTGCAATAATAGTACTAAGTGTGACCATTGTCCTACAGTTACTTTTCCCAGGTAAAAAAATACCATGGTCACTACCATGGCTTACACCATGGTTTATCATGGTTTGCCCCATTGTACTGTAGTATACTACTAGTAGTAGCATTACCAAATGGAGCTACAATGCCTATTGGAGGATTCTACTATGTTTTTTCACGATGTTTATGGTCCCTTTTTTTAAAAAGTGTTTTGTACCATTGATAAAAGCTTTGAGGGATCTTACTGGATACATTTTCTCATAAAGGAAGTCAAGGGCTTTTTAAATATGTAAGCATTATTTTGCTATGTATGGTGGAACCTTTGCGGGATTTTAACTGAAATTGCCTTGTGAAACAGTTTTAATACAATTTTGCATTCATTTCTATAGTAAATGAAATACCTCAAAATTTACCATTACATGGCTATTTCAATTGAAATCCCGCAAAGGTTGTACTAATCAGAGGAAATTAATGTTTACATTTCCAAAAGCTGATTACTTCCTCTTCAAAATGATACCTAAAGCTTGTGGCCAGACTTAAAAATAAGCATTTAATGCTTGATTTTACTTGAAAAGTGGAGGGGGCAGGCGGTCCACGGGCCCCATAGGTTTATCATTGCAAATTCCTCCAATAAGTGCCCATATTTTGCCGTTTATAATCTATGATTTAAAGAGAACCAATAAAGATAGAGCTTAACCAAAAATAGTTCTGAAATCCCCATGCCAAGACGCATCAGATAGAATCATAAGTGATACAGATAAATTCATCTATAATTCTGGTGTGGTAATACTACTGTAAACCAGTGTATGCATAACTCTCATTTACCATTGTACACCGTGATAAACTATAGCTATTGTTGATAAGAGTAAGATGATTAAAGTAGAGTAGTTACACATTAAATTAGTATATGAGATTATGACATACTATTGTATTATCTTACTAACATATGTCACAGTGTTTTTCAATCATGGCAAACTGTGGGTTTGATATTATAGTTAACCAACAAAATAATAGCTTTGCACACCATGGATAAATCCAGAGAAATGTTCAGAGACAGGTACACTCTATGACTTAGCTGGTGGAGAGGGAATTAACACACTAAGGACTGCAGATGCCTGAATGCTTTATAAATGCTCATTTGCTTTTGTTTAATAACTTTTTTTGGTGATATCTGCGATGAACAATAAAACATAATTCTGCCTCCATTGTTATTTCAACTATTAATATTATTTTTTTTCAAAGTGTATATCGTAGGAAAATATCACAAAATACAGACAAGTAGTTTCCAATTGAATTGTTAACTATTTTATTGGAGGGTTTGCATACATCAAGGTGGAGGGAATGTTGAGTATAGTTGGCTACATTTCGATGTTATTTAAACACCTTCGTTCCGATGTTATTTAAACATCTTCGTCTTTTTTTCAATTCTTTAAAGTTTTTTTTCTGAAAAAATACAACACAACTAGAACCAAAACTACAACCATTTTATCAAGTATTACAGTTTAAGCTATTATCAGAGTAAAATTACATATGCTAATGAGTACTGAGGTACACCATGAGTCTTTTATGTAGAATGTAAGTAAGGTGTTTTATGAGTAAAATCATGAATATAACATCTGATTATGAAGTATTACACAAGGGAATAATAAAGGAGCTTACTTCAGTTTCAAGTGCCCTCACAAAAAGAAGTTACTGAAGTACACCATAAGTGGTTAATGCAGAATGTAAATGAGGTGTATTATATACAACAAGAAATTATCAATAAAACAATGCAAAAAGCGACCTAATTGAAACGAAAAACAATTTTAACAATTGCTATCAGAGTGTTAGTATTCAATGTAAAAACTTCTTTAATCAAAGACAGCTGATCAAGAACAAGGTTTTACAATATTCATGTTTCTTTCTGCAATAATTAGAATTGCTGAAATCAGGCCAAAAAAAAGATTTGTCTCAGGTCACCTGATGGACCCTATCAAAACGGGGCTGACCCAACGTTTTTTTATGCAATTCCGGAGAAATGTAGGTATTTTTACCCTTTTTTGGGTACACTTCTTTGGTGAAATTTTCTCGCCTCAACCAACCAAATGTTTAACTCTCTACTATGGTAACAGAGTTACTGAGCGAGTTATGCATCTAGCCCTAAGCGGGAGGGAAGTACTTTTCCGCCAAAAAAAAAGTTTTGGTCAATTTTAGGGTCTTTGACTGACTAACCCTACATTTTCTGCCCATGTTACCTGAAACAAACATTTTTATTTGCGGCCATAGGGTTGAACATACTGCTTGCCTTAGCTTTAACAATTACCTGATTCCTGGGCACAATGTGACTTACAATACGCAAGGGTATACTTACTAAAGGGGCTTACTTCAGTTTCAAGTGGTCTGACAGAAAATAAGGACATTAGTGTCTTATATGTCTGATGCAGTATAGTAACTGTCATCATATCCTTCATGAGAATAACACTACCCATAGTTAATTCTATGATCAAAAAAATAATGATGGTGGAAGATTTACAATGGAATTTTACCACTCCAAAACCCCCTTTTTGACAATCAGGAATCTCCATGTGAAGTGAAATTGGAACATCTTAAACCAATCAACATTTATCTGTCAGATTTCAATAGTTCACACTGAATAGCAGTTATGACTAACTTTTATAACAATGATGCCTCACTAAAGAGACATAATGATAGAGCATTGGGTAGCCAACCATCTAAAATCCCTTTAAGCCCGAAACAATCATTTTGAATTCACCAGATGACTCATCATTACTGCTGATGATTCTAATAAGGGTCAGGCCATTATCCATTGTCATAAAACAACATGGTACAATCTATTGAAGAAACTAAACACAGCTGATGCAAACATAATGCAAATTGTATCTCTAAAATTAGACAACACTGCTATGTTCTTTGCACATATCCTTCGATTACAAGTTTTCCTTTTATTTGTCATAACTGCTTAGGGGGGGGGGGGGGTCCTGCCTTCATAGCATATTGGAGTATGATTCAAAGATACCTGTGATTAGCGAGCAAACTTGTAAGGCCAAATAAAAAAAGGTTTGTTTCAGGTAACATGGGAAAAAACTCTAGGGTAGGTAGGTCCGCTTTTTATTATTTTTACACTTCTTTTTTTTACATAGAAAGTGTAAAAATATAAAAGTCTCTTCAAAATTAAATAAAAAAGAGGTAGAGTCGGCTCTTTTTAGATAGGGTCGGTCAGGTGATCTGAAACAAACCTCTTTCTTTTTTGGCCTATACATATATGCTTAGGTTCCCAGTCTGGATCAGTGTTAAATTGGCCCTTATAATGCACACATGTCAAGGGGCTGTCAAGAGTAGGCTGTCGCAGGCCGCTAGGACATGTGATCATGGGTACACGTAGATGGAGACATTTGCAAGTACGTAGTGCAGATGGTGAGAACAGAAGTCTGGGAGCTAGAGAATGAACTTTCAGTCTGTGTTCTGAACAATGCAGCAGGTCCTCAGACCCTCGTGAGGGCTCACATGGTTCCTGGGCATCGTAACTGTACAACTGACCTGTTTTTTTGGAAATTGTCCCATTCATTTAATATTACCATCAGAGGTATTTGTAAATGGGCTGAGTCCAAATCAATGATCTCCATTTTGTAAATATTGATTGCCCCTCTCTCTGGTAGGTAGGTTCTAAACTGCAAATTGGCTCTTAAATTCAACACTAGAGGACCCCACTTTCAGTGTCATGTGTCCCTGAGAGGCACGTTTGAATCTATGCTGTGAGAATTAGTAGCTGCAGTCAGCAATAAAGCCACATAGGCTAAGCTAATAACAGTAATAAGGTGTAAAGTGAAGTACAGGCATTGCCTGTGGGGTCCCTATTGCCATTTAGAAGCCAGAGTTATTTTATTAGAAGAGGGGGGTTTAAATCCTGAGGCAAGAATATTGGAAAAGGCCCTCTAGAGGGTTCTATTGAAACTATGTATGATATGAGCACTGTGAGGACACCTAGCGACTGGTGAGCAAAATATACAACATGGATACCATTTGAGATGTTTGGCAAGGTGTGTGCACAGATTCAGTCTGAATACTAAATATATGACCAACTTGGAGTGTTTAAAGTGAAAATGACACATAAACCATAACTGAACCCAGGTAATGTCATTGTACATCCACAATTACTATGTACTGCCTGTAACATAGGCCCAAACTCACTGTCTTGGTATTTGGCCTATCCTATCACCAAGTACATGACTGGCATCATGCCATGATCATGCACAAGGTCCTGAGTAGGGTACATGCTTGCCATTGAGGCTGGTCATCCTGCTTAATGTTTAATAAGGGGGTCTAGATGGGGGCCTCCATGTTGCATGTCGAATTTAAGAAATGGTAATGTCATGTAACTTAAAAGCCCATGTCCCATGTTGCCCATAAGAACCTGCCATGTCCCATGTCAATTTTAAGAAATACCCTATGTCATGTCTCTAAAATTTTCCCTCACGTCACTAAGCTCCATGTTGCATGTCGATTTCAAGAAATGGCCATGTTGCCATGTCAATTTTAGGGGTCTACCCCTATTGATATGGTCAGGGCATTTACGACTTGTAGACAATGACTCATTACAAATGAATTTGGTTGATTTTCATATCTTTAGAGACATGTTAGGGGCCCATTTCTCAATGGGAAACAATCGCCCTGTGGCAAAATGTGCAAAGAATTTGAGATTCATCCAGTGTGAATTCTCTGACTATCAAATTCTTTGGGATGCTATATGTTAGAAAAATGGCTTTTGTCCATAGCTTTCATCCATAGCTTTCGTCCATAGCTTTCATCCAGACCTGTCCTATAAGGTGTATGGTTTAACTAGGGAGAGCCATTAAGCTGGGGTCCACAGGGAGCAGGTAGAAAACACTTTAGTAAATACTATAATATACTATAGTCTGTCATATTGACATGCATTTGTTCATCATATTGACATACATGAGTCCATCATATTAACATGCATGTGTCCATAATGTTGAAAGCTATACATGTCATGTGTCTGTTGTGTTTATAATGTCCGTCATAGTGGTATTTGGATCATGTGTCCATCATGGTGGTGTGCATATGTGTGTCATGGTGGTGTACATGTGTGTGTCATGGTGGTGTACATGTGTCTGTCATAGTGGTGTACATGTGTCTGTCATGGTGGTGTACATGTGTCCATGATGGTGATGTTCACAGGTCTGTCATGGTGGTGTACATGTGTCCGGTATAGTGGTGTACATGTGTCCTTCATAGTGGTCTTTGGATCATGTGTCTGTCATGGTGGTGTACATGTGTCTGTCATGGTTGTGTACATGTGTCTGTCATGGTGGTGTACATGTGTCCATGATGGTGATGTACACATGTCTGTCATAGTGGTGTACATGTGTCCAGTATAGTGGTGTACATGTGTCCGTCATAGTGGTGATGTGTCCGGTTTAGTGGTGTACATGCTATGTGGATCCAGGCCCTATCCACCCATCCCCCCCCCCCCCACACACACACATAAGTCACGCTTGACGATCGCAGGCCCAGACAAATGCTCTGTATGAAAGGTCTGCATATAAGGGCTGCATGAATCGTTCACTGCTTTATTTAAAGGGACTTTCTAGTTGTCGAAGGATTACTGATGTTCTATTGATTTTTGCATACAACTCAGGATTATGTTAGTTTGATGTATTATCTAATAGAAAATCAAAAGAAACTAACTTTCATGATACGGCCATTTGAGCAAAGGAGTACGCATTTTCACGTCATCTGTCATGGATAATCCCGTTCTTCTATTGAGATTGCAACCAAACCTTAGGAATGTATAATGGACATATATACAAACAGTTTAGGACAAATAAAACAGGGGGTCACCGATGAAATGAGAAAGGTATGAATTTTGGAGAAATATTTCTTTTGCCTTAACTATAGGTTCCTTTGGGTGCCCTAGTAGTGAATATATGTGAACAATGGCGGTATACTGTCCAAATAGCAAATACAAATAGTTGATTTAGGGAAAGTGGTGCATGTAGGAATATGAATACAGCTTTAAGAATACTTTTCATGAGCTTCGATTTTTGCCACCAGGTGGCTTCTGTGTAGGAACAATACCCTCTGGAACATCTACAATATGGCAGGAGAAATTGGGTAGATTCAAGGTGAGAGGCAATCTTTGAATTGCTCATGATTATAATACAAGCCTTAGACACATTTGGTGAAAAGATCACCACGGAATATAAATATTGCAAAACAATTCTGTTTTTGAGAATCATGAATCAACATATAAAGTGAAACTGGAATATTCTGAACAGTTTAGCATTAATCTGTAGCATTTCAAAGGTTGATACTGAATAGTAGTTATAGCCAACTTCTATAGTCACCAATGATGATTGACGATCAGGAATCTGCATGTGAGGTGAAAGGCATTGTGATGGAACACTAGGCAGTTTACCATACTGTTGATGCAGAACTCAGTATCTAACCAGGCATGGGTCACTGGGCACAAAGCCTGTCATGATGGTGTGACGTGGCCATCTCCCGGTATTTTCTGATGTTCCAGCACTCTGCCCTGTCTGAGTGCTTCCTGATGTTCCAGCACTCTGCCCTGTCTGAGTGCTTCCTGATGTTCCAGTACTCTGCCCTGTCTGAGTGCTCCCTGATGTTCCAGCACTCTGCCCTGTCTGAGTGCTTCCTGATGTTCCAGCACTCTGCCCTGTCTGAGTGCCTCCTGATGTTCCAGCACTCTGCCCTGTCTGAGTGCTTCCTGATGTTCCAGCACTTTGTCCTGTCTCAATGATTTCTGATGTTTGAGGGCTCTGTCCTGTCTCAGTGATGTCTGATGTTCTGGTGCTCTGCCCTGTTTCAGTGCTTCCTGATGTTCCAGCCCTCTGCCATGGTTCTAGTAGTCCAGATGGTCCAGGTATCTCTTGTGGTTTTCCCACTGGCAGAACATTTATCAATCTGGCAGCATTCAGTGGCGCATTGTCATTCAGAGGCACGATCTGAGTAATTCCAAATAGGCAGTCACATTTACAAGGTGCCAGGAACTTACCCAGTGCCCTTGAGAAGTCTTTGTCACGCCAGGCATAGATGAAAGGATTGACCCAATAGTTGATGTCATATACAAGGTGACTGACCAGGAGCAGCGTGGTGTGCCAGGCAGGTGAGGTCGGGGACCAGAAGACTAAAACAACTGCAAAGGGGCTGTACAGTGCTAAGTACACACCCACCACCATGGCCATCATCTTTGTGATCTTCATGTCCTTCTTCACATTCTCCCTCTGAGCTGGTGTCAGTGCTTCTGTTGTCTGGAGTTTACTCTTGTAGGCAATCCATGCTACATGCCCATAAGCAGCAGCTATTACAGACAGTGATGCAGAAAACAGTAGAGCTGTCAAGTAGATGACATACTGTGGGAAGTAATTGACACCAAGACAGATTGTTCCTGCAGGAACAGCAGGTGAAGTCATTAGCATAGCAATGCCGCCTACCACAATGACCACCCAGGTTATGACAAGACTGAGCAGGATGCTCTTTGAGCTCCACTTCTTGCTCCGGTTCAGTTTAAACAGCAGGGAGTTCCGCCTTTCTAAAGCTAACAGGGCTAAAGTCACACATTGAATATGTCCGGTAACCATCCCCAAAAGCACATTTACCATGCACAAAGGATTTGAGATTTCCCAAGAGGGTAAGAGTTCCTGAAGAGGGAGAATGATTGCCATCACAATGCCATGTAGAAAGTCACTTAGTGCCAGACCAATCACCAGCACACTGGTCGGTGACCGCAGGATTCTGTTCTTCAGCAAACACAGTATTGTCAGCAGATTGGACAACATGGCTGCCAGCCCCATTATCATTATGGTGATAAGATATCCAAGCCATGTTGCGACCATTGTGTGTTTGATCCTTTTGAAACTGACTGGAAATCCTAAAGAAGTTGTGTTACATTAAGTTCACAGCAGTTTAGATGTCTGAGAGAACAGTCTCCTTTTGTGTGAGGTTAAATGAATCTCCTTCTGACTAGTCGTCTGGAGCTGCAGCCGCGAGCTACTGACCATGCACAGAGACAAGACCCCCTACATTAAGTAACACAGTCCTGAACAACAAGAATCCCAAAGGAGATGTGTAGTCCAATACCTAATTAAGGTGGCCGGCTGGCATTGAAAACTGGTCTACTGCACTTATTGTTAAATGTTTTTGGTCAAATATGGGATCCCATAGGGTTAGAGCAGCAATACCTTTATCAGTCTACTTCCGGTCAAATGGACTCAGGGTTATTTGAAAGTTTTGTATCAGATTGCTTCCGGCCTGAGCACTGGTGTATGAATATGTATACCTGTTGTTGATGTTTTGATTGACTCTTCTGAAAGGTAGGAAGGGGGGGGTAGCTATAGACTGCACCCACCGGACAGGCAGTGCAGTGACTAGCCTGCTGGAGCCCCTCTTGTATGCCTACCTCTTGGCCTGCTGCGTATGGTCCTCGTGCTCCAGGCTCAGTGGTGGGGGGGGGGGCATATATCTGAGGTATGTGACGAATTTCTCAAAATTGTTTCAAGGTGGTAAGGGTGTGAATCCAACCCACAACCTCCTAACTACAAAACCAGCGCTCTTGCCAGTAACGCCATGAACTCAACTGTCTTGCTAGCATTGGTCGCCATACATAATTCCTGGCTGTAATAAATTACATTTTTCTCAACTTATTTTGTTTCAAATAGCAAAACACATGCAAATATGCCCGGGACCATGTATTGAAAACACATTTCATGGATAGATGAAAATATAAACTATATTTTAATAGAGTTGTAGTTACATTGATAGACATGTAGTTACTTTTTGAATGCATCTTGTGAACATATGTAGAATAACAGCATGTGATCCTATTATGGGTCAATCAATCTTTCTTGTTAAATATCTCAGAAAGAAGCGTGGGACCCTTCTATTTTTTGGTGATTTTCTGAGGCTATATGGATACTTATGAACATATTGTAGGAATATGGTAAAACGGTAGTTACTTTTAACCTATCCCCGCCGGCCACCTTAAGAGAATTATAAGTCAGACTAATGAGACATGGGAACCATGTAGACCACTGGTGGAAATATGATTATCTATGTGATAAGATTTGTTTAATAACTAAGGTCCCAACAGTCAGGCTAATTGGTTTGCTTTGCAGCTCAGACTGCTTTACACTATGGGCCTACATTGATGGTGCCATAATGGGAGGCAATTGGAGAATGGTGACAGGTGAAGTGCCTGTCGCCATGCAGGGGACGTTAAAACGAATCATTAATCGTGAGTAGGGTCGCGTTACTCTTCATCGCAGCTTTAAAAAGACATCAGCTTGATGTGTCAGATGGCTATATAGGGTATCATGGCAACTAGGAGTCCATGGTGAAGTAGTAGAGAGGTCTCACCTTACTTCGGGAGTCCTCTCCTCTGATATGACAGTCAGTATCTTAATAAGGGTCATTTTGCACCTGTAGAAACCTTGTTATTGGCACTATGGCACAAATTGGATGTCACATGTCAATTAGGGCAATTAGAAAGTTGTTTTTCATGCTGGGAATATGAGTTTGAGACTTGGTTTCTAGTTGACACCTTTTTCTTTCTTTAATCACACTCACAACTAGGATAATTTGCTACCATTGACTTTGAATTGTTTTTCTAAGTACCAATGGCTTGTACTATGGAATTGCTTTTTCTATATCCCCCTTGAATTTCAGTTAATATATTGGTAGCGTCTAAATACTCAGTGATATTTCGATGGACTATTTTCTCCAGAAGCTTTGAAGGCAATGAAAGCAATGAAATTGGTCTGTAATTTTCTACTAAAGTTAAATTCCCATCTTTTGGAATCGGAATTATTGTGGCTTGTTTCCAACCTTCTGGCATCTCTTGTGTATCTAAAGAACATTTGAATAAATGTGTCATTTCCTTACTTAAAAACTCAAATGCGTCTTTCATTACTCTACTATTAATTGCTTGAAAAGCCAGAAGATTTAGAAATGCTGGGCATCACAACTTGGATGATATTTAACTCATTTGATATGATTTGAGCAATATTTAAGGCAAAAATAGTCAAAAATGTCAAACAATATTGTTTTTTGGGTGAAAGATGGTTTTGTCCATTTTTTTCATGCCCAAAAGGATGGTAACAAAAGTTGAGGTCTATTTTTTATGTATTGTGGCCTAAATGTAAGTTGCAATTGCAACATATACATTAAAATTAGCTATATTTAATTACAAATAGGGCTCTATCCCAGTGGGCACAAAACTCACTTTAATGTTGAATCAATGTTGCATCAATATTGAATCAACATTGTCAACCAGTTTTCAATGTTGATTCAATGTTCTGTGCCCACTGGGATCTCCCTCATTGGAACACATAGGGCGATTTAGGGTATCTTACTTTCTGGTTATTTAACACTGTCCGTTTTGTCATAGATGCACTTCTAGTTAGAATATCTGCGGTATTCTTTCAATTTCTAAAAGGTTAGGTCACCCCCTACATCCCAATATCCCTTTTGAATTTTATCTGAAAAAGTCTGGTCTTAGGGCCGGTGTCTTTATGTGGAACGTGGTAAAGGAAGAGGTAATGACTCACACAGGAATATGAAGCTGATCATAGTCTATAATCTACTATCGCCTTGTATGTGATTATACTGTATCATTGATATGACTGGTCATTGACCGCTGGCCTCATTATATTGGCTAAGTTACTAATAATGCTTTCTGTTCACGTACTAACCCATGTTTTGTTGGCTCATGAGTATAGAAGGGCAATACAACCCCACGGTTATTATATCATATACCTGATGGCTGCAGTCTTAAGTATGGACTGGCCCCCAAGTAATATATGTTCCACATGTATGTTATTGTCGTTAAAGCCCTATAAGGTGCCTAGTTATATAAAACTCATGATTAAATGGTCACTTAGTATTAACTATTTGTACTCCATGCTTTGACCCAGGGGTTGCGGAGCCCTAGCCACATATTCTCTAATAGTATTAGTCCTCGCTAGAGTCCTGATCTTGTTAGAGTCTAACTCACTCGATCGTCACTCTGGGATTGTTTCCAATGTCGCAACTCGAAACACTTCCCTCCCCCCTGTCAATATAAGAGATTACCATCGCCCTAATGAATGCTATACAGCGCCGTCTGAATTTAGTAAATTCACAAGCAGTGCTAAATGGCCTAAAAGGGGTCACAATAGCGGGTTGTAATGCCAGAAGCACCAACAGACACACTATGATAGATATCAAATTAAGCCTTAGTTGTGACATCCTTTGTGTATGTGAAACCTGGTTGAATGACACCAGCGATGATGCTCTAATTCACTGGCCTGGTAAAACCATCTACAGACATGATAGAGAGAGTCATACTGGGGGAGGTCTTATGCTTTACATATCTAATAGGCTGAGTCCCTTCTGCAGGGTGAATCCATTACTCCAGCTCATGCAGGCAGATATTGAAATACAGGCTGTTCAGATTGAAGAACCTAAACATAAACCCATGCTAATCCTAAATGTTTACCGCCCGCCTAAAATATGAGGTCTGGATAATAGGCGACTTGATTATAAACACTAGAGACAGAAACAGCACAGGGTCAATAAATCTCTTTGACATGTGCAGAGAGTTTAGTCTCAAGAACTATATTGAAGATATCACTCGCCCTAATGAAAATGACAATGGGGGCACTTGTCTAGACCACATTATTACTAACTGTGAGATAGTCCAACATTCTGGGGTATTAAATTGTATGATAGCTGACCATTATAGCATATTTGCCGCCAGGAAGAAGGACCGTGAAAAACACTGCAGTCTGACTTTTACCGGCCGTTCTTACAGACACTATAATCCTGACTATCTCAAAACAGAGGTGGGTAACCTGGATTTAACTACCTTCTACGAATCACAAGACCCTGATGAGCAGTGGCTTATCATTTACGAATTTTTGGTGTCATATCTTGATGAACATTGTCCAATCAAGACAATAAAAATTAAGAAAAAGTTTGAACCTTGGGTAGGCCCGGAGACTATTGAATTATTAAATGAGCGCCAAGAGCTAATCGCTGAGAACTGTGTCACACACAACAGGGACACCCTTAAGGCCATTAGGCTTATACGTAATAGAACACAGCGGCAGTTGGAAAACTCGCAAAATGATTACGTAATACTTGCCCTGGAAAATGCAAAGGGGGACCCCAATAAATTCTGGTGAGAGGTTAGCGCTTTAATAAACCCGGTCACGAAAAGTCTAAACATTCAGCTTGTTAATGATCTCACAGGGGAAATAATTCCCAAAGAGCAAACTGCCGCCTTTATTAACGAATATTTCGCTAATATAGGACAAGATCTGTTCTCCAAACTCCCCCCCACTGGCATCTTAATCCCTGATCCTGTCATCAATGATAATGAGCCGGAACTGGACATTGAAGAAATTGTCTGTGAAGAGGATGTTCCTAGCCTAGTGTCTAAGATCAATATAGACAAATCTTGTGGCATGAATGGTGTCAATAGCAGGGTAGTTAAAGATGCGCTGATATGTCTCATACCAGCGGTCACTACCATGTTCAAGAATTCCATCATCACTGGTGTGTTTCCGGCCTCTTGGTCGAAGGGACAGCTCATTCCAATACCCAAAAAGGGTAACCTCAACAACATCAAAAACTGGCGACCAGTCACATTATTACCCCTCCCTGGTAAATTACTAGAGAAATTAGTTCACACTGTCTTGTCTAAACACCTGGAAGATAACAGTATTCTCAACAAAAACCAATATGGCTTCAGACCCGGATGTGGCACGTCGGACACAGTCTTTGCTGTTGTGGAGGACCTGTTTATGGCAAGGGATGATGGGAAGGTAACAGCTGCATGTTTTGTTGATTTCTGCAAGGCCTTTGATAGTGTCCACCACCCGACCCTAATACAGAAAATCTACAGGCTAAACATACATGGTGCGCTAAAGAAATGGCTCAGCGATTATCTGGGTCACCACTCGCATGAAACAATATGTAATGGAGGACGCTCTCCTTCATCGCCTGTCCATTTTGGAGTTCCTCAGGGTTCCATCTTGGGCCCACTTCTATTTGTGCTATATATTAACGACCTCCCGGACACTATTCTGAATTGCAAATTTGCCATGTATGCAGACGACTTAATGTTGTATGCATCCCATGAAGACCCTCAAATTGCACTGCAACTCTCATTTCAGTAGGAGACTGGTGCCATGCGAATTATATGACCATTAACACCTCCAAGAGTATGGTCATGTACTTTGGCACGGCTAGCCGGGTTGATAGACTGGATGAGCCTTCCCTCACATTATGTGGACAGGTTCTACCTAGTTGTAAAACCTATCCATACCTAGGTATAGAACTGGACAGTAAGCTATCAATAAAACCGCATGTCACCAAGGTCAAGAAAAGTTTTGGCAATGAGAATATTAAACTAACCCGCCTCCGCAAAAGCATGACGAAAGACGTCAGTCTCACACTTTATAAAGTTATGATATCCCCCTCCGTTGAATACTGTTCCTTCTATACGGGTAGCGTGATTAAAGGTGAACTGGATAAACTGCAACGCAGAATCAGGCGTTAAGAACCTGTCTACAGGCCCGTATAAGAGACATCAGCATTGCTGATCTTCATAAAGAATGTGGTGTTGACACCCTATCTGTTAGACGCAACAAGCAGCTACTATGTATCATGTGGAAGAAATTCAAGAAGGGAGAGGCCTTAATCCAAGCTAATGTACGCACTCGGGGCGCCTTGAAGGTCCGCTTTGCCAAAAGACGTGCCAAATCAGCTTTCTATGAAAGATCCCCCTATTATCGCACCGTGTCTATATGGGACAAACTTCCCCATGAGACTCAGAAATTACCCACCTATAAGAAATTTAAAACCGCCATCTCCAAGTTGAAGCTGGACTAATGCCGCACCCTCACACTGATATATCACTCACGTTTAGGTCCACATTTCCTACATTACATAATACCAAATATTTCTACTGCCTGTCAATGCATACTTATGTCATCATAACTGTACACAAAATAACATAATTGCAATCAGTCATTGTAAATTCATGACCCTCCATGTACACTTATATTTTGTTTATTATACCACAATACTTATATTACTACCTGAATATCATTACATGAAAAATTCAACAACGCCAATAGCATCTCACCTGAACAAGGATTGTAATCAGTGTGGTGCGCGGAAGACCGTCCCATAGGGACGATTGCGCACTTAAATAAAATAATAATAATAATAATAATTTGTGAATTTTGATTTGTTTAATAAGTTTTATGACCCCCTCTTCTGTCGTCTCGAACTCTTCCAACTTACTTTCTACTTCAGGGAAAATTGGGTCCCATATCCTGTCATTGTTCCAGGACAATTTTGGCCCTATTTCAGTGAAATACTTGTTTATTTCGGTTGCTACCTAATCAGGTGCAAGTAGTTCTCAAGTTTGAGTACATGCCAACATGATTAACTTATTATCCTTTTTGCTTGGTAAAAGGTCATTTATAACTCTACAGAACTCTTTGGGATTGTTGTTATGTTCTTCCAACTTATCCTTAACAAATTTCCCCTTTTTTTAATGACCAACTTAGAGTTTCTCTCCTTATTAGCCTCCTGTAATGCATTCTATGATTTTTAGATTTTTTGGCCTTAGACAAAATCCTGTCTTTTTCTTTCAAATCAGCTAACAGGTCATCATTTAACCACTCTTTCTTGTTGGTTTTTACCTTGTATTTGGTCCACAGGGATAGAATGTCCAACACATGTACAATCCTTGAATAAATGATATCCCATAAAGTCTCTACATCATTAATATTATAGAAAATGTTCCAGTGAAACACCTTTAGAGCTCTGACTAGATTGTCCTTGGAATACTTCTTCATCCTTTCACAATCAATAAATTCTTTATTTATTTTCTCAACCCTTTCTACCTCTGAGGTGACATACACCATGTCATGATCGCTTGGTCCAAATTGGATAGTACCTGCTTCTTCAATTGTCTCCACATTTGTATACAACAGGTCAAGACAAGTTTGGCTCTTAGCATATCTAGTAGGAATACTTATATAATTCAAAAGCCCAAAACCCATCATCCCCTGCCTTAATTGTAACACATCGTTGTCTGTGTCCAACATATTTACATTCATATCACCCAATACATAAACCTCATACCTATGTAGGCGGGTAAATCTAGATAATATCTCATTTATTTTAGTCCAAAACAATGTGAAGTCACCTTTAGGAGTGCATCAACCTCATAAAACCGACATGATATGTTTGCAACACTTATTAGGGCCTCAATTAATAGTTATTTTTAAAATGTAGGGCTCATCAATGCAGTATACAGGATGTATAGGGTTAGACGTAACGTCACTGTGTTGATATAGAGACCAGCGGCTGAGGCGGGAACCCAGCCAGACACTCATGCAGTGTTGGAAAGTGAAGCCCTGACACGGGTCGGCAGACAATCAGGGGAGGGGGGGGATTGCCTTGGGCCACTCTATCAGCTTTGGACACAATTCAATGAAAAAGGGCCCCTGATCAGAGGTACTTTTAAAGCCAATTTGTGGGGCACATCACGAGAGAGACAGAAACGAGGGATGGACGGGGAGAGAGACATGGATACAGAAAGACATGGAACATGGGGGGGGGGGGGGGCAAAAACCAACTCCCCCATTTTTTCACTAACTCACTGACTGACTCGACCCCTACCTGTTCCTTCATCCCTTTACTCTCCTCTTCACTCGCTGACTCCCTCCCTCACCCCTAACTCCCTCCCTAGCTCCCTCAGACACTCATACATTTACTATTTCACTCCCTCACTTGCTACCTCATTATCTCAACCGTTCCTCCCTCCCTCACTGCCTCACTCCCTCACTCACTCATTTGCTCATCCTCCCTCCCTACCTCCCTCCTTCCTTTCCACTGTCCCTACGTCCCTACCTGCCTCACTCCCTCTCCCTTCATCCCTTCCTTTCTCCCTTCCTCCTTTTATCCCTCCCTCCCATCCTCCCTCCCACTCTCCATCCCCCTTATTTCTTCCATTCCCTTCTCCCTCCCTCATTTCCTCCCGCCCTCCTTTCCTTCCTCCTTTCCTCACTCCCTCCTACTCTTTCTCCCTTCATCACTCACCAACTCACTCACACCTACTCTGCTCCCTCCCTCACTCCCCCTCCATTCTTCCTTTTCTACCCAGTTAGTCATTGATAGGACATGTACGCATGCAAGACACTGACAAATTTCTAGTGTGGCATACGTCGGCTTCTGTATTTGACCTGATTTCTGAATATCTTTGCATCCTTCTATATAAATCAAAACCATGCATTGTTAGCATCCCTACTCAATAAAAATAACTCTGCCTCCATTATTATTTCATGTATTCATGTTGATGTTCCAAATTTTCATTTACTAAAAGTATACAACATAACCAGATTCCCAAGTTGGTTTTCATAGGAGAGATTCTATTAAGTATTACAGTTCCGGCTGTCATGCAGCCCTCGTCAGGGTACTGTGGTACACCATAAGATGTACACACACAAAATAAGTTTATTATGGGTAAATGATCAATCTTTATATAGCAAAACCATGTATTGTTAGCTTCCTACTCAATAAAAATAACTCTGCCTCCATCATTATTTTATGTATTCATATTGATATTCCAAATTTTCATTTTCTAAAAATATACAACATAACCAGATTCCCAAGAGAGATTTTATTAAGTATTACAGTTCCGTTCGGGTACTGTGGTACACCATACGTTGTTCATACACAAAATAAGTAAGGTATATTATGGGTGAAATAATCAGTGTAACATCTGACTGTACAATGCTAAGGTATACTTTAGCCTTAGCTTTAACAATGACCTGATTACTAAGCAGAATGCGACCTACATTACACAATTAATACTTCCTAAGGGGCTTACTTCAGTGTCAAGTTGCCTCACAAAACATTACAGTTTTGGTTGTCATACCGCCCTCATCAGGGTTATATCATATCTTTTAGGTACTGCATTACATCAGGAGTTGTTTTAAGAAAAGAAAACTCTATCAGAACATCCAACATCAATTAAAAGAGCTTTTTTCAAAGATTTTGATATCAAATCTATAACTGCTAATATCAGGGTTGAACATTCCCCCCACATTACTTAAGTAATATTCTGATTACTTGGCACAATATGCATACATTAAACAAGGGCATACTTTCCAAGGGGCTTAGTTCAGTTTCAGGTCTCACAAAAAAAATGAACACTACAGTTTCATATCATCCCATCAATTATAGAAATTGTCTTTATCAAATCCTTCAAGACAATAACACAACCACAGTTGAATTTCACACAGATGTGTTGATACTAGTTCTGCTCTCTGTCTGATGTTCCACAGGGGGGTCTTAGTGATGCATACCAGTTTACATCACCATTGTAGAGAGTTAATTGATTTTCCTATGTTACATCTATCTGCAAAGTCCAAACACATTATAACACATTATAAAGCATGGTTCGCATTGATGCTCTCAGTTCTGAACTCAGAGAAATTAAGATTAAAGGATAGATACCTCCTTCCAGGAATGCAAGTCCAGATATTTGAAATCTCCACTGATCGAAGTTTGACCTGTCAATGCCATACAGATCATAGACACTAGCAACTATCGTTAAAATCACCTGTTGTGGCCAGCAGATAAGGATCACCAGCAGAGATGTGGCCAGTAGTCTCAGCAGGCGACTCTGGCGAGTCGGTCTTCTCCTTATTCCTTGAGCTTGACGCCTTGGGACCATCTGGTGTGGCAGCTCTGAATGGGAATGATTGGACTGTGGCACATGGATAGTCACAGTGCCCTCAGTGTCACTGTTTGCCCCAGTAAATGATGTTTCCATCCCTGAAGACGCCTTAGGAAAATGGATATCCGCTGTACAATCAGTGTCAATGTCTGCTTCAATAGTTGACATTCTCAATCCTGAGGACTTCTTTGGCGGATGGATTGTCTCAATATCACCAGTGTCAATGGATGCCCCGGTAAACAATACTTGGCACTGGTGCTGCTTTGGCAATTGTGCTAGAGGTGAAGAGGCATTCAAAGCTGCTTCAATTTGACTTCTCCCTATGAACTTGGTGTTAGAGCTACTTGGGTCCTGTTTAGGCACGTCATCTTGTGATCGGTGTGTGGAGGTGCTTGGTACTGGCTCTGAAGGTGTCATATCCTGCTGCTCTGTGTGTGCTTGCAATACTTTGATTTGTAAAGCTGCACCGTGGGAGCAGGGGACTGTTGGTACAACACATCCTTGTGCTTGGGGCGCAATAGTAGGGGTTGTGCTGGAGTAGCTGACTGTTGGTACAACAGAATTCAGACGTTTGACAAGAATCAGGGTCCATGCCTGAAATACAACACTAAGCACAAAGACAACCATCAAAATACTACAGAAGAATATCACTTGGCATGGTGTCAGGAAAATGTCATTGGTGTTACAAAGTACATCATTCCTTGGTAATGCCTGACCAGTTAAGAAGAAGAAGAAGAAAAGGACCAGAATTAAAGTGACAGCAGCAGTGATTGCCAACTTGACCCGTTGTTGTGTCAGGATGTGTTTGTAGGTGAATGGTCTCTTGATGGTGATGAAGCTGTCCAGAGATAGAAACAACATGCCAGTGGCTATGAAGTATATCATGGTTAGTCCACTTATCAGTGTCCCTGCACATATTTCGTCTTGTTGGATATATGGCCTGAGGAGCACCAATAAGCTGAAGAGTAGATGGGCCCCTGTCAGATAGACAAGAAACCACCTGGTTGAATAGTTCAGATGACCTGATCTCAATGTTGCAATTGTGAATACAAGAAGCAGGTTGGTAAGAAAGATTATCACTGCAACTATGCTTTGGATGACAATAAATATGATCTCATATTTGTCATCAGGCTGCTCCGTGGTGGTGTTCTGGATGTTTGAAGTATTCATGACTAGATTCTCAGATCCTGAATGCCTACCTAGTCTACAGCTTGGTTGAGAAGTGTTCTGTGGTACCTAGGATTTCGTACTCTACTAATGTTGTGTGCAAGTTACTGCTTTATACATGCTTCTTTGACACAGGTAGAACATTCAATACCTGAAATTGACTTAGGGGAGAGTTCCACAAGCTATGTGCTCATCAAGCATGAACCAAGCAACAAGTTATCAGGAAAGATCTGAGCAGTGAGCAAAGGTTCCCCCAACAAGACAATGTGCAGGCACATTATAGATTATCCATGAGATTGAAAGTCCAACGAATGATTAGGCAGTGGTTATTGGAAGGCTACTTCAACTCAAAGAGATGAGTTAAAATGACTGTCCAACCTCATTGGAAAACTTAAAAAACTTAAATTTTGAATATGGCTGACTCTGCGTCAACTCAACCGAAATCAGAAGATCTTCCCGGATGACCATCTCCAATTTCCATGTTAAGTTTTTTTCATATTGCCCTATGTATCCATATTTTCCCCCCAAAATTTCTAAACAAAATTTCAAATAGTTTCAGAGTTCTGGTTCGCTCAGTCAGCGCAGGGTGTCTGATTTGGTAAGAAAAACCTCAATTCTAGCCATTTTCAAAGGACTACCATGGAAAATCCCTCAGGATCACAGGTCCATAATACCTTGGAGAATCCTTTCTTATTGTTTGCCCGTAAAGTTATATTCATATTCAAAATTTAAGTTTTTGATATATATATATAGCATATTATATATATATATAATAACCATTAGCTCTGATATCTTTGAATAATTATATATACTGCTTAATCGGAGAGAAAAGGAAGTAACCTACTCACCGTAGCTCTGATGAAATATTTTAGGGCTTAGGAATATGTATTTGCTTTCTATGAACTTTGTGTAACGTCCCCCAAAGAGATGGAAAATGGAACCCAACATCTTTATTCAAGCTTGTAACAAAGAGCAAGGAACACTAAGAGGGTCCACTGGCCAACCTCCTGTCTCCCAGAAGCCCATGGCGCCTCCTGGTGGATTGAGTGTAGTCCACCTAGCCTATTCAAAGAATTCAAGAATTTAGCTACAGATAGAAACCACATTGCTGGTAAAAGGAGTTTGCCTCCATATATTTTTTTGTATGTGTTTTCCTCAATATCCACTTTGAATTTGGAAGAAATCTTGTTAGGACTAATAGCTCCAGGAGGTTAGTAGTTAACAAGGTGTATCAGGTGGCAACAGTAGCCTGTACACTCATTCCACCAGGGGGCACCACAGGCTATAAATTACCAGTAAAATGGAGCTTTTTTTAATAACCATTACTCAAATTATGCAAAGTTTTAGAATAATCAGAGTTGATGGATGTTTGAGCTACTTTGTTTGATGAGGGACAATGCTAACCTATTGGAAAACACCTACAAATGGACCCTCTTAGTATTATTCGGTCTTTGCTTGTAACAGGTAGCAACAAATTAGTTCATGGCGCCACTAAATTAATTACCGACGTCCACCATCACAAGATCATGTTATTGGCACTATGAAGATATGAAATTCCTTGAATATGTAGGCAGACACCAGGCCAACTATGTACCAGGTCACATTCCTAACAAGCAAGCACAATTAGACTTTTTCCTGGAGATGGTCTTGACACTTGACATGGCATGTCACATATCAATTAGGGTAGTTATGTTTGAGATTCAATTAGCTAAGTCAGATTAAATATGGTTCCTATTTGACACATGCATTGCCATCTTCAGTAAAGAGTGCACCTGTCATAACCAAGCCTTGTATGCACAGAAAAGCGGTGTCTGGCTCTTTAATCTCTTACATCCTTTGTGATTATATTGCATCAATAAAGCCCTTACCACCACTACATACAAGCATCAATGCATCAGAGCACCGATATGAGGTAATTAACATTAGCATTGAAAAAGACATATTATATTTTATTGTACCAGGCAGCCCCTCCCCTCCCCTCCAAGTAAAAGTCAATAACTGACACGTCCACTTACATCTGTGCTAGGGGTACCCAGCTAACAAAAAAACGTTATTTTACATCAAAATAACGTTATAAATTTTACATAACGTTATGTCATACTAAAGAGCCTTAGAAAAACGTTGACATATAGGTTGTGTGGAAATCACGTTCAACTAATTCATAGGGCAGGTGCAAAAAACATAATATCATGTATCAACTTGAGGTTTTCACTATTTTCACCATATTTGAGATAACTACGGCACACATCCCTTGCACTTTTTTGGGATGCATGATGGCCACCATACTTCCGTATACATTTAAAGTTCTTATATGAATGTAAGTATGTTTGCATGTATGTATGAATATATGTATGTATGTAAAATCATTTATATAGACTAAAAATGCATTGGTCGATTTCCAGTTGATGGCTTATGTCTAATAGAGTAGGATAAGAGGTTTGGTATAATCATTGTAAGGACTGATGCTCTTGTCCATATGTATAATGGTGATGGCTGAGAATCAGCTGAGATCATATACTAGGGGGCAAAGTGCTAGCCCCAATATAAGATTGAGAGAGACTAGATCTTTTTCTCTCCTAAATCAATTCGGAGAGATGTTATTAACTCACTTCCAGTCTCATATGCCAGGGCCCTTTGAGCAAGTATGCGCCCACAGCGGTTCTGATAGGAAAACTATCTATTTCCTATTATAGTTATTGGTTATTAGTATTGAAACCCGGCCTTTATTATGACCCCTTAGTTTGGAGATATGAATCCCAAAATAAGTTTTAAGAGGAGAGGTGTTATGGTAGTTATATTTCAAAGAGCTGCAGGGGCTGTCTTGTTAGACTTGAATACTCTTGAAAGTTATATTTCAAATCTTACTGATGTGCTGTCAATAAGACATGCAGGAATTGTCTTGTGAGACTTGGAATATCTTTAATACTCTTGATAGCCTAGCACCCAGCACATTAGCAAAGGGTAGCTTCAAGATATCAGTGAGTAAGTACAGCTCCAAGTCCTAATTAAGCATTACATTACTGTAAGAATTCCTGAGGACCTGTGAGTCAATGTGACAATTTGCAACTCATTCCGGGTATCTTCAACATTAAAGAAAATATCTGACCTACCTATCCTAACCTTTTTAGACCATATTGCCTGAAACACACCTTCATTATTTTTTTCCTTAACAAAGGGAAAGTGAAAATTGCAACTGTTCTATTCTGCAGACACTGATGTCAGACAACAAGGTAAATGACTGGTGCATATGTCCCTGTAGTTAAACAGAAGGTAGTGTATCAGCCTCAAAAAACTAATTATAGGCTACTGATTATATAAGATGACAACAACAACTACTACCACATATGTAGTGCCTTCAGTAGACAGTGTAGCACATCCATGAAATACCAGACAGCTCATGATATATCTCTGATAACAGACAATGTCAGTGACTGTCACACATAGCGTTCTGCCAGGCTATTTGCACATGATCTCCTTTTATTTGTTTGTCTCAAGGTTCTGAATACATTTCGAGAGGTTATAAATCCTTGTTATAAGAGAAATGAATATGTCTCTGGAGACAGAAGATATGTTTCTGGGCTTTTAATAGAAGGTGTTTTCAGCTGAAAATGTGTTATTGGAAAAGGAGATCGTAAGCACATTATCTCCTTTTATAAGAAGAAATTTTGAGGTGAAAAATCCTTGTCTTAGAAGGCCAGAGACATGTCTCTGGTCTCCAGAGACAATAGCCTTCTCTTTTAAGAAGGCATCATCAACAAAACAATCAAGATTGTTTCTCTGAAGTTAGAGAGAGACAAACCCTAACCCTAACCCTAACCCCAACCCTAACTGAAGTCTCTTAGAAGAAGGTATGGCTCAGTCTTCATTGTAATTTGTGGTCAAAGATATTGGTCATATGACAGGATTTGTTCGTCTCCAGGTTCTGAATACAATTCCAGAGGTGATAAATCCTTGTTATAAGAGAAATGAATATGTCTCTGAAGACAAAAGATATGTCTCTGGGCTTTGAATAGAAGGTGTTTTCAGCTGAAAATTTGTTCTGGAAAAGGAGATCATGTGCTCATGGGGTGCACCTGCAGTAAACAGTATAGCTCTGACTAATTACCACTCTCCCAGCAGAAACATACGACAGTCTGAGCTAGCCTCTGCCTTTTTTCCACAAGGTTTTATGGGTATGCTGCCATGATAGCGCCAAATAAAAAAAAGGTTTGTTTCAGGTTACCCTACTGACAGGGCCGACCATACATGTTTTTTTAACTGATTTTAAAGACATTTTCATATTCACACTATTTAGGTTTTACACAGAGCTGACTACAATTTTTACATTCAGAAAATAATGTGAAATAGAGAGGCGGCATGGTACATGCATATTTATGCAATTTTGAACACAATCTCCATCTTCTTACACTTTTTGGGTCAATTTTAATGTAAGTTGAGGGGCTGGCTGGTACTTTTTTGTGAAAAAAAAAGATAAGATAAAGAATATATCTGACATACCGACCCTAGACTCTCCTAACATGTTACCTGAAACAAATGTTTTTTAAAAAATTATTTTGGCCTAACATAGTACATGTACATATGAGTAGCCCCATGATGCTAAAAATCCAGGCAGAGGCTAGCTCGATGTTACGTCACATGCCTCTGCTTGGAGAGTGACTAATAACTTATCAGCAATTTCCAAACATCACTTTAGTGGCATCTATCATTGAGGAGCATAGACGTGTTTGGCAAACCCTTCCTTTGTTATGAATATAGGTTTTCAGGAGCCTCTTATTCAGTTTGCCAGCCTCTATTTAACCTCTACATTGATGTATCACACTTGGAAAACCAATAAGAAGTGTCCAATTATCCTTTTCCATGTATTTTTCGTTTAGATGGTGGCGATCTTGGTTTCAAAAGAAGCTCAAGGTGCTTCTATCTCTTAGAATATGTAGACTCTGTGGTACAAGTCCTTTGATTTTGATTTTTGAACAAAACCTTTGATATTTTGAGCTTAACAGCAATGCTAAATCAACTAGTCTGAAGAGAGACATTGAGTTAACTACCCCCTTTAGTCCAATATTACATTAAACAGATATGCAGGGATACACAGGAATCTCATCTGGAAATGGCGTTCTGAAAGCCCACAACTAGCTTTGAGAAGGTCCTACACATTTTTCAGTACATCTCTATCAAATCTAATATTAGCAATGGACAAACTGACATAATATGATGACATATAAAAAAAAATTATAACCGGCATTTTTCCTAATTGGAATTACTACTGGTTAAGGAATATCCTTAGTAGTGTAATCACCCAGCACTCATTCATGGCCAAGCACAGAGTCTCAAAGCTAAACACCTCTGTAAGTGGTTATCAAAGATAATGTAACCCACCCCTCCGACATTGTTGACTTTTTTTTTTCACTCAATGCTGAAGACCGGGGACTAGTCTACTTACATGGGACTTCTCCTACACCTGGTCATCTACACCCTCACCCCTCCACAGGGTAAGACCACCTATAATTTCCATCCTGATGAGACTACAGTCGAAACCAATGTCATGAGGGTAAAATACATGTAATGTATGATGTCATAGTGCTGGGGAGTAAAATATAAAATATTTACCACCCCTGTGTGTACTAGGGACCGGTGTCAAGGTAAGACACACACTCCCCTCCCCCAGCCTGGTGACCAGTCACCAGGCGGGGAGGGTGTTCTCTCACTCATATTCACAAACACACACATGCACCTTACCCTTACCAAAAAAAACCCCACTGCCACACAGCAGTGGGTTGGGCACACACAACCCCCAGGTGGGAGGGTGCTTAGCTGGGCAGGTCTGCCTTTATAAAGCAGACCAGGCCCCTCTGTGCTTTACACTTGGTCCAGCAGTGGAATCTTGAAGCCTTGTTGGTCATAAATCACAGAAAGTGTGCATATGGGGCTTGGGGGTGAATTGGGGGGTCTGAGAAAAAAACTTGGAGTATCTTAAAGTGTTTTCTTGTGGGTGATGTATAGTTGTTGGGGCAACTGCTCATGAAGTGTTATGAGTTAAATATAAAAACCATTGCTATGGCAACCCCTAGAACCTATATACCCTGGAAATGATGTCCGGGCAAGTGACATTTGAGGTATTTTTCATCATGGGCAGCCATAATAATTTTTATATGTGTTTGATCCCAATTTACATATTTTTCTTGTATAAGTGGGCCCTAAGGGCTAGTTTTTTACTGTTTTAAACGAATATTAATCGGTGTTTCCTTGGCACTGGTTAATTTTAACCAGGGGTGTGACTTGATTCTTTCCACAATTTTAGGTCCATAAATATACATAACTTGTCGTTTATTCTAGCAGGAGTACAGAGTTAGGTAGGAAGTACCAATTATATGAAAGACAAGCCCCTGGTCATACACTTCTAGGCGGTACATTTAATCCTTTAAGTGAATTCATACACTTTAGTAGTATAGTATGTATCGGAATGGGACTATAGTTAAGTACTGTTTATTACTCAATCGACCTGCAGCCAATCAGAGGCCTCCATTTGGTCACGTGACCGGAAGTGACCTACTTAGGGGATTAGTGGTGACGTCACGTGACCTAGTTAGCCAATCAGAGGCCGCCATTTGGTCACTTGACCGGAAGTGACGTCATATGACCTACTTATGGACCGGAAGTGACGTCATATGACCTACTTAGGGGACCGGAAGTGAGGTCATATGACCTACTTTAGGATCACGTGACCGGAAGTGACCTGATGAGTCACGTGACCGGAAGTGACGTCACATGACCTAATGGCCAACCGGAAGTGAGTGACCTCATTGAGGATCACGTGACCGGAAGTGACCTGATTGATCACGTGACCGGAAGAAGAAGAAGAAGAAGTGATGTCACGCGACTTAATGAAGAGATGAGCGTCTTTAAGGGGTCACGCGCTTTAAAATGTGATATCTTTTATTTTGGAGGAGGAGGAGGAGGAGGAGGAGGAGGAGGAGAAGGAGAGGAGGAGGAGGCGAGTCTCTTATTTTTTTCGGTAAACTAATAAAAAACACTACGATATAAGTTTGTTTTTTTTTTCATTTTTTATTGTTTTACGAGCGACTGGAAGTGACTTATTGAACTAGGTAGAAGCGTTCTTTAGAGTGTATAAGGGGGGGGGGGGAGGGGAGGGGAGGGGAGGGGAGGGAAGGGGAGGGGGGCCCCTTTAAGATGCATGGGGAGGGGGCGCTTTTAGGATGCATGGGGCGGGTGGGGGGGAGGGGGGGAGGGGGGAGGGGGGCACTCTAGGGGGGTGGGGGGGGCACTCTAAGGGGCGTTTGTCTCTTTTAAGAAAAAAAGAAAAGAAAAAGATTTCAATCGAGAGACACGCTTCTTCCTCTCGAGAGGAAGAAGCGTGTCTCTTCATTTTTTTTTTGTTTATCACGTGCCTCGATGAGGCGATCAGCTGCGACTGGAGGAAGTGACACTTTAAGAGGGCGCGCGTCTTAATTGTTATGATATTTTTTTTTACTTACTAATAAAGAAGACGTATGAAAATAAAACACAACAATTCACATGTCCGTCGTTCTCGTTGTTTCTTGCTTGATAAAGTCAAGTAATATCGCGATGCCGAGGTCAAACTTTCCCATGTCCTCAGTCAACACTCGAAGGAGTTCAAAAGGTGTACCGCCGGCACCGTCAGCTTCATCTTGCCACATTTTCAACACTCGGAAGGCCCACTCAGCGGGACTTCCTCCGTATTCACATTCTTCAGCGATCTTATCTAACCTCTCAGGCGACAATTTTAAATGGTCCCCCACCTCTTTCCACCTGCTACCTAGACGTCTGCCGAGGGTGCCCAAGTGCTTATGCATCGCGTGCGAGTCAGGGTTTTCGAAATCCAACCCCTGTCTGTGGAGAAGGGACATCCACTGAGCCAACAGTTCCACGCGTCTAATGCGGGTGAAGACGCGACCGAGCTCTCCCCATCTATGACGATGCGGGGTTTCACCCCACCAGACTCGGAACATCGCCGTACACAGCTCCTCCGGTGTCTTGACACTGCGCTCTACTAGAGCATCCATACGGGCGGCGGTAACTTTTAAGCTACTGCCCAACTCTCTCCAACAGCCGCTCAACTCTTTACCTAGTTGACGAAGCAAGGCGTCGCTATAGGCTAACCGCCGCTGTCCTACCTCTCTGTTCTCCCCATCGGTCTGCCTCGCGCGTCTCACGTCGTCAAGCCGCATTAACTTTTTTTCAGGTGGACAAGGCGGTGAAGGCGAGCTTGAAAGTGGAATAGCTTGAGCCATCTCCTCTCGTCTTGGCGGCGGCGGCGGTGGCGGCGGCGGCGGCGGCGGTGGTGGCGGCGGTGGTGGTAGTAGACGTTACTGTGGTCAGAGGAGATATGGTTTTTTTCCAACAGAAATCAGAGCTTTTATACAGAGGGAGTTTAATCCCATTTCCAACAGCACTCCAGCTGTCTAGCGACCTGTCCGCATGACGCTTTTTCAGCCGCTCCGCTCCTTAAGAGCTTAGATGACGAGGGGTATGTCATCGCTATCCGTGGAGACCAGCTGAAAACGGTGTTTCTTCCTCATCCATAGCCTTACCTCCTACCCCCTACCTGAGGACGTCTCCCTCCCTCTGACATTCATTGTAACAAACGTCAGAGGTCAGGTGAAAATCGGATTTTTTTCATGCACAGCCTTAGTCAGCTGTCACCCCTCCCTATTGAACTAGCCGGCCGCCGCCTGGCCGGCCCGGTCTACTCACCACGGCAGGAGGTGGTGATTTTTTTTGTCTTACACTTAAGTCGCTCACCACATGCACACGCCTCTACTCACAGACAGACACGTTCGTCTTAGGGGGGTCCTGCTTCACGCCACACGCCTCCTGTAGTTTTTTTTTGTATACACACTCTAAGCTCATCACCGTTAATCCTTTATACAGCTAACGCGCGCTGAATGGCTGAACAGGGTGGTAAGTGGCTTAGCTCATGACAGTGGATCCCTCAAAAAAAAAGAGGGGAAAGGGATCCAGCTGAAAACGTCATACCTTATGTCTTTGTGAATGGCCGCCGGTCAGTCGACGGCAGCAACCGCTTAATCCTTTATACAGCTAATGCGCGTTGAATTGCTGAACAGGGTGGTAAGCGGCTTAGCTCATGACAGTCGATCTCTCAAAAGGGGGGAAAGGGATCCAGCTGAAAACGTCATGCCTTATGTCTTTTGTTTCTCTTTGTGAATGGCCGCCGGCCAGCCGGCGGCAGCTGAACAGGGTCGGTAAGTAGCTTAGCTCTAGAAGCGAGAAGGCGTATACAAGGGGCTTGGAAACCTCCATTCACTCACTCATTCTTTTGCTGTTCTCTACAGTCACCACCATGAGCAAAAGACAACACCTAGCGCCGTCCAAGAACAAGAAGACTACGCGGAACAGCGCTCGTTTAGCGTCAGTGCCTCCTCTTGCTACTGAAAATGAGACTACCGCCGCAGCCGCTTGGTCTTATCACCCTCCCGCTGTAGCGAGCGCTCGCGGCAGTAGTAGTAGTAGTAGCAGTAGTAGTAGCAGTAGTAGTACTAGTAGTAGTAGTAGTAGTAGTAGTAGTGGTAGTAGTACTACTGGTAGTAGTCGTCGTGCTAGCGACGTTGTTACACTCGCGACGGTACACGTTGCTGCTAAGCGCGCTGCCGCTGCTACTGCCGCCCCGCCTGCTGGTGATCCTCGTGCTGCGGCTGCTGCGGCTGCTGCTGCTGCTGCTGCTGCACTTGCTACCGCTGCGCCTGCTGAGGCTGCTGCGCCTGCTACTGTTGCGTCTGCTGCTGCTGCTGCTGCTGCTGCTTCTGCTGCACCTGCTGCTACCGCTACTACTACTGACGACAACGCTCCTGGCACAGCGCAGTACTGGCAACCGGGTTTTTACCTCCCCACTACAGTTGATGACTTTGATGACCTGCCGCACGTTGCACAGCCCCTCTCCTCCACCACTACATCGACCGACACCCTCGACGCCGCTCGCGCTGAGAGTGACAGCTATTCGGACACTCAGCCCCTAAACCGAGAAGAAGAAGAGGAGGAGGAGGAGGAGCAGCAGCAACAGGGTGAGACAGAGAACGACGCTGACGACGAGGCGTACGAAGAACCCGAAGGGAAAGGGGTGGGCGGTACGTTTTTCGGCTCCCCTCTTCGACCTTTCGACCTCACTTCCACTGCTAGCGCCCCGTCCGGTCCGTGGCGCCTGCCCTCACCGCCACCTTACGAGGGCGGCGGCGCTTCATCTTCTACCGCTACACTCAGCACCGACGGCGTGTGGCTGCTCTGTTCCAACAACGAGGCCTCGGATACCACCAGCGCTGACGCTGCTCCTGCTATCGGTTCTGCTGCTGATTCAGCTCACGCTGATGGTGTTACTCATCCTGCGGGTGTGAAACGTTCTAAGGTGAGTTCCAGAACAACAAGGCCTAGTAAGAAGAGAAAAATACAAGAAAAAGAACGAGATGGACGAGAAGAAGCAGAGAAAACCTTCTCCCGTCTTCTCGGGTTAGAGTTCTGCTTAGACGGAGCTTTGACGCTGGAGATCTGGGAGGACGTGGCTAGACTGTCTAGGAGGCCGCGCTACACAAAAGACGGCCAGGTGAAAGAGGCGTCTCTGACCAGAAGCAAGCGAGTGCACTTCACGGCCGACGCGCTGCGCGAGCTAATAGCACGCATCGCCGATATCCGCGCAGTGGTGCGCATATGCGACACAGCGGCCGCGCAAGGAAGACCTAATCACACCCCCTGGTTCGCAGTGCTGGATGAGGAGGGCGAAGTGTACGCAGCTGTGAGCTACTACAGCGGTAAGAACCTCGTCCACGTGCGCAAGTACGAAGGTCCTGACAAAAAACCCACACAGCAGGGAGTGACGCTGTCCGCCAGAGCGCTCAAAGAGTTGGATGACAAAACAGAGATCATTCTGAAATATCTCGGCATAGATTCGGAATGAGAGACGCTCAACGCTCACGCGCGCACACACACACACACAGCGTTTGACGTACGCTGTATGAGACAGACAGACGGATACACAGACAGCAGACAGAAAGATAAATAGATAGATAGATAGACAGATAGATTGATAGATAGATAGATAGTTAGACGGCTAAGTAGTTGGTAACTGAGTGAAAAAAAAACATGACACAGTACGTATGCGAAAAGTGTTTCAAAATGTTTAAAAGACCGTACAACCACGAGAGACACGTAGAAAATTGTAGAGTAGTACCTAAGTTTTGCCCTCTATGCGGCGAAGGCGATTGCCGAAAGATCGCCTGTCGACGCGAATCTCTGGACGGGGTGACCGTCCCTCCGCGCATATGTGCTGTACCGAACGGGGAGGAAACGTTCACGGCGAATTGGCCTGCGATACAAACGGGCGTTAGGATGCACGGGACTCGCGTGAGTGTAACAAACTTCAGGCTAACAACCGGCGAGTTGAGTGACGCTGTAGATACTATGCGTCGCATTCACTTGACACAAAGATTCAGATACAAAGTGGGTTTCTCGGTAGGCTTACTCTTACAACACAGAGAAGACAAGAGCAAACTGCGCTACTTTCACGCCTCCCAGAACAACGCAACTCTCATACAACCGCTCCCTACTATAACTAATTCAGAAACTATGGAAGAGCTCCTCTCAAAGATGGAAAACACCGTCGCTTGCGAGGAAGTACGGAAACTTTGCGACGCTGACACCAAGTGGCACGTTCTTTTTCCTACCAATTTGAACATTTGCGTTTACATGGGACCGGGGGAATTCCCCATAGGCGGTAGGATCACTCAGGCCGGTCGAGTTGGAAAGAGAAGCGGCGTGTTAGATTTTCCCAACAAGGACAACCTCTGCATCTTCCGCTGCATTTCCTTTCACTTATACAACACCAGCAAGCGCGCTTCAGATTTGTTACGTCAGTTCTGTCCCGCTGCCACACCTGAATCCTTTCCGGGTCTGAACATCCGCGACTTACCCGCGTTAGAGAACTTGTTTGACGTACAGATAGCGGTTTACACCGCGTCGCGTCAAGTGCCGGGGCGGAAGTTGAGAAGACGCGTTACTCTGATCAGACCGCCTTCCAGAACTCTGGCCGCCCGAGGTAAAGTCAACCTACACCTGACGGCGAAAGGCGGTTTGCACGTCTCTCTCGTCACGGACTTCAACGCGTACGCGGGCATATACGAATGTTGCAAGTGTAAGGCGGCGTTCACCACCGAGTTCTTGCTGAAGAGACACAGGAACCAGCTTTCCTCTTGCCGACAAGTCAAGTTGCGCTACGTAGGTGGCATCTACCAAAATTCGAGAACGATTTTCGAAGCGCTAGCAGACTTCTCCATTTTTCCCCCCGACGGACATTCCGGAATCTACCCTTACAAGATCGCCTTCGATTTCGAGGCTTTCTTCAGACCGTGCAAAGAACCGTCGACGGAACACGTGTCCCTGCTGTGGGATCACGTCCCTTTGTCGGCTAGCGTCGCATCCGACTTTCCGGGGTGGGAGGGGCCCGTCTGCTTCGTCAGAGAATCCGACGCAGATTCCGACCCCTTGTTGGACCGAGTTTTAAATCACATAAACGAGAACGCCAAAGTCATCGGGGAAGCTGTGCTAGAACTTTACCGACCGACCTTAGCGAAGTTAGATGCGGCGATAGGTGAAGCTCTCCTGCTGGAGGAGGCGACGTTCACCCCTTCTCCAGGCGGCTTCGCTGCGGCTCAGACCAGACACCCGTTAGTTCAACTGAAGAAGCGTCTTCTGAGATACATCCGTCAAGCTCCAGTCGTGGGCTTCAACTCGGGGCGTTACGACTTGAACCTGATCAAAATACGCCTTCACTCGTTCTTCGCCTCCGGAGACCGAAGAAACCAAGAATTCAGCGTCATAAAGAGAAGCAATCAATACTTGGCGGTTTACACACAGCACACGGTTTTCTTGGACGTAGTCAACTATTTGGCACCCGGTTACAACTACGCGACCTATTTGCGAGCTTTCACCAGGAACGAAGAGAAAGGTCACTTTCCTTACGAATGGATGACGTCCACCAGGAAACTGGCAAACAGAACGCTGCCACCGAGATCGGCTTTCGACAGCGAGCTGACGGGCGTCAAAATGTCCGAATCCGACTACGCCGCATGTCAGAAAGTTTGGTCCAACGAGAAGATGCAAACTATGGAAGACTACTTGATCCACTACAACAACAAAGACGTCAAACCTTTCATAGAAGCTCTGAAAAATCACGCTAAATTTTTCCAAGATCGCGGCATTGACATGTTGAAAGACGGAGTTTCTCTCGCCGGTTTGACTTTACGGTTCGTCTTCCAAAACCTAGAAGACGCGTTCACAACGTTCCCCCAGTTCGACGCCGTCCTCCACGCTCTGATCAAAGAAAATCTAGTCGGCGGTCCTTCCATCATCTTCCATAGATTTCACGAGAAGGGCACCACGCGGATAAGGGAGCACAAGTACGGCGAAGAAGCGAGACAGTGCCAACACATCCTAGGACTAGACGCTAACTCTCTGTACTTGCGCTGCATGAGCGAAGCGCACTGCACGGGCTATTACGCGGTGAGACGGCCCGAGACCGAGTTCAAGCCCGAAATTAGGCAAAGAAACTCTCACAGCGCTTTGGAGTGGTTACGCTTCGTAGAGCACGACCGCGACGTGAAACTGCGCCACGCTTTGAACGGCGGCGAGATGGTTGTAGGCTGTCGGAGAATTCGCGTGGACGGGTTTCACACGGCCTCTAATACGGTTTTCCAGTTTCACGGGTGTTGGTTCCACGCTCACGAGTGCATACCGTCGCACCGATATCAGTGGGCTTCACTGAGAGAGGAGAGACGCGACAGAACAACCACATTAAGCGCTTACTTGAAAGCGCTAGGTCACAAGCTGGTCGTCGTGTGGGAGTGCGAATGGCGAGAGATGAAGCGTCGAGATGAGCGGGTCAAGGCCTCCCAACAACGCTGGAAGGTTGACGCTTTGAAAGTGTCTCGAAACGCGATGAGCGAGAGCGACATCCTTTCCGCTGTGAAAGAGGAGAAAATGTTCGGTTTAGTTCAAGTGGACATCACTACGCCGCCTCACCTACGAGACTACTTCGAAGAAATGACCCCCGTTTTCAAGAACGCGACCGTTTCAAAATCGGACATAGGACCTCACATGTCAGACTTTGCGCAGGAAGAAAAGCTGTTGAACACGCCTCAGAGATGTCTGATAGGGAGTTACCACGGAAAAAATATTCTCTTGGGAACGCCGCTTCTCAAGTGGTATTTAGAGCACGGTTTGATAGTCACCAAAGTGCAGCTGGTGGTAGAATACCTACCTAAACGCTCCTTTGCCGGTTTCGTGGACGAAGTAACGGCGGCGCGAAGACTTGGCGACGTGAACGAGAACGAGAAAATTCTGTCAGACTGTTACAAGTTAATGGGAAACGCTACGTACGGTAAAACAATCTGCAACAAAGAAAAACACACGGCGGTGAGATACACTGACAGTCGGAAGTTCGAACTATTGGCCAATTCGTGGCGCTTCAAAAAGGCGTCCGAGTTGAGTTCCGATCTGTTTGAAGTCGAACTACAACCGAAAACAGTCAACAACAACCTCCCTATTCAAATAGGGTTCATGGTATACCAGTACGCGAAGTTGAAAATGTTAGAGTTCACATACGACTTCTTGGATAGATTCGTCGATCGGCGCGATTATGCCCTTTGTCAAATGGACACCGACAGTCTTTACATGGCTCTCAGCGGTGACACGTTGGATGACCTAGTCAAACCTCGCCTGAGAGAGACGTACTTCAGAGAGAAACGAAAGTGGCTTCCGACAGCGGTGTGCGACGATCACTTAGAGCTTTTCGTGAAGACAAAAACGGAAAGAGTGCGAGAATGGTGTCCGCCGCCCGGCGGATGTTGTGAGAGACGGTACCTTCACGATCTGAGAACTTCGGGGCTTATGAAAGCGGAGTGGGAAGGTGACGGGATCCTAAGTCTCAACCCTAAGACTTACATTTGCTACGATCGAGTCAGCGACACCGGTGAAAGAAAATCCAAAAAATGGAGTGCAAAAGGCGTACAGAAGAAACAAAACCCTCAGGAACCAGACGACTTCTTGGATGTTCTTCGCCAACGAAAAACTCTCATTGCTGTAAATAGAAACTTCAAAGTGGTGCGAAACAAAATGGTCACCTACACCATAGAGAAAGACGGCGTGCGCTACTTGTATTATAAGCGTCGCGTGCATTCTGACGGTGTGACAACGAGTCCTTTAGAGATATGAAAAAAAATAAATAAGCGTGTGCATCTTTTCAAAAATAGAGTTTTTATCAAGATTGAAAAAAAAAGAAATAAAAAAATAAAATAAAATATTGTTGTGTTTTTATTTTCATACGTCTTCTTTTACTAGTAAGTCGCGCAGTCTCTTAAAGCGTCACTCATGTGACGACGTCGCTTCCAGTCACGTGATCCTAAAGACCCTCACTTCCTAAACAAAAAACTTCTTCTTCCGCTCACGTGATCAATCAAGTCACTTCCGGTCACGTGATCCTCAATGAGGTCACTCACTTCCGGTCGGCCATTAGGTCATGTGACGTCACTTCCGCTCACGTGACTCATCAGGTCACTTCCGGTCACGTGATCCTAAATTAGGTCAAATGACGTCACTTCCGGTCCCCTAAGTAGGTCAGTAGGTTACCCAGAATGCACCACTAATCCCCCAAGTAGGTCACTTCCGGTCACGTGACCAAATGGTGGCCTCTGATTGGCTGCAGAGTTACCCAGAATGCACCACTAATCCCCTAAGTAGGTCACTTCCGGTCACGTGACCAAATGGAGGCCTCTGATTGGCTGCATGTCGATTGAGTAATAAACAGTAGTTAACTATAGTCCCGTTCCGATACATACTATACTACTCACTTTTGTTTATCAATACTGATGTCCAACCAGCAGATAATCATCACAACCGCAGCTAGACATACAAGTAGGTCTCCACACAGGAGAAAAACCTAACAAACATACATGTACAAAAGAATACATATAAAGCTTTATACATGATAGTGGCGTAGAATCTCTTCGGGAATTTTTTTTCAGAAATCAGAAATAACTACTAAATAACTGCAAATTGATATACAACTGTGCCTTGACTGTGATACTTCTAGATCTCTGGTGAGTGACTGAACCAACTTTCTCCACACATCTAAAAATGCATGGTACAAACGACCCTTATAAAGGGTTTCAACGGAATACGGGGCCTTTCGAGGCCAATCTGTCAGGCAAAACTTAACCAAATCCTGTATATATATTCCTCTTTCTGGGGGTAGGTCTACCATTTCTGTTAACCTATGATTACAGTGTGGAATATCATGAAGACATTGAGGTGTCACTCGCCCGGAAATGACTCTTTTGAAGGAAAAACACTCATGGCCCCCTCAGGAAGAGGATTACAGAGGAATTCCAATTTTTTTCGGCTATACATACGTTGCCACATTTTTAATGACAAAAATGAACCCATATTCATTATGGGTAATACGTAGGGGGTGGAAATGTTGCTAAAAATTCGCCTGGACATTCCATTTCACAAAATTCAAATTACTTGAAAAATATAGAAAAAATGCCCCAACTAATACAATTTCTGGTCCAGATCTACCGTAGGAACTTATAATTAATTTTGAGTAAAAAATGTGGAACCACACACATCTAGTGTCTTTTCTTTTAAACCAATTCTGGGTAATTTTTAGCCTAATCTAGGCCCCTAAAACGTCAAATATGGATATTAACCATGTAAACCCATATGTAACATCAAAAACTCATCCATCCCGATATCATAAGACAAAAATAACAACAAAAAATGAATATCCTAAGAATGCTGACCTGGGGAACTGTAAAAATCCCATATGCACAGTTTCTTTGATTTATGACCGGTTATCCTGTCTTACGACAGGAACATACGGAAGATGAAAGTAATGTAGACCCGAGGGAGACAAAAGGTTTATGGGTGAGAATTATGATAGGATAACCACTAGTGTGATGTGTGAATTCCAGTAAATTCAAATAACAAACTAGTTTCTATAAACACCACACAGTGACACAGGAGGCACAGGGAACCATTAGTTCCCCTGATTTCCAATAGACAGCAGAGGGCTGTGTACGTGCTCTGTAGTAACAATATGGGTATGACAGGAGAGCCTAATGAGTAAGGTATGCCTCCCAGAACCTGGCCGCACTCATTAAATGAGTCATGCCTGGGGGCACCAGCTCTGGGGAATAATGTATTATAACAGTCCCTGTTTCTTGATGCCTCTGACATATGAGATAATTATATGTAGTATTGCTTTTCTAGAATCCAGATGAGTCTGATGAGGATATATAAGTTAGTGTCATAAGTGTATTTAGAGGATCAAAAAAATGAAATGACCAGGGCATTTATGTAGTAGCTAACCCTTTAAGAGCCGCCCTACTACAGAAAAATCATTTCCATCTACCAGGGACATTGCACATGAATATGTTTCAAGAATAGAAAAATGGCCGCCATGCATGACTGAAGTGTAAACGCGCTCTGCACATTTTCATGGAGATCGACAGGATATACGTGTAGGATCACCATTAGAAGGCACGACAGCGACTATAAAAATTACAAACTACATCTACACGTACCTAAATAGAAGATGTAAGGTGTAGTTAGTATATAATGAAATCGCGGAAAGCGAAGCGGAAAGCGAAGAGCCATGAAGTGGCCAACATGGCGGCAGCTCCCCGAGGAAGAAAAACAGTGCTAGACCTACTACAGGGCTACACTAAACCTGACAATACAACACCACCCGCTGCCTCGGATACTCCCAAGCGACCCAGAACCAAGGAAGGCAGGACCTCAAGGCTGATCAACTACAGCGCCTCTGAGATCTCACCAATCCACAAAAAGAACAGGTACGATATACTGTCTGACAGCGGCGTTGTCAGAGCAGCCATGGCCTCTCCACAGCGTGACGAGACCGACCACTGCGAGTCCGCATTGGCGGGGCTCCCTCCCAGCACCCTCCGCCAACAAAACAGCCCGCCCCCACCAAGCGCCAAGACCACGGGCGGGGGAACAACCGCCGCTCTACCACCCGCAGTATACCAACAACCAGATGTGTCCAACCCGATAGCAACTTTTATTGAGACATTTAATGCCTCGATTCATATTGATCAACAATATCAGATTGCTGACTCCGGATCTGTCTCATGTACAACACGTATAACACCCCCCAACAGCCCGAGCGGTCATGTTTACCATCACCGTGTTGTCCCTTACCACCATGACAATCTCCACCACAACCCACCAGCCATGACGCTCTACCAACCGCAGCGGCCTGTGGGAGAGATCCCAGAGGGCGCCGCCTGCAATCTACACCACCAAGCTTTACCAATACAACCCTCGCAATGTGCTGTATTGGAGCAACCAGGGGCCGCTGGCATGGAGCCAAGTAGGTCATATTTACACCGACCAGCTGCTGGGGGGAGTGCAGATGCACCAAACCCCAACTGATGATAACACAGCGCGGACTGGTCAGCAAGAGCAACCCCTAAATGTATAGCTTCTAAGCATGATGTCAAATATCCAGAAAAACATTGCCGAGAAGTCTGACCTAGAAAGGGAAATGAAACGAGTTACCAGCAATCTGGACACTAAAATCGACGGCATCAGCTCCTCATTAGTAGCAATGGGTAGTCGATTAGCAGCATGTGAAGACACACAGATGTCTAAACACAATGAACTACAGACCAATATCAGGCAGTTTAAAGCAGCCTGTAATAACAACATCAGCGCTGTCAAAAAGGAGATGGAAACCAGGCATAACCAACTCAAGGCCCGCTTTGAAGAACATCTCCGCCAGATGGAAGGTACTGCCCGACCCACCAAGATAGTCCCAAGTGAGTTACTCAAGCCCACTACCACCTCAACTACAGGCACTAACGGTGTCAACAGTGCCACATCCACAGCCACAGCTACCTCGACACCAGCAGCCATAGGTTACTCAGCCAAACTGAAGACTGGGATAACCAGTGCTGGATCCCATGTGTCTACCCTCCCTACTATTCTTCCACTCACAAAGAAACCCTCACCACCTCGTCACTCCAAGGTAAAACAGCAACCCTATAGACCTACTACTTACAATCTTGTAGTAGTAGGCCTAGACACTGAAAATGAGGACAATGATGTATTTCTTACATATGACCGCATCATCGCTGCACTAGGCATACTGGCAGACAGGTCCGACCTCTCATCTGTCAGCCGTCTAGGCCGGCCAGGAGGGTCCTTCATCAGACCATTTCTTATCTCATTTAATAATGAACGAGCCCAATCGGATGCCCTTTATTACAGAAGCAGGGTACAGTCCCTGGGCTACTCAGTTTACTTAAACCCAGATGAAAGTCGTGGCACGCAGGCCTGCAGATACCTACTCAGGTCTGTCTATAACCATATCAGAGACTGGGACCTTGATGTGTATCTAGATGGTGAGGGCATAACAATCAACGAACCTAAACTGCACCCTAAGGTTAAAAATCCAGCAAACTCTGTACAGCATACTGACACCCTTTTTAAGGCCCTGTCTAATCCACACCCGCCAGTATCACATCTAGGGAAGAAAACAACTGACCAAAATCTAGTAAAGAATGCAAGGTCAGCATCCGTTGCTCATGCAACACCCGTATCTAGGAATGCGCCTATACCAAGCGCTCCTATCTTGGAGGTATCAATGGAGGTGGACCTACAACATCCTAGGCCCCCCCCCCATACCAGCCCCCACCCGTCAGCCATCTGCCGACCTGAACCCGTCCATCATACTACACAGCCAAAAATAATTTTCTTACCCCAAGAAAATACTAGAATCAAGATTAAGTTTTCTCGATTCAAGGAATAAACTCATTCTGAGTTTTTACGTTTATCTTGTTTTCAGAAAAGGGAAGCTGAAAAATATATCTTATATTTTTCTAGTATTCTTCTAGAAATAAGTATTCAAGATTATTTTTCTTTAGGAATTTTCTTAAAACTGGTCATTTGTGCACCAAACAAGATTATATCTTATATTCCTGAAATAAGAAAGCTCTATTTCTAGATTTAAGATTGCTATGTCTTGAAAATCTGCTCAGTTAAGAATTAACCTGAAACCATGTGTCCACAGTGTCAATTAGGGCGAAAAGATATGCAAGTATACTCTATTATGTGATGGTTATGACCATGCTAATTAATGCCTTCACCAAATTCCTTCCATTATTTGAGAATTCTATAGGTGTGGAATGTGAGTTCTAAATAAGAATTATTTTCTTAAATTAATAACATTAGTTACATGTTGTGCCACAAGAGGCCACCACTATGCAATACAACTACTTTCTTATCAAACAAGGTATACATTTCTGCCTCAAATTAAGTCCCAGAAGTAGCAGAAGAGGGTAAAAATATGTGGGAAAAGGGGAAATTTGTTAGTGATAAATTTGATGTAAGAACCCTTGTCCCAATGAATGAATTATTATAACTATAGGGAGAAATGATAAGAGACACCATTTGCATGATAATATCATTTAAATAAAGGGAAGGATTACATGTCCCATTACATGAAGTGAAATGACTTTGAATAAAGGTCTGTTTACTTAAACTATAATGTAGCTACAAAAAGCAGCATTTAATCTGATGAACCTCTTTCTGATGCTCTGGCATCAATTCTTTTTCTCTAAGACAACTATTAAACATAATCATACCCCTTTCCCAGGCAAGAACATCAATCTTGTTTATTTACGTGAATAAGAAATTAAAACTTACTTAAGAAAATGGTTTTCTAGAAAAAAGGTCAATTCTGTAAGAAAGATTTTCTTATTTTGAGAAATATGTCAGGAAATATCATCTTGATTCCAGTATAAAATACTTGATTTAAGAATGTTTTCTTGTTTGTTTTTCTTGTTTGTTTTTCTTACTCTAAGTTTATTAAACTCAACCATGCTTTCAAGTAAAATTTTGTTATCCTACGGACAAACTTGTTTTAAGATTATTTTACTTAAAACAAGAAATATTTTCTGAAAATGAGAAAATTATTTTGGCTGTGTATAGACAGTTCCAGTATCTCGCTAGGCATCAAAGCAAGGCCTGTGACCAGCTCCACACCAAAGTCCTGTGAACTGCCTCCCTCAACAGCTCCCCCTACAACGAGGGGTAAACAGCGTGCGACCCCACCTACATCCTTTGTTAACACCCACAAGCAGAGTCAAGGAAACATCTGCATGACACCGATGGGACTGGCGTTCAGCGGCGAGTCAGCCTTCTTATCAAATTTCCACCCTGAGAAAAAAATTCGTCCCATGTAAAAAGGGTTAAAAATCATTTTCTCCTCAAACTAATATAACAAACCCCCACCTATAAGCCGAACCCCCATTGAACCCTTTGAGGACGGAATGATGCCTTAATGAATCATGCCCTTGGTCATCATGATGCATGAATGCAGCCCTGGTGCGTAACTCGCCAGGGCTTCATTCAAGCATCATGCTGACCCTATGGAGTCAAGACACTCCCGACAGGTCAGCATGATGCACCAATGTAGCACTGGCGAGTTATTCACTGAGGCTATATTGGTGCATCATAACGACATATCTTTTAGCAACATCCATCCTTTAAGGGTTAAAGAAAAGAAAATCGGCTAATAGAAATAAAAACGCCAAATAAAATTTGCCAAATCGGCAAGGTCTTACAGTCTTTAGCATACCAGTGTGATGACTGTACATAGGTTAGAATGACATGGCCCTTTCAAGTTTTGTCCCCCCTCCCAGCCAGGACTTGGTTTTTATTATATCCTGCCAATTATCAACAAACCCTACCCCCAGCTGACAATAAATGACTCAAAGCATGGTGTCACAAATAGTGGATTAGAGCTTTCAGACATTCAACCATACACCAGACTGCCATCCTCGTCTTTTGTTAGTTAGGCCACACCAAGTAAAAAAGTTGGTCTATGGATTTTGTTTTCCAAAAATAGGTGCGGTAGGTTTTTTTGTTTTTTTTACCAAATTTTTTTTTGGTCTATGGATTTCAACCTTAAATTAGGGGGGCGGACGATTTTTTTTTTTTTCCTGAGGGAATTTTTTTTTTTTTAACAAACCGATATTTTCTGGCTAACGATGGCAGAAAGGTCCACCAAAAAAAAAAAAAAGTCCTATTTCTCAGAAAATGATGCGGGCGCAGTCCATAGACACAATTTTTTCAAAAGAAATAAAAATTTCCATTTTCGAAAATATGGTGCGGGAAATCCATAGACCAACTTTTTAATTTGGTGTGGCCTTAAATATTAAATAACAATATGCGTATCACATAGACAGTAAAGTAATATTTTATTGTTGTACAACACTAGACTACCGGTACATACTATGTACACAATATACAAAACCGAAAACAAACTTTAAGAGCAATAGTTTTATATACCTGCATTTGATTGTTATAATGGGATATACAAAACACTGTCAGGTCATTCATAAACTTGTCGTCGATGAACTTTTAATATTCATGTAACAAGAATTGAGGTTGATGATGCATAAAACAATGCCTCAGGAATTTTATACGCAGCAACAACTGCAACGAACATTCGAAGGAACATAATGTCTACATGGTTTGTATATTTGAAGGGGACCCATTCCAAACACCAAATAAGTAAGACCTGCTAAGTATTTCTCTTCTTTCTGTAGAAAACATCTTGATACGTCTTTTTAACCACCTCATACCCCTGGGGTTTGAGAATTCTGTCAATTTGCTCAAAACGTTTTCCACCTCCACTTCCATGATGGACCGCATATTCAATTAGAAAAAGGTCAATCTCTAAATGTGAAAATGGGATTGTTTTCAGAATACCTATCTCTGCGCCTTCCACATCCAGAGAAAAAAGGTCAATTTTTGTCCTGTTTATGGCTTTCATCAGTGAGTACAGTGTAAAACACTGCACCTCCTCATACTTCTTGTATGTTATTGTATGAAACTTCTCATTAGCAAGACCACTTGTCATACCCTGTAAACCAAACTTGATTTTTCCTGTTGTATTCTTGTTGCTCAGGCAGGCATTTATACTGAATGCATTCCGTTTTTTTGCTTGAATTCCTCGGAAAGGACCTTTTAGACTCTCAATAAGAAGTCCCGTCCAGTTCCGCTCCCGCTCAAAGAAGAGTGAGTTTGAGAAGACCTCCCCGTCCCACGCGCCACACTCTACGAAGAAACCATCTGTAAATACATCAATGACAAAGTTATTAACTTTTTAAGGACCATATGATGCTTATTGAATTCGACGTAATATGCACCCTCCCCCTTGTAAGCTCCCCCGCCCCGATTTTTCAGTTTTTTCCCCCAAATTAAAAAAATGTATTCCTCCGATTTTGTTACTGTTTTTCACACCTTTGTATGACATGGAGCATTTCACACATATGGGTGAATGGAAGCATTGAAGATGCCACTAAGGTGGACTAGTGGTCTGTAAAAGACAGCCATGGGGGACGCTTAGGCCAAAGGAAAAAGGTATGTTTCAGGTAACATGGAAAGAAAATGTAGGGTTGGTAGGTCACTTTTTTTTTACCCTTAAATTTACCAAAAGAAAAAAGAGGTAAAGATACAGAAATTTCTTCTAAATTGCATAGAAGACGTAGGACCGGCCCTGTTTTGATAGGGTCGGTCAGGTGACCTGAAACAAACCTCTTTTTTTGGCTATATTATAAAACTTTTATTTGAGGTTGATTTTTTCATGCAATTAATTATTTTAACTGTCCAGGTTGCGTATCACATTAAATATGGAGTATTTATACAGCACCATGATACATTCATGACATGAGTCTTCGTGAATGTATCTATCCTGTATAAGCTCAACATGATGCATTGCAGCACTGGCGACTTACACATTTATACATTATGATGCCCAAAGGTCATACTACATATCAACGCACTACGCAGCCTTTAAAGGGTTAGGGAGGCATGGTCCTCAAGGCAATATTTTTCATAATGAGTCATCAATGCAGTAGTAACGAGTAACTAATCGGCGCAGCATTAGTGCATCATGACGACCCTTTGGGAGTATATCAACCTCATGCAGCCATGGCAAGTTACTCACCAGTACTGTATTCATGCCAAAGAAGGGCACAGTGAGTTAAAGCACTACCAAGGCCATAAGTGGTTATACCAAGAGGTGCTGTATTAAAAAAAAGCTTGGAACCTGCACTCACTCCATTTCGACTCTTACAGGACTGACTGTGACCCTACACTGGTCCCCAGTTCCTCCCACAGAAAGGCTCTGGTAACCTCCACTGTGACCTTACACTGTGACCTTACACTGTGACCCTACACTGGTCCCTAGACCCTCCCACAGAAAGGCTCTGGTAACCTCCACTGTGACCTTACACTGTGACCTTACACTGGTCCCCAGACTCTCCCACAGAAAGGCTCTGGTAACCTCCACTGTGACCTTACACTGTGACCTTACACTGGTCCCCAGACTCTCCCACAGAAAGGCTCTGGTAACCTCCACTGTGACCTTACACTGTGACCCTGCACTGGTCCCCATACTCTCCCACAGAAAGGCTCTGGTAACCTCCACTGTGACCTTACACTGTGACCTTACACTGTGACCTTACACTGTGACCTTACACTGTGACCTTACACTTTGAGCCTACACTGGTCCCCAGACTCTCCCACAGAAAGGCTCTTGTAACCTCATCTGTGACCTTACACTGTGACCTTACACTGTGACCTTACACTGTGACCTTACACTGTGACCTTACACTGTAACCCTACACTGGTCCCCAGACCCTCCCACAGAAAGGCTCTGGTAACCTCCACTGTGACCTTACACTGTGAGCCTACACTGGTCCCCAGACCCTCCCACAGAAAGGCTCTGGTAACCTCCACTGTGACCTTACACTGTGACCTTACACTGTGACCTTACACTGTGACCTTACACTGTGACCTTACACTGTGAGCCTACACTGGTCCCCAGACTCTCCCACAGAAAGGCTCTGGTAACCTCATCTGTGACCTTACACTGTGACCTTACACTGTGACCTTACACTGTGACCCTGCACTGGTCCCCATACCCTCCAACAGAAAGGCTCTGGTAACCTCCACTGTGACCTTACACTGTGAGCCTACACTGGTCCCCATACTCTCCCACAGAAAGGCTCTGGTAACCTCCACTGTGACCTTACACTGTGACCTTACACTGTGACCCTGCACTGGTCCCCAGTCTCACCCACAGAAAGGCTCTGGTAACCTCCACTGTGACTTTACACTGTGACCTTACACTGTGACCTTACACTGTGACCTTACACTGTGACCTTACACTGTGACCTTACACTGTGACCTTACACTGTGACCTTACACTGTGACCCTACACTGGTCCCCGGATCCTCCCACAGTTCTAAAGCCTCTGGTAAAGCCATGTAAGTTATGAGGACTGAGCCAGCTGCTTCCAGCATGCATTATGTGCTGGTGGTACCATACATGACATGTCAGGATGTGTGGCGGTAGTGGTGGTCATATCTAATAAATATGGTAGATGTGTTCATGGTGTAGTGCAGTGAAGCCTAGTCTGTGGTCTGACTAATAAATTACTGCATTCACGCCTGGGACTAGAAACAACACATATTATATTTATCAAGTTATGCTATGACTACTAGAGATTTCTAGTCAGAATTTGTACGATATTCATTCAGCTCATTAGCTAAAGGTCAATATCAGCCATAAACAATCCGCCCTGAAATCACCTGGAGTCCACGGGCACTAATAGAGTGTTGGGAGATTCAGTTTCTTCTAGTCAGAATTGCCGATAATATAGGCCTATTGTATGAACTAGAAAATATAATATAATACTCATGTCATGGTACTAAACCATGAGCTTTAGATAGAGCACATACAAAAATAATATTTTAGCAAAATGAAGAGGCTTTGTCAACTCTATATGTATTTAAATGACAATGTGATGAATGCAGATTGTATATGATGATATATGGCTCACTCTCACCAGATCGATGCAACTATTATTTGGCCGTACATGATCGGCGGCCGTACATGATCTGCGGCCGTACATGATCGGTGACGTACATGATCGGTGACGTACATGATCGGTGACGTACATGATCGGTGACGTACATGATCGGGGATTATTGACTGCCCTGACCAGGATAAACCATAGATAAACCTTACCAAGGTGTTCATATAATGTCTGTATTGGTATTTAAAATGGTTTAAATGTGTAAATGATTCTAGTAAGAGTATTTTACATGACATTTCAATGCCGATCATGTACATCATGTGACGTACACGATCGGTGACGTACATGATCGGTGATTATTGACTGCCCTACTCTTTCTGACCATAATAAAACATTTATAAACCTTACCAAGGTGTACATATAATGTCTGTCTTGGTATTTCAAATGGTTTTAATGTGTAGATGAGTCTAGTAAGAGTATTTTACATGACATTTCAATACCGATCATGTACGTCATGTGACGTACATGATCGGCCATTATTTATTGACTGCTTTAATTACCTTTTCTGACCATATTTAAAACATAAATCAATCATAGTGAGGTGTACATATGATGTAGGTCTAAATATGTGTAATCATAGACAGGTCAAGCAGTGGGTAAATAGGAAATTTTACATGACATTCCAAGCCGATCATGTACGTCATGTGACGTACATGATCGGTTACACGTTGAGCCCCCCCCCCCTCCGGCCCCTATAAATATTTTGGGAGTTGTTTTTTTCTAATAAACTCCCCAAAGATACATTACAGCCTGTAGGTATGGTTGCTAGAGTTAAACATCGTAGTGCAGGGGGTAAAAGATGGATTTTGTACTCTGCCGATCATGTATGTCCACCGATCATGTACGTCCACCGATCATGTACGTCCACTTTTTAGTTGCACTGATTTGGTGAGAGTGAGCCATATACGATTTTGATGTTATATCGGGTTACTTGAGTCTTATTGAAAACTCACTACTTCGTTATTGAGTTTTATTTGCCCCCATGTTGCCCTGTGCAGAAACCCACATCTGCCTTTTTTGCAAACCATAGACATTTAATCCAATTCTGAGACAAAAGAGAATTTTGGCCATTTACTGGATTCATTTTAAGCCTCTTTAAAAATCAAGTAATATTCAAAATGATTCTAACTTACCCTAGATTTTTCAACTAGGTATTCTGACACATTTGACTTTCTTTTGGCCTTTAATATAGTAGCAACCTATCTATCACTCATATCAAGTTCACTCACTTGTTTTCTGGTGTAGGATTTCATCAACCTGTAGTGACTGTCCCATTTGTGAGAAGTGTTTCCTCTTTGGATGTGTCAGGTTGAGCGGTCCGGCTGAGGGTGGATAGATCCAGTGAGTACGCAGCCACTGGAGTAACCGTGGGTGCACCGGGTCCGCTAAGCCCTCCTCAAGACCCCTCACCTCCTCAACGGTAAAACCATTCTCCGCCATCTTTGTTTTCTCAGAAGTAACATTATCAGTTCTTGTTGATATGTTCTGCTTCATTGAACTTGGTACTTGGTCCTTAAGGCTTATATCTACAGCCTTTATGGCCTTATCAGGAGGTTTCTGTGTCACAAATCCAAAAGGTGTAGACGGTTTCTGTTGCAGAAAACTGGGCATGTGAATTGGATGTCGAGTAACATAGATACATGCCAGCACCAATACAATAGTAACAATAATCGATGATCTCTTTATGGCCATCATTTTGATAAACTCAAATATTTCTGTCTGTATTATAATTATTTAAGCTATTGTTGACCTCAGAGAGAGGAAGTATGGTCGTTGTCTATGCAATAGAGTATCCTGATGACTTCTATATGTGGTGCGAACCTGAAATAAAGGAGAAACTCACTTGTTCATATTTTTCTCATTGATTTGTAGTTTAAAGCCTTTAATGGTGTGCTGGAGAGTAACCAAAATATTACTGTCTGCATTGCATCGACACATTATGTCAAAATCTGTGTATAGCAATATCATTGTTTCGGCAGACTATCAACCCCATATGGTAAGCATGATGCTTTAATGCAGTGTATGCTAGTTGCTTGCCAGTGCTCATTATGGTCTAGTGAATTAAGGGAAATTTACTTTATTTCTGGATAAAAGTACCAAAGTTGGTTTATAGGTAGATAAATATGTGTTATTGAATTTTTTTCCTTGCTCCAAAATAAAAGTGTCCTGCAACACCATTTTTGGGTCATTTTCCTGAAAAATGTGAAATATGACAAAAACACCCGGGTTATATGGGAGCAATTATCATAGAAACAACTAAAGGAACCTGAAAAATATGGCTTCATGTGATCTGACATTCATCTTGAATTTTTAATGCATAGATTTAGATTTGGACATTAACCTGCATATATAGTTACTAGTTAAGCACATTTTACAGTTTCAATCCTAAATATTTCTATTATAGTTCTTCAAATTAAGATTTCCGCTATATTTTAATGATTTTGGTGATCGCATTTTAAAATAGCTGAAAAACAGTGATAGCATGGACATTTTTTTTGGAGCAAGGAACACAAATTTGGCACTTTTATCCAGTGATAAAGTATAATGCCAATCCCTTCACTCACTAGATTAATAGTGTATAGTGTCAATGTATGATTCATAAAGTCGCTGCCGTAAAGGTCAGCCGGGCTTGACCAGCTGGCATGCTTCACTGCTGATGCATACAGTAACAGGGTGGTGTGTGTTCTACTGCACAGTTAGTATGGGGAGGCTGACTTATAAGTGTGATGGTGCATTGATTAAGGTAACTATGATATTCTGTCAACACACATACATGCTTTATTTACAATACACGCAGAGACAGTTCTGGGTAGCCTGCTTTGTGGCTTTTCCATGAACGGTGTTCTGGAATCCTGAAGAACATAACTCGCATGTAAGAACTGTCGGTTCACAATGAATAAATCAAGCGAGTTCGGAGTATAGTTATACTATCTATATTTTATAAAATACACAATAATCCTGCATACTTGTGTAGTTTCATGTTACGCGTTGGTCCTGATAATCATACTTTTATATTCATCTTGCACTCCTGAGGGATCAGCATCGAAGCATCATCTGCAAGTTACTGGCGAGTACTGCATTGGTGCATCATGAAGACAAATGCACTTTAAGGCGTGAGGTATCATGCCATTCTTAGAGTATTCTCTGTGAATGTGAGTGGTTCAGTCACTCTAAATACTGCATGACAGCTCTACATGGTCGTTGTAGTATATCTTTATGAATTCTAAAATGGCAGTTTTGGTTGGAGATTCTAAATAAATAAGGCTTGTATTGATCTCATGCGGGTAGGTAGATGATGCTGTTGGGTTGCTCAGAAGGAACATGCTGTGATTATTGATTCAGCAGGGGGCCTTTCACAGCATGACCATGTCTTAGCTACATGATAACCTCTCTTTACTATTACCTGTACATAACTTTGATTTGTGCAGCTCAATAAATCCTACATGATTATGACGATAGCTGTTGTGATTATAATCTTGTGAACCGAAAGATTATAATATTGTGTATCACGAGTTCTAGTAACTTCATCTTCATGAAGGGCAGCTAACCTGACTTGTAATGCATACATTTAGATTTGGACATTAACCTGCATATATATAGTTACTAGTTAAGCATCTTTTACAGTTTCAGTCCTAAATATTTCTATAATAGTTCTTCAAATTAAGATTTCCTCTCTATTTTAATGATTTTGGTGACCACATTTTAAAATAGCTGAAAAATGGTGATAGCATGGAAATTCTTTTTGGAGCAAGGAAAAAAGTGAAAGTTATTGGTTCAAACAATGCGTAAAAAAGATTTGGCACTTTTATCCAGTAATAAAGTATAATGCCAATTCATTCCCTTAATTCACTAGACTATTAACTAGAAGTATAACTACATGAAATGCATATTACCTGGTTTCCCACTTGGCTACGGCTTCTCAAGACGACTGTTCCTTAGTATTTACTTACATTACTATAGTACGTTGTAGTGAGTCGGTGCTAGTGTATTTATCTATACCTGATGTCAAGGTGCAGGTATATGTGGTAGATACGATACATGTATGCGCCTGAATTCTTGATATAGGGAGTGATCATTTCTGAATATAAGGGAAATGGGGGAGGGGGGATTGGCGAGAGGGTGTTAACTTTTATGACCTTATGACAGGGGGTTCAAGACCACTTTTTGCCAAACCCAATGAAGGCATAACAGAATAGGTCAAGAGAAAAGGGGTAAAATAGGGTCTGGCCCCGTCCCCTGACTTTCCCCCTACTTTGAAACTACTTACCGCACCCATTGCCTGTTGTTAATTCCCTCACACTCACCTGAAAGTGGATTATATTAGGAGGCACACATAAATAACCAAAACTGACATTGATCATCTATTCATGGCTACCTACTGCATGGCCACACAACACATGAGCCGACTTGTGGTGCGTTAAGGGAAGGTATGGTGGGCGGGGAGGGGGGTACTCAATGGACCATGTTTTATGGGGCCGAGCCAGAGGAGGAAGTAAGCGCCCTGACGGCTGGTGGGAAAACGATGCATAACTGGTTCTCTGTGCTGTGTGTGACAAGGCACAGGGAACCAAATAAAGCCTTCAACAGCACATTACTGACCCCTTTTGATAGTCAGAGGAACTAAATTTGCATGCAAGTTCTATGGGACAGGGCCAGCAGATACTTCATATGTGTAGTTGGATGTATATATGATTTTCATCCAAATGCAGTGTGTCTCCTCTGAGTCTCCGGTCTGCTTATTGAACATCACACATCTGGCTATTTATTTCCAGCAACATGTTGAATATACTTCCACTGATACATGTGTAGAACATGTTCAAAGTTAGCTAATATTAGGGTTTCCGAAGAGCAAATGTCATGTGAGATTTCTGCATCTGTATAAGCTTACACAACTTCAAAATTATACCAGGAAGATGGAAGAGTTCCTAAATAGTGTGACTGTACCAATACAATAACTGCCATATGTAATACAATTGCATTATGAGGTAATTTTGCATAACCTGTTATGGTCATGTCCATGGGACCTAGACGCTTTAGTTCCCTTTTTCTCCACCCCTTGTCAGGTCGCTTCACACCTCCTCTGGGGCCGAGCCTACGCTGAAAACCCAGGGCAACTGAAACTTGTCATATTGACGACCAAGGTTGTCATAACAAATTATGGCAGGTGGCAGTGCAGTCCTATAGGGAATGGTCTATGAATGTAGTTTACAATCCGTGCCCACTCCAAGAGGGCACCCCTTTTATTGTCTTGGTGTATTCTTGATTGATTTAACTAGCATAGCTTGTTATAAATTGCATGCCAGCGGGTAAAGATAATGAATAAAAAGGATATTGAGGACAACTCTGCATTCTGTCACCACTAATGTCTCATGATGACTTGGAAGTTGTCAATACTGATGACTTAAAGTATTCATATTGAGAATACCTAAATCAACAACCTTAAGGTAGTCATTCTAACAACCCAATTAATGTGACTACCTAAGGTCGTCATAATGGCAATTTGGTCTTGATGAATCAGATGCGATGACCTTAGGTCATCGCAATGATGACCTAAGGTCACCACCTTGACTACCTAAGGTTGTCAATTTAGTATTGTTAAAATGACGACCCTGAGGTTTTCAGTGTACAGACCGGGGGGGGGGGGAGAGACGGCATTTTGACTGTACAATATAATCATAAACGCATTGTAAAGAAGCCAATGATGCACTGTCAACAAGTCAGCCATTTAGACAAGGTACGTGGAGCAACGCAACATGACACTGTGACATAAATTCTTCAGTATGTACCCTTCTTGTAAAAGTCTGATCTAGAAAATACCATGAACCATGAACCTTGCATACCCACTGAACCATAAACCCTGCACACCAACTGAACCATAAACCCTGCACACCCACTCAACCATGAACCCTGCACACCCACTCAACCATGAACCCTGCACACCCCCTGAACCATGAACCCTGCACACTGACTGAACCATGAACCATGCACACCTCCTGAACCATGAACCCTGCACACCCACTGAACCATGAACCATGCACACCTCCTGAACCATGAACCCTGCACACCCCCTGAACCATGAACCCTGCACACCCACTGAACCATGAACCATGCACACCTCCTGAACCATGAACCCTGCACACCTCCTGAACCATGAACCCTGCACACCCCCTGAACCATGAACCCTGCACACCCACTGAACCATGAACCCTGCACACCCCCTGAACCATGAACCATGCACACCCACTCATCCAGGAACCCTGCACACCCCCCAAACCATGACCCTTGACTACCCCCGAGCCTTGAACTCTGCACACACCCGAACCATAAACCCTGCAAACCCCCCTAACCATGATTCCTGCACACCCCCGAAACCATGAACGCTGCATTCCCACTCAACCATGGATCCTGCACATACCCTGAATCAGTGTCAGTTGGTGTACTGTCAGTGACTTTGCTGGATGAAATGCTGCATCTTTAGTAGCTGTAGCCTGGGTGCCTTAGTCATCAGCATATCTACCAGCTGGCAGCACCACTGTGTTAGCTATACTCTGATCCAAGATCACGATGCTTCAGGGCAATCTCTGCTACTGCCCCCTGATAGGCACTACCACTCTACACACATCATCACTGTGGGGAAGGGGACTATGGTAACTGCAGTTACCAGATTGCCCTTGACCGAGCCCCATTGTAGCATAGAGAATCAAAAGTGGTGATTACACTGAGTTTATAGCAGCAATATTGTGGCAACAGAGGGATAAAAAGCAACCGGGCGACCTAGGTAGTTTTCCTGGTGACCTGGTACAAAAATAAATGCTACCTGGTGACTTTTCCCCAAAATTGATTATAGGATAAAGAGTCTAAAAAAGCTCTGGGGGCCTTAATTTCGGTGACTTTCTGCACCGCCAGTATATCACGAGTTTTAGAGTATAGTGGATCTGTACCTTTCTGTATCCTGGTTCTGCCTTCAGTGAATAGCTGCAAAAAAACCACCATCCATTTGTGTACATTACCAGTTGACTGTAAATAATAGACTCCCATGTATTTTAATGTTAGTGGGCATGATTACCCTCCTCTGGGGTATGTAGGGTCAGAGCTTACGCTACCTAGAAAAATAAAATGGTTTCTCATCAGCCCATGCATCTAAAAAAACTGCTTTTTCTTTTTTTGGTGAATTTTTGAACATCATGATAAAAATGGGCAAATATCAGCATTTTGGTATCAAATTAAAGCTAATACTGCCAGTAATGCAGTGCTATAGAAATAACTTACATTTGCCCCACTTTTAATGACCAATAAAATTCTTAAGTACTAAAATATTAATTTAGGTTTTGAAAAACATACATGTATTATTTTATGTATTTTTCAGTCCTTAGTGATGAAGACCACTCTTTATTATTTAGTGGCCTCATATCTGACAAACTAATCTCACCAAGTAGTCTCCACCAGCTGCGCTATAACAACCTATTCACATATCCGCTCATAGTCCCATCCCCTCCTATCATAATGCCAGTCTAAGAATACCCCTCTCCAAGCATGATTCTGCTGATTACTTACCAGAGGAGGCTGTGCAGGATGTGCTTGAGGAGTGATGGCCTGCTGGTAGTCCCGCAGTAAAGGGCTGCCTGCGGGTCCTGGTCCTGATGAGTGGGGGGTGCTCCATTACGTGAGGGTAATCAGTTGTCATTTGTGGGTAGATATACTTTATACTACACTTGGCTGAGGGAACAAAAGAAATGGCCTGACTGTATATGACATGAGAAACACTGGTGTGTGGCATAGGTAAATTAAAGCATGCTATAGCTCTGCATGCATTATATTGGCCTAGTCGTGGCTGAGTCTACTGGTCTGTTACTCCTGGTCCGCCTAGACTGTCACCAATAAAATGCATACAGAGATATAGCTGTGGTTTAACTACTACATACATGACCTGGTTGTTTTATTATTTCCATCCTTATGATTAATAGTAACTTATACATCCTCATTACACTCAACTGGATTCTCTAGTAAAGTAATGCTACATGTAATCACCTCATATGTCAGAGACATCCAGAAACAGGGTCAGTTGTATTACATTATTCCCCAGAGCTGGTGCCCTGAGGCATGACTCATTTACTGACTGTGGCCATGTTCTGGGAGGCATACCTTACTCATTAGGCTCTCCTGTCAGACCCATCTTGTTACTACAGAGCAGGTACACAGCCCTTTGCCATCTATTGGAAATCAGGGGAACTAATGGTCCCCTGTGCCTCCTGTGTCACCTTGTGGAGTTTATAGAAACTAGTTTGATATTTGAATTTACTGGAATTCACACATCACACTAGTAGTTATCCAGCATGATTCTCACCCATAAACCTTCTATCTTTCTCAAGTCTCTATTACTTTCATATGACATCATTTTATATCAGTTTGTCCATTGCTAATATCATATATACTGAAAAATGTGTAGGACCTTCTCAAAGCTAATTGTGGGCTTTTAGAAACCAATTTCCAGATAAGATTCCTGTGTATCCCTGCATATCTGTTTAAAGTAATGTTGGATTAAAGGAGATAGTTAATTCAATATCTCTCTTCAGACAAGTTGATTTAGCATTGCTGTTAGGCTCAAAATATCAAAGGTTTTATTCATTGTGTGATAAAATCTACATCTACATATTCACACCTCCTTTTGAAACCAAGATGGCCGCCATCTCAACATAAAATACCCGGTGAAGAACAATTGGACACTTCTTACTGGTTTTCCAAGTGTGATACTTCAATGCAGAGGTTAAATAGAGGGTGGCAAACTGAATAAGAGGCTCCATTTACAACAAAGGAGGGTCGGCTAAACACGTCTATGCTCCTCCATAATAGATGGCACCAAAGTGATGTTTTGAAATTATTAGTCACTCTCCCAGCAAAACAGAAGAGGCTAGCTCATGATCAGACTGTCGTATGTCTCTGCTGGGAGAGTGGTAATTAGTCAGAGCTACACTGTTTACTGCAGAACGTTATGTGTGACAGTCACTGACATTGTCTGCTATTTCATTGATGTGCTACACTGTCTACTTCATATGTGGTAGTAGTTGTTGTTGTCATCTGATATAATCAGTAGCCTATGATTAGTTGTTTCAGGCTGATACACTACCTTCTGTGTTTCTACAGGGACATATGCAGCGGTCATCAAGCTTGTTGCTTGACATCAATGTCTGCAGAATAGAACAGTTGCAATTTTCTCTTTCCCTTTCATTAAGGGCGGCATTATGCCTTAATGCAGCATGTCCTTGGTCCTCATGATGCATGAATGCAGTTTTAGTGAGTAACTAGCCAGGGCTGCATTTAATCATCATGCTGTCCCTACTGGGCTGAGACACTCCTGAAGGGTCGGCATGATGTACCGATGCAGGCCCACTGAGTTACTCACTGGGGCTGCATTAATGCATTATGACGACAAATGTCATATTTTAGCCACATACATTTTTAAAAGGTTAAGGAACTAAAGGTGAATAAACAACAACCCATATGCATTTCATTACAGGAATAGAAAAAAGCCGTTGAAGGAGCATATCATATTGTGCATGAAGCTAGTTATCTAGATATTTATTACATAATGCATGGCTTTGAGATAAAAACCAAAGCTCAGAGTGATAGATCAGTGTCTAGGCTTCTGCTTAGTATGCTCCCTTTTATCAGCAACCTAACACAACATTCGGAAACGCATTTTGCTATGTCTCCATGAAAGTATTTGATGAATGTTTCAGATTCAGTGCATGGACGCTGAATTAATATAAATGACTGCAGTTTGCAAATCAGCAAGTGTATGGATTGAAATGGTTCCTTTCTAATGGTACCATACATAACATATACTATACTGGCACTATATATATGGTACATAGTATTTAAATACTTAAATACACTGATGCTGGTGGGCAGGCCATTATATTAGTAAGCCCTAGATGGTGAGTACAAATAAAGTTTATTAAGGCCGTACTAAATTAGTAGGTATGCCCTCAACCTAATCACATGTTTGTGATGTGACACATGGGTGTGTGTGGTTGTATGACACAACATCTATATGAGGTAACAGCTGTTTGTATGGTTGTAGGCTAGCAGTACTAGTTTGTATGGCTGTAGAGTAATGCTTCATACTTCATAATTATATTGTTCTAAGATAAGAAACTCTGATTGTAAGGATGTACTACATGCATGATATGTGGTATGGCTTTAGGGAAACATTATGTGTCTTGGTCTTGGGTACCATTGTACATTTGTATAGTTCTCATGGGGGATGTTTGTACAGTTCTAACCCCAGGCAGCCCAAAGGCCACCAGATAACCTTACAAGGCCCCTGGCGAGGGCCAAGGCTGTTCCAGGAATCAATCCTCCTACCTTCCTCTTTCATCTTCTGCTTCGCTAACTGCATGTGAGATGTTGAAGCCCCAAGTGGTGAAACCAATTTGCTGCTGTTGATGGAAATCCTGTTTGGCTGCAAAGAAAGAGGATTCCAGACTCAGCTGACAATTTTGTTAAAAATGTAAAAGACAATGCAGTAAACCAGTATACAAAATATATAAGTATACAGTAAGACAAAACCACTTTATTGCCTTCAACATACAAAAGAATAATTTCAACTTGTCAAAAGATTAATATCAAGATAGCTGCAGGGATAGACCACCTGAAATCCATTATGCTTGACCCTGCCTTAATTACATTCCCTGTGCTACCAGACAGTCCTCGAATCAAGACAATCTGTTTAGGGTCCAACATACCAGCATCTAGTAGAGATTTCTAAGCTCCCAAGGACATTAAGATTGTCCATCTTTAGACCTGTATGAACAATAACCTCTCAAGATAGCTGGAAGTACACCCAAAAACTCCAGAAATGTTTTTTTATCGCAAATATCAATGGAAATCACATATTTCACTAACAGATTAGCAGTCTCAAGGATGCTCTAACAAAAACAAACTATGTCACATGAATAGCCTGAATGACATCTATGATATGGATGCAATAAAAATTAACAGCCAAGTCTGACTACTGGTTGGTATTAAACTTGACAATCCTACAGAAAAACTACAATGTTCATTTAAAATATCAATGGTTGATCTTGACTATCTGCAAGAGTGAAGACTTTGTAAAATTTAGTTTTTTAACCCTCTCACCGCCAGAATTCTCTGTCATTTTGCCAAAAATTTGAAAAAAATATAAATATCAAAAATTGAAATGAGGTTTTAGTATAGGTACTTCTTTCACTTTCTTCGTAAACATGAATGGAATGTAGGATGTGAAAGAGGATGTCATAGGCTTTAATATGATACCAAACATGAGGTGCTTCGACTAGGACTTGTAAGAAAATATTTTCATCAATTTTGAGTAATATTTTCTTGTTCAGCTCAGTGAATAAGGTGCCCTGGCCGCTATATATAAATAAGGCACGCTCATTTTCATTTGAAAGTACAAAATGAGCTGTCAGTTTAATGTGTATTGGAGAATGGTTGCCATCATGCATCCTAAAAATGCACAAGAGATATGTGCCGTTGTTATTTCAAATAAGGTAAAATTAGTGAAAACCTCAGTTGATACATAATATCATGTTATAAGAAGTGTTGAATGAAAGCAAAAAACATGAGCTGTGTCAATTGTCTGTTCTCATTTACCTGTCATGCACCTACCCTATGAAATTAGATTTGAATGTGACATGACTCACAGACCCCCTACCCCTTGTACAGATATGAGAGTGAGCCGTCAGAGATTTACTTTTACTTGGTGGGGAGGGGCTGCCTGGTACAATAATATATAATATGTCTTTTTCAATGCTATATTAAAAACCTTATATCGGTGCTCTGATGCATTGATGCTTGGATGTAGTAGTCTCTTCATTAATGCATTATGATCACCAAGGATATGGTGGAATAAAGCACTTCTTTAAGAGCCAGACACCTTTTTTCTGTGCATAAGAGGCTTGGTTATGACAGGTGAGCTCTTTACTGAAGATGGAAATGCAAGTGTCAAATAGGAACTATGTTTTACCCGACTTAGCTGAGTGTTAATTCAGTGTGAAAATATTTTCACACGGTCCCAATTGCCATGTCAAGACCACCTGCGGGAAAGAAAAGTCTCATTGTGTTCTTTGTTACAAGCTTGCATAAAGATGTTGAGTTCTATTGTCCTTCTCTTTGGGGGACATTACACAAACTGTATAGAGAGAAAATACATATTCCTAAGCCCTTAAATATCTCGTCAGAGCTACAGTAAGTAGGGTATTTCATCTCTCTCCTAATGAACAGTATGTTTATAAAAAGATGTCAGAGCTAATGACTATAATCTAATATTCAATATTTAGGTTTTTTAAAGTTTTCCCATGAGGTAGGACAGTCATTTTAGTTCAATTCTTTGAATTAAAGTTGCCCTCCAATAACCACTCCCTATAATTATCCATTGGACTTTCAATAGAGACAACATTCTCATGAATAATCTATAATCTGCCTACACATAGTCTTGTTGAGGGAACCTTTGCTCACTACTCAGATCTTTCCTGATAACTAGTTGCTTGTGCAACTCTCCCCAAAGTCAATTTCAGGTATTGAATTTTCTACCTGTGTCCAAAAAGCAGTGTATGAAGCAGTGCCTTGCACACAACATTAGTAGAGTACAAAACACCCTATGTATCATAGAACACTTCTCAACCAAGCTGCAGACACCGTAGGCATTCAGGATCCGAGAATCTAGTCATGAATACTTCAAACATCCAGAATACCACCATGGAGCAGCCTGATGACATATATGAGATCACCTTTATCTTCATTCAAAACATACTTGCAGTGATACTCTTTCTTACCAACCTGCTTCTTGTATTCACAATTGCAACATTGAGATAAGGTCATCTGAACTATTCAACCCGGTGGTTTCTTGTCTATCTGACAGGGGCCCATCTACTGTTCAGCTTGATGGTGCTTCTGAGGCCATATATCCAACAAGATGAAATATGTACAGTGATACTTACAAGTGGACTAAGCATGCTATACTTGATAGCCACTGGCATGTTGTTTCTCTCTCTGGACAGCTTCATCACCATCAAGAGACCATTCACCTACAAACACATCCTGACACAACAACGGGTCAAGTTGGCAATCACTGCTGCTGTCACTTTTATTCTGGTCCTTTTCTTCTTCTTCTTCTTAACTGGTCAGGCATTACCGAGGAATGATGTACTTTGTAACACCAATGACAGTTTCCTGACACCACGCCAAGTGATATTTTTCTGTAGTATTTTGATGGTTGTCTTTGCGCTTAGTATTGTATTTCAGGCATGGACCCTGATTCTTGTCAAACGTCTGAATTTTGTTGTACCAACAGTCAGCTGCTCCAGAACCACCCCGACTATTGCACCGCAAGCACAGAGATGTGTTGGACCAACAGTCCCCCGCTCCCTAGGTGCAGCTTTAAAAACTAAAGTATTGCAAGCACACACAGAGCAGCAGGATATGACACCTTCAGAGCCAGTACCAAGCACCTCCACACACCAATCACAAGATGATGTGCTTAAACAGGACCCAAGTAGCTCTAACACCAAGTTCATAGGGAGAAGTCAAATTGGAGCAGCTTTGAATGCCTCTTCACCTCTGGCACAATTGCAAAAGCAGCACCAGTGCCAAGTAGTGTCTACCGGAGCACCCACTGACACTTGTGACATTGAGACAATCCATCCGCCAGAGATGTCCTCAGGATTGAGACTGTCATCTATTAAAGCAGACATTGACACTGATTGTACAGCGGATATCCATTTTCCTAAGACGTCTTTACGGATGGAAACATCATTCATCAGGGGAGACAGTGACACTGAGGGTACTGTGACTATCCATGTGCCACAGTCCAATCACTCCCATTTAGAGCTCCCACACCAGATCGCCCAAAGGCATCAAGTTCAAGAAATAAGGAGAAGACCGACTTGCCAGAGCCGCCTGATGAGACTACTGGCCACATCTCTGCTGGTGATCCTTATCTGCTGGCCACAGCAGGTGATTTTAACGATAATTGCTAGTGTCTATGATCTGTATGACATTGACAGGTCAAACTTCGATCAGTGGAGATATCTGGACTAGCAATCCTGGAAGGAGGTTTCTATCCTTTAATCTTAATTTCTCTGAGTTCAGAACTGAGAGCATCAATGCGAACAATGCTTTATAATGTGTTTGGACTTTGCAGATAGATGTTACATAGGAAAATCAATTTACTCTCTACAATGATGATGTAGACTGGTTTGCATCACTAAGACAGGCCAAACTCCCCTGTGGAACATCAGACAGAGAGCATAACTAGTTTCAACACATCTGTGTACAGTGGCCCAGAAGGGCCAAAAAATAGAAAAGTGAAAAGTGGAAAGTGAAAATCAAAAAGTGAAAAGTGAAAATCAAAAAGTGAAAAGTGAAAATCAAAAAGTGAAAAGTGAAAATCAAAAAGTGAAAAGTGAAAATCAAAAAGTGAAAAGTGCAAACCTAAAAGTGAAAAGTGCAAACCTAAAAGTGAAAAGTGCAAACCTAAAAGTGAAAAGTGAAAATCAAAAAGTGAAAAGTGAAAATCAAAAAGTGAAAACCAAAAAGTAAATAGTGGTTTGAGGTTTGAGGTTTGAGGTTTCCACTTTCAGTGTCACGCTGTCAATCTGTCAACAGGTTGTGACAGGTATCTTTTAGCATTGGGTCAGAATTTCCAAAAATGTGATTTTCGGGAAATTGGCAGAAAAAGCGAGAAAAAAGGTCAGAAATGAAAAAAGTCAATTTTTTCCGGGAAAATGTCCAATTGGGCGAGAAAAATGGTCAGAATTTCAAAAAATGTGATTTTCGGGAAATTGGCAGAAATGGCGAGAAAAAAGGTCAGAAATGAAAAAAGTCAATTTTTCCCGGGAAAATGTCCAATTGGGCGAGAAAAATGGTCAGAATTTCAAAAAATGTAATTTTCGTGAAATTGGCAGAAATGGCGAGAAAAAAGGTCAGAAATGAAAAAAGTCAAATTTTTCCGGGAAAATGTCCAATTGGGCGAGAAAAATGGTCAGAATTTCCAAAAATGTGATTTTCGTGAAATTGGCAGAAATGGCGAGAAAAAAGGTCAGAAATGAAAAAAAGTCAAGTACACTTTTTTGGTACCTTATTTCTGGGCCATTTCCCAGGGCCTATAATTCAGAAATTGCTTGGGTTGAGCATGTGTCCTTCTCTGAACTGGTTTTATGGGTTACTAGCATGAGGCAAATGTAATATCTAAGTGTATAATATAGAATTTCCCATTTTGCTATGTGGTCAAACTTGGGAAATACACCTTTCCCTTTGAGCATGAAGGTAGGTTCAGAGAGTTCTCCCACCAGTATTTGTCATGACAATTGGGCCATAATTAATTTTCGGTGTCTATATAACTATGTCAATAGGCATATGTGTTACCATAAGTAAACCAAGATTATTTAGGGAAATATGACTGTCTGAAAATGACACAGAAATAGAATTGGCACTTTTGACCCCCAAATATAGCCATGTGGGATAGGTGAACCCAAACCAGAATATGATATTATATTTGAAAGAGCTATATTATCTCCCCCTCACATTGATGTAAGAAAAAAGCTGGGTTCTCATTTCCTTCATAATGTAATCCAATGAAAAACACTGATTTTCCTTGAAATTGACAATGAGGACATGTTTAGGTAGCTCTCCTATCAAAAGTAGTTTTCATGAAGTGTGCCTATTTTGGTTTCTGTATCTACCTCAAATTGTCAAAAGGCATGCGCAATACTATATCAGTGAAATATGCTTCATTCAGAAAACATTACTGAAAATGGCTGAGATGTGAAATTGACACTTTTGAAAAATTAGTGGGAAATTGGCAGAAATGGTGAGAAAAAAGGTCAGAAATGAAAAGTGTATTTATAAATAACCTTTTTTTCTCGCCAAATATGCATATATATTTCCTGGAAATCTCATATTTTGAGGTTTTGACCATTTTTCTTGCCCAATTGGACATTTTCCCGGAAAAAATTGACTTTTTTCATTTCTGACCTTTTTTCTCGCCATTTATAGATGCCAATTTCCCGAAAAATCTCATTTTTGGAAATTCTGACCCAATGCTATATCCTTAGCACTGCCATAGCGGGCCAATGTGTATAGTAAAAAGGGCCCCCTGAAAGCCAAGATTTTGCGTTTGCATTGGAAACAATACGCTATGGCAGTGCCCCTCCAGAAAGTACCGGCAGTCCTAAGAATAAGAGGCTGTCACAACCTGTTGACAGATTGACAGCGTGACGCTGAAAGTGGAAACTTCAAACCTCAAACCTCAAACCTCAAACAACTTTTTGGTTGTCACTTTTTGATTTGCACTTTTCACTTTTTGATTTGCACTTTCACTATTTCTGTCATTTTCAGACAGTCATATTTCCCTAAATAATCTTGGTTTACTTATGGTAACACATATGCCTATTGACATAGTTATATAGACACCAAAAATTAATTATGGCCCAATTGTAATGACAAGTACTGGTGGGAGAACTCTCTGAACCTGCCTTCATGCTCAAAGGGAAAGGTGTATTTCCCAAGTTTGAGCACATAGCAAAATGGGAAATTCTATATTATACACTTAGATATTACATTTGCCTCATGCCAGTAACCCATAGAACCAGTTCAGAGAAGGACACATGCTCAACTCAAGAGATTTCTGAATTATAGGCCCTGGGAAATGGCCCGGAAATAAGGTACCAAAAAAGTGTACTTGTTTTTTTTTCATTTCTGACCTTTTTTCTCGCCATTTCTGCCAATTTCCCGAAAAATCTCATTTTTGGAAATTCTGACCCAATGCTTTAAGATACCTGTCACAACCTGTTGACAGATTGACAGCGTGACACTGAAAGTGGAAACTTCAAACCTCAAACCTCAAACCTCAAACAACTTTTTGGTTGTCACTTTTTGATTTGCACTTTTCACTTTTTGATTTGCACTTTCACTATTTCTGTCATTTTCAGACAGTCATATTTCCCTAAATAATCTTGGTTTACTTATGGTGACACATATATGCCTATTGACATAGTTATATAGACACCAAAAATTAATTATGGCCCAATTGTAATGACAAGTACTGGTGGGAGAACTCTCTGAACCTGCCTTCATGCTCAAAGGGAAAGGTGTATTTCCCAAGTTTGACCACATAGCAAAATGGGAAATTCTATATTATACACTTAGATATTACATTTGCCTCATGCCAGTAACCCATAGAACCAGTTCAGAGAAGGACACATGCTCAACTCAAGAGATTTCTGAATTATAGGCCCTGGGAAATGGCCCGGAAATATGGTACCAAAAAAGTGTACTTGTTTTTTTTTCATTTCTGACCTTTTTTCTCGCCATTTCTGCCAATTTCCGGAAAATCACATTTTTGGCAATTCTAACCATTTTTCTCGCCCAATTGGAAATTTTCCCGGAAAAAATGAGACTTTTTTCGTTTTTGACCTTTTTTCTCGCCATTTCTGCCAATTTCCCGAAAATCACATTTTTGGAAATTCTGACCATTTTTCTCGCCCAATTGGACATTTTCCCGGAAAAATTGACTTTTTTCGTTTCTGACCTTTTTTCTCGCCATTTCTGCCAATTTCCCGAAAATCACATTTTTGGCAATTCTAACCATTTTTCTCGCCCAATTGGAAATTTTCCCGGAAAAAATGAGACTTTTTTCGTTTCTGACCTTTTTTCTCGCCATTTCTGCCAATTTCCCGAAAATCACATTTTTGGCAATTCTAACCATTTTTCTCGCCCAATTGGAAATTTTCCCGGAAAAAATGAGACTTTTTTCGTTTTTGACCTTTTTTCTCGCCATTTCTGCCAATTTCCCGAAAATCACATTTTTGGAAATTCTGACCATTTTTCTCGCCCAATTGGACATTTTCCCGGAAAAAATTGACTTTTTTCTGTTTCTGACCTTTTTTCTCGCCATTTCTGCCAATTTCCCGAAAATCACATTTTTGGAAATTCTGACCCAATGCTAAAAGATACCTGTCACAACCTGTTGACAGATTGACAGCGTGACACTGAAAGTGGAAACCTCAAACCTCAAACCTCAAACCACTTTTTACTTTTTGGTTTTCACTTTTTGATTTTCACTTTTCACTTTTAGGTTTGCACTTTTCACTTTTAGGTTTGCACTTTTCACTTTTAGGTTTGCACTTTTCACTTTTTGATTTTCACTTTTCACTTTTTGATTTTCACTTTTCACTTTTTGATTTTCACTTTTCACTTTTTGATTTTCACTTTTCACTTTTTGATTTTCACTTTCCACTTTTTGATTTTCACTTTCCACTTTTTGATTTTCACTTTTCACTTTTCACTTTTCTATTTTTTGGCCCTTCTGGGCCACTGTATCTGTGTGAATTTTATCTGTCGTTGTGTTATTATCATGAAGGATTTGATAAAGACAATTTCTATGATTGATGGGATGATAAGAAACTGTAGTGTTCTTTTTTTTGTGAGACCTGAAACTGAACTAAGCCCCTTGGAAAGTATGCCCTTGTGCAATGTATGCATATTGTGCCAAGTGATCAGAATATAACTTAAGTAACGTGGGGGGCATGTTCAACCCTGATATCAGCAGTTATAGATTTGATATCAAAATCTTTGAAAAAAGCGCCTTTAATTGATGTGGGATGTTCTGATAGAAATTCTTTTAAAAATCCTGTATATGAAACCTTGTTATCCATCAGCTAATCTGATATCAAATATTAAATTTTTTTTTTTCGTTTCAATGAAATATTGAAATCATTCAATGCGGTCACTAGCATTATGGTATTGTTGTACACAGAGTGTAGTAGAATAATTAGATGTTGTATTAATGATTTAACCCATAATACACTTCAATTATGTTTTGCAACAACTCCTAATGTAATGCAGTACCTAGAAAATACGATATAAACCTGATGAAGGCTGTATGACAACTGAAACTGTAATTTTTTGTGAGGCACTTGAGTCTGAAGTAAGCACCTTAGGAAGTATTCACTTGTGTAATGTAAGTCACATTGTTCTCAGTAATCAGGTAATTGTTAAAGCTAAAGCAAAAGTACCTCTTTGCATGGTTCAGTCAGATGTTACACTGATCATTTTACCCATAATGTACCTCACTTATGTAGTGTGTGAACAACTTATGGTGTACTACAGTACCTATAATCATATTTGATTTACCCCTGATGAGGGCTGCATGACAGCCGGAACTGTATTACTTAATAAAATTTCTTGTTTAAAAAACAACTTGGGAATCTGGTTATGTTGTATATTTTTAGAAAATGAAAATTTTGAATATCAATATGAATACATGAAATAATGATGGAAGCAGAGTTCTTTTTATTGAGATGGCAAGCTAGCAATGCATGGTTTTGCGTATATTGAAGGATGCATAGATATGCAGATAACATATTTGAGAGTTATAGTAAAGGTTTCAGTAGCACACCCTCCTGGCTGATAAGGAAAACATTAAGTGCATTCTCACAAATATAATGAGACTGATACCCCAGGTTGCTTTTCTGATAGTCTTTTTTCCAGTACTGTACCTTCCTTTACCAGTTACATTTGAACCTTCATACAGGTTCTCACAAGATTCTCCATCTAAGAACTCTCAGCCTTCCTACACTGATAATAATAGACCTGGAAATGTTAGTCACTACGGACTACGTTTCTATAGTCACGTGAACGTAGAAAAAACGGCTATACCTAGTTAGTCACCTATGTCTAATGTAAGTTAGTCATATAGTCAACCTATAGTCAGCCATTAAATCGGCTGATTGGACTATATAGTCAAGTGACTATGAATTTAATGGTTTCATGGTCTAAAGTAGTCACTATGACTAATAGATGTAGTCAATCATGAGAAATAAGGGAAAGGCAGGTCAAGCTTTGTCCTGCTCTAGGATAGGATAAAGCTAGGGGAGAGGCTAGGATAGGGTAGGGAAAGGGACAGGCTAGGATAAGACATGACAGGGGACAGGCTAGGATAGGTAGGGCAGGGGATAGGCTAGGATAAGGTAGGACATGGGACAGGCTAGGATAAGACAGGGCAAGGGGCAGGCTAGGATAAAGCAGGCCAGGAGACAGGCTAAGATAAGGCAGGGCAGTGAACATGCTAGGAGAAGGCATGGCAGGGGACAGGCTAGGATAAGGCAGGGCAGGTGACAGGCTAGGATAAGGCAGGCCAGGGGACAGGCTAGGATAAGGCAGGGTAGGTATAGGCTAGGATAAGGCATGACAGGGAACAGGCTAGGATAGGTAGAGCAGGGGACAGGCTAGGGCAGGGCAGGGCAAGGGACAGGCTAGGAAAAGGCATGGCAATGAACATGCTAGGATAAGGCAGGGCAGGTGACAGGCTAGGATAAGGCAGGCCGGGGGACAAGCTAGAATAATGCATGGCAAGGGACAGGCTAGGATAAGGCAGAGTAGGTATAGGCTAGGATAAGACATGGCAGGGGACAGGCTAGGATAGGTAGAGCAGGGGACAGGCTAGGGTAGGGCAGGTCAAGGGACAGGCTAGGATAAGGCATGGCAATGAACATGCTAGGATAAGGCAGGGCAGGTGACAGGCTAGGATATGGCAGGCCAGGGTACAAGCTAGAATAAGGCATGGCAAGGGACAGGCTAGGATAAGGCAGAGTAGGTATAGGCTAGGATAAGACATGGCAGGGGACAGGCTAGGATAGGTAGAGCAGGGGACAGGCTAGGGTAGGGCAGGTCAAGGGACAGGCTAGGATAAGGCATGGCAATGAACATGCTAGGATAAGGCAGGCCTGGTGACAAGCTAGGATAAGGCAGGCCAGGGGACAAACTAGAATAAGGCAGGCCAGGGGACAGGCTAGGATAAGGCAGGTCAGGAGACATGCTAGGATAAGGCATGGTAATGAACGTGCAAGGAGAAGGCAGGGCAGGGGACAGGCTAGGATAGGGCAGGGCAGGGGACAGGTTAGGATAAGGCAGGGCAATGAACATACTAGGGAAGGGCAGTGCAGGGTACAGGCTAGGATAAGGCAGGGCAAGGGGCAGGCTAAGATCAGGCATGGCAGGGGACAGGCTAGGATAGGTAGAGCAGGGGACAGGCTAGGATATGGCAGGGCAAGGGACAGGCTAGGATAGGTAGGGCAGTGACAGGCTAGGATAAGGTAGGCTCGGGGGCAGGCTAGGATAAGGCAGGGTAGGGAACAGGCTAGGATAGGACAGGGCAAGGGACGGGCTAGGATAAGGCATGGCAGGGTTCAGGCTAGGATAAGGCAGGGCAGGAGACAGGCTAGGATGAGGCAGGGCAATGAACATACAAGGAAAAGGCAGGGCAGGGGACAGGCTAGGATAAGGCAGGGCATGTGACAGGCTAGGATGAGGCATGTTATGCTCTGTTAGTCTAGACATACACTGTTCATGTATTTCTATGTTTAATATCAAAATTTGAACAAAATACCATGATTACTCTATCAAACATGAGAACTCATGCACCCTATAACATCTTATGTTGCCCCAGTCAACTGTAACATAACATATAACAAGCAGAGATAACCATAGAACAGTGTTTTAGAAGAGGATGTGCCTACCTGAAGTCCATGGACCATTCAAATTTGAATCCTAACTGTTTCCTGTGCACACATTCCTGTGACATCATCAATTTGTGTGATCCACATATAGTCACTACTGACTACCTTATGACTAATATGTGACTAAGTTGTATAGTCCCCTGACTACGGGGGTCAAAATATGGTGGTATAGTCACTACTGACTATAGGTATTATTATCAGTGTAATGTAAATCTAGATAGTGCACTTCTGTCGCCATATGTCCATTAAAGCATGCAGACACGGTCAAAGTAGTTCTACTGTTTTCGATGTGTCAAAATAGGCTCTAGAAAATGGGGAGAAAATATACCAACAATACACTAATGACTGAAAACAGAGGTATGGTTAGGATGTTCTTGTACTTGTTGAGGTGAATGTGTAAATATATATAGATGTATGCAATGTGAATCCATTGAAGCAACTGCTGATTCGTGCAAAAAGCGGGAGGGAACTACTATATATATATATATATATATATATATATATATATATATATATATATATATATATATATATATATATATATTCAAGGCTTATAATGCCAATGCCCATGCCAAGTATGAGTTTAAAGTCACTACCAAGGTCATAGACGGTGACCTTAATGATTTTGTGCAGTGTAAATGTGCTTTGGGGATGGTTACCGGACATATTCAATGTGTGACTTTAGCCATGTTAGCTTTAGAAAGGCGGAACTCCCTGCTGTTTAAACTGAACCGGAGTAAGAAGTGGAGCTCCAAGAGCATCCTGCTCAGTCTTGTCATAACCTGGGTGGTTATTGTGGTAGGTGGCATTGTTATGCTAATGACTTCACCTGCTGTTCCTGCAGGAACAGTCTGTCTTGGTGTCAACTACTTCCCACAGTATGTCATCTACTTGACAGCTCTACTGTTTTCTGCATCACTGTCTGTAATCACTGCTGCTTATGGCCATGTAGCATAGATTTCCTACAAGAGTAAACTCCAGACAACAGCAGCACTGACACCAGCTCAGAGGGAGAAGGTGAAGAAGGATATGAGGATCACAAAGATGATGGCCATGGTGGTGGGTGTGTACTTAGCACTGTACAGCCCCTTTGCAGTTGTTTTAGTCTTCTGGTCCCCGACCTCACCCGCCTGGCACACCACCCTGCTCCTGGTCAGTCACCTTATATATGACATCAACTTCTGGGTCAACCCTTTCATCAGATTCTATGCCTGGCATGCAAAGGACTCCTGGTGTGCGTCAGTACTCATAAGCATTTATAATTTAACCCTTTTGAAGCTTGAATGATAGCCAAAACTGTAATACTTGATAAAATTGCTGCAGTTTTGATTTGTGATGGAAAACCTCCGCGGAGGTGTAGTATTTGCAGTAAAACCTCTGAGGCGTAGCCGAGGAGGTTTTACTTCAAATACTACACCTCCGCGGAGGTTTTCTCGCTTATACTCCATCATATGTATCATATTGAACTCATCTGGGTATATTAGATGGTGTATTCATGCTATTTATCATGTTTCATATCAGAAAACGTCATGTGGTTGGAGTGGGATTCGTGCCCACACATTCTACCTGTGCTGGTCCAAAATATTATATAAGGGGCTTGTCATGGGTGACTGGCTTGTGAATAAGGCAATAAATTAGGAACCTTTAGCATAATATTGATACGTTGAGGACATGAGCCTTAATGGTATAGTGGTCATGATTCAGGACTAGGGGAAGTGAGATCGAATCACCAAACTGTCAGAACGGTTTTAGTTCTTTTTTTATTTATATTATCTTAATCCCTCTTTCTATAAGAGTGACTTGTATTATTATTCTCCCATTTGAATATCGTTTCCCTTACATCAGGAGGAATGGAAAAATATGATACTTTTGGTTGGTTAACTATTGGTACATGTAATATGCTATTGCACATAGGTCTGCCTCTGTGGCCGACCTGTTAGAGTGAAGCACTACGAATGCTTTCCAAACCTCCGCTCAGTATCGCCATAGAGGAATATGAAAATAAACCTACTGAGAGAACAATAGAGTGCACACCCAGGCGGAGTATAACAGTTGTAAAACCAGCACAGAATTGTTTATATCCAATATATTTTAGTTATCTTTGGTGCCCCTGCTTCCTCCCCACTTCCTCCTAATCTCTAAACCAGAAATCTGATGATTCCACTTGATGAGTAAGCTCAACAAGGGCTCCTAATGGTCCATATTCTCTAAAAAAACATACCATCAGGACATTGTAGAGTGATTTTGACAATTAATTGAACCATTTTGAGTGAACTAGGGTAGAGTTAAGAGTATATGGTTGGAATTTTCATATTTTTGATAAATGTTCAAAATTAATCGGGCTATAGCTAAAAAAAAGTTTTTGGGAGGGTATCCATTCTTGGTATGCCTTAATATATGTGCTATCCCAGTTTGTAGATAAATTATTCGTTGCTGAGATGCATTTAAAGACATAGTGTACATAATTAGAGATGAATCAAAAAGTGATCCAAGGAACCAAGTTATATACCTTTAAATAGAATAAACTTGTTTAACATATCAAGAACTTTCAGATTTGTCCTTCATAACAATGTGGCTTCTGATACTGACTTGCCTTCACTCCTCAAAACCTAATCAATGGTCTAACATCCAAATTTTGGCCTTCCGTATTTACTTGCCTTAAGCCCATCCATTGACAGCTGCATTATGGAGCTGCACCTGTCTGTGACGGGCTCTTCGTTAGGCTCGTTAAGACTTCATAACGGCAAAACATAATGCATAGAATAATGTCCACCTTCTACCATATTGCACCTGACCAGGTGTTATGCCAATTAAATCGCTCCGTTGATTGATGCAGAATCGACAGCAGTACCTAGTATCAATAGATTTGTGATAGAACAGGTATGCCTGCACTTGAATAAACTTACTGGCCAAACATATAGAGAAATGCCCATTGATACCATATTTCACAAGTCAAGGCTAGGGCTGTTTACCACAATGCCGCAGGCTGAATGCGATATACCCTAGCCCCCACTTGTGAAATCCGTCAGAGAGGGTATCAATGAAGTTGATATTTGTGGTTTTTTTTAAAATTTGAAGCCATTTAATGAAGGAAAGACAGCGTCTTCTTAGCCCGTTGAATACAACCACACTGTATATAATTGGGGGCATTGAGTATGGTCCTCCTATACTTAGTAAATCTTGTGTCTCAAGAAAAAAAAAGTAGAGTCAAGTTGAGGGAGTTGCTTCTTGAAGGTGGGTCGCTACCCTTTGATCAAAGTTAACAGAATGTTTCTATTTCTTTCTTCGGACAGTGTGAATCATACAGAATCGGAAAATGACAAGAAAAATGGGAAGTCCCGACCTTATAAGCCTAGTTTGGTAAGCAAACCTGGTAATGCTAAGCAACCGCTTGTCCTAGCAATAAACCAATTACAACAATAGATTCATTGTACCCCACGTAGAGGGGGGGGGGGGGGTAGGTGCGGTTAAAATCATTCTAGGAGTCATATTGTCATTTTGGGAGATCAGATTCTGATTTTTTAGCAGCTAATAATTGGATTTGGGTGTCACAACGAATTGACACCCGATCAAAGCTGCCACCCAGTCAAAGCTGTTCACATTTGCCAGATCTCATAAGACACAACTGTAAACATCTCAGGCACTCTCAGAGTATGGTTAAACACTATAAACTAAATGTCATGCTCCGTTAGGCCTATGTCAGGGTAATGGAATATTATTTGTGGGTGTATATCCCCAGGGTGTAGATCATATAGATACCCTTATTATACAATCGGGCGACTCATCGTGCCTTTTAGGTGATATCCCCGTGCTGATATCTAGTGATATTGGCACTCTTCCGGTGGATATCGGCACTCTTCCGGTTGACGGGAGTCATTCTGAAATTTTGTCCCCCATAAAATCAGAGGTTTCATGGTGATTCGAACATGCTACCCCAAGATTTGAAGTCGCACGCTCTACGTATCACGCCGTGGGGGCTCTGGCTATAGTAGGGTACAAAACAAGGAGTCTACAGACGGAGTTTCAGCCCTGTAGGGGCATTATTCAGCGAGTTCTGGAAGTGCCATCTAGCATCGGATATCGGCATTCGTCCTACGGACTCATGCCGATATCCGACTGCTAGATGGCACTCGCGCCCTCATGTCCATTCATTATTGGTTAACTGTCATCTCATTGCCTCCATTGTTTAAATGAATGGAAAAAAATAACATGCCCAGCCATGCACTCAAAATTACAATCAGGATTCCATGACTAATTCCCTGATTACAGCATGTCTAACAGACATCCAGAAACATTGACAGTAGGGGATTAGTAGCCAGGGCTGTTGTCCCAAGTCTGACTTAAGGGATGACTGTGGCAAGGGTCGGGGAGGCAGACCTGATTTGATAAAGGCCTTAGTATGGGTATTGGGTATAGGGGCAGGAACCCTCCATTCATAACAAAGGAGGGTCAGGCTTGATAGGTCAGATACTTCCAGAAACATTGAGATCAGATAATTAGCAAGGGCTGATGCCCCAAGTCTGACTAAGGTCATGACTGTGGCCATGGTCGGGGAGGCAGACCTGATTTACTATAGGCTTTTTGGGCAGGTTGTTTTTTAGTGTCGGTAGGAGAAAGATGGGACCAAGAGGTACCAGAGATTGCTGATAAATGATTAATTTGGGATAGACTGTATGGATACTGTATGGACAATCATTGTCATCTGATTCATAGAATCATACATGTGATATCTAAAGCTGATACATTACCTTATATGATAGTCTGATCTCAAGATCACATCCTTAAGTCAGACCTTGTGGCAAAGGGAGGAGGGACAATGCAGTGACTTGACCCTTTGAGTGTGATCCATGTTAGAGGAATGTCAATGCATGTTAATAAAGAAATCCATGCTAGTTGAATTGACATTTGGTTGTCCAAGAAGCCTAAAGTCAACTTTAAACTGTTACTGCAAACGTTTAAGGGAGGCTCCACTAAACCTACAGTTAGAAATAAATAGAACGATAAATGATTATGTCTAATGATTATGTCTAATGAGCACAACATACCACTATAACCTATAATAGCTAGTTCCCCTACTGTGATATTATGAAGGCTCAAACCGCTATTAATATACATATATAGTCGGGTATAACACATACTACATCTCATTTATTGTATGTGATTATCATCCATTACAATGCAGGTATAGACTTGTAGGCTAGTACCTACTCTCACCACTGGTGGCACTCCACTACTGTTTGTGTATATAGGGAGCCCACACTGCAGGCACTGACCACTCTGGGTCAGGCTGCAGCAGTAGTAGCATCTACACTGTTTGCATGCATGAATAAACCCAACTTACACACCTATTGCTACTACCTTTGTCACTTAGCTCATGGTTATTATTGGTGCAGATCTCTAGTATATAAATGCTAGTAGACGATGGCCCAATATGACACTACATGTCATTGGTGTCACCACCTGATTGCTCTCAGACCACTAACATCCATTTGGCTGCTGGACTGGACAATGTTACACATGCGTTTGACACCAGCCGGAGCCACGGCGTTGTCCTCCTCTGCATTGTGGTAATGAAGAACAGACCAGAGTTCATTCTGCTAATACCCACTTACTTACTGATTTATCACAGATACCCGTACCTGATGTGCTGAAGTATTCAGGGTCTGTCCCTTCTCACAAAACAAATCATGACATCTTGGCTTGACAGCTAACTTCAGCTATCAGATATACAATTGAACTTGGTGTTTAACCTAGTTGAACCAACTACAATTTTGAACCACGCATCTCAACTAAAATGTATGTTTTGCTCTATGTTATGTACATAGAAACAGGCTTTCTATGTCATGAAAACAGAGATTATTAGTTAGGTTTTGAAATAGAATATCTTTTATAAGTGCTGTTTTCGTATTGGATGAAAAAATACCATTGAATTGCTATATTTCAGATTTGTACACCAAAGTACCATCATGATATGGACATATTTTTACCAACACAACTGAATATGATGTAAAAGGGCACCCGGTCCAACCATATCCTCTCAATAGAGCATTGAGTGATTAAGGCCATAGGCGCTCAATAGGTATTGAGAGGACAAGGTACACCTCCAGTGTGACTGCTCAATGTAATATCCAATATCCAAACATCTGACCACTGTCTGCACCAAGCAACTGTCTGTCCAATGCCCCTGTCTGCTCAATGCTTTTTCCAAGTGTGCTATCCGAACCATGTCCTCTCAATGCTGGTGTCTGCTCAATGGATCTTCCTGATAATCCTATCTGAGGCATGTCTGCTCAATGCCCCTGTCTGCTCAATGGTTTTTGCTAATGATAACCAAACACACCACGAGGGGCATATCCCAGCTGTATGCCTACTTGTGGCCCTTCATAAGGGCCACAAGTAGGCATGCAGCTTGGCATATATATATGCTCACGAGTTGTCTTTGCTTTATTATACCTAGCATATTATAGTCATACAGATTTTAAGTTATAATGTATGAAAGGCACCCACCTTGGCATAAATCGGCATATATCGGGCAGATCGTCAATTGTTTTTGTATTTAGTTCCTCCAATGGCCGCTATGTGTCTTCTCCCATTTCAAGAACATTTCGGTCTAAAGAACTTATTCATGGTCCGATTTACATGCTGTAACGTTTTATGAGCATTTAACCATTTGTTATCTAACTGATACCCCCATTGAAACATCAACAATGTGCTCCATATAAATTTACAGAAAATAACGATTACAATTGCCAGTTGATGCCCGTTTTGCTGAATATTTTCTAAAACATCATTACACTGTGATTGGCTTACAGGTGAACATGTGACAGTCTCAATACGCCCACTGGGTGGGCGCATTGACGCAATATGTCACTGGTGCCATCCATGTCAGTAGATTGAGCGCTCTTTTAACGTCATTCACAGAGTGAAATAATGTATATTTTCCTTGTAGCCTTCCTCCATTGCGTGGACTCAACTCAACACTGAATTATTGTTAAATGAATGTTGAAAAAAGTTGAATTAATGGTGCCACTGTTTCGCCCATCCTTTAGGGGTACATGGGTTCAGTCATAGGTCACTTACAGTCTCATAAAAGAAGAAAGAAAGAAAAAAATTGAACGTGTGATCAACATCACAGATGACTCAGGGTCAGGGTGATAAAGTGATTGAAATGATCTGAATCTGTAAATATTATTTCAGGAACAATGAATTATTAATTTTGTCACTTCTGAGAGCAGGAATGTATTCCTGGGTCAAAAGTACCCTCAAGTCATGTGTCACACTAATATGTGATCATATTTCAGCTGAGCAGGTGGGTGTAGGCGAGCGGGTGAGTGTGGGCGAGCAAGTGCCTCTGGGCGAGTCGATCAGAGCGTCAGCAGCGACACCATGTCCGGTTCTGTTTGGCCATGTCGGCTGGCGCGCAGGGCAGCATGTGTAATAGATGATTAACTCCCCCCAGTCAATTGCCACTGCCTACATAATGATATGTGCATTGTCAGTGCAAAGTGAATCAGGGTTATCACTGTTACCTGGTTACAGAAATAATAGCAAATAACCTCCCCTGTAAATTACCTCTTGTTTTTAAGTGTTTGATAGATGTGTGAAAAAAGCGTCTCACCTACCCCCCCCCCCCCCCCCCCCCATAGAGATAGCATTGGTTATCCAAATTTGGGGTTGTCGGTTATATCTTCGTGCTCCCATAGAGCTCTATGCTGAAGCAAATAACCACCAATCATGGTCTAATATTATTTTTCGTTTTTTTTTTTGGGGGGGGGTTATAGTAGGAATTTTTGAAAAACAAATACACCATTAGATAGATATTGTGGAAAGTGATTTATTGATACCATGCAAGATGCAAAGAGTGAAATATTGACCAAATGGGAGCATTTTCATTTTTTCAAGGAAAAGAGGTGTCCAGAATCGTCTCAATTGACTCAGGGGGGACCCTGAATTAAAAAGGGGGTAGAACACAAAGGTGATTCTTGTGTAAAACATAACTGTCCCACTCCCACTGGGATCAAGTTTAACCAAGTTACTGAGACTAGATTAATCCTTCTATGCCAACAGAGGCGCATACATGTTGTCCTACTACAACAATACACTATTCTACGTCACTCACAGACCCATGTGATAAAACCATCCATGGTAACCAGGCGTGAGACAGGACGTCGGCGTTCTGGGGACTACAACCGCCACCAGTGGTGGGAACTGCACCACGTTCATGCATTTTCGGGTCCTAGCTAGACTTGCACAAGTAGTATCAAGTGAAAAATATCTTTAGCAACGTTTTATCACTGGGGCACTAAATTTTATTGATGCAGGTGTTTGGCTGGTCTTTCAACAGCCCTTGCCCCTAGTGAGGTGGATTTTGGTCAAGAGTGAGCCTTGCTGAGGGGGATTTTAATCAAAATGTGCATAGGTTGTAGCAAATTTTCCTTGGTGATAGGGATTTGAATTGGGTATTCAACTCTTAAAGTGTCATGCTAGGTGGCAGCACTATCAAGTAAGTAGTATATAATGTATCGGAACGGGACTATGCTTAAGTACTGTTTATTACTCAATCGACATGCAGCCAATCAGAGGCCTCCATTTGGTCACGTGACCGGAAGTGACCTACTTAGGGGATTAGTGGTGACGTCACGTGACCTAGTTAGCCAATCAGAGGCCGCCATTTGGTCACGTGACCGGAAGTGACGTCATATGACCTACTTATGGACCGGAAGTGACGTCATATGACCTACTTAGGGGACCGGAAGTGACGTCATATGACCTAATTTAGGATCACGTGACCGGAAGTGACCTGATGAGTCACGTGACCGGAAGTGACGTCACATGACCTAATGGACAACCGGAAGTGACGTCATGTGACCTCATTGAGGATCACGTGACCGGAAGTGACCTGATTGATCACGTGACCGGAAGAAGTGACGTCACGCGACTTAAGGAAGAGATGAGCGTCTTTAAGGGGTCACGCGCTTTAAAATGTGATTTTTTTTTTTTTTGGACGAGGAGGAGGCGAGTCTCTTATTTTTTTTGGTAAACCAATAAAAAACACAGCAATATAAGTTTGTTTTTTCATTTTATTTTTTTATGAGCGACTGGAAGTGACTTATTGAACTAGGTAGAAGTGTTCTTTAGAGTGTATAAGGGGGGAGGGGAGGGGAGGGGAGGGGGGGAGGGGGGCCCTTTAAGATGCATGGGGAGGGGGGCGCTTTTAGGATGCATGGGGTGGGTGGGGGGGAGGGGAGGGGAGGGGAGGGGGGAGGGGGGCACTTCAGGGGGGTGGGGGGGGCACTCTAAGGGGCGTTTGTCTCTTTTAAGAAAAAAAGAAAGAAAAGAATTTAATCGAGAGACACACTTCTTCCTCTCGAGAGGAAGAAGTGTGTCTCTTAATTTTTTTGTTTAGGAAGTGATGGTCTTTAGGATCACGTGACCGGAAGGAAGTGACCTGATGAGGCACGTGACTAGAAGTGACGACGTCACATGCCCTAATGAGGCGATCAGCTGCGACCGGAGGAAGTGACACTTTAAGAGGACACGCGACTTAATTGTTATAATATTTTTTTTTTACTTACTAATAAAGAAGACGTATGAAAATAAAACACAGCAATTCACATGTCCGTTGTTCTCGTTGTTTCTTGCTTGATAAAGTCAAGTAATATCGTGATGCCGAGGTCAAACTTTCCCATGTCCTCAGTCAACACTCGAAGGAGTTCAAAAGGTGTACTGCCGGCACCGTCAGCTTCAGCTTGCCACATTTTCAACACTTGGAAGGCCCACTCAGCGGGACTTCCTCCGCATTCGCATTCTTCAGCGATCTTATCTAACCTCTCAGGCGACATTTTTAAATGTCCCCCCACCTCTTTCCACCTGCTACCTAGGCGTCTGCCGAGGGCACCCAAGTGCTTATGCATCGCATGCGAGTCGGGGTTCTCGAAATCCAACCCCTGCCTGTGGAGAAGGGTCATCCACTGAGCCAACAGTTCCACTCGTCTAATGCGGGTGAAGACGCGGCCGAGCTCTCCCCATCTATGACGATGCGGGGTTTCACCCCACCAGACTCGGAACATTGCCGTACACAGCTCCTCCGGTGTCTTGACACTGCGCTCTACTAGAGCATGCATACGGGCGGCGGTAACTTTTAAGCTACTGCCCAACACTCTCCAAGATCCGCTCAACTCTTTACCTAGTTGACGAAGCAAGGCGTCGCTATATGCTAAGCGCTGCTGTCCTACCTCTCTATTCTCCCCATCGGTCTGCACCGCGCGTCTCACGTCGTGAAGCCGCATTAACTTTTCAGGTGGACAAGAGGGTGAAGGCGAGATTGAAAGTGGAATAGCTTGAGCCATCTCGTCTCGTCTTGGCGGCGGCGGCGGCGGCGGCGGTGGTGGCGGTGGTGGTGGTAGTAGACGTTACTGTGGTCAGAGGCGATATGGTTTTTTCCGACAGAAATCAGAGCTTTTATACAGAGGGAGTTTAATCCTATTTCCAACAGCACCCCAGCTGTCTAGCGACCTGTCCGCATGACGCTTTTCAGCCGCTCCGCTCCTTAAGAGCTTCTTAAGAGCTTAGATGACAAGGAGTATGTCATCGCTATCGGTGGAGGCCAGCTGAAAATGGTGTTTTTTCCTCATCCATAGCCTTACCTCCTACCCCCTACCTGAGGACGACTCTCTCTCCCTCTGACATTCATTGTAACAAACGTCAGAGGTCAGGTGAAAATCGGATTTTTTCATGCACAGCCTTAGTCAGCTGTCACCCCTATTGAACTAGCCGGCCGCCGCCGGCCGGCCCGGTCTACTCACCACGGCAGGAGGCGGTGATTTTTTTTGGTTTTACACTTAAGTCGCTCACCACATGCACACGACTCTACTCACAGACAGACACACTCGTCTTAGGGGGTCCTGCTTCACGCCACACGCCTCCTGTAGTTTTTTTTGTATACACACTCTAAGCTCATGACCGTTAATCCTTTATACAGCTAATGCGCGTTGAATTAGCACAGTCGGTACACCGCCCGCTCATGTCAGTCGATCTCTCAAAAGAGAGGGGGGGGGAAAGGGATCCAGCTGAAAACGTCACGCATTATGTCTTTTGTTTCTCTTTGTGAATGGCCGCCGGTCAGCCGGCGGCAGCAACCGCTTAATCCTTTATACAGCTAATGCGCGTTGAATTGCTGAACAGGGTGGTAAGTAGCTTAGCTCATGTCAGTCGATCTCTCAAAAGGGGGGAAAGGGATCCAGCTGAAAACGTCATGCATTATGTCTTTTGTTTCTCTTTGTGAATGGCCGCCGGTCAGCCGGCGGCAGCTGAACAGGGCAGTAAGTAGCTTAGCTCTACAAGCGAGAAGGCATATATAAGGGGTCTGGAAACTCCCATTCACTCACTCAGTCTTTTGCCGCTCTCTACAGTCACCACCATGAGCAAAAGACAACACCTAGTGCCGTCCAAGGATCTAAGCAAGTTCAAGAACAAGAAGACTACGCGGAACAGCGCTCGTTTAGCGTCAGCGCCTCCTCTTGCTAATGAAGATGAGACTACCGCCGCAACCGCTTGGTCTTATCACCCTCCCGCTGTAGCGAGCGCTCGCAGTAGTAGTAGTAGTAGTAGTAGTAGCGGTAGTAGTAGTAGTAGTAGTAGTAGTAGTAGTAGCGGTAGTAGTAGCAGTACTACTGGTAGTAGTCGTCGTGCTAGCGACGTTGTTACACTCGCGACGGTTGTTGCTGCTAAGCGCGCTGCCGCTGCTACTGCTGCCCCGCCTGCTGCTGCTGCTGCTGCTCCTCGTGCTGCTGCTGCTGGTGCTGGTGATCCTCGTGCTGCTGGTGCTCTTCGTGCTGCTGCTGCTGCTGCGCCTGCTACTGCTGCGCCTGCTACTGCTGCGCCTGCTACTGCTGCGCCTGCTGAGGCTGCTGCGCCTGCTACTGTTGCGCCTGCTGCTGCTGCTGCTGCTGCACCTGCTGCTACCGCTACTACTACTGACGACAACACTCCTGGCACAGCGCAGTACTGGCAACCGGGTTTTTACCTCCCCACTACTGTTGCTGATTTTGATGACCTGCCGCACGTTGCACAGCCCCTCTCCACCACTACATCAACCGACGCCATCGACGCCGCTCGCGCTGAGACTTACAGCTATTCAGACACTCAGCCCCTAAACCAAGAGGAAGAGGAGGAGGAGGAGCAGCAGCAACAGGGTGAGACAGAGAACGACGCTGACGACGAGGCGTACGACGAACCCGAAGGGCAACGGGTGGACGGTACGTTTTTTCGGCTCCCCTCTTCCACTACTTTCGACCTCACTTCCACTGGTAGCGCGTCCGGTCCCTGGTGACTGCCCTCACCGCCACCTTACGAGGGCGGCGGCGCTTCATCTTCTACCGCTACACTCAGCACCGACGGCGTGTGGCTGCTCTGTTCCAACAACGAGTCGTCGGATACCAGCGCTGACGCTGCTCCTGTTATTGGTTCTGCTGCTAATTCAGCTCACGCTGATGGTGTTACTCTTCTTGCGGGTCTGAAACGTTCTAAGGCGGGTTCCAGAACAACAAGGCCTACTAAGAAGAGAAAAATAAAAGAAAAAGAAGAAGATGGACGAGAAGAAGCAGAGAAAACCCCCCGTCCTCTCGGGTTAGAGTTCTGCTTAGACAGGACTTTGACGCTGGAGATCTGGGAGGACGAGGCTAGACTGTCTAGGAGGCCGCGCTACACAAAAGACGGCCAGGTGAAAGAGGCGTCTCTGACCAGAAGCAAGCGAGTGCACTTCACCGCCGACGCGCTGCGCGAGCTAATAGCGCGCATCGCCGAGATCCGCGCAGTGGTGCGCATACGCGACACAGCGTCCGCGCAAGGAAGACCTAATCACACCCCCAGGTTCACAGTGCTGGATGAGGAGGGCAAAGTGTACGCAGCTGTAAGCTACTACAGCGGTAAGAACCTCATCCACGTGCGCAAGTACGAAGTTCCTGACAAAAAACCCACACAGCAGGGGGTGACGCTGTCGGCCAGAGCGCTCAAAGAGTTGGATGACAAAACAGAGATTATTCTCAAATTTCTCGGTATAGATTTGGAATGAGAGACGCTCAACGCTCACGCGCGCGCACACACAGTGTTTGACGTACGCTGTATGAGACAGACAGACGGATACACAGACAGCAGACAGATAGATAGATAGATAGATAGATAGATAGATAGATAGATAGATAGACAGATAGATAGATTGATAGATAGATAGATAGATGGCTAAGTAGTTGGGAAAAAACTTTTTTTAATTGGTAACTAAGTGAAAAAACAAAAAAACAAAAAAAAACATGACGCAGTACGTCTGCGAAAAGTGTTTCAAAATTTTTAAAAGACCGTACAATCACGAGAGACACGTAGAAAAATGTAGAGTAATACCTAAGTTTTGCCCTCTATGCGGCGAAGGCGATTGCCGAAAGATCACCTGTCGACGCGAATCTCTGGACGGGGTGACTATCCCTCCGCGCATATGTGCTGTACCGAACGGTGAGGAAACGTTCACGGTGAATTGGCCTGCAATACAAACGGGCGTCAGGATGCAGGGGACTCGCGTGAGTGTAACAAACTTCAGGCTACCAACCGGCGAGTTGAGTGACGCTGTAGATACTATGCGTCGCATTCACTTCACGCAAAGATTCAGATACAAAGTGGGTTTCTCGGTAGGCTTACTCTTACAACACAGAGAAGACAAGAGCAAACTGCGCTACTTTCACGCCTCCCAGAACAACGCAACTCTCATACAACCGCTCCCTACTATAACTAATTCAGAAACTTTGGAAGAGCTCCTCTCAAAGATGGAAAACACCGTCGCTTGCGAGGAAGTACGGAAACTTTGCGACGCTGACACCAAGTGGCACGTTCTTTTTCCTACCAATTTGAACATTTGCGTTTACATGGGACCGGGGGAATTTCCCATAGGCGGTAGGATCACTCAGGCCGGTCGAGTTGGAAAGAGAAGCGGCGTGTTAGATTTTCCCAACAAGGACAACCTCTGCGTCTTCTGCTGCATTTCCTTTCACTTATACAACACCAGCAAGCGCGCTTCAGATTTGTTACGTCAGTTCTGTCCCGCTGCCACACCTGAAACCTTTCCGGGTTTGAACATCCGCGACTTACCCGCGTTAGAGAACTTGTTTGACATACAAATAGCGGTTTACACCGCGTCGCGTCAGGTGCCGGGGCGGAAGTTGAGAAGACGCGTTACTCTGATCAGACCGCCTTCCAGAACTCTGGCCGCCCGAGGTAAAGTCAACCTACACCTGACGGCGAAAGGCGGTTTGCAAGGACTCTCTGGTTACGGACTTCAACGCGTACGCGGGCATATACGAATGTTGCAAGTGTAAGGCGGCGTTCACCACCGAGTTCTTGCTGAAGAGACACAGGAACCAGCTTTCCTCTTGCCGACAAGTCAAGTTGCGCTACGTAGGTGGCATCTACCAAAATTCGAGAACGATTTTCGAAGCGCTAGCAGACTTCTCCATTTTTCCTCCCGATGGACATTCCGGAATCTACCCTTACAAGATCACCTTCGATTTCGAGGCTTTCTTCAGACCGTGCAGAGAACCGTCGACGGAACACGTGTCCCTGCTGTGGGATCACGTCCCTTTGTCGGCTAGCGTCGCATCCGACTTTCCGGGGTGGGAGGGGCCAGTCTGCTTCGTCAGAGAATCCGACGCAGATTCCGACCCCTTGTTGGACCGAGTTTTAAATCACATAAACGAGAACGCCAAAGTCATCGGGGAAGCTGTGCTAGAACTTTACCGACCGACGTTAGCGAAGTTAGATGCGGCGATAGGTGAAGCTCTCCTGCTGGAGGAGGCGACATTCACCCCTTCTCCAGGCGGCTTCGCTGCGGCTCAGACCAGACACCCGTTAGTTCAACTGAAGAAGCGGCTTCTGAGATACATCCGTCAAGCTCCAGTCGTGGGCTTCAACTCGGGGCGTTACGACTTGAACCTGATCAAAATACGCCTTCACTCGTTCTTTGCCTCCGGAGACCGAAGAAACCAAGAATTCAGCGTCATAAAGAGAAGCAATCAATACTTGGCGGTTTACACACAGCACACGGTTTTCTTGGACGTAGTCAACTATTTGGCACCCGGTTACAACTACGCGAACTATTTGCGAGCTTTCACCAGAAACGAAGAGAAAGGTCACTTTCCTTACGAATGGATGACGTCTACCAGGAAACTGGGAAACAGAACACTGCCACCGAGATCGGCTTTTGACAGCGAACTGACGGGCGTCAAAATGTCCGAATCCGACTACGCCGCATGTCAGAAAGTTTGGTCCGACGAGAAGATGCAAACTATGGGAGATTACTTGATCCACTACAACAACAAAGACGTCAAACCTTTCATAGAAGCTCTGAAAAATCACGCTAAATTTTTCCAAGATCGCGGCATTGACATGTTGAAAGAAGGGATTTCTCTCGCCGGTTTGACTTTACGGTTCCTCTTCCAAAACCTAGAAGACGCGTTCACAACGTTCCCCCAGTTCGACGCCGTCCTCCACGCTCTGATCAAAGAAAATCTAGTCGGCGGTCCTTCCATCATCTTCCATAGATTTCACGAGAAGGGCACCACGCGGATAAGGGAGCACAAGTACGGCGAAGAAGCGAGACCGTGCCAGCACATCCTAGGCCTAGACGCTAACTCTCTGTACTTGCGCTGCATGAGCGAAGCGCACTGCACGGGCTATTACGCGGTGAGACGACCTGAGACCGAGTTCAAGCCCGAAATTAGGCAAAGAAACTCTCACAGCGCTTTGGAGTGGTTACGCTTCGTAGAGCACGACCGCAACGTGAAACTGCGCCACGCTTTCAACGGCGGCGAGATGGTTCTAGGCTGTCGAAGAATTCGCGTCGACGGGTTTCACGCGGCCTCTAATACGGTTTTCCTGTTTCACGGGTGTTGGTTCCACGGTCACGAGTGCATACCTTCGCACCGATATCAGTGCGCTTCACTGAGGGAGGAGAGACGCGACAGAACGGCTAGAGTAAGCGCTTACTTGAAAGCGCTAGGTCACAAGCTGGTCGTCGTGTGGGAGTGCGAATGGAGAGAGATGAAGCGTCGAAATGAGCGGGTTAAGGCCTCCCAACAACACTGGAAGGTTGACGCTTTGAAAGTGTCTCGAAACGCAATGAGCGGGAGCGACATCCTTTCCGCTGTCAAAGACGGGAAAATGTTCGGTTTAGTTCAAGTGGACATCACTACGCCGCCTCACCTACGAGACTACTTCGAAGAAATGACCCCCGTTTTCAAGAACGTGTCCGTTTCAAAATCAGACATAGGACCTCATATGTCAGACTTTGCGCAGGAAGAAAAGCTGTTGAACACGCCTCAGAGATGTCTGATAGGGAGTTACCACGGAAAAAATATTCTCTTGGGAATGCCCCTTCTCAAGTGGTATTTAGAGCATGGTTTGATAGTCACCAAAGTGCAGCTGGTCGTAGAATACCTACCTAAACGCTCCTTTGCCGGTTTCGGGGACGAAGTAACGGCGGCGCGAAGACGTGGCGACGTGAACGAGAACGAGAAAATTCTGTCAGACTGTTACAAGTTAATGGGAAACGCCACGTACGGTAAAACAATCTGCAACAAAGAAAAACACACGGCGGTGAGATACACTGACAGTCGGAAGTTCGAACTATTGGCCAATTTGTGGCGCTTCAAAAAGGCGTCCAAGTTGAGTTCTGATCTGTTTGAAGTCGAACTACAACCGAAAACAGTCAAGAACAATCTCCCTATTCAAATAGGGTTCATGGTATACCAGTACGCGAAGTTGAAAATGTTAGAGTTCACATACGACTTCTTGGATAGATTCGTCGATCGGCGCGATTATGCTCTTTGTCAAATGGACACCGACAGTCTTTACATGGCTCTCAGTGGTGACACGTTGGATGACCTAGTCAAACCTCGCCTGAGAGAGACGTACTTCAGAGAGAAACGAAAGTGGATTCCGACAGCGGTGTGCGACGATCACTTAGAGCTTTTCGTGAAGACAAAAACGGAAAGAGTGCGAGAATGGTGTCCGCCGCCCCGCGGATGTTGTGAGAGACGTTACCTTCATGATCTGAGAACTTCGGGGCTTATGAAAGCGGAGTGGGAAGGTGACGGGATCCTAAGTCTCAACCCTAAGACTTACATTTGCTACTATCGAGTCAGCGGCACCGGTGAAAGAAAATCCAAAAAAAAGAACCAGACGACTTCTTGGATGTTCTTCGCCAACGAAAAACTCTCCTTGCGGTAAATAGAAATTTCAAAGTGGTGCGAAACAAAATGGTCACCTACACCATAGAGAAAGACGGTGTGCGCTACTTGTATTATAAGCGTCGCGTGCATTCTGACGGTGTGACAACGAGTCCTTTAGAGATATGAAAAAAAATAATAAGTGTGTTATTGATTGATTGAGCGCATCTTTTCAAAAATAGAGTGTTTATCAAGATTGAAAAAAAATAAATGAAAAAATAAAATAAAATTATTGTTGTGTTTTTATTTTCATACGTCTTCTTTTATTAGTAAGTCGCGTGACCTCTTAAAGTGTCACTCATGTGACGTCGTCACTTCCGGTCACGTGACTCATCAGGTCACTTCCGGTCACGTGATCCTAAATTAGGTCATATGACGTCACTTCCGGTCCCCTAAGTAGGTCATATGACGTCACTTCCGGTCCATAAGTAGGTCATATGACGTCACTTCCGGTCACGTGACCAAATGACGGCCTCTGATTGGCTAACTAGGTCACGTGACGTCACCACTAATCCCCTAAGTAGGTCACTTCCGGTCACGTGACCAAATGGAGGCCTCTGATTGGCTGCATGTCGATTGAGTAATAAACAGTACTTAAGCATAGTCCCGTTCCGATACATTATATACTACTCAAGTATTCCGGTCATCTAGGTGACCACGCGACCAAACACTACATGCAGGTAGTTCCCACAACAATCACCAGGCCTACTATTGACATCTATTGATTATTGTGGGAATTACTTGTATGTAGTGTTTGGTCACGTGGTCACCTAGATGACCAAACACTACAGTGTCAGACCTTTACACTAATACTAACGAACCCCTGCGGACCATCTCCACCACAGCTCAGTGTAGGCCTGTGCCCCAGTTATTCTCCCGGCCCCCCTAGACCCGTCTACCTACCGGCACACTGTCAGTTAAATAGGGATTTCAGAGTGGGAATAATAAGAAAAAAAGATTTCCTGAAGAACTATTTATTCTATATTTCTGAAATATATATATATATGTCTTGAGCTGTGAAGGAAAAAAAGAATTGGAACATAAAGTTGCTTAGTTTCTGAAATATAGCATCATGAACTTGGCACCCTGAAACCCTGAATTTTGGGTTGGGTCACCTTGAGTTCTTAATCCAACCATTGACTTGCTGAATTTTAGTCTACCCACTTATTTCAAATATGAGAAGTGGATGTTCTTTAATTAATGGCGGGTGAATTTTGGCAACAAGTACAAACCTAACATGAAGGGGACCTGTCAAGATTTATGATGTTACCATCTGTCCCATTTAACCCTTGGAGGGCTGATATCCAAAAAGGCCACCAAAATCTAAGATGGCTGCCAAAAGGGGGGCCAAAAAAAGGCCTCCCCTTTTCAGTGAAAAAGCCCACGCGTTACTATGGGCCTTGTTCATGGAGGGAGAGGGGGGAAACTTCTAACCCGTCTCCGGGTGGGGACCAGAAAAATGTCGACCTGTCTCGAGGGAGTGCCTAAAATTGTTTGTGAGCTAGCGCGAAAATCCACTTACCCCCTTTTTGTTAAATAATGACTACTCCCTAAGCTAAGGAGTGGACCCAGGGGAGTGCATGCTACAGAGTTATATTGCAAAAACATGAAGGCTATGTGTTAACAAAGATTATTCTAGAGGCCTATCAAATTATGGCACTAAGTATGAAGCCCCTGCATAACTTCTCTCCACACATTGAGCCCCCACCCCGATAGGGCCCCTAAGTAGGCCCTATGTGTAGGCCTATACATGTGTAGGGCCTATAAGTATGTGTACTGGTTGGCCTGTATAAGGGATGACCTTGGTTTCTCATCACCGTGTGCATCATGTAAATCAGGTATACCTATTGAGGAAAACCTTCATTTTTTTATAAAAAAAATAACAACAATTGATACGTATTTTTGGCTTAAAATAACCTACATTTTCCAATTTTTGAAGATTGATAGATTCTTTGACTACTAATGTTCACTCGGTGATGAGAAACACATATTTTTTTATTATAGCTATATCTCTCTGTATGAGATTGATTGGTCTACTGTTGTAAACATGTACCATGTAGAGGATACATGTAGGCCGACCATGTATAGAAAGGTCCTGGGAATCCATATTTCATGTCGCTAAGAAAAAACTTGTGTCACTAAGGCATTTGGCCAGTTTCGCTAGGCCTATCCCTAGATCTATTCATTTGCTTAAAAACCCAAGGGTTAGAAACACCCTAGCATTCTTTAATTTTCCATGACATTTCAAATGCTCTGTAGGTCTACTGGATATCTAAATTATATTTGTTTAACATAACATATCAATAGAAAATGGCTGAATGGGGAATGAATGGTAAATTAATGGTTAATGGGGCTGCCCAGGAATGATGTCAGTCTACTTTAAATTATTTTTGACCCACCGCCCTACCCCTGGTCACGTTTTCTCATGCAACCCATGACGAGCCCCCCTCCATACTATGAGTAGGCCTAGCCTACTATTTTAAATAATAATAACGTGTAAGCTACATATTTGTCCTATGGACCATAGTCAGGCGAAAAGGATTAAAAGGGACACTGGGATTCATGGGTACGGTAACTCTTAAAATCTAGAAGCCAAATTATCCATTCCAGTGCTTCTTATATCTGGTTTAGACCTATATGCAAAGGGAAGGGATAAGTCTGTGGCCCCAGAGGGGTAAAGGCGACCTGGCGACCTGGGCTGTTTTTCAGGGGACCTGGTGATCTGGTAAGCCTATACACCTAATTTAAGCGACCTGGCGACTTTTGGAAAGAAATGTCTAGGGCCTAGACCCTATAGCAAAAATGGTCTAAAGAAGAGCTAAAAAGCAACTTTGAGACCTGGGACATTTTGTGCATGTCACTAAGCCCCATGTCACATGTCACTTAACTGACCATGTCCCATGTCGGTTTTAAACCAAGGCCATGTCGCCATGTCGATTTTAGGGGTCGATACCCATTAGGCCTACAGGGTCCTTGGCGGTGGGGGTTGAGGGAGAGGGCCTATGTGTGCCCTATTTAGGTAGATCTAACATACGTCTGTGGCATTCACACCCACGTTTACACATAGGCCTATAACTACAGGGGTGGGGAACACACTGAAAGCCTCAAATATATTTGCTTATTTTGTACATTTACTCAGGTGAGCGAAAATATTATGTGCTCGAATGCTTTTAACAAAAAGAAAATAGGGAGGCGGGGGGTTGACAGGGTTGGCAGGGTGTCAAATTAAAACGTCAGCCCAATCCGGAAGAATCAGTGGCAAAAATAGTAGGGGTTTTGGGGGAATCCCCCCCCCCCCTTGACATTTTTGAAGATCTAGAAGAGAAATGGTCCATTCTAGTGCGCTTTAAAGATGGGTTAGGAGCTAATTTGTGGTCAATTTATATTTTTCAGTTTTTCAATGTATCTATGTTCATAATGTCCATATGAATATGTGTGTAGCTTTTTAAACTACTCTGATACTTGTATATCCATAAAAAGTAGAGCAAATCATGGTCAGAATAGGTCAGAGGACCCGACTGTATTAGAAAAAGGGGTCCCCAGACCTGGTTTTCCCTACATTTTATGCATTTACAGGTATCAGAATGATTAAAAAAGATACACACATATTTATATGGACATTGTGAACACAATTACCTTGAAAGTGTTACTGTGACATTTCCAATGAAATGAATCGAGCTAGATAGGGTAGAGTCTTTTTCTCTGAGCAACTGAGCAATCGATAGGATGCATGTAGAGAAAGAATTATTGAAATATTATAAGCCAGCCAATAATTAGTGTATCATACATGTGTGTTTTTTATAGAAAATATTCCTCATCAATTTCTTTTTTTACTTTGCGGGATAAAATGTATAGAATAATATATGTTTTTTGTGGTCAAATTTCACGTTTTGGTAGTTATTTCTATCCCATTGCATTACTGGCAATAATACCTTTAATTTAATTTGATACCAAATATGCCAATATTTGACCACTTTTTAACATATTTTTCATTAAAAATCTGAAAAACCAAAAGTTTTCCCCAATTTACGATTTTATGATGCGCGCGGCGAGAATTTTTTTCTTTTTTTGAGTGGCCTTATGTCAGTCACTGTAGGTGTTTTTTTTTTCTAGTAGGCCTAAGCCTAATAGGGCCTGATTTGCCAAACCCCCTTATATTGAGATACATTCATGAATTGTAACGTTTATATTACATATTTTGAGTTATATGGACCTCTGAATATTCACTGGAATGTGCATTAGCCTATTAGACAAACATAGATATTATACACGTTTGCCGGTAGGCCTACGCTCTTTCTTTTGTTGGTTAAAGAAGAACACATCAATTTTACTCTGGTACACGTAGGCCTATATGGCATATAATTAATGGCATATTACATGTTTTACTGCTTAAAGTGTCTGACTTAAGATGTGTATCCGTCTCATGGTTAATCTACCCTAAAAGGACCTAAAAGGGAATGTATCATTTACAATTAGCTTTGTACCCGGTGCTTTCTAACTACATGCATATAGCCCTACATCCCACTCAACCACAATGCCAGGGATGTATGACTATCGAGTTTTTATCACTTACAATGCTTTATCCCCTTATAAATAGGCCTACAAATTTTGGCCAAAAAAGTTCAGATTAGGCCTATCCCCCTTTGGCTTTGGGCAGAAAATGTGCTTGGTAACGGAGGTCACTCTAAAATCCTGGAACTCTATCCAGGGGCCTAGGCCATGGCATAATGTTAAAATGGTGAGTTAAAGAAAAAAGATTTCAGCCTAAATTATTTTAAATTACACGAGAGTTAACTGAGAGTGTGTCCTACCCTACATTGTCTCCGAAATATAAATACCCTCAGAGTAGCATAGCTATGGAAGGCCGGTGCGCCTTAGTCCTTGCCATTTGCCATTTGCCAATTGCCATTTGGCGGCCATGTTTGTTCTCGGACATTGGATACTCGGACATTTCTCAGACATTTCTCAGACATTAGATTCTCGGACATAGCCTGCCCTACATGAGCTACATAATTTTTACAGGATAAATGTGTAGGCCTCTGCCCTTTTATGTCTGAGCACCTAAATGTCTGAGCACCTAAATGTCCGAGAACCTACATGTCTAAGCACCTGTTATTATATTCAACTTGTTTTGGCGGGGGGGGGGGGGGGGCGCAAGGGTAGGCTCTAAGGCTACAGTCTAAATGTCCGAGCATGTCCCAATATAATGTCTGAGCAGACATACAGGCCAATTTATGGATCTCGATGGTCCGAGGATAGACCAATCTAATGTCCGAGAATCGTCATTTTTAATATCACAATAAATTACCTTACCCCACCAACCCCCGCCCCCTATGCCTACATATCAACAGTATAGGTATTGAACGCATATTTTTCATATCTATGGCTTTATACAATTTTCTCAGACCTTATAGTGTCCATTTCCCACCATTTTAGGTATAAGAAGATGGCCACTAATTAGCACATGGCAATTGGCAAATGGCAAATGGCAATTGGCAATTTGCAATTGGCAATGGTGCACCGGCCTTCCATACATAGCCTATATTATGCACCCTAGACCAAGAAGCGTCCTTGCCTAGACTCCCTCCCTCCCTGCGTCGTGGTGACGGCGAAAGAGGCGACGTGAAGGATGTTCCCACGGCAGTTGTTGACGAGTTTTGCCGTGTTCTATTTATAGATCTGATTCACCATAACGTTATTTTACTGGTCAACTCAGTGCATATCCAAGGCAACTTGCAGTAAGGCACCTCCAACCGTTATCACTATCAATAAACATTATCTCAATCAATCAAAGGGTGAGCTGGCCATTGACAGTTCTTATTGTCAGTTTAGTGAGAACAGCCTTCAAAAGGTCTGACATTCAGGACGAGAACAAGTTTTATACAGATAATGTCATTTATGGTACTACTGCTATGTTCAATTGATCCACAATGATAATGACAATAATTATGGATACAGATAATTTGATAAAGATAACGGTTTATTGATACACATTTGCATGGTCAGCCTTGATGTGTAATTGCTTCACATCACGGTGAGTGTGTGAGTGTGTGAGTGTGTGAGTGTGTGAGTGTGTGAGCGTGAAGCGCGGGCATTGGGCGGACGGGGTGCGAGTTAAAGGTGCCCTTGATGGGTATGTCCCCATGATGGCATGTCCGGGGGTGCAGATGGGTCCCCCCCTGAGGTCGGAAAGTCGCCGAAATTAAGGGGTCCAGGTCATAAAGTCGCTTTTTTGGACCCTTTAGCCTATTGTCATTTTTGCCCAAAAGTCGCCAGGTCGCTTTTATTATTGCATTAGGTCGAAAGTCGCCTCCAAAACGGCCCAGGTCGCCAGGTCGCTTTTGACCCATCTGCAGTCACATGTCCATGTCGATTTTAACGTATTGCCATGTCGCCCTAATGATTTTAAGAAATACCCCATGTCCAATGTCATTATTTAATTTCCCTTCTGTTCCATATCAGTAAGCTCCCATATGATCTATATTGCCGTGTTGAATCTAGGCTTTTAAGGACAAGCTAAAGATTTCTCTGATCTAGCATTGTGCGGTCAAGGGCATTGAGCAGTCACACATGATATATGTCTTGTCCTCTCAATACCTACTGAGCGCCTACGGCGTCAATCACTCAATGCTCTATTGAGAGGATATGGTAGGATCGACTGAAAAGGGATGCTGATTAAGAATTTTGATGTATCCAATATCCAAGATGGCCGCCAGGTCAAAATCCAAGATGGTCACCATAAATACAAAATCCCTCTCCAATAGTTTGAAAATTGCCTATAGACATAATAATATCTTTAGAATCCGCCTAAATTGAGCCCTAGTAATCTAGGTGCTTTCATGACAAACAGGTCAAATTATGAATATGCAATAAACTCAATTACCCTATCAGACGTAATAAGCCACCCTGGGCGCAAATAAAATTATTTTTATGACGTTTTCAGTTTTTAAGACTTTAAATGTCGCTGAAATCGAGAAATTTGACCCTTTGTTCTAGTCTAAAAATGCTTCAGAAAGGGAAGGGGCGCTTATTAGGGGGAGGGCGCTTATTATGTCGAATACGGTAATTGCACTGTCGCTAAAATGTTTACCAGCAAATAACACTTCAATGTCCCCTTGGCAATACCAGTCCAGCACAGTGGTTTATAGTAATAACCTACACCCAGCTGGGAATTGTGGGCGTCAAATCAGATTATTCAGAGCTGATCTGTTCTCCTGTCTGTAGACTATGATGGAGCACTGTCTGTACAAAGGGTGAAAGACGCCATAAGATGAAGAGGCTTTAGAGATTCCCAGATGATTGATGTTTCTGTACTATTATAGAATAGAATTCAACAAACTGATGATACTGTGTTCTGTCCCAAAGGCTGCGAGGTAGTTTTACCTTAACTTAATACCTAGATAACGGACAATGCACAGCATGACAAGTTGTCGGTCATCTACCCAACAAAGGATTCCCCAGTAGTCAGACTAATGAGGGACATCTACAGTTGTAGCAACAGATTCAGGTAAGGAGACTCATCAAGGTGCCTGGATATCCTTACCGTTAAACTTCATGTATAAGCCTAACTCATGTATAAGCCGCACCCCTATTATAGAGCGATCCCATAAGCTTTACAAGCGATCTGATTATAGTGACTTTTGTACTTTATTGTAATAGCAAAAACTCATGTATAACACATACCCCAATTTGACTCGCGTACTAGCTGTGGCCTATATATGCGAGGTTTCACGGTATACCACGCTTGGTCAGCAGAACAAAAGAAAAACCTCAACTGTATATGACATAACAAAAGTGAGAAAATGCTCACAACTGGTGTGGTATAAGTCATTTGCCATTATCCTGAGTAAAGGGCCCATAGCTCCAAAAATCTATGGGTCCGGACTTTAAGATGTGGGCCAGGTAATACATGTTGCTTTTTGCAATTATATGTAGTCTTGTTTTATCTATGCTAAAATGAAACAAGACTGCTTCATTTACTTACATCTTTCACTTTCCAACAACATTTTACATGACTATACTTATCAGGCATATTCGTATCAAATAGCTTGCAACATTGTCTATGGGCCCACAGGAAGGTAATTCTGAAGAAAACTACAGGCCCAAACCGAAATGTATGGGCCATTGGCTCCCGGGCTAGTGTTGGTGTCTACCCCTGTAACTACCACTTGTCCTGCACTATCTCAAACTGTGCATGCCCCATAATCTGACAATTATCGTTTTCTATGACTTTTATCATTGATTTCCGCTCTTTTTTTTAGTGAAAAGCCATAATTATGGAAGGGAAAGAAAAAGATCAAAAATGATAGTTCTGGGGCACACTCAGTGATGGCTCTACAAAAGAAGTTAGATCTAGATGCATACACCTTTAAGATTCTATATTTCAGATCATGCAGGTTGTTCACAGAGAAAAGAAACAGCATCAAAAGGGAGTCCAGGCTGCCTGCAGATTGACTTCCCTCTTCAGGGGAGCCTGGGTCCTTATTTGACTCTCTGAGGTAGGCCAGGGAGTCACCTAGGGGAGTCGCAGGCAGCCTGGGCTCCCTAAAGAGAGGAGTCTTTCTGGAGGCAACTTGGACTTTTTTTTACGCTGTTTCCTCTTTCTGTGTGTATACTTTCAAATTATGTACGATACAAATGTCTGGGCACCTGATTTTTCTTCAAGCAGCACATACTAATTCTGCCTGCTCATGTTACAGCAAGCTGTTCTTCCCACAATCAGGCCTTCAGAAAAACTGGTCACACTCAGTGGAAAGAAGGTAATTGGGATGTGAAAAGCTTGCAGTAAGTTGTACCACCTTCCAGGGATAACACTAATGTTGCAGAAGTATTCTCCTCATGACCTTCCTGCTCGGGCATTGACCCTCTTTACTGATAGCAATAGGTATTACTGCTGCACAACCAGGGAGGACAATGTGTAATGGGCAATTCATAGCAATGATTACCTGAGGTCCTGCATGCAGGAGCAGGGAGTTGTGTGTGCCAAATTGGATTACTCAGAAGTGATTTGTTCTCCTGACATCAAACTGTGACAGAGCACTACTGGTAAAGCAGCAGGGAAGGGTTCAACCACCTGATGACGCTGTAAACTGTCCAAAATGCAGGTGACATAGACCCACACATTTCTTAGACGATATTCATTTTTACAATCCTAGGTCAATCCCCACCATGTCTGGTTCAATATGGGAGTAAGAATGCATGGAATCCAAAGTGAGGCTGTCTACATTTAGAATACTACACTGGAGAAGGAGATCAATTTCCACATGGACGTGTAGTGAAAGGCAGTGGTAGGATGTAAGCCCCTAATGCATGGAGGTGGCATCCTGGCACCTGATACATGAGGTGGTGCACCAAGCTGGCAGTTGTGGGCGTCTAATCGGATTAGTATATATGTATATGAGTTGTATAAGGTTGTATAAACACAACAGCAGATACGATGAACATGCTACTCATTATATCATGTGGCACATGGTCCCTGTAATCATGTGGTGGGATGTAGCTATGAGTATGCCTTCAGTTTGGTGTTCAGTATCTGCACATGTCTGTTCCTAATTAGATGTATGCTCCTTGCCCACCCTCATTATTGAACTGCAGGCTGCTGTCTTAGCTTACCACGCAGGCCTCTTTTTTTTGGAGCTGTAGGCTCCTGCCTTAGGTGCATCTTAGGCATCTGCCCCTACCTGCCAGGTATACGGCCATGACTAGAGGGTAACTCATGATTTTGTCAAAGCCAAAGCCGTCATCAGAAGCGTGTGGTGATTTACCGACTTTGACATTTTTTCCCCATTGCTAAAACACACTTTCAGCGTAGTGAAAGAGTAAAGACATTTTATCAACGAAATGCACAAACCCCGGTAACAGTCACGTGTGTCCAATAACTGGTAAAGGGAAAATATCAATTCTTCCTAAAACTATGAGATATAGTTTTGACCAAGTAAACAAGATACCCTACCTTAGGTAGGTTGCACCTAGATGCTGCAGCTCATCTATGTCTGACTGACAAAAAGTCCTAAATAGGTCATAAAAACTGGGTCAGCCCTGAATCTTTATCCACACTCTAGAGGTGGGATAAAATCAGAATTAGCCTAAATTAATCAAATTTAATATATCAAAAATGATCCCACAAACTCCTGAATGTCTACCTGATGAATTTTGTAACAAGATGAAACATCCTGAACTCAACCAACCACACATTCTATGCTGAATGTCCATTGCACCAGACAAATAGAATATTTTATTTTATTTTTCTGAGTGTGAATCAGAAATAATTTCTCTATCTTGAGAAAACCCCTCAACTGTATTTTTCGGTTGTTCTACTGAAAGCACAAGAAGGCAAAAATATAGTACAAATGAATGAAAACACAGCATTTGTGGTCACATGTCAATCAACATGTCAGGGAGCGCCAAAATTGCCTTACCTGGTCAGTTCTGTATGTAGTAGCCGAGCAACAACCTCGTCTATCTAATATTTGACTTTGAGATTATACTTTTTGAGATACTACCTAACCTTTACACTTTTAATTTTGCATTTCTTTTCATCCCATCTGAGCCCATATGACAATTGAATAGGTGGCACTGTTTGACTGGCTCCAATTTGTTTTACTTTCCCTGGCATTCCAGTCCAATTTTTTTGTAGCATTGAAGTGCAGTGTTCAGAGTGTGAGAATGCTCATCCTCCTAAAAGGAGAGCTCAGTGTCCTTATGTTACTCAGGCAAAAGCATCAGCGGTCAACCTTGGAGGAACCGTGGAGGAATGGGCTATGCACCTGGACTTAGACAAAATCCAGCAGGACAGTGAGGCATATAACAGAGAGGAGGAGTGGAGTCTCAGACTCTGGTGAGTGCACTTTTGAAAGAATGCAGGGAGTCAAGAAAATTCATGCATGACCAGATGTTTTTGATGACGGCTATAATGCAGTCCATGTCGGGGGTGGACGGGCAGGCTAGGGGTCTACAATTAGATAACTACATGGGAGACGGAGATCAATTTCACCATGGATGTGTAGTGAAAGGCAGTGGTCGGATGTAAGCCCCTAAAGAATGGAGGTGGCATCCTGGCACCTGATACATGAGATGGTGCACCAAGCTGGCAGTTGTGGGCGTCTAATCGGATTTCTCAGAACTCATTTGTTCCCAATGTGTTGGAGAAGGCAGGTCAGTGAATGTAGGACTAAAGGTCAGCACCAGGCTGGGAGGAGATCTTACTGAACACCTAGTTAGCATATATATTAGATGAAATCCTCTCCCCCTTCAGAACAACACCATGGGTGAACTAGAAGTAAGACACACTGTTATATGCATCTCCTGTTACAATGTTGACATTTCTAGCCCTATCACATCTAGTGGACTAGGCACATTCATACCTAGATCCTACATTGCCTAAGTGTGACAGGATTACTGCTTAGAACAGCAATTATCTAATTGAAACACAACTGATGCACTATCTGTTCAGCAGCATTCATCAAGCTAAGCAATATAACTGTATGATTATACCAAAAATAATATTTTATTTAAAAAGAGGAGAATAGGGATGCTCCTTTTTCCCGGAGATGCTGTTTGCTTCTCCGGGAAAATTATGTCTCTATCAACGAGGTGCATCTCCAGTTGTACGAAATACCAGCCCCTTCGGGGGCTGGGATTGTGGATATGCCTATATATACATGTAATTACAGGCCTAGGCCTATTCCGTGACATTTCTAACTCCCATCCACCCTCCCCTGTAGACCTAGGCTATTGCAATAAATTGTGGCCAAGGGATTGTAGATATATGCATATAATTATAGGCCTATGCCGTGACATTTCTACCCCCCCCCCCAAGTAGGCCTACTGTGGGAAATAGTGGCAGGTCTCCCTCCCCTGCACCTCCCCCCCCCCCCGCCACGGTGGGAACAGACAGGGCAGCATCCCACTGCTCCAGTTAGGCCCTAGCGACCTAGCCATGGTTACTGGTGTCCTTATCTACGAAGCCATGCAGCCTTAGCCATGGATGAGTGTCGATTGAAAAGTTTAGGCTGTATTGTCTCGACTATTCCAATGTTTTATCATGTTATACTTACAGGGAAGGTTCGAATGTAGATGTACTATGCAATCCAATTGTAATTGATCACCATTCTTCAATATTTACCTTATTTAAATGGCATTTAATTTTTAAAAACAATGGCGGAATTTTATTAAATTCGCCTTCTCTTGTTGCTACGATGTCTATGCGAGGGAATTTGTATTACTGGGTATTTGGGTTTTTTATCTTTCAATTAAAATGAATATCTAAGAAATTTTTTTGATAGAAAGACGGAAAATCATATGTAAAGGACTCCAAATAATAGTTGATGTAAAATCGAGAGAAAAATCGAGTAAGCTTTGAAAAAAGTACATATTTTCATCTAGCCTCTTTTGGTTTATCTGTTCCCGGCGACCACCCAGGCCAAATTCAATGGGGCAGTTCGCTGGTCCCAACTATTGCCGTTTTATATATAGGGGAACAACTTATTATGGGATAACTCACCTATGCCTTAACATCTTTACTCGTATGGTATCATTATCTGCTACTACCTAGCTTTTTTCAAGGGATTTGACTGCTTAATTACATGAAATAGTGATTCATTGCCTTAGGGGCAAGAGTCCCGGTGAGAGGCCTGGTTAGTGTCTGCAGTGGTGCCCTCTGGTGTGATGTCTTGAGGATGCATGGATGCCGCTAATGCCTCAGGATGTAATTACAGCGTCTGGTGATTTTAGCCTGTGTGTGGGAAGAGAGACCAGAGAAATCTTGGGGAAATAGCTTAGAGCAGTCCCGGAGAAAGTTCTCTTTTTACCTGAATGGTCATATTACCTTTTATATCTTTAGCTAATCTAAGATCACTGCCATGGCAGTGCTTCTCTCTGACAGTTCATAATGTGCTATATTGGTTATTATCCAAGAAATAGGGAGATTGTTGGTGGCTTTATTTGGGGGAGGGGTAAATGCTTACCCTGCCAAGGGAGGGGGTCTTAACAGCTGTTTCTGTCTGATACAATTGTGCACAATTCTATTCTAGCCATCTTAAATCTTCTGTAAAAGATTTCAGGGTCCGGTGGATCCCCTTTCTGAACTCTTACTTTCCAAATAACCCTTTGACTGTTCCCCATCTCCTAGGATTTAGAATTAGAAAAAAATAATCCCATATAGCCCCCTTTGCAACATTGTCAGATGAGTCTGAAATTCCCAGCTTAACATGCTTGAATAGCTACAAAATCAAGTGTCCATCTTAAAAGGTATGTGTCCAACTCCAGGTAAATCTACCCTATATTGACCATGCCCTTTCCCCACCCCGCCAAGCTGCCTGCTGCCTTAGGGAGTGGTCATTTTTCAACAACGTGGGGGGGTTGGTGGATTTGGGGGGGGACCAAAAAAATTGGACTCCTTGAAGGGGGGGGACCAAACAAATTTGGACCCCTCTTGAGGGGGGGACCAAAAAAATTGCACCCTTCTTTAGCGAAAAAGCCAGTGCCTTACTTCTGCTCAAAGGCGTCGGCCGCGCTCAATTTCAACTTGCCTGAGGGGGGGACCAAAAAAATTTCAACCCCTGCCGTGGGGGGGACCAAAAAAAATTTGACCCGCTCGCGTTAAAATCCACCGACCCCCCCCCCCCCCCGTGTTGCTAAAAAATTACCACTACCTTAGTAGAGCTCTATCACACTGACCTACTGTTCCTGACACTATAAAAAAAAGGTGGGTAGTCCTTGGGAACTGTCAGGGCTCACCTGACCTTTTATGACGCTTTGCTCTCTTTCCTCATGGAGGTACAAAAGAATATCCTAAAGAAATGAGAACCACCTACATATAATTATGTCTAGTACCCTTTTCATGTCCCTTTTATCCTGTCCCTATTCTGGAAAACAAGTAGATCAAAAATGGGACCTAAGCTTTAGGATTTCCTCAATACCTATTATGCATACAGTTCCTACCCTGTAAACACAGATACGTAGCTCAAACGTAAATCTACGTTGGTTTGGGGTATGAACTACGTAATTTTACAAGGTTTGTGGACGTCAAAACGTGAAGGTATATTTACCTCCCACAAACCTACAAGTCTGATTTACGTTTTTCTACGTAAATAAATGTTAAAATCAAACATAAACTTGCACTTACATTCTATGTAAAAACATATATTTAGCCATAGATATATCTATATATGTGCCAATGATATATTACCATTCACAAACGAGATTTGTCATGGTAGAACTATAATTGTAAACCCCTATTTGATTCCATATTAGAGCAGTTCAAGCTGTATATTCCCCCCTTGGAATAATTTATTGGACACAGTATCATCTGCACTGTATATACATGCTAAGATTTGGCTGCAGTGATGCTTTGTATGTATTTCCTTACCACAAAAGTGGTGTCCATTGAGTAAAGTGTCCAAATGCATATACGTGTGTCCAATTATTCGATACCCTCTCCTTTAAACATAAATAGTCATTGATGTGCAGCTGATTTGCAATAAAATAACTCCATAGTAATTCAAAAATAACTGCAAGAATGTGGTAAGTTCCCTAAGGTCCATATGGTTCTCTCAATATCTAATAGTGCTGCCACCTTGTGTGGCAGTCAGGAGTTACATACCCAATTCTATTTGAAAAAATACTAATTTTAACGTTTATCTACGTAGGTTTGCTACGTTTAATTATGTCTGAATGACGTAGAAAAACGTAATTCAGCCATCTACGTCTGTACAACGTAAGTAAACCTTCACGTTTTGATGTCCACAAACCTTGTAAAAAAACGTATTTGAAACCTTTGGTCGGAAGCAAACCTCCAGAAACCTCTCAGCTACGTTGGAATTACGTAGTGTGTTTACAGGGTAGTAGCTTAATTTACAAAACGACACAAAATTCTTTCAGAGACAAAGTGCCCATGCATAGCAGCAAGATGCCTGTACATGCAAGCTACATAGAGCACCTCATAAAGGCTCATAAGTAGTTGTTTTTTCTCTAGAGTGACTCTTACATTTATGTGTGTGTGCTATAGATCTATTTATACTTAGCTTGTTTGCGGTGGGGTTGGAGCATACCAGGCAGGTCTGTATCTGTCACAGGCTTCAATAGATTGAACCAAAACATGGTTCTTGGCTGATACACCATCAGTATTTATAAAGGCTTCTTTCTGGAGTAACATGGGAGGCAATTGGCAAATAAGTTGTCCTTTATAAAGGATAAAATGTACTCAACCATTGGAGCAAATGCTGTTCAAGGTCAAGTATGGTAGTATTGTTCCTACAGATAACCATATTCAATTGCAAGATCCCAGCCTAGCTAGTGTAAAGTGGCCAAAATGGCCAATAGCCAACAGTGGGCATCAGAAGTAGCTATAGCCATTGAAAAAAAGAGGTTCAGGCAGATTGCATCTGTGCTTGTCCAAGAGGAGCTGGTCCTTTTTAAGTCTGAGACAAAGTTTCGGTGATTGGCAATGCCCCGGGTCACCTTCCTTTACATTTTTCTGTTTAATTCCCGAAGAGTGGGAGTTTTTTCCCTTTCTTTTGTTCTATGACTTGTTTGTTGTTTCCGACAGATTGATGTGAAGTGAACTGGGATATTGAATTACCGATCCACTCATGCACATTTTGCAACCATTTAGTTGGAAACATAGTTGGAAACCTATTACAATTATTCTTTGAAGCTTCTTCGACATTTAAGAAAGCAACTTTTATACAGCAGTTCAATTGTGCATTTACTCTACAGCAAATCAAAGTTTAACCACGCATTTACTTAGTCAACAATTATGCTACTTATTTTCCACAATGAGACCTCAACACCTCTGTAAAGGTAACAATCATTTCTATTGTATCTGGTATCCTCACAATCTCATTGCTGGGACTGTGAGGCTGACTGCTACAGGCACCAGCTAATGGACCTCAAAGAGGTTCAGCTCCAAGGCCAGTAGAAACACCCACTTAGGGCTCTAGATGAATAGGCCTATAGTACAGGCAGTAGTTCTCTACAAGCTTAGCATCAGTCTATGATATTGGCAGAATTCTTGGTATGAGTTTACCTACCTGGGAGTGACATCACATATACACTTGCTTATCCGTTCTAGGATATAGTAGCTAGTGTAAAATGTCCGAGATGGCCAATATACAACAGTAGGCATTAGAAAAAGCTATGGCTCACTGAAAAAAGAGGTTTAAGCAAATTGCATCTGTGCTTGTGCAAGAGAGGCTGGTCCTTTTCAGCTTTGTTATTTCTGTTTAAGGCTGAGACAGAGTTGTCCTTTTGACAATTGGCAATGCCCCTGGGTCACTGGTCTTTACATTATTCTGTTTAATTCCCCAGAGTGAGAGCTATTCCCTTTCTTTTGTTCCATGATATGTTTGTTGTTTCCCACAGATTGATGTGAGGTCAACCAGGCCTGGATAATCCGGAAACTTTCCCACTGCAGGTATAATACCCAATTTGGGTGATTCTACCAGCAAGGGGAGATTTCCCCTTGGTTAAGATAGCTCCGCGGTGGACGTGCAGCCCTTATCTTAACAGAGATAAGGGCGGCAGGGAGAGATAAGGGCCGCTCCCAGTCCACACCACCAAGGGGAAATCTCCCTGTGCTGTATCGTATCCAGGTGGGTTGGTGAGGGAGGGGTGAAGGAGGGAGGGAATCCACATATAAATATACCTTATTTCGGCCATATGTTGTCATCAAAACAATTATATTTCACGAAATACAAGTCAGTTATTCAACCCCACTGACATATACCTAGCTAGCTATATTATCTACCTGTATACAAATAAATCATTTTCCGCAAATAATCTTTAGTTATCAGCAAATTAGATTTTCTGGTTGAACCCAAAGTTACATGTATATCAACCCAAAATCAAGGGGAGAAACCCCCTCATTCTCTTTTCTCCCGGTATGGTATAAAAGTTAGGATTTCCCCTAGCCTGTCAACTGGGATATTGAACTACTGATGTATTCATGCACAGGTTGTAACCATATAGTTGGAAACATATTCTGTCATAGTCAATAATTATGCTCCTTATTTTCTAAATGGGACTTCAACACTTCTGTTAATGTAACATTTAGTTCTGGTGTATCCGGTATCCTCACAATCTCATAAAAGTTCAGTCCAAGGCCAGTAGAAACACCCACTTAGCAGGTTGGGGCCGGGACCATGTTATTAGAACGTACTAAATACATGGTACACCCTTTCCATTGGGTCTGTACCAAGATTATGGTACTGTGCACCATCTTGGGCTGTACCATAATCTTGGTACACCTGGTGTGTTCACTGGACCATGACCCCTGCTCATGCAGGTAAATGGGCCAATCACAGCCCAGTACTCATGTACCTTACCTGTGGTCACTGGACTGTGACCCTTATCTGTGCATGTAATTAGTGGGGTCACTGGGGTCATAGGTGGGACTAGGAAAACCACTCTACTATTTTATACTTATATTGACATTGTATGGCTTATTTACTACATTATCAAACATCACTAAGTGAAAACAAAAACGTCATTTTGTGGGCCTTTATCAATGATTTCATCCTATGGGTTCATTTTTATTAGCAGATTTAACAAAAAATTAGCAAACTGATTTTACTAGACATTTACTGAAGGAAAATATGTAGATAAAGCCATTTCTTAGATAATATTCCGATTTTAGTTATGAAAAAGGGTGCATACATAAATTATAGACCTCTGCTTCCTATAATGGCATCAGAATTATGCATTTCTGCATGGAAATATGAAAAAAGTGACAATAAATGAGTGTACCAAGTTCTTGGTACACCCTGTGTTCTGGGGAGTGTCATTCAATCTTAGGGCGTACTAAGAAAATGGTCAGTCCCCAACCTGCTTAGGGCTCTAGGTGAAAAGGCCTATAGTAGAGGCAGTATTTGTCTAGGTGGTGCCACACAAGCTCAATATCTATTGATTGGCAGAATTCTTGGTAGAAGTTTACCTACCTGGGGGTGAGATCACTTGCCTGTGCTCCCCCTTCTAAGATTTATAGTGACCCTGCAGAGTGCATGGCTTTCCAGACCTAGATACCTGGGCCAACCAGATGTCATGTTACTTCCAGGACTGTAGGCAATTGAATGCCTTGGTTAATTGGCACTCCTCAGACTGATTATACAGTGATGCACCCTAGTGTTAGCCTAAGACTACAGATTATTCATTACAAAGCAGCAAGTGTATGGCTGCTAGTAGTGCCTACTGTTAATGATACTCATGTAGAAGAGCATCTGGCTATCAGTACCAGGGCAATATATCATCATTAGTCATTATTATAGCAAAAACTATCTGTTAGATCTGTAATTGATATCATATTCTCTCTACAGGAGCTTCATGTCCTACTACTCAGACAATCTTTCCACTAATAATCTGCACCTGATGTAGAAGGTAATAGGATCAGGCCATTTATATCAAGCTATTACAATCATCTTCCTTGTAGCAGGAGATAAAAACTACAATACAAAAAAAAATACAGAGCTCTCTGAATCCATAACTCATACCCAACACATTTAGTGCCGGTTCCAATTAGCAGTAACTGTAGGGATCAGCTGAGAAGAATATATTGCAGCAGACCCTAACCCTATATACTCATTATAACATGTTCAATTTGTCTGTCAAATATATTGTAGAACATTGTGACATATTTTTCATTATGATGCTTATATGATATTATTTTCATTATATTGAAATATGAGTCACCACTCAATTGCTTCATGGTTCTGTGTGCATAAAGGTTTGCCAATTAAGCTATGTGAAAAAGGGAGCATATATTCTCCTGACAGTCTACCTGGCCGGGAATTGTAATTGAAGACACCCTTCATGGTACAGTGTAATTGGATGATATCAGTGGGAATACAAAAAAACTAAATGCCATCCATCAAAATGTTCTGAGCCGGTGAGTGCCCCAGAGACAATCATAGGCATGTCTGTTAGGTGTATCAGGTAGTGTTTCTGCAGGGCTGATTGATATGAAAAACAGCCCCCCCTCCCTACTGCCCATTGCGAGGTGGATATACTGAAGACATTAGCCCATTTCAGTTAACTACTACCTGAGGCCATTTCCAAATACACAGTTTTAAATTACAGAACCTCTCTGACAGCTGTACGGCCATTATGATTGTTTTCACTTTTGCAACTAATGCTGGTTCTGGCCCCTGACAGGTGCTGTGTGGTGCAAGGAAGCCGTCTGTACTACATTGTTAGTTTGGTAGCTAGCACTTGTCGTGGACACCTTCACGAGGAAACTTATCAATCTGGTTAATACTGCCAACAATTAGTTTCTTCTTGGGCCGCCATCTGGTTCATTTCTGTTCTTGCAAATGAGCTCACTATAGGAGGACATTTTCAAATTGACACTTTCAATCTGCAGAACTTTACTGGCAGCTGTTAGCCTGGTTTAATTGTGCTCCATATTGAATTCCCGCTTGTCACGACCATCGGTGTACAGAGTGACAGTTCCACTTACACCTTACTCTGGTTGTGACATCTGTCAGGTGCTTAAGGCTGTGTCTCACGAACTTGGGCCAATGTTTTTGTCTCTGACTGGGTGCCGTCTCTGACCAGGTGCCGTCTCTGACTGGGTGCCGTCAATAGTGTATGGCTGCTTAGTGAAGTGCTAGATATCCATTTCAGATTCATTTTGATTCTCAATATTAAGTAGTCAAAAGATTAATATCAATCGTCAGAAATGACAATGCAGTTTGACTTGGTTGGTATCAGAATTAGATAGGTTGCTCCACTGCCTGCAATCATTAGTCCTGCAAAGGCAAATGCTGCTGGTCCCAGATTATGAGCAGAATGGTTCGAAACTGCTTAAAGATCATCTAAATGATTGATGCAGCCATTAGCTGGAATTCGTCAATTCTCACCAAATGACCTGCATGTCTTTACCTATTGCAAATTGGGTTTGCCTCTGAATAAAACCACTGACACGCTTTTTTTACCTGGTGCTTTGGGCCAAGAGCCAACAACTTTCTTGTTAGTACAAAAATATTGGATCAATATTGAGAACAGGTTCAACAAAGTTGATTTTAGGTTCTTTAGTCACTGGCATGGCTACCATTACTTAATAGGAATTGTTGGTGTACAGTTTAACTAAATCTAGGCAGATAACAAACTATAGCACCACCAGTTCAGGTGTAGGTAGTACTTTATTACCAGCTCATAGATGCTCTACAGACATCCTTTGTCAGCTTTACCTTTCTGCTGCCATTTGATTTGATGTTTCCTTTGTGGCTATGATGTATGACCGCCCTGGTAAGTAACTTCCTACTGCTGCTATTGTGTATCATACCAATGGTTCATGATTCACCTATGCAGTGCCAGTGGGTTCTGCTCCTGTCTTGGTATGTCATGTCAACTGATGTTGTCATTCTGCTTCATGCCATCCTTAAAGGTCTAATGGCAGGGGGAGCACACAGCTGGCATCACCTGGGTTGGAGGTTCTTGCCTTATTGACTCAACTATTCAGATATACGGTAACACAAGTATTTGCCATTAGCATGTTTCTCTCTTCTTCCTACCTTCGCTCTCATGCTTACCTGTATCTGCCTAACCATCTTATACTTGAAACATTACTCTAAAATTTTAGAATGTAAATTGGGTAGATGTCAAAGGAGTTAAAAGTCCAAGGGGGATGTTATTGCGGGTGGAAGTCATAAGGGGGTAAAAGTCCAGGGGATCGATGTCCAAGGGTATAAAAGTGCTAGTGGGTAGATGTCTAGCGGGTAGATGTTCTAAGGGGATGGATGTCATAGATAGGATAAAGGTTTTAGGGGGTAGATGTCCAGGGGGTACATATCGGGCATAGGTGTCCAAGGGGGTGAAATCTCAGGGAATACATGTCCAAGGGGATAAATTCTAGGGGTTAGATGTCCCAAGGGGTAGATGTCCGGGGGTAGGTGTCCAATGGGGCGGATTTCATAGTATAAGGGCTAGAAGTCCTAAGGATGTAAAAGTCCAGGAGATAGATGTCGGTATAAAAGTGCTAGGGGTTATTTGTCCTACGAGGTAGATGTCTTAGTGGGTAGATGTCTAGGTGGTAGATGTACGGGCATAGGTATCCAAGGGACTGCAATTCCAGCGAATCAATGTCCAAGGGGATAAAAGTTTGAGGGGGTAGATGTCCCAGGGGGTCGATGTCCAGGGGTTAGATGTCGAGGGGCCAGATGTCTGGAGTAGATCTCCGGGGGTATCCGTCCTACCACCATTGAAAGAGGTAGATGAGAATAGGCCATATGTATGGAGTTTAATTTGCCTAAAAGTTTGCACATGCACAAGCACAGCAGGTTCCCATACGAATGTGCACCCTGTGCAGGGTAGTCCAGTTGCCAGCTTAAAAACCTTGCAGAACCCACCCTCCCCCCGAAGAGGTTATGACTGAATTGGGTACAGGAAGTCATGTATTTACTTTGATGATGCCCTACTGGCATCATTGAGGGTTTTCAGAAATTCAAGATGGTGTCCAAGATGGCCAACCAAAATGTTTAAAGTCATCAATCAGCCAATTCTTATGTGATTTGAAAACATTCGATATTTGAAATGCAAGAAGAAAGTTTTTTTTAATGGAAAATGAGTACTTTCTGGTTGCCATGGAAACCAGTCCATAACACAAAATGGGAGATAATTGTGCTTATTTCTTAGAAATCTCGTCACTCACTCAAAAAATGGCCTCAATATCACCCTCATTTTTACCCCAGGTACACTCTCTGACTCCTTACCTAAAGCTGCACCAGGTAGCATCTGTGGCGGTCACATCTCTCCTCCAATACCTTAGTTGCGATTTTCAGAAAAATGACCCATTTTGACCAATTTTCTGGCCAAATCGGCCATTTTCCTGAAGATCGTCCTTTTTTTCCATTTTCTCTAAAATCCACATTTTTCTGTTTTTGACCCAGTTTCTCGCCAAATTGGCCATATCCCCTAAAATCGAAATTTTCCCGCTTTTGATCCTTTTTCTCACCAAATCGGCCATTTTCCCAGAAATGAAAAAAAAAAAAAAAATCCAAGGAAAAGAAAAAAAACAAATTTTTTTCAAAATTGAAAAAAAAATTATGAAATTGAAAAAAATACTTTTGCAAAAGTGAAAACTAATAAATTCACAAAAGTGAAAAAAAAAACTTTTACAAAAGTGAACAAAAAAAAAAACTTTTATAAAAAAACGGAAAAAAAACTTTTGTTGTTCGAAAAAAACAAAAACTTTTCTGACCCTTCTGGGCTTCTGTATTTATCACTCTATTTTCAGTTTATCTCCAATTTCTTTGCATTCCATTTTCAATCTCTAGCTTAGTGCAAGGAGGGCATTGGAGTTTGCACCTTATTCTCAAAAAGGTATTGCTACACTGTCATTCTACTTCGAATCCTACACTGATATAAAAATGTGGGTACATAATACACAGTGTCCACACTGATTGGAAAAGGCTATTGTATATAGAAGATGGAATAGTGTTTGGCCTTGCTGCCATGTGGTACAGAACCATATGTATGGTGGTCGACAAGTGTCTGGCCCAAAGAAGTATTAAAAAGCTTTTGATCAAATTTCTGAATTAAAAAAAGAAATTGAAAATCGTTGCTCTCAACATCAAAATTATTTTGATTCACGAGTTTTTCTTTCTTTTGGCAGATGCTCGTTTGTTGCTATCAACTGTTAACATCGAAACTATAATTTTTTTAAAGTGAGCCTAGGCGAATTGCAAAGCACTTTATGCAGTGGTCGAAATTCATGGGCGATTTGCAGCATTCCATGGTCAGATTCAATGGTTAATTTCCAGAGAGTTCAAGACCATTAATACTTTAAAAGGTCTCAAACGATCTCCAATCATGAAAATATTTCAGTTGCCGACATATAATAATGTAAATAAATTAGTAAGAGGGGCCTATTTATGTTGACTTTCTGCACAATGCTGTAAATTCTTTGAGGAGAGACAAAATGGCCGACATCATGTGTATTTTCACATTCTCCTAGCACATTCAAATATATCAGTACATTCTCAATGCAACTGGACTAAACATCTGGATGGAGAGTGTACAGTGAGTGACGTTACAGTAGCAGTGACGTCACAGTTTTAGCAGTGACGTCATGCAATCCATTTTGTTTTGATTTGTGTTTATGGTGCGTTTATGGTCAGAGTCGGCAGTAGTTTGCTGTCAGAGTCGGCAGTAGTTTGTTGTCAGAGTCGGCAGTAGTTTGCTGTCAGAGTCGGCAGTAGTTTGCTGTCAGAGTCGGCAGTAGCTTGCTGTCAGAGTCGGCAGTAGCTTGCTGTCAAAGTCGGCAGTAGTCTGTTGTCAGAGTCGGCAGTAGTTTGCTGTCAGAGTCGGCAGTAGTTTGCTGTCAGAGTCGGCAGTAGCTTGCTGTCAGAGTCGGCAGTAGCTTGCTGTCAGAGTCGGCAGTAGTTTGTTGTCAGAGTCGGCAGTAGTTTGCTGTCAGAGTCGGCAGTAGTTTGCTGTCAGAGTCGGCAGTAGCTTGCTGTCAGAGTCGGCAGTAGCTTGCTGTCAGAGTCGGCAGTAGCTTGCTGTCAAAGTCGGCAGTAGTCTGTTGTCAGAGTCGGCAGTAGTTTGCTGTCAGAGTCGGCAGTAGTTTGCTGTCAGAGTCGGCAGTAGCTTGCTGTCAGAGTCGGCAGTAGCTTGCTGTCAGAGTCGGCAGTAGTTTGTTGTCAGAGTCGGCAGTAGTTTGCTGTCAGAGTCGGCAGTAGTTTACTGTCAGAGTCGGCAGTAGCTTGCTGTCAGAGTCGGCAGTAGCTTGCTGTCAGAGTCGGCAGTAGCTTGCTGTCAAAGTCGGCAGTAGTCTGTTGTCAGAGTCGGCAGTAGTTTGCTGTCAGAGTCGGCAGTAGTTTGCTGTCAGAGTCGGCAGTAGCTTGCTGTCAGAGTCGGCAGTAGCTTGCTGTCAGAGTTGGCAGTAGTTTGTTGTCAGAGTCGGCAGTAGTTTGCTGTCAGAGTCGGCAGTAGTTTGCTGTCAGAGTCGGCAGTAGCTTGCTGTCAGAGTCGGCAGTAGCTTGCTGTCAGAGTCGGCAGTAGCTGGTTGGTAGGGGAGCAGAAGGCTGATGATTGATGATTTGTTTTAACACCTCAACATAGCAGCACGTAGCAGGGGACAGGCACACAAGGCCTTCTATAGGCTGTGCCAAAATAAGGAAAACCTGTCTAAGAAACTGGGAGCTGGAACTGAAGCTGGAACTGAACTGGTGTACAAGGTACTACAAAAAAGGAGGCAGGAAAGAAGCCTGGCTATTAAACTGTAGAATTAATAACTCGTGCCAATTACTTGACAACACTGTATGCATAGGACCTCCTTAAAGAAAGCTCCTTTAGAATGTGAAGGTACCGTTTTAGGATGGGGCAATGGATTGAAAAGTAGAAGGCAAGGAGGGAGGCAGATGCGACTGGCCTATACCTGCTCAAATACAGTTGAATTTTAGGGATTTTTTCTGTTGATTTATAGTGTTAGACCGCATGTTCAGCCCACTACTGACTTCGTCAGTGTACAAGATACTTTTAGATTGACAAAGAGGATGGCTTCCATCTCCATGTTTAATATTTGATGTGAAATAGAAATGCAGCATGATACATGAAAGTTTATGCAATTTTTCACACATTTTGGGTCAGTTTTGGGGTATGTGGAGGGCCTGGCTACAAAAAAAAAAAAAAAAAAAAGAGAAGCCCGACCTACCAAACCTATACTTTCTTCTTATGTTACCTGAAACTAACCTTTTTTTTTTTAAATTTGGCCCAACCGAAGGCTTTGTACAAAGCCCTTACAGACTTGACTGTTGTGTAAATCAATCTGTCCTTTACATGACATCCTAAAGACTGACACACAAATATATAACACATGAACCTTTGAAGGTAAATCTCATTATATTGGCAACTCCTATTTCCTTATTTTTAAAACATCCTCTCTAAAGGCAGTATTCCACAGAGACAAATCGGCCTAGATTCCCTCATCGGACAAGGTTTAACATTGTAGATTTTCATTGGATGACGGAATTACGGCCAACACACGTCAGTGGAATACTCCCTTAAGGAGAAGGTTCTGATTGTCAATTCTATGAATATATAATAAGACCATGCATCATCTGTAACTTTACTCAACAATGCCGCAGGGCAGCATTTAGGGGGAAGGCTATTCATATACAGGTCATCCAATGCAAGGTGACTGTGCAGAATCAGAGGAGCCAGACAGGCAGTACAATAGTGATTTTCAAAAGATGCTTCAGCAACAACTTAAAGGGTTCATGTATCATGCAATATGCTTATTTGATCTTTTATAATTATGTGACCTACCATTGTAAACTGTGCATTATATATAAACATGAAGTAACTTTAAACTTTTTTTTCTGACCAGATCTTCTTTCATACGTATACAGGTTTAACTGATGAATGAGAGCATTGAAACACACTCTTTATCATAGGCTTCATTAAGGGCAATAATATTGAGTTGAGTGCAATCCTATGTTTGGGAAGTGAATAAAACAGGTAAATTCTTCGATGCTCAGAGTGATACATATAAATCCACCCTAATTAGTAGACCAAACAAAGTCTTACATAGATGCCCTCCCCTGTCAATTTACACAACACCATTAGCCTTGTACTGTTGACCTTGGATGCAACCCATTAAGTCACTGGTCACATTGAGGCTACAGCCTCATTCTGAATTCCCCGAATGGCTGAACTCATCCAGAGCCTGCTGTCTTGAATATTGGATGGCAAGGGAGGACCTGCAAGTACTAGGGTTACTAATGCATTTAAGGCTAATGTTTTAATTTGTTAGAAAGCTGCCTGTATCGATTCTAGTGAGAACAGAAACATGCATCTCTAAAGAGAAACCAAGTTTTTGATTGAAATCATATTATAATGACCATGATCTACATGTGAGCCTTTAATTAATGTTGATACCTTCATGAGTTGAAAAAACAGGGGAATGCACACAGCTGAGTGCAATTGAGCTGTGATCTTTGACAATTTATTTCTATCTTTTGAAACTATGGAAGCTGCATTTTTGCAATTTTTTCTTGACACAATGGGGTTTAATGCTTAAAAAACAGAGAAGACAGAAATTCGATTGTGGCTGGAACAGTGTTATTTATCTCTGTAATCAGTTACATTTTCCCTCTACCTTAATTAAATTGTCATCTATCTCACTTATATAAATTGCCATCTGACTTGGAAGACATAATAGTTATAAACATTGAGAGGCAAAGATCAGATGAACCAAACACACTCTCCTGTTTCAGGAAAGGAGGAGTAGGTTTCAAATACATTTCAAGTACTGATCTTGTAAAGGTTTTATTGCATTATACCCTTACTGATGATGATGCATGAACGCAGCTTTTGTGAGTAATCCACCATTGCTGAATTCAAGCATAATGTCTATCCTACAGGGTTCATACTCTCTTGAAGGGTTTGGATGAGAGGAGGCATGAATGGAGCCGGTTCAGTAAAACTTGTAGGACTACATCCATTATGACAAAAGGCATATTAATTCTTTTTAAGCACCAAACAGCCCTGAATGGTCAATCATACAGACTTATATACTTCTATACAGACACAGCTATATACATGGCCATCCATTGTTTTGGTACACAGAGAAAAGAATCACGGTGACCATCAAATGGGAGTCTAGACTCAATCACTCAGGTAACTTCTAAAGTGACTCCCAATCATTAGGGAATCTTGCAATGGGAGTCATTATAGAGTCCTGATAATGTTAGGGATGTAACCATGAGTACAATTCTATGTTGTTATTGCTTTATCTGCACATGTTTGCCCCTTATGGGATATCATACTTGACTCTCACCTTTCATGCTTCTTGTCCATCACAGAGCTGCAGCCTGCTGCATTAGTTTTTTCTCACATGGTGGACGGGTATTTTACTTTGGTTGGCTCTATATAAGTTTAGTCTAATACATTTTGTCCGAGGGGGATGATGGTGCAAAGTCTCTGCATCCATCGTTTTCCCTCCTGGGTCCTTTCAGCAATTCCCTCAGGTAATTTGGGGGAACATTTTATGAAGCTTAAGATGCTTATGGTTGGACCATCTTTCTAGCATAGGTATGGTGTTCGCCCAGTTGTTGGATCTAAAGTGGTGGGCTACCGTAGTGTCGTGATTGCCATTTTTTATATCTCCCATGTGTCTGTTAAATCTGTCTAACAGGGCTCTCTCTGCTGCATTAGTTTCAATCTCTCTTGATGCATCAGTCTATAGCAACGTTTGGTCATCGACCCAGCGTAACAAGAGCACAGTGCTCTTAAAAAACATTTTAAACTAAAAATCTGAAACAAATTTCAACCCTAATAAGCCCAAACCCTCTAGCCGTTTTTCCCAAATTACTTTGCTGTAGGAGTTCAACATAATACAAAACTACTGCAGCAAAGATTTTATCATAATTTGGGTTCGTTATAATCTAAAGGCAGTCCAAAAAGGGATGTGCACTTACTATTTTGAATACAGTTTTACTTATAAACCTAGATAGCAGCCATGGCACCGGATGACAGCTTGTCAGTCATTGACCCCTCAATGAAGTCTCCGGTATTCAGACTAATGAGAAATTTCTCCAGTTGCACGGACACAGTGATATCTATACGGTTTAATTTAAATCTGACACCTTGCCAACACTGCAGATTCAGATTTTTTGATTTTGCAGGATATGCACCTAATTGAGTTTGTCCCTTTTGCCCCCACACCATGTGATTTGGCATGCTTATAGGACAGCTCCATAATTGCTTTTATTACTATCAGCCCATTAGAAAGCCTGGAGATACTCAGTGGATAGAAAGTAATAACTTATGTCGTCTTATCTCCTTGCCATCTCATTAAGGAACATGTGTCCAATATAGTGAAGGATCTTTCTTATATAGCAAGAAGATGATTACAACTGTAATGCATAATGGACTTTTTTTTTGATCAGGTTACATATTTGGTTATTTGTGTCCAAAAGTCAAACTGCAACCAACATTACATTGAATAACAAAATGTTCTTAACCATATAAGGGCTGCATATTGTATCAAATCAGTTCGTAGCACTGCAGTCCTGGTCAGGAACATGAACATACTTCAGTAATTGGTAGGGCAAAAGGTTGGCATGATACACAAAAGACAATGCTGATCAAATTATGAATGGGTGGGGCAAATACATATCAGCATAATTGGTCTGAGTTTGACTTCCATTGTGCTGATAAGAAGAACGATCCCTACATCCTCTGCTTGCTATACCTTATTTCATTCTGCCTCAGATGATATTCCTGATGTCATTCCTAAGCAGGCATCAACCTTGAGACCGAGCCCACATTTACTGACTTATTCCAGGCTCCCCTAGGAGCAATAAATATAGCGATGACTCTGGTTTCTCCGTATGGGCGGCCATGTAAGTTCTGAGCTCGCAATGTATCGTGAGCTTCCGGGCAAAAAGCTGCAGCACGAGAGCAAAGCCAAGGTCTCACGAGATTGCTGGTGTCAGTGTATACAGAGTGGTTGCGGGTCTGATCCCGGTAGAGGCCTATAGCTGCTGTGCACCTGAGAGAGAAAGTGTGTGATGTAAATGTTTATTCTGCATTCATTTATTGATTTAAGTGTCTTTAAGTGTCACAGCATAGATTTAATGAAATGGACCAGATGTCCTTTAACATAGTCACTGCCATCTGACATGGACAATATGAGTTGAGCCTAGAACTGTTCACAGTGATTCAAAACTGCTAGACATGAGGTCCCGCACTAGGCTGAGAGTTGTGGGCGTCACATCAGATTCATCAAAAGGGTTCTGTTCTCCTGTCTGCATACTATGTCTGAGGACTGTCTAGAGGACAGGTTAAGCTACCATAAAGCGATTGAGTGAGTGGGCGGGGAAGTAGAGTATGTTCTTATGTACTACACATGGGGTAGGACTCAATCTTATGAATATGCTGTCAGAAAAACACATGCATCTCTTGGATCATACTCATGTTGTAAACTCCACTAGATATAGCCTTGTCATTTCAGATTAACCTTTTGAATCTATCATGAGTCAATTGCGCATTGTTTCCAGAGGTATTTTCATTCAGAATGTTTATGTTAAAAACAAGATTAATGTGAACGTTGGACAAAGTTATCATCTCTGGCAGGACTAACAGCACTGTGCCTTTGTTACCACACGTGTAATAGATGTTAGCCTCTTACCTGGGGTTGTCCTGCAGGGACACTGACATTGTTGTAGGTACATATGAGCAGTATGAGAGGTAGTTTTAAATAATGCATCCCAGCTAAGCTTCTATCAGGCAGGTGAATGTCCTTTGGTACAATGCTCTGTACAATGGGTATATTTAGTAAATCCCATAGACATGAACTAGAGTGGATGCTATATATTGGCGGCTCCATGAAATCAACTGAACTGCACTAGATCTATTCACACCATCTTAGATTTTAGAAAAATAATTGGTCTTGGTTGAAATTAATGAAATTGCTATTGAATCTAATATATCTATATTGTTTCTCTTAAATAAAGAGTCCTATAAGCACTAAATAACTGATACCAAACTGCGTTTTGCCTTCAGCATGCATATGCTTTCCATATGTAATAGATATCAGCTCTGTGATGGTGGTTGTACCATCATGTCATTATCTTAGTTGTACACACATATTGTGAATAGTTATTTCTTCTTTAATTTTAATGATACCTATACTCACCTTATCTGTCCCCATTTGCAAACAGTAGTCAATCAAATGTTATTTGAGACATGCCTTGTACAAGGATAGAGTAGGCACAATCCAGATATATGAGGTGTTAAACAGGTCTGGCAGTTGTAGGCGCCCTTATCTGATTACTCAGGATTCATCTTGTCTACAGACTTGTGAAAGGGTGCTGGCCTGAATGTTAGAGCAGGGGCAGGAAGAGGTTTAATTTCAACATACCTGATGGCATCATTTACAGCAAAGTAATATCCTATTCTGTCTTCTCACATTGCTGCAAACACTGCTGACCTTCTTCTGCCAAGGGTAAGGAGACGTTTTAGTGTCATATCACTTTGTCCTCCAATACTGGCCATGCGTTACATAATAAAACCAATTTGACGTTTAAATAGTCACAAAATGCTTCTTATTACCCAGGGCAGTATCAAGGCAACTGCAGCAGACTTTCCATAAGTGTCTCAATTTGTTTTTATAATGATCAAAGGCTGTTACCATGGGAATATTACATTGTCTGGTTGGGATAACATACATGCTGATATTTCCAACCCTTCCAATGTCTGGCAAATACTTATTATGACATGAGCACTTACATCATTGCATTACCAAAGTAAACTGTAGGAGACTTATTATGTCAATAGCTTTCTTACATATGTGTGTATTATCAACTTTTATCAACTTTTATACCCTGCAGGGAACAATGAGAATGAGGAAAGTCCTCCTCTTGATTTTTGGTCGATACACATGTATTTTAGGTTAAATCAGAAGATGCACCTTGCTAACATCTTAGGCTGAGTCTCAATGTTTTTGTCTCTGATCGGGTGCCGTCTCTGACCAGGTGCCGTCTCTGACCGGGTACTGTCTCTGACCTGGTGTCAGAAGGAAGTGTTTTTTAATTTTTTTTATATATACTCATATATATTAGGATTTGTAAAAAACGTTATGGCAGTTGTTATGTAACTATAATCAGCTTCCTGCTGTTAGTAGAAGATAACTAAACTCCAAAATGGCGTCCGGTCAGAGACGACACCTGGTCAGAGACGGCACCCGGTCAGAGACAAAAACATTGGCCCAAGGTCGTGAGACACAGCCCTTACCATAATTTGTGGAAAATGATTAACCTATATACAGGTAGGCAATATAGGTGGCTAAGTGTAGAGGAATACTCTTATGTAGCAGTCTTATATTCCTTGAAATGTAATTATTTGAATACCCGGAATAGTGTATATTTATACATGGAATCCTACACTAGGAATATCCCCCTTGGATGTGCAAACTGGTGGTGGCTGTTGTCTACTGATGATAACGGCAGAGCGTCAACTATGCAGCTCTACTAAGTAAGGGGGGGTCTCCCCCTGCTAGTAGAACCTCCCCTGGGAGCAAATATACCTGTAGTGGGCAATGTCCCGGCCTGATAATTCATTAGAATGGTCTTTCTCCTTTGGCTCCAATCTATACATACTCTTAAATGAATGAGATATAGAATTTAAGAGAGGGGGAAACAGCCAAACCTAAAAAGATAATGTCTAATATCTGAGATTAGAAGAGTGTTGCGAATAGGCTTGATTAGAAAAGGAATTTGAAATGAGAAACCATGTGACATGATTAGTGTTTGTTATATGTTTATAACCCTTGCTGCAACATTGTAAAATATTTGTATATATGGAGGTAGTACCTGGCCAAGCAAGCCTCCCTGTATTTGCTCTTTTTTAACATAGCTCTTTCTGTGGCAATTGAAAATATTTCTTTTTTTGGTGCCAGTAGGCGTGAAAGGGAATTTTCCTAAAGGTGTTTATAGCCTCCAGGGTTAGAGCCTGGGTGAGAAGCCTGCTTAGTGTCTGCAGTGGTGCCCAGAAGGGATGGCCACTGGTCACGTCTCTGGCTGCCATTACAGTGTCTGGTAATGGTAGTCTATGTATAGGAAGGGAAGCTGGTGAGGGCTGCTGATAAGTGTTCGGAAGTGGGTGTGGCAATGTATTTATCGTATTCAAGCAAGGTAAATCTTTCTTTGTGGATAACATTTTAAGAATGACATTACCGCCCTCTGACACTATTTAAATCTTTGTGTTCTTCCCCTTTAAACATGATTAAAGTCAAAACATTTAGTACAGAAACATTTCCACATGTTTAGCACTATGTACAATATAAGGACCTCACTATATCAATGTCAAGCATTGTGCAAAGTGTGGAAACTATGCCTTCTTGACCTCTTATTTGACTCAATAGTTGAAATTCTGTGCAAAGTCAATCCCCAGTACAGCTAGATGACACAGGTCAGAGACTGCAAAAAACAGCATTTGTGCTTGTGTTTTCCTGCAAACAGTATTGTTGGGATGTAAGAACTGGCCTACTATTGGGATGCCTGGGTTAATACTAGCACCCAGGTGCCATATGCATTGCCATGTTACTGCTCTATAGCCTGGCAGCTATTCAGGCATCAACCCTGTAAGGAAGCCATCGAGAACATAATGCATCTAAAATTGACACTAAGATAATAGTTATCTAACACGTCTTGACATTACAGCTTGTTGGTCATCTACCCAACAAAGATTTGTAATATCATTGCTTTTGGCTTAAACGTACCTGTACAAAAAAGTGTGTGGTGTCAATAGTGATGACATTAGATGAATAGTAACTTGATCATCATGACATTTATCAGTGCCTGGGATAGAGACAGGGTGTCAACCTCCTATGTCATGTTTGCAAAACTTTATAGCAATTTCAATCAAAGCTAAAAACATTTTCTGTCTTGTTTGCAGGCAGCCCCATATACCATATATAGTCTCATGCTGTGGTCCATAAAACTTATTTTGCTACTTCCTATAATGGCACCCCATGAGAGTGACAAACATAATCAGTTTGATTGCTGTAGATTCCGCTTAACGTACGTCATGACAGTAAGTTCAGCAGCTAGATGCTGAGCGCTAGTGTACTTGTGTAGAAGCTGCCACTAATGCCTCCAGATGAATGAGTATTGAGCAGTAAGTGTATAGCAGCAGGTTGTGCTCACTGTTAATGATCCTCATGTAGAAGTGGATGTGGCTATTGGTACCAGGGTATTAGAGCATCAGCCCCAGGAGGATTATAATATGATAAAAGCTGAGAGCTGTTTGTGTAGAAACAGCCACTCACGCCTCCAGATGAATTACTATCATGCATTAAGTTTGTCGCTGCAGCCTGAAGTGCTCATGGTTAATGGTCCTCATGTAGAGGTGGACCAGACAAGGGTATCATAGTATCATTAACCAGGATGATAGTACTTATAGCAGCAGGAAACTCTATCGGACCAGCAGAGAATGGCACTTTTCATCTCGAGGATCTTCATTTTCTATTGGTTAAGCAATCTTTTCATTAATAATCCTCACTTTATGTAGAAGAAGACAAAATGTGGCTTTTCATATCAAGATATTACAGTTGCAGTGCTGTAAACATATTCCTTGTAGTAGGAGGTAAAGAAACATTGATGGAATTTGAAGATCGAATGAAGTTCTTTATGGCATTACCATATTTACTCAAAGAGCTGGGTCAGGAATTGGAAAAGGCAAAGAGAATAGCCCAAAACTAGGTGGTAATAAGGTGCCTAAGTAGGTCATGAGACTTTTTTTTCACAGGTCCCTCCAATATTGTTATTGCTCACAAGCTAGAAGGATTGCCGTAGATTTTTTTCCCCATATATCTCCGCTAAATAAGAGTTGGGCTTTAAAATTTCAATTCTGGGGCCTAACAAGGCTACCCTACAGGCACTTCTCGTTAGAGCCGGGGAAAAATCACACATCATGTTATCAGTTTTTTGGGCAATTTGTGAGACTTCGGTGTGCCATGAGTTTTCTGCACAATCAGACCAGGATTCTGATGCCGTACTCATGTTACTGTTAAAGGTAAATGAGATTAGATTAGTCCAGATTTACTATAAGTCAGGGCCTTGATAGGTCCAAATTGTGAAAGAAACATAAAAGGATTAGACCTTGGCCTCAGACCCAGCTGGGTGTGGCTGCTGCGACGTCAGCAGCTCACCTGGTAGGGAGGAGGTACTTAACAAGCAGCGTGAGCTGCACAGGGGAGTTTCTAGCCACACAAGTCCAGCCCTGGCGCAGCCAGGGCTGGACAGCAACTTTACATGCTTTTTTCATGTACATATCCTCCACACTGCTTCACAATCAGACATTTCCCTTCTGAGGTCGTGGTAAATATTTTGCTTGTCAAAACATGGCTGATTTATGACCTTTATGACAATTTTCTTTGGCTGGTTCCCTGAGGTCATTTGAGGAGCAGTCATTATTTCTAATGACTGGTTCTTTTGACCCACACTATGGGGCATATCACAAGTGACCCTATGACTGAGGTAACCCTGGTGTGTTAACAGAGAACAACATCCAGTCATGCATGATTGGACACAACACTCAATGCACCCTCAGGGCACTTGACCCTAATTACCTACAATACACTGGGTCAGGGTAACTTCCAGTTCCATGTAGTTCAGTCATGTTGTAAACACTCCCAGTATTGCCGGCATTCAGTTGGAAAGTATACTGTTTGTGCCTTATTGGGAGTATGGCACCATGTAAATGTTTGAGCCCTAGCAGGAGGAATACCTATTTCACACACACATGAAGACAGATAGTGAGCACATACTTTTATTCAGGAGTGCAAGCCTTTTAAAAAATCATCACCAGCAATCATACATACTTGCTCACCAGCCAAGCTTGCAGCTTGGATGGTGGGCACTGGCTAGGGAGTTTCAGGACAATGTGGCCATTCAGGAGCATTCATGCACTCAGAAGTAACATGTGCACACAGACTGGTACTGACCATTTTGGCATACTACTGTAAAAGTAGATATCTAACCTAACATAAAGGCATTTTCCCGCAATCATATCTTCGCGCTGCTGCAATCTGGTTATCTTAAGCTACATGTCAGTTTTTGCAGTTTTTCAAGCGGACAATTGTTAAGGGTTTTAAAGCCCAAAATTATTGTTTTATTATTACTATTTTACCCCTTAGCCCCATCTAACTATGTGCTGGAGGGGGGGGAGTTGCAGTCTTCTATTTTGGAAATATGATATAGCCCTGTATTGTCATATCAATTGTTTCTTTTATTGTATGAAAGTTTTCAGGATGTGATTTTTCCAGCATGTTTAATGGGCGAAAATAAATAAGTTTACAGTGTTTTTACTCTAGGGTGAGGTTGAATAGGAAACACAAGAGAGAGAGAGAGATTACCCATGTCTGGACTAGCATTCCAGGAGTTTATCGCATCATCTCACCTCACCCCCCATTCTTGACAATGTTGAGTGTGTAATTCCTAATATGATATAATAAGCGACTGAAAACAAACTTGTTTGATTGGTTAGTTTTGTGATAATAGGCAGATTCCTTTCAGTGCCAGCAATTGTCAGCTGATGCTGAATCCTCATATTATACATCACTGTGTTCAGTACTGGGGTTATTGCTAATTGAGCAGTGGCATGTCGCATTCATCATCTTCATTGGGTTGATACCCTCCTATACAAAGTACCATGGGATCAGATGCGAGTTGATTGAATTGAATGTTGCCAAGATTTTCAAAAATACCTCTCTGCCTTGGGAGGATTTCAAGAATAACACAATATGTTGGAGATCTTCAGATGACCGTAGCTGTGATGACTTCGTTGTAATGATAGGCCCTGACAATGTGGGTTTAGCCCATTTAAATGAATGTCTAGCACTATTACTTGCAAAGCTATTGCAGAATTAGTGAATTCCGGTAATGGCTACCTTTTTGGGCCCTAATTCAAAGAAAAACGATTTGTCTTCGTGGCATCCACCCCAAAAGTGATCAGTATAGTCCATTCATCAAGTCTGACATTGAGGCCAGCCTCTAAAATTCCATAACCACCAAAATTGTTTTCCAGAGCCGTTTTGAGATTCTGCCTCACTACTAAAGCACAGTGGTCACTAGAAGAAGTCATAACTCGTCGGGGCTGCATTATGCTGACCTTTGGGAGTATTTCAACCCCTGAGGGTCAGCATGCTGCTTGAACGCAGAACTGCAGACATGATGCATTGATGCATTATTCCATCCTTAAAGGGTTAAATAGCTTGCACTGAGACCCTTATCTGAGGGAACTAGGTAGCCTGATTAATGACATAAGCTCCACCCAGATACAGGCAGGAAGTATTAAACATCAGTGCAAGATGGAGGGCTGTAAACAGAAAATGATGTAGCGGGGATATATTACAGCGACAAAGTGCAGTACTAGCTGTAATCAGGTATACCCTACAGGCATCATTTAGCACCTGTACAGCCATAGTTAACAACAGGAAGGTGTATGGTAAACCATATGTTCATGTCATACTTTTACATTCAATCATCATATTTTACAATAAGGATAACACAGCAAATCACTAACATATGAGTTGAGTTATATTTCTATATATATATATATATATATATCTGTTGTATTGGTATTGATTAGCAATATCATGACATTAACACAATCAATATATATATGCATTATGTGACATTTAAACCTGACATAAAGCAGAACAGAGTGATTTCACAAAGGACCAAATTTCTACCAAGTCGTACAAATGCTATACAAATACTGTATATTCAACTTTGGTTTATAGTGTACCAAACAGTTAATAAACCATTAAATAACAATTCATTGTATTCATGAAGTAGTTCCTAACCCAATTACCTTGTAATCGCATGATGAAAGTTATCAAGAAGGTCACAAGCACTAATGTAAATGAAAGGGATAGAAAATTCAAAGTCATCTGCGCCTACACTACCCTATGTTTGGCCCTTGAGTGGCCCTTTGCTGTCATTGCATACCAAGATTGTTGTAGATTACCCAGCAACCAATTGGGAGGTTGTTATAGTGTTGTCTAGACCAATCAAGACAGATGGGCTGAGTGTGTCTGATACATTTTTTGCACAAGAAGTGAGCAGGTGATATGCATGACGATTCACACTAACACTTAAGGAGAACTATTTAAAAGGTTCATAGCACTTTCAGAGGACTGAGCAGCATCATCCACTGCAGAAACCATGAAACCGAAGGAATTGGGCAGCACATCAAACATGTGGTCACTTTTATATATCCAGATCACATTTTACAATTGTGTAGAAGTAGCTACAGATCATCTTTTAAATAACAAAACATGATGTTTTGATGCATTCTTTTTGTATGAAGACCTCACAAATAGCGGGCAAAAAATACCAAAAAGAACACAAGCATTGTAGAAACAGACCTGTAGCCAACCTAAAGAAGTTATACTTTAAAGGAATCATTTTAAACTGCATCAATCAAAACCATCTGGTCCAGTGCTAAAAATCATAACCACATGACAAGTACAGGTGATAGGAAAGGGATAGATTCATTCTTATTGAAGTGTGTGGCAATTCAACAAAAGAGTTTTGGATTGTCAAGGATTGGGAAATCCAACAAAAGTCGATAATTGAAATGAGAGATGTTATCCTACATTACAACTCCAGCCAAAAAGTTGTCTCTGACAATTGATAACGTTCTCCGATTGCTGCAGTTACAAAGTTTGAAGTGTTTATTTGATGGATCACATGTGAAGTTTGAAATTAAATGATTTTCTTTATGGAGAACATGTTGTGGTTGGAGCGGCAAAAGATTACTGTGACACAATGATTTACAGATTCAGCTAAAATCATCTAACATGGGACAAATCCTTGTAAATTGAACTTCAGAGGTGGTATGCAGGGAGAGACACTTACAATTTAAATTTTTTAAATAATTTTTCATGGTAAACAGCACCTTTTGCAGTAGTAGAGGGTAGGGCTTGACCAATTTAGCCGAATTACATCCCCTACATATATAGTATTTTCACACCTGACTGTCAAGCTTATTTAGTATGATATTTACCAGATGTTGCTAATTATTAGCTCACATTACCCTCCTTCCCACCCAAGCCCTATGTTTCTCAGTCAAACAGATGTATAATGGTACATCGCAACTAGTCATTGCATGAGAGACAGTGACACATACTATTACTGAGTGTCTCTGACACAAGAAGACCTTGGAAGCAGATTACCCAGAACAATAGTGGAAGTAATTAGTCTCCAAGGCTGAGCACCCAAAGAACAGGGTGATCAGTTACCAGCTCCATCTCCATTAATGCTGGTTAGTTCTAGATGCCAAATTGCAGATGGTCCGGTTAACATTGGAAACGCTCTAGTGGTATTCAGAGAAATGTTTCTAACCATTAACCAAAAGTCCCCTATTTCAAAATAGTACAGAGTGTGGGTCCAAAATTATGTTTGGTTTGGAAAATAGTGCTTTTGACATTTGCAAATGCATTGCACCTGAATCATCTTTCTCATAATAACATAAACGTAGCAAGATATAGCAAGGTGGAAATTCACATTGGTTGCATATGTGTCAATCATGCTGCATAGATTTCTCTGACTCTCCCCGCTGACCTGGATGTAGCAGAGGTGATTTCGCTCTGATTAAGGAGCTCTGTTTGTTATGGCAATTGGTCAGGACTGTGGTATATTTATAAATCCACACACGACACTCCTTGGGCCAGGGTTTCCCTTTGATTTCCCAGAGGTGAGACTACTGATGCTTTTATGACATTCACATATGTGATATTGTGTGAGTGATTCATCTTCTGTGTTATTGTCCTTTTTCATATCTACAGTTCCCCATCCTTGTGTGCATCAGTTATCATTGGTCCACTCCTTTTACAAACTTTCCAACGGATAGATAGAAGCCCCTACAGTAGCCACTGTCTGCTAAGTTAGTGTGTCTAGACTTGAAGAATGTACTTGAATCCCTAAGCTGCACACAGTGATGGATAGTGATGACTAAGGCTATAGTAGAACCTAACATCTATTAGCTTGACTTAGAGTGGAGACTGCCTGCCCCGTGTCCACTTACAAGCCACATGTCCAGAATACATCCATTAGACTCCTACCGTTGACGCACAATGCTGCCAATTAAAGTCATTTCCGAAACAGAGGCTTCAGCCTCATTTTGAATTCTCCTAATGGCTGATGCCATCTGGGCTGCCATCTTGAATTTCCGAGTAGAGAGGAAGGATGTGTCCCAGGAGCTGAGTGACTTATTAAGCAACCATGTCCTTTCTGCACTCACATGCCAAATGCCAAGTTTTGGTGCCATTCTTCTCTGTAGGTGCAAAACAGTAATGTGGGGAGCCACAACCATACAAGAGCCACATATGTTGTCTTCTGTTCTTCTTTTGACCCTTTCCTGCAATTCAGCTTTAAATATAAATTAATTGCAGCTCTACATGCGCAACAGAAGCTAATTGAAAACAATAGCGTGGGATTTCCTCATGCATTACTACATTCATGCATGTTGGTCATCTTGTGGGCATTTTATCAAGCCTTAGCCTTGTACTAATGTCTAACCTTTGAATGGCCGCTATTGTTTTCATGTGCTGCCTCCTTTCTTGTCATGCCTTATAGACAGCATGATACATATATGAAGCCCTAACAGGTAGACATGTCAGGGCTGCATTCATCCATTGTGAGAATGTAAAGAATGTCTTGATGTATACAGTTAATATAAGGTTTTGATGTGCACAGTTAATCTAAGGTTTTGATGTGCACAGTTAATTTAAATTCTATTCAAGAATGACTGAGACAAAACAAGATGATGACTAATGCCTTACTCAAAAGGACTTATCAACCTAGATTGGTTGTAAAGGGAGCCAATGACTAACTCAGTTAGTCACTATAGTGAGTGAGAGAATGGTATATAGGGAGCCAGGGAATATCAGTGTAGTACGTGACCCTTAAAGGGTATGACAATCCATTAACACTGGCTGCCACTCTGCTGTTATCTGACCTCATTAGAGCGCAGCCTCACTCCCACTCACTATGGTGCCCTTTATATGACCTTTGGTAAAAAGGATGTTATGTTGTCATATAATGCTTGACATGACAATACCTCACTCGGCATTATCTTCTGAATATGCACAAACCCCCAATCTAATCCTGAACATTTGATGGAATTATCTATATAAAGTGCTAGACCCAGTGTTGTAGTCAGCTAAATGACTGCTGTACCAGTTCAAACAGTCCTAATTGGACCATTATTGCTAGAGGTAAACACATTTTGCATTATCATTTTGAAAAACAATCTTAAAAACTTCACACATTACAATGATTCAATAGAAATATACTGGGAAGTATATTTAGTCAATGTAAATTCTTGCTTTACACTTTATTTTGTTGAATATGAAAATCCTAGTATCCAGGCCGGAAAGAATTAAGCCGGGCCTGCAAAATAAGAGAACTGCAGGACCAAATGTCCTGCCCTCATCATGATTAATAGGTTGAATTACTTGTGTGAAGTACTAGATATCCCTCTCAGATTCATTTTGATTAACAATACTAATGAGTTCAAGAGTGAAATGGTATTAGATCTAATTAGGGGATTAAAGTGCCTTTAAGCATTAATCCTGTGGAGGCTGATACCACTCATCTCAGATTAATTATGAGGTGAACAATGTTCAACAGTTTAGAAGTCAATTAATGTATGCTTAGGAGAGAGATGCATGCTTAGGAGAGAGATGCATAGCTCACCATATGACCATATGAAGCTAAGTGGATAGCAATAAGAATGTAAACATCAGCTTATCACTTTCTAAATATATGCCTGGTTAGCTTTAGGTTTAATACAAATAACACATTGTCCTTGCATTTCTGAATCACCACGCTACACATTTGAAACTCCTTTTTTTAATCTTTCTAAAACAATCATTATTTGTAATTACAGGTGTAAAGAACTTTCAATGAAAAACATTGTTTTGCATCTTAAACAATATATAGATTGGGTACTTCTACAGGTTGCTAAGTCCTCAGTTGTGCATTGGTTTGTTTGTGTATTTTAACGTCCCACTGACAATGCAGGTAAGACTTTCACGAGTAAAAAGGTAGGCCGAAGGCCTACCTTGGATGATCGTATCTATGATAATAGAATCTATGAAATGAGCCAAAAGATAGAAATCCCACTTTTACACATTTACCCTAGCATGGGTTCTTTAACTTCCGACACCACATAAACATGGTGTGAGAGGGACAGGCCTTTGTTATGCTGTAAGTCTACCACAGCATGGGAAAGAGAAGCCATAGGTATAGTCTGGAAGCAATGAAAACTCCAAGCTAATACAACGGTGTGCCATCAATCTGGAGTGGTACATCCCGACTCGCCAAACTAGTCTCCCCCATTTTTGTTTTTTGTTTTTTTGTTTGTTTTTGTTTAATTTCTTTTTCATATTTTGTCCCATAGTTGGGTTTCCTTTAGGAATTTCAATATATTTTTGTCATTACTGGTGTTAAAAACACTGTACATAGATGTTGTGTCTGCAAGATGTTTTCTTCTACTCTCTGCAGTCCTTCTACAGTGGAGTAGAAGATGCTCCACTGTCAGATGGGTACTGCAGTCTTGACATCTTGGTTCATATTCCCCATTCAGTCTGTACTCGTGGGTCAGTTTAGTGTGGCCGATCCGTAGACGGTTTAATCTCACTTGTTCTGCTCGTTTTAGCTTTTTTCTCATTGTAACTACTGTCAGTTTTGGTTGAACAGAGTACATTGTATTATGACCCTTTTCTTTGTTCCATGCAGCTTGCCATTTTGCTTTCATGTGTCTATCTCTTTGCAGCTTCATCTGCTTCCTCATTTCCTTCGATCCCAATGTGACTTGGTAGCCAGCAAAAAAGTACTTGTTTTTTCTTCCTTTTCAGGTCAGAGGTCTGCTTGTACTATACATAATCAGGTGACAGCTAACCAAGACTCCCTCACCGGCACTGGATATAGTAGCGTATTGCTATTTAGTATACACCCACATACAGGTTGTCACAGCGTCGTGTTATACTGTGATGCATGAGTCAATGTATTTACAACCTTAACTAAAATCAATTTGTGATCTTTCTAACAAATTAGTGGGGTAAACCAAAACTGTAAACTAATAGATAGATATCCCTGCTAAACGTATGTGGATGTACTTAGCTGATTCTGTGTTGCATTCACGAGAAAAAAAGAGTTTAAGACCCCTCCCGCTCTCCCTTGTACTCCCTGCACTACTATATGTTACGGGGTGTATGTGTGAACCTCTGGCCCCTGCATCACCTCCCCCGACCCCCCCCCCCCCCCCCCCTGTATATGGCTGCTGAGTGTGAAAGCTGGGGGCAGAGCGTCACGTTATACCGCAACGTTATATGTCAAGAAGGTGTATGTCCTAATATACACGTGGACCATACATGATAATGTAGTTTAAAACTTTCTCTGAACGAGCCTTGTGACCTTGTAATAGCCTTTTAAGAACAGAACCTACACAATGGTGTAGTCAATGAGGCTCTTCCCGAAACCAACAATGTGCAACCCTGGGAAGGACTTCAGCTGACCTGCTTTCTCTAAGAGTGCTTAGGTCATAAAAAGCTGTATAGGGCATTCTAGGAGACAATGCACCTGTTCCATTGTGATATTATCTCTTAATAAAATAGAATAGTGACAGACATAATCAGCGTGGTTGCAGCAGATACCAGCTAATGCAGGTAATTCCTGACCAGGTGCTGAGTATCGAGGGGCTTCGTGCTGAGAGTGTCTTGCTTAGAAACATCCACATGACTCAGGACAAATTAGTACAATACAGTGAGTGTATTGCTGCAGGTAGTTCCGGCTGTCAATGATCCCAATGTAACAGTGGATGCGGTTATCAGGCAAAAAAAAATTGTTTCAAGTCAACTGACTGACCCTATCAAACAGGGCCGATCCTGCGCTTTTTATGCAAATCTGAAGAAATTTCCCTATTTTTACCCTTTTTTGTTCAATTTTAGGGTCTTCGGAGAGGCTGGCTTTTATTTAGTACTTTTATGTTTAAATTCTTTTAAAATTTAAACGAAGAAGCCTACCTATAGACCCCACATTCTCTTTCCATGTTACCTGAAACGTACCTTTCTTTTGGGCTTAGTACCAGGGTCTTAGAGCATCATTGGCCATAACCATACCACCTGAAGCAGCAAGAGTATCCACTATCTACGAGATGAGTAATTGACATCATATTCTACAGGAGCTACCCATCCTATGCCTCAGGCTTTTTTTCTGTTGCTACAAGGAAATATAATGCACAGCAATGTACCTAAAATACCTTAATGTACTTAACCACATCCAAGGCCCTTCTACAATGGTTCACATGTCCAGTACCTGAGTAGATCAGCCAGGAGGAACATTATTGCAACAGACCCTGACCCAAATATTCACTTTGTGTATCAAACATTCTGTAGGGCACTGCCACATATTTAGCATTATGTGAAATATGAGGTTCCTTCTATAATAATAAGGAAAGAGGTGTTAAACATTTACTGCATATGTTTGTGTATAATAATTTACCAATTGGCACAATTTCCTACAAGTGCCCCTTGCAGCAAATTGTAATTGAAAATAACCCTGCATGGTTCAGTACAATCAAATGATTTCAGCGGGGGCAAAGAAATTACAATTCGTCAAATTGTTCTGAGTGCCAGAGTGCCCAGAGGCAGCTAAAGGCATGCTTATAAGGTCGGAGTTATACAGGGCTGGGATGATTGATAAGAAGGCAATTCCCCATGGCACGGTTGAATATGCTGTACTCTGTTAATGGCCCTTATTGTATAACTTTTCCCCATTTCTCATTCTTCTCTGTTTCTTTTAACCATTTCATTTTCTCTTTCTATCAAATTGATGTAATGCTTGACCTCTAAAATGCCAGAGAATTAAGTGCCCACCCACAATTAAACTAATTAAAGCCTTAACTTTGCTATTGTTGCCCCTCTCATGAGAAAAGGTGTTCTTTTAAATTGAAACTAAAGGCTGTGTCTCACCAAATCAATATAAGTGACATGTACTGCAGAGAGGTATCTAAATGCACCCTGCTGATCATATCGTATGAAATTGGAAGTTTGGTGACATCTATGACCAGGTGCACTTTATGACCTGCATACTTATTACCCTTCGTTTTCAGGCTGTGGATACAGTCATCGGTTGCGGCTTTATCATTAACTAATTCATTCATTCATTTAATTTATTCATGCTATCTTAAGTAGCATAGGCTTTGTGACTACTAGTACTACTCAATGTTAGTATTTCTATTACTCATTATACATTCTCATATCTTTTGGAGCTATTATCAGTTATCAACGATTGGGCATGACAAAACTGGATTTACTCCACGTAGTTTACTAACTAATTTTGATTGTTGATGTATTTTGAAATATCATTCATGAAATAAATACACACTAAAAAATCAAAATGACCCATTCTTTGCCAGTTGATAAAGTTTCACAGACAATCGGGGAAGAGACTTTATTCAAAGACTATACAAGATTTGGGAATGCTGCGGTTATTTCCTAAAGATAACTACTTTGCTGTAGGGTAATTAGAAGATGAGGTATGCTCCCCATATGGCTAGGAATAAAACACCTAATAACTCTAAAATAAAAAACAGAATACTGGAAAAAACATTCTTCTAATCATCATAAGGATAATGAGATAATTATGTTGGTCCTTCTTAGATTTGGAACTCTTTTGATGAGTATTATGACCATGCAAACTATGTGCTTTGCTATGAATCTACAATATTTTAAATATTTACTTTTCTTGGAAGTTTAGGCTGGATGGAAATATAATGGAAAGATATTGCTTGAGCTTCTAAATGTCTAAGCTAATAAGGCTTTATAGTTACAGACTGGAATCCTTGAAAATCCCCACAGAACAATGGAGATGCCAAGATGAGAACACAGTGTACTTGTTGCTCTGCCTTGAGGCTGTGTCTGACATTCAGGACAGCAAGCCTGTATCATATCACGTCTAGCATGTTGAGGCTAAGCTATGATCCTAATGAAGTGAGGGCAGATATTCCTCTCACATTACAAACTCAGAATACTCAGTTGTCTATATCTCTGACAGAATGTAGTACAAATGTGACACATGCAGGTATGGCAGCCCAGTTTTAATATTCTGCTTGTAATCTCCTGGCAGCCATTTCCGGATGAAGCCATCTCTACCTCTAGTCTGTGTGAGTTAGAGAAGTATACCCACGTGTGCTGTCTGCAAGTATCACCGGAGATGTCACATCTGGATAATGGTAAGGCAGTAATCAGCAAATACTCGGTAATGCAAAGTTCCACTAACTGCCTGTTATTAATTGGAAAAGTAAGATGGTGACAGCTGATGATGCCTGCCTCAGTGAGCGGCCTGCTAAGTGTCTGCAGTGGTGCCCTCTGGTGTAAACTATCTCTTATCTTCCCACTAGAAAGGCACCCCGGTAAACCGCTTGAAGGTGGCAATGAGTGTGATTGCAGCAGATACCAGGTCATATAGGTAATTCCAGCCCCATGCGATAGTAAAGGCTCTTCTTTTGTAAAAGTTCAAATAGAATTCCCTAGCAATCATAATAATATCATGTCTTCCCTACACCTGGACATGCTGGTAATATATCCTAATGTTGCAGATGAGTAGAAGGGGCATAGAAAGAACGTTTTGCGATCATGTTACTAGATACATTTATTCTTAAATCATGTGTAGTTGTTTATTTATCCCATGTTGATTCCCAGTTCAGACAACAGATATCCCATCCTTTCCTGATCCGCAGACATCCTAATGTAGTATCTATGTATCTTATATTTTGGTTGGCAGGGTGGTTTGTTATCTGACTACCCTTGGATATACGTCTCCTGATATATATATGTGCTAGTACAACATTACTGCAGCCAAATCCATACTCTATAACCCCCGCTGCTTACTAGAATGTCACTCCATACAAGTGACAAAGATAATCAGTGTGATTGCAGCAGATGTATACCAGCTAATGTAGGTAGTCCTAATCCCAGGGGTCAGCAGGAACAGGTACTTAGGTTGGGTATTGAGGGGCTCTGTGCTGAGAGCTATTTGTCCACTCAGGCCTCAAGATGAATTAGTATTAAGTACAAAGATACAAATAGTTCCTGCTGATAAAAATCCTCATATAGAAACAGATGGGAATATTAATATGAGCTTATTAAAAGTATTACATAATCATTAGTCATCCTTATACTGCATGTAGCTCCTGCAGAAATGACTATGAGATCCTGACTTTGTACAATTTGTCCTCAGGCAGCCCATCTGTTAGTTATCCTCCTGTAATGTTGATCTATCAATGTATTTCAGCAAGACTGATGTAATTCTATTCCCTGCCAAGAGAGTCTTGCCACCTTTAGACTGTATTGGAATAAGACTACTGGGCTGACTCAGTCCCATAGGTTAAGTTAACATATTTTATCTAGCCGTCTAACCATTTTTGAAGAGAATGTATACACATCTGTCAATGCGTAGGTCTATGCAAGTTCCATGTGGATAAAACAAGACTGACAGCTTCAGTGATGTCTGTGTAATGTCATAACACATCAGGCAAATTGAGCCCTGTTATCCATTTTGAGGGGAATGGATCTGATGTGTCATGTCTGTTGGCAGTTTCACTTACTACCAAAGCAGACTGGGCCTGTTGGGGCAGGCACTCCTTTGTTATACCACAGACCAAATGCCATTTGTAATCTAACAGAGTAAGGGACAGATGACACCAGCATTAACAAAAACATCCTTGGTCTTGAGCAGAATAAATACGCACCTCCCCGGTCAGCTGACCTACATGTCCTGAATGTATTATTTACACAGCCTCATTCTGAATTCCTCTCAGGGCTGACCTCACCTGGAGGCCGCCATCTTGTATCTCAGAGAGGAGAGCTACTGATGACTTTAATTAAGTGTTGTTTCAGTTGGCAGCAAATGACCCTGTCAGGAAGGTCCTTCCTTGAACCCCTCTATCTTGTCTAATTCTATAAATATATGTATATTATCTGATTGAGACAAATTCAGATGCGGGTATTCTTGTGTTGTATTGATTGGAAATACAAAATGACTAAGTTTATTCATTAAAACAATTCCTTACACTTGCAAAAGTTTTGTACATCAAAAATATAATGTACTTAATCTCATGTTAAAGATGAGAAATGTTTTTTTGAGTCTAATCATACAGTCTACATATGAGTGGATAAACATATGTACATGCTTTATAGCGAATAGTGTAAATTCTCCATCTCCGCGCATTGTTAACACTGTAAATATTCTATCATTATGTACCCAATCAATTTTGATTATCTATTCTTCATGTTTTTAAAATACGAATAAGGGGGTATCAGAATATCAGCTATGCTGAAGATACTTCCTGGTTTGATTGGTCAAGTATAATGTTGAAAATAAGCTACTTAAAACATATAAATACCGGTACTACAATAAATTGTATGGTTCCAAATCAAAAGATGAGCAAATCAACATGTTCTACATACATACCATTTATGAAATACTTATCTTGAAACCCAAAAAAATAGTTGAAGGAATCTATGTAACTGTCACTTATAAAAAAAGACCAAATAAAGCCGAATTGTTACCAAAAAAAATGTTCATGTCTCAAAGCTCTGGTATTTTTTTTAGAACAAATTATCTTTATTCACTCAAAGTTTCTATGTCGTTACAATTTGTCTTGGCCGATATAAATGAGTTTACATCAAGATTCCATCGATACAACCGTTGCTATATTAGCCATTTTGAAGTGAATATGAGTGAATAAGGAATGGTAGAGACATCAGCAAGCTGTTGTTATATCTTTACCATGTATCATCCTTCGATCAATAACTACAGAAATAACAATCATGTTTAGGCAATATGGCGGTGCACATTACTTGTAATTTTAAATACAGGATTGTACTTTAAAAAAAGAAACCACTTAATTTATCTCGGATGTGTCTTTTCTCGGAATAGTCTAGCTATCATTTTTTGGTGAAAATTTCTCACTCTCCCAAGCCTAATGTCTGACCTTCCCTGGTGGTACCTGGTACCGGGAAGGCCATGCATCAAGCCCTCTCTTGTGGAGTTGAGTGGCTTTCCGCAAAAATAAATTTTTGTGGAGGTAAATCTCACCCTGGTCTGTGTCATATTTCTGGTCTAGCAACAGGGTTGCCACACCTGTCCTCGTCTGCCAGTCCCCCTTGGACGGCTCCCACATAGTTTTCTAGGAATAGTGTTTAACAACCTCTGCTTGGCTTTGGCTTTAAAGTCAGTCATATTGTCCATAGCCCGCACTGAGCTATCAAGGGCATTCCACGCTCGGGCACAAATAACCTGAGGTGAACTTCCATAAGCAGAGCATTTTACAGTCATATAGTACAATAAGGGTGTGTCAGCTGACCTAGTAATCCTACTTACTGGTTTTCTGTATTTTACATTCTGAGCCCTTTTAAAGCCATATGTTTCTGCATGAAATTTTCTTCTTTCATTTAACATTCGGGCTTCAGCATACGCATTTGCCTTGTCTGTGGCGGTTAGTATATGCATATCTAAACAAGATTTGAGGCACTTATTCTGCACTCTTTGGAGCTCTGCCAATAAATCTGCATTGGCATTATCGAATAAAATATCAGCCTAATCTATGACAGGAACAACATGTGACTAGTACACTCTTAAACACGCTTTTTTGACATACTTTTCTAATGTATGCTGGCTTAACCATGGGTAAATTCAAAAATGCTACCATTACCCTATCAAGCCCTGTCACATTGGCTTCTGCTGCCTTTGACGGACTCGCAATGTCATTGGTGTTGGTTTGCAGCGATGTTCTAATTGCTGTCATGGCGGTTGTGGCTTCTGTGGCTCCTTGCTGAATCGTCCCCAATGTACCTTGTATGGTCTCAATGGATTGCAACATGCCTTTGAACGCTTTTTCTTGCACTGTCATGTGTCTTCCCAGCCCATTTACAGCCCGGCTGGCACTAGATTTTCTTTTCGCTTTCCACTCGCCATTTTGTAGTATTTCTTCAATAATTCTGCGTCTGTAGTTGTATGTGATGTTTATGCTCATATTTGTCGTGAACATTTGGTGCTGGCCTCCTTTAATCCATCATGAATGTTGAAAAATGTCCCCCGGCGGTCCCCACACGTTTAGCCCTGTGCCGTCATGTTGCCTCCTGTATTAATGGCATGGTCACTCTTTTGATGTTTGAAGTAATGGCTGGCATTGCATTAAAGACATAAATATATGACATTATGTAAAATAAAGAGAAGTTAAAGGATAGCAAAAACCATGTAAGGTAACATTTATGAAAAAAAGTTAGTTCCAGGTCACCGACCGTGCCTATTAAAACAGGGCTGACTGTATGTTTTTTATACAATTTTGAAGAAATCTTATCCATATTCGGTCAATTTTAGAGTTTACACATAGGCTGGCTATTACTTTCAGGTTTAGAGAATAATATCAAAAATTAAGTGGTGTGGGATATTTATGCAATTTTCACACCTTTAAGTCAAGTTTAGGGTCCCGAGAGAGGTTGGCTGATACTTTCATACTAAAGAAAAAAGATAAGATAAAAATTAAATCTGACCTACCAACCCTGGATTTTCTGCCCATGTTAACTTTTCTTATTTGGCCTAAAATGAGGTGTGGGATTAGGAACTGACCCCATACTCTCACCTCAGGTTCCCTGTATGTACATCTAAGGCGCTTTGTACCCCTGTAATGGCTCCACATTTAGACAGTAGTGAATCAGTGTCACCCACACACTGCTAATAGGCACTGAGAAGGCCTGCCTCTTGGTGTGCCTAGTAACTGATGGATGAGAAAGAAGCATGGAAATGTCAGAGTTCACATCGCCTTATCCTGAATATGGGCCATTTATGAAAGGAAGGAACAACAACAAAAACATCAAGAGTATTCACATACTTTCAACATCAAAACAGGGTTTAATGACACAAAGGACAACCGTAGAGAGGAGGGAAATATAATGTGTAGCAAAAGAGGCATGAGTGGATAAGCTAAATATAATTCCTGATGAGGGTGGGAGCATCTTGGCGCTGTGAAGGATAAAGTCCATGAATATAGGAGGCACAGAGGGAGCATAGTGAGCTGTGTAGGTGTAGGTCTAACCCTGATGCCAAAGTCATAATGCTAGAAATGTCATTAGGACACCAAATATTCATATTTGTAGGGATCATAGAAACACATTTGATTAAGAAGGAAGCATGATAAAAAAGGGTAAGGATTGCCTTTCTGGCATCATACAGCCCAAGTCCGCATGGACATGCTTGTTCTCCTTGTGTCAACATCCTGTGTAGACAGCACTGTATTGGTGTTTGTAGATGTGGCTGAGTGGCAACATATGGGACACCACACAGAGAGCCCTGCACACAATGTAGCACTGTATCACCAACAGAGCTGACCAACAAGGCAGAGCACGTCAGTGTCGAGGAATACAGAGCAGCTCTATGTAGGGGAACAGAGAGCAGGGCAGCTCAGTGAAGGGGAATACAGGGCAGGGCAGCTCTATGTAAGGGAATACAGGGCAGGGCAGCTCTATGTAGGGGAATACAGGGCAGGGCAGCTCTGTGTAGTCTATTCACAGCAGGTGAAGTTGTGTACTGACTCCTTTCTTCTATCCTCCTGTCGATGACGTCCTGCACTTTTTACAATGTTGAGGCAGTTCTGCCTCTCATGACTTTCATTTTGACCTTGATTTATATCTAAATTGATTTTAAGTGTTTTTAAATAGATGGGTGGGCTGATATATTGCTGTCACCTGAAAAAGTGTGCTGTAGAAATTATGTCCACAAGCTGCAGTTGGCTTTATTTAATTCTTGCCTTGTTCCTTAAAATTAAATTAAATCCTGCATCTGTTAAATATTTGGAATACAGTCTATATCTGTATGTGTTATCAGGACCGAGAACTTGAATCCATATACTAGGCTGAACTTGTGAGCCATGTCTTGGGTCTATCTGACTTGTACTCATAGTAGGAGAACATTGTAGACACACACCAGCCCTGAGCAGGATTTCACCTGCTTTCCCTTATGTCAAGTGGACCATAGTTTTATGATTTCCATAATATTGACTCCTTTGTGTATACCTTCTGTCTTTCTGCATGTTGTGCACATCACTGCTATGGCATTATTGTCATTGGCTGACTGAGCCTTCCTGTTGTATGTCTTGAATCTGACATTCTTCATGGCATGACAATGTGTGTGAGTGTACTTCTATGCTCTCCTTTTTGTGGTGAATCTTTGCAAATACTAATCAAAATAGATGACATTTTTTATTTGATAGCTTTAGGTTATAAATTGTTTAATGTCATCCTTGAGGATATCATATCTATTTCCAACCTCCCTGTGACTCCCATGCTCTCCTTTGTACAAGTCGTCATTGAAGGAGCTTTCTGAGGAACGGCCTCAGACGACTTAAGCTCTTTTCTGCATCAGCAGCAATCTGAGTGATCTGTAAATGAGATTGTCAGTGTGGCATCTGCTTCGGCCACAATCTGATTACACACAAATAAGTAAATCACGTCGTGTTACAATTAACAGATGTGACAGTTATGTTTCTACTTGAGTGGTTGTTCACCTGGAGCCACACTCTAAGAACGGTATGTTGCGGGAACATGCATGAGGAGTTATACACACAAATTTGCAACACAGTTTTGAGAACAACACACTTTAAGCAAAGAGTGTGTAGTGCATAGTGTGTTACATCAAAAGGTGTGTTAAAAGTGGCTTCAGAAAAGCGTGTTGATAAGTGTGTAAATGTAACGCACTGTTCTTAGAGTGCAACGGTGATAAAGTATCAATAAGTGAGGATGCTGTAATACAAAAACCCTCCTGAAGGGCAACGATCCTATACTACAGAAACCTTTGCAAGTGGTTTTTTGAGACTTAAGAGTGTGTAAATATGTTGTTCTAATTATGTCCTGAAAGGAGTAGTTGATATGTTAACACTTATAGATGTATGTACGTGGGGATGTGTAGACTTTGCCAACATTGATGGTGATAGTTAAGTGTGCAAGTGTAATATCCTAAAAAACTTTCATTCAACAAAGATTTAGTGCTTCTCTAATCTAAGTTCATTCTGTGATTTTCCACCTCCAGGGTACAGAGGCAAGAAGGCACTGTCCTTGACCTGGTGTCTGGTAGGGTGATGTACAACCTCAGGGCTTAGAGTCTGGTAGGATGATGTACAACCTCAGGGGTCAGAGTCTGGTAGGGTGATGTACAACCTCAGGGGTCAGAGTCTGGTAGGGTGATGTACAACCTTAGGGCTTAGAGTCTGGTTGGATGATGTACAACCTCAGGGCTGAAAGTCTGGTCGGATGATGTCAAACCTCAGGGGTTAGAGTCTGGTAGGGTGATGTACAACCTCAGGGCTTCAAATATGTTAGGATGATGTACAACCTCAGGGCTTAAAGCCTGGTAGGATGATGGACAACCTCAGGGCTTAAAGTCTGGTAGGATGATGGACAACCTCAGGGCTTAAAGTCTGGTAGGATGATGAACAACCTCAGGGCTTAAAGTCTAGTAGGATGATGGCCAACCTCAGGGGTTAGAGTCTGGTCGGATGATGTACAACCTCAGGGCTTAAAGCCTGGTAGGATGATGGACAACCTCAGGGCTTAAAGTCTGGTAGGATGATGGACAACCTCAGGGCTTAAAGTCTGGTCGGATGATGTACAACCTCAAGGCTTAAAGCCTGGTAGGATGATGGACAACCTCAGGGCTTAAAGTCTGGTAGGATGATGGACAACCTCAGGGCTTAAAGTCTGGTAGGATGATGTACAACCTCAAGGCTTAAAGCCTGGTAGGATGATGGACAACCTCAGGGCTTAAAGTCTGGTCGGATGATGGACAACCTCAGGGCTTAAAGTCTGGTAGGATGATGAACAACCTCAGGGCTTAAAGTCTAGTAGGATGATGGCCAACCTCAGGGCTTAAAGTCTGGTAGGATGATGAACAACCTCAGGGCTTAAAGTCTGGTCGGATGATGTCCAACCTCAGGGCTTAAAGTCTGGTAGGATGATGGACAACCTCAGGGCTCAGAGTCTGGTAGGATGATGTACAACCTCAGGGCTTAAAGCCTGGTAGGATGATGGACAACCTCAGGGCTTAAAGTCCTGTAGGATGATGGACAACCTCAGGGCTTAAAGTCTGGTAGGATGATGTACAACCTCAAGGCTTAAAGCCTGGTAGGATGATGGACAACCTCAGGGCTTAAAGTCTGGTCGGATGATGGACAACCTCAGGGCTTAAAGTCTGGTAGGATGATGAACAACCTCAGGGCTTAAAGTCTAGTAGGATGATGGCCAAACTCAGGACTTAAAGTCTGGTAGGATGATGAACAACCTCAGGGTGTAAAGTCTGGTAGGGTTATGTCCAACCTCTGGGTTTAAAGTCTGGTAGGGTTATGTCCAACCTCAGGGTTTAAAGTCTGGTAGGGTTATGTCCAACCTCAGGGTTTAAAGTCTGGTAGGGTTATGTACAACCTCAGGGGTCAGAGTCTGGTAGGGTTATGTACAACCTCAGGGCTTAAAGTCTGGTAGGGTGATGTACAACCTCAGGGCTTAGAGTCTGGTAGGATGATGTCCAACCTCAGGGCTTAAAGTCTGGTAGGATGATGTACAACCTCAGGGGTCAGTGTCTGGTAGGATGATGTCCAACCTCAGGGCTTAAAGTCTGGTAGGGTGATGTACAACCTCAGGGCTTAGAGTCAGAGTCTGGTAGGATGATGTACAACCTCAGGGCTTTAAGTCTGGTAGGGTGATGTACAACCTCAGGGCTTAGAGTCAGAGTCTGGTAGGATGATGGACAACCTCAGGGCTTTAAGTCTGGTATGATGATGTACAACCTCAGGGCTTTAAGTCTGGTAGGATGATGTACAACCTCAAGGCTTAAGGTCTGGTAGGATGATGTACAACCTCAGGGCTTAAAGTCAGAGTCTGGAAGGGTGATGTACAACCTCAGGGTTGGAGTCTGGTAGGATGATGTACAACCTCAGGGCTTAAAGTCTGGTAGGATGATGTACAACCTCAGGTGTCAGAGTCTGGTAGGGTGATGGACAACCTCAGGGCTTAAAGTCTGGTAGGATGATGTACAACCTCAGGGCTTAAAGTCTGGTAGGATGATGTCCAACCTCAGGTGTCAGAGTCTGGTAGGGTGATGTCCAACCTCAGGGCTTAAAGTCTGGTAGGATGATGTACAACCTCAGGTGTCAGAGTCTGGTAGGGTGATGTCCAACCTCAGGGCTTAAAGTCTGGTAGGATGATGTGCAACCTCAGGACTTAAAGTCTGGTAGGATGATGTCCAACCTCAGGACTTAAAGTCTGGTAGGATGATGTGCAACCTCAGGACTTAAAGTCTGGTAGGATGATGTTCAACCTCAGGGCTTAAAGTCTGGTAGGATGATTTACAACCTCAGGGGTCAGAGTCTGGTAGGATGATGTCCAACCTCAGGGCTTAAAGTCTGGTAGGATGATGTACAACCTCAGGGGTCAGAGTCTGGTAGGGTGATGTCCAACCTCAGGGGTCAGAGTCCCAGACAGCAGGTTGGTGTCACCAATGGTGTGAGAAATGAGCATTTGTTGGAAGCCACTCACCCCTGAAGATACAATTGTAGCACCTGTTAATGTATCAGGACGAGGACTGCCGTTCTAAATATGGAAGCTGAGAGAATAGCAAAGGGGCAGGCAGTGAGAGAGGTCCTTCTTAGTGAGCCAATTTCATATGTAACTCTAGGTATGCTGCTTAAGGTAAAAGAGGCAAAGAGGCACATTCCTGAAAGTTCATTCTCACAGATGGCCTGCATTATTCTATGCACTGAGTATAATGAATCTATTTTAATGTACAGTCTGTTTCGATTGCAGAAGAAACCCAGAGGGCCTAGTATTAAGCAGGTGTGGTCCACGGCTATACACTCTAAGAACAGTGTGTTACGTTTACACACTTATCAACACGCTTTTCTGCAGCCACTTTTAACACACATTTTGGTGTAACACACTACACACAGCTACTACACTCAAATGTGTGTTGCAAATCTGTGTGTTGAAATCCTTATGCATGTTCCCGCAACACACTGTTCTTAGAGTGTATAAGGGCAGACACAGTCTCTCCATATACTATACTAGTAGTATAGTAGTACAATGGAGAAGAGGGGGGGGGGTAGAAATACATGCACGACATACATCTACAAACCTTTAAAAGCTATATCTATCTATTGGCCTATAATAGCAGTTTGTTCCACTAATTTATAAGAAAGATCACAGATCAGTTATAATTTAAGTTGTTATTACAATGCCTCATGCATCACATTATAACACTACACCTTGGCAATGTGCCTGTGAGTGTATACTAAAAAGCAAAACGCGGGAGTGCAGGTTAGCTGTCACCTGTTAAGGGACTCAGTACACTGCGATGCTCACAAAGAATCAATAATTCATATCATATTTCTATAGCACCTAATTATCATATCCTCAAGCTTATAAATGACTTTAGAAGTAGGCTACAGAGAAGTAGTAGAGTGTTAAAAGTATACTGTAATCATATCATGTTCTTTTAATGCATCTCCAGTAGGCCATTGACCTGGTGAAATCATTCAGGGTTTATTGACGCTAAGAGACCTGACTATGACTGTGCTCTGTAAGGGTACTGAGGTGACAAGGGGGGGGGTGAGTGATGCAGCAGACACAGGTGTAGTAAGACAGGGTGGGACAGGGCTGTACATGGCAGGGGGAGCACACAGCTGTTAACACCTGGTTAGGGCATCACAGCAGTACTCAACGATTCAGATGTTTTCTACCACATGTGGTTAACTAGATCTGTTCTGATTTTGACTTTTATAAAGCTACTATCAGTCAGTGTCAGATAACTAAATTCCACCTTTTTTACGCAGTACTACCACTTGGATATTCCATTTCTATTTCCTAAAATATAAAATATAAATTTGCATATCAAAACATGACTATTCAGGTGAGGATGCCTGAAAAAGTCCTTGGATTGTTTTATACTGACAATCTCTTGTACAACGGTATTTACCTCAGGGATGGATGTTGGGCTCTGCCTGAAGTAAACACCGTTCAGTCCTTGGAGGGAACCCAGCTGACCAGCTCTTATTTCGACTGAGTGCTAGGGCCATAAAAATCATTGAAGGGCATCTTGGATGACAATGCACCTGTTCCTGTCATCATAATGTTAAGTAGAAGAGACTAAGAAGGCTGAAGGGGGAGATGAGAGAGAGAGAGAGAAAGAGAGAGAGAGAGAGAGAGAGAGAGAGAGAGAGAGAGAGAGAGAGAGAGAGAGAGAGAGAGAGAGAGAGAGAGAGAGAGAGAGAGAGAGAGAAAGAGACAATTGTACAGACCACATTCTAGTCATAGTATGGCTGTATTTACAATACCATGAACCAGAGTCCTGCTATTTACTCATTGTCCACATTGGCAAACTAAATCTCCATACAAAACAACACTCGGGGTTACTGTACATTTGCTGGAATCACCAAGGTAGGAGGATTGGGCCAAAAAAAAAGGTTTGTTTCAGGTCACCCGACCGACCCTATCTAAACAGGGCCGACCCTACGTTTTTTTATGCAATTCTAAAGAAATTGTTATATTATTATACTTTTTGGGGGTTAATTCTAGGTTAACAAAATTTTGGAATTTTTTCCCCCCATTTTTACATTTTTTTTGGGTCAATTTTAGAGGGGAGGTAAAAAGAAAAAAAAAATCCGACCTACCGACCCTAGAGTTTCTTCCCATGTTACCTGAAACGAAACTTTTTTTAAATTTGACCTGGGGCAAAAGACCGACCTGTCCCTACTTTCCCATATCATTTATGCCATCCAATGACAGCTATTATAAATATATTTTTAATCTGGTTTTAATTTATTTCCAATCTATTTAAAGCTATTTCCAATCGGTTATCAATCCCTAGATGAGTGCCAGGGGCCATGGGAATACATTATTGCATTATATTATCATATTGCATTATCACGGGGGGCTCTCATAAATACAGGTTAGTCAGGTTTTACTCTTCTGATCCCTCCATATCGTTTGGGACACTGTTTCCCATATATTTTTCATCCTCCACTGAAGCAAAAATGTGGCTCAAATAATGTATGATGTTTACACCAATGGGAAAAGACTATTGTTTATAAAAAAGCGGACAGTGTTTGAGTCTCCTGTGTCTGTGTGGTGCAGGATGCAGCCCAGCATCAATCAGCTGAGTGCTACACCCACACCATGGACACTGCAGTGTAGACAGAACACACATACTGTATACAGTGGACCGTGATTCCACCGATGTGCCAGACTGTTTTCATTAGGCCAAAAACAAGAGGGTTTGTTTCAGGTAACATGGGAAGAAAATGCTTGGTCGGTAAGTCGGAATGTTATTAGTAGTTTTTTCAAACATGAATGTACTAGCCAGCTTCTCCACATACCCTAAAATTTATTTTTTTAAAGGGTAAAAATACAAAGGGTCTTCAAAATTGCATATTAAATGTAGGGTAGGATAGGCCCAGTTTAGATAGGGTCAGCCTGGTGACCTGACACGATCCTTATTGGGCAAGGGGCCCATTAGGTCTGTGTCCATTATCCGACAAGGAAAGTGGAATATATGGCCGTTTTGACATCCAGCAATATGTACATATCTGGGAATATATTTTGTAGATATATTCTACTTCAACTGCAGGTATGCTGTGTCCGCCTGGCAATATAAATTGCTGCCCAGACTGCCCAGGGCAAACATGGACAAGGTTTTACAATAGAATAAAGAGCATATATTCCAATTTCTGCACCAAAAATCAAACATGTTAGATATTTTAACGTCCACTTTTAACGTCCACTTTTGACGTCCACATTTTGATATTTCATTTTTGTATTTCAGAATTTTGTAGTCAAGGTGTGTCCACAGGGAGACAAAACATATATTTCATATTTGTATTAAAATTCACATTTTTGAAGGACGACAAACGGCCTCATATATGCTAGTGGACACAGGCCTAATGTTATTGGATTGGCAAATACTTTTTGGCAGCTTTTCTGATGGACTCTGACACATAAGTACAAGGGGAGAAAATGGCAACGACATATTACATTGTGGCCAGATGTTTATCCTGTGACACAAATATATTTACAACTTTATTTATGATGAGATTCTGAGAGACCTCCACTGATAAACTGCCTTGCCTTGTGCGTTTACCCCTGGCCACATGTCCTGTATACATCCATTATACTCCTACAGAGTCTTCAGCCTCATTCTGAATCTCCTTAACGATTTAATGGCAACAAAATGCTTTAATGCATCATGCTCTTGGGCGGCATGATATATGAATGCTGCCCCTGCAATCAACTCACCAGTGCTGCATTCATACATCATGTTGACCCTATGGGGTTTGAGATACTCCTGAAGGGTCGGCATGATGCACCAATGCAGCTCCGGCGAGTTACCTGCTGGAGCCGCATCAGTGCATTATGACCACAAATGTCATATTATAGCTACATCCATCCTTAAAGGGTTATTGGCTGACCTTAATCAGAGGCTGTGCTCTTGTATATCAGAGGGGAGAGGAAGGACGTGTCTGTGTTACTGGTGCTTCAGGGAGTGGTCATTTTTTTAACAACAGGGAGGGGAGTTGGTGGATATGGGGGGGGGCGGACCAAAAAAAATTGGACCCCTTGAAGGGGGGGGACCAAAAAAATCTGGACCCCTCTTGAGGGGGGGACCAAAAAAATTGCACCCCTTTTGAGCGAAAAAGCCTGCGCTTTACTATAGCTCAAAGGGGTCAGCGGCACTAAATTTCAACCTGCCTGAGGGGGGACCAAAAAACTTTTGACCCTTCCTGCGGGGGGGACCAAAAATTTTTCGACCCGCTCGGGCGAAAATCCACCGACCCCCCCCCCTGTTGTTAAAGAAAGACCACTCCCTTAAAGGCTTCAGTTCAGCAGGTACCTTTCAGTCAGGAGGCACCTTCTACCTTCCCTAATTAGGGAGTCATGAAAAATGATAAAAGGAACACTTTAAGCCTATTCAATCCAACAAAAAGTCACTTGTAGCCATTTTTATGCTATTTAAGGGAGTGGTCATTTTTTAACAACATGGGGGGGTTGGTGGATTTGGGGGGGGCCAAAAATATTTGGACCCTTTGAAGGGGGGGGACCAAAAAAATTTGGACCTCTCTTGAGGGGGGGGACAAAAAAATTGCACCCCTTTTTAGCGAAAAAGCCCACGCGCTACTATAGCTCAAAGGGGTCGGCCGCGCTAATTTCAACTTGTCTGAGGGGGGGGGGACCAAAAAACTTTCTACCCCAGTAACAGCATGTATCACGCCGAAAGGGACCATTTCCAGACATGAAGACTTATTCTTTTGGTGCTTTTACCTAGCAGGTCTTGATGAATGATGTTTTATGAAAATTTGGTTCAAATTAGAAGCAAATTTGAGCATTTCTAAGCAGCATTAATCAGAAATAGGTGACTAGGAAATCCAGATGTCTGCCCACTTAACCTTTCCCCACTCTTTGAGAGTACTATTTCAGTACAACACTATAGGTAGGCTGTCCTTCATTGGGACCTTTTCTGCCTATTATAACTATGTGATACAAACAGATTTCCATTGATACCAGCTCAATCAATCTTATAGTAGAACCTTGGCAATCCCGCAGCCATTCATAAGTTTACAACTGTCATGATCTTTGACAGCTAAGGTCCCTTTACCCCATGTGTGTAAAATATGAAATACACTGAAAACCCAATAGGGGTCTAAAGTGGTCACTACTGACCACTTTTGGGTGGTCATGGTGATGGTGTCCTGAGGGAGTACCCTGTGGTCACTAGAGATTTTTTTGTGGAGTATTTTATTTTTCTGCATAATGAGGTATACTTTTCAACTATTTTTATGATTCCCCCCTTCCTCCCAACCCCAATCCACATCTGAGAGTGCATTATAGCCCTGCTCAAAGGCCCAATAAGGCATATGTCTGTATAACTGTATATCAGCCACTCCTTCCACTTGTAGATATGGTTTCAGGTACACATGAGGTGTCTATGCTTACACATACATATTTTCGGTAATTCTGGCATCTTTTTCTTTTAAATTACTTGCATCATATAATATTCCAAATAATCTTCATATCCCCCATTTTATAGACACAATGCTCCAGATTAGTATAGGTATTAATCAAAAGATCAACTGGAGTAGATGCTGTATATAGCACCATTGTATAGTGGCAAAATCATGTTCTTACAATGATCACCTCAGGTGGTCAACAGGGCATGACCATCCAAAGTGGTCAGCAGTGACCACCTTTATCCAGGCCTGGGGTTTCAGTGCAGTACACACCTTTCAAATACTTGTAGTCCTGAACTGATACATTTCTACAGCTTCTGTTGTTTTTATTACTCAACTTTCACGGATACACGGAAATTAGCTGTGAAATTTATTGTTGATAGAGCAAGTTCATTTAATTCATTACATTCTGATCTCATTCATGAGCACCAAATCCCAAGTGTATTATTAGTTGGCAGCCAAGTGTGACTAGTAAAATGTAAAACTGCTCTAATACATATTACATCCATGCAGCCATGGGGAGATTAGTGACATGTGAGATTAGTGAGAAGTTGTGTGTGAGAAACTCTTTTTCAAATACCATCAAAACAAATGTATTTTTCCACTTGCACATTCTTCATCTAGAAACATTGTTGAGCAGAGTTTTCAATGATATATTCATTCAGCATCTGCATTATCATTCCCAACTAAATAATTATGCTGTAGAGCCTTCGCATAAGGCACACTTGTGAGGAAAGCATGAGCAGAACCATTGGTGAACCAGTCAGTCTCAATCCCTTTTCCAGCTCGTGCCTACTGTAGTAGATATTTAGATGCCAGTCAGTACTGGAAAATAACTCAGTCACCAGTGATTAACCTAATTAGTAAATGGAATGAGTCAATACTGTCAGGTTGTTTAGTAATGACCAGCCCGCCTCTTTATTTAAAGGAGGCTGTTTGAGTAAGACATTGAATAAGACAAATTTCATTTTGCCTAATACATCTTTAATTATCAGTTGAACATACTGAGCATCATCTTTGTGACCAACCTGCAATAACCACTATGAACTAGCCTAAGGAGCATAAAGATAACCAATGTACGTTATATATAGAACCAGTAGTGCTCCAACTTTCTCTAATCTCTCTTTCACTATTCTCATCTTTAGACATCACCATTATTTGAATTATCATTCCTCTATTAGCTCGCAACAGGTGTAGTGGTAACATGCATGGTACTCAGTAGGAAGGGAGAGAGCAATGCAGTTCTAGGAATCAATGTTTTATAGCTGTTTGCGTCTGCTCCCTGAGAATGAAAGTGTCAGCATGTACTGCAGCCATTATCCTGCATGAATTACCTGTCACATATGGGCCTTTTATACTGGATACAATGCACGTGTAACCTATACAGTATGTATGATAGATTTTGGATTGATGCATTGTAGAGTCTCTGTAGGGACCAACACCAAGGTTGCTGAATACCGTACAACACTAATCCATTATGTGACTGATATGTCCACCTGACAATGCCCATTGGCAACAGGATGGGCCATATAAGGGACTTAGCTGGCTCTGGGACCAGGGTCATCAGGATCAATTTTAGTTAGCCTCACATAACCATTGTTAGACTGGTGGTCGGCACGCTGGGAATAATTCCTAAGGGCATGGAGCAGTAGAGCTAGGCAACATGATTTTTTTTCATCTCTGGACCGTGTTGAATCCGAATATCAATGTTGCCCAGCTTGAATTTTGGGTCTCCTATGTTTAATCTTCAAATGAAAAATAAAAGTAAGAAAAATACCAAAAATTGAAATAAAATGTTTAAATAATAATTAAATGCCATATAATGACTCAAACTCATGGGATATACAATGCCTAGTGTCACCTTAACAATTATGTACGATATGGTTAAAGGTCAAGGTCAACCAAGTCGAAAAGGAGAGGCTGTTTCTGATAGCACTTTGTATTTGATATTCAATACTCCATTCCCATTTTCTAAAAGCACTAATGGAGATGAAACATATTTATATACTATATGTATGTAGTATTGACATAGATTTGTCCTAGGAAATTCATCAGTATGACGGATTAGGAAGGCAATTTAGCTAGCAAATTGCAATGGGACACTGTAAATCACTGTATAGGATAGTCAAGACAGGAAAGTTAATGATCTTCATCTTTAATTTGGTTTTATGCCGCACCTAATCATGCTTTCTGGATGAAAATTGTTACCATAAGATTAACAAATTTATGCGCTTACATCATACATTGTTCTAATGTATAATTCAGTGTAGGTGAAAGTCACTAGCATAGAAAGCTTCAATGCTTAATAAATTAAGTTCAGCTATGTCCTCTAAATCTCGCTGATACATAAGACTTAATCAAGTGAAAGTCTTACTGCTTATTCAAGCACAGGTCTTCATTATTGTGCATTGTAACCCAGCCTTTCTACACTTGCAATGCTTTGTTCTCCAATTTGTTTTACAGGAGCAGAATATGACTTCAATACACGCATTTGGGATTGGGCTTAATGACATCATAATTGGTTCCATTCTTCCATTTCTCTTGGTCCAACCCATTGTAGTAGGATCAGGAATGTCTGGTTCTGCAGAATCGGCTTGCTTCCATATCATGGTCTGATGGTGGACCCTCATGATGAGGAAATGCAGTGCATCCTTGGTTGGTGGTAGTGCCTCAGGTTTCTTTGATTTTGAGAACATAATATGGCATACCTTATCAACATCTGCTATCTGTACATCTTGCACACAAATTCCTCTGGCTTCTTTTCTTTCTCTGCAGTCAGTTCTCCTTCTCCTAAATCTCGGACCAGTTGCTGATGAGATAGAAAGACTTTCCAGGTAGATCTTTTTGTTTGGCTTAATATGTATGATGTGGTATCACAGCCTGTAAGCGCATGGTATCCCAGCAGTCCATCTAATGAATCTACCGGCAATGTCTTTGCTACATCCTGAATGGGTATGTGTTTTTTGTTCTTTGCAGTGCCATATATCATCCACATATTTGAGCACGTGGCACTGCCAACATGACTAAGGAGGAGTAGGAGAACATCTGTATCATTAGAATGAACAACCACAGTTGGTACTCACAATTGATTGCATGCAAAACAATCCCGGTATCGGCTTCTTCATGTGTTTCTCTGAGACTGGCTACGTCCATTGCAGGATCTGATGACCTTACATCAGAAGTGAGGGTGAATCCTCCAAAAACTACGATCACTTTTTGTTGTGACACATTCTCAAGGATCTCATTTGAGAGGAACTCATTGAGATCAGCCTTGTTTTCGGACATGGCTATGAAGTTGGGCCAGCTTTTGGGAATAGGTACATCACGATCATTCTCTATCATATGCCTGATTGGTTTTGTTGCCTTGCTGCGTCATTTCCGTGTTTTGTTTTTGATTGATTCTTGTTTGTATTTGTCAAATACTAGATCAATTCTTTTGTACTTCTTGCCAATGTGCATCACAGTCTTCACAAAGACATCCGCTAGATCACCGAAAGTTTTTGCATCTTTTGGTTTACCAATTGCAGCAATGACTGCCTGTCCATCAATGATGATGCATGCATCCAAGTAGTTGATGTTCTCAGAGCAATCAATGTCAGTGAGTAATATGTCTGTCAGTGAAGACTTATTGCCAGTGCGAAGCTCACCATTCAGCTCTGCAAGTGCTAGAGGAACTGGCATTAGTTAGTGTTTTCGGATATCTGCCATGTCCACCTCACGACCAGATTCATAGGCTGTTAAAAGCCGCTGCAAGACATTCCTGTCTGCCTGCATGATGCATTTCTTTTCTTTTCCCTTATCCACAGTTACCTTGTATAGGCTTTCAAAGGTTGGTGCATTCGGTCGTGGTAGCCTGTGGTAGAGAGAAACCTTAGGTGCCTCTTCCCCAATGTCCACCATGAACCGGTCTTGGACAAATTCATTAACTAACTTCTGGCCGAAACATTGGGCATTGACTAAGGAGTCTTTTATTTCCTCCGTGGCAACATCCTTTGTCAAAATGTTTTGAAGTATGCTAGATTGACCCCTTGGAAACACATCTAATCTCTTAAATGTTGTGACCAGGCTCTTTTCATCCACAGAGTCACGGCTCTGTCTTGCAGGTGTTTGCTTTCTGGGGTAGGATTCTGTCTGCACTCCATGAATGATGACATGGAGCTAGCAGTTTCAGGCACTCTCCAATCATAGTGTGGATCAAGTTCTTGCATAATAGTTGAATTGTGCTTGGGGCCAGTTTCCTTCATGTAGGAAAGGTCATAGAATGGACCAAAATATATGTATACTAGCAGTTGACATTGCAACTGCTGCTGTCGTCCCACAATGACTCTACAGGCAGGTCTCCTGGGATGTCTCAGCATGGTACAGATTGGCACGGTAGAATAGAGAAATTATAACAGGAATCTCCTTGAGTTCTGACCTTTGACCTTTGACCTTTGATTCAGATATTACATGTAATAAGCACTATTAGTGAAGAACACAAATGGAAAGATGAGATATAAAATATCCACTCTGATTCACAAGATATCTCCCACCTTTCTTGTTCTTCAACTTGACCTTGACCTTCATACTAAGATTACCATATCATCAATTATTGCTGAGTGGTCACTCAGCTATGAATATCCCAAGAGTTTGAGTCATCATATGACTTTTTGTTATTTATTTTAGATTTTATTTCAATTTTTGGTATTTTTCTTCCTTTTTTTTCATTTGAAGATTAAACATAGAAGACCCAAAATTCAAGCCGGGCAACATTGATATTCAGATTCAGCACGTTCCAGAAGTGAAAAAAAAACATGTTGCCTAGCTCTACTGCTCCATGCCCTTCGAAATGATTTCTAGATGACTTTTGAGGCTTGGCCCACCAGTCTATGTCATTTAAAACCACGGCTATGAGGTTATGTGAGTCTAAGTGGTAATAACCAACCTGTCAATCTCCTTGTCTTAGCCCTCCGCTGTGGTTTATTCCCTATGAACCCTACTCCACAAGGCCTCATTCCTAGCAGCACCTGTCCCTGTTTTTCTAACATAATTCAGCTGAATCTGATTATCAACAAGCTATCGTGTGGCTTTGGAATGTATGGTGGTATTTAGTCTACAATGAATGTGGAAGGCACTGTTTTTCATGCGTTACTCTAAATGAGTCAACTAATATATATCCCATCTAAATGCTTATAATAATTGTATTTGCTGAACAACGTTTGATACCTACTAACCCTCACTAAAGCTACCTTGTGTGTTGTAACAATTTTCCCTCTCCTACTTTACACACCCAAATCTGTATTTCCCAGAAATTGATACTGTTGTAGGATTAATTGAATTTCTTCATATAGCAGCAGGATTCTGCCCTTAGGGCGGATCTGACGTTTCTGACCATCTTCCCTCCCACATATAGGAGCTAAGCTACACAACTAATGAAATGTTGGCAGATGTTATTCTCACATAAAAGGCTCATTCTTAGAATCTGTAGGTCGAGACCAAACATGCAGCTTCAGCTGATTAACGTACCTAACATAAATCTGTAAAGAAGTGCTACTTCTGCTTAGGTTAGTTTGTACTTCAAGAAGAGAACTAGTCATTATAATATTATGATAAGACCGTCAAAGCATATTGTATGGATAGGGGTGCTGGCGGCAAAAGGGCAATGCGTATGTATTGTACACTCTGGCACGTTGACATAATGACATATAATGTAGTAATTATTGTTGTCAAATACTGAAAATGTTAGTTTGGGGTCTGTGATCTAGGGTGGGGCGAAGGGTGAGCTACTACTTCATGCATGCACGCATGCATGCTCTGCCGCAGCGATGACACTGGTCAGTCCGCTGCTGGAGTAAGCTTAAGCTCAGTGGGCGGGTGAGTGTTGTCAGCAGGGATGAAAGTCTTCAAGTTTTTCCTTGAAATCAAGTTTTCTTCAATCACAAAAAAATATAGTCAGGATATTTAGCTGTAGACACTCTTAGGATATTTGATAATTACTCAATATAAACTCAATCAAATTTATTTTGTTTGTGTAATCCTATGATAAGACAGCAGAATCATCACTGGTTCATCATCAGTGGTCCTACACATACACAGACAGGCTACACCACACTGATCTCAGTGTCAAGTTTTTCTCAGCCAATTTCAAGTTAACTTGAGAAAGCTTGAAGCCTTCGCTCTCCTCTATAGTCCTTTGCACTTAGACTCTTCACATGAAGCTTAGCCACTGAAACTAAGGTGCAATGCATGGAGAGTGTATTGACAGATTTATCATTCTCCTCAGGAGAATATAACGTCCATGACCACATGGACATGACAAATGCTTCTCCTCAGCAGGAGACGACGTCCAGGAGAATATAAACATGACATATCCTGCTGCACAGCACTAGATATGTGTCTATAGATGCATAAACATTCATAGTGTTGTAGCTAAAGTAGGCATCCGCTATGAAAAACTCCAGATTCGAAAATAGGTTGTTCAGAAATTACACTTTATTCATTCAGACATACGGCACGTAATCATACAGACGGAAAGTGACAATCAAATATACTTCTGAACACCAGTGGTCATATGAACATACAGGAGGTATACGCTCATGGTCTAGTATACAATTCCCAGAGATCCAAGGCTCTCTCCTATCTTGGTTGACTCCATGTGGACCAGACTCCTCAGAGGGAGTTCTGTGTCCGAAGTTATTTTCCAGTGCGTCTATCTCCTCTTGCTCCCCCAGAGGGTGGAACAGAGAAAGACGCAGGGCGACCAGGTTAGGAGCAGCAGCAGGACTAGGCCAAAAGGGTACAACAGAGTTCGAGGAATCTCTGTTGTGGAGCAGTCAGGCTGGCCGAAGTGCACAGCAAGACTGGGTCCTCGATTAGCAGAACCCCCAGGTTTATATACTGAGCCTTATGTAATTCTCTCCATTACTCGTAAACACTTGAGTTCCCGAGGAACTCCGGGTAACCTTGCACCGGTTCATCCGGACCGACACGGTACCCGGGATATATCAGGTAACACGTGGCGGTCTCGGCTCAATGCGCATTACCAGGTCGCGCTCCACCAATCCTCGGGTGCAGGCTTATGTAACCACATACCCGGCACTGGACAGGAATGCAGCCTGGATACACGGCAACACACATATTCAATATAACCCAAACTGGTTCTATAGAAATAGTACAGCGGCGTCCCACTACACTGTTGTATAATGTAGTGATGAAGTTTGTTATATCTTCAGGTTTTTTTGACTCACCACCTTATCTTATAAATGGCGGTGAATGCAACTAAATGCCCCCAAGCAGCTATATTTTAGTAATACACTGATAACGTGTTTATGAACCATCTGGGGTAGTTTCATACTGTAGGTATATGAATTCACAGTTTTATTTGAGGAGATCTAGTAATGTCCTTAAGCTGAACACCAGCATACATGTGGATGTATAGTCTATAAGTAAGGGTTCTCTCTCAAAGGGCTTAATCAAAATAGGAGACTCAAAACTTGAATAGGTCTACATCATAGACTTATATCCTTAGGACTACCAGCACTTTCTGGAGGGGCACTGCCATAGCGTATTGTTTCCAATGCAAACGCAAAATCTTGGCTTTCAGGGGGCCCTTTTTACTATACACATTGGCCCGCTTTGGTTGTGCTAAGGATATGAACTAAAAGCATGCAATATTGTAGGTAATATCACTAGAATGACAGTATAAGGAAAGATAATACCTGTTATCAGGCTATGCCAGAAGTGTATAGGAGGTCACTGACTGGTCAGTATTGGCCGTGAGTAGGTCAGTGCAGGGCCTGACACGAGCAGACAGGCAGGCAGCCAGGCAGGCAGGCAGCCAGGCAGCCAGGCAGGCAGCAGCCAGGCAGGCAGGCAGGCAGAGAGCACTCTTGCTCACCATCCCCGTCCTCCCCTGTAGGTGCTTTTTTTTTTCCTGTGATACACCCTACATTTCACAACACCTCACATCGCATATATACATATTCTGACTAAACCACTTTAGTGAATGTACAGATAAAATGTGCAGCAACATATCTCATGTGTCTGATTGAGCAGACATAGCAATCTACAGACTTTATTCAAGGGAGACTAATTTGACAGGTGCAGGGGCTGAAGGAGCATCCTTCAGCACTACATAAAGCTATATGATACAGTGGGAATCAAGATGGCGGAGGGTGAAAGCCTGTCATCAGTAGCAACAGTCTAGCTGGCCCTTAGCAACAGCCAATGGTGGCGCTGCTGCAGGTACTACTCACACACGGGAGTTATCCAGGGCTGCTGCTAGCTCTGATTTGGTTCTCGTTGCTTGCCGGGAGTCCTCCCTCCCTTCCTCTTTCAGAGTATCTATGGTTACGGTCTGTTTATACCAGGACTAAAGTGACGTTGAGACTGCAGCTAGCCTGCTCGCTCGCAAATACCATTCTTTCTTTGGGTAAGGGACTCGTAAGGGATATATTAACGACGACCTCATTGATCTAATAGTATGAATTTGACAAGTAGGTCTACAGGTCGTATGCAGCAGGTACATCTTTAGAGTATTAACAATAAGGGCTAAAAAAAGAAGTTGTGTTCCGGCAACCCGACCGATCCTATCAATTCTTTTTATATGTTTTAGACTTTTTATAATAAATGTAGGTTATCACAAAATGGAATAGAATGTACCTTATGGCCTTCAGCTATCTGAACTGTCATTATTGTCATTATCTTAAAGATTAGAAGGGAGGAAATTCTTTGTATATAACAACAACTGAACTGATAACGGTTAATTGGACAGATATTGGGTCTACACTATCAAATAACCATTCAGCCATTCAGGAGAAGGAAGAGTCCTTAGGGTGAATTCCTTGGTCCATCACTGATTATCCTTCGATAAGGAGTTTCTTGTGAGGCATCAGAACGGGCTAAAAGGAACATAAAAGTCCCAATTTGCCCTGTCAATTTCAATAAACAGCCATATCATGCTCTTGATTTTTTAGAAATGCACATGTCCCATGTCAATAACTTTTATTGACTGAGGTGCCCTGCCTGGTTCATATATGCACAGGTTGAGATGCAAATTCAGATGTTTTTGTCACACTTTGTATTGAATACCCTAGGCAGGAAATATATTACTTAAATATATCATTATATCTAAATTGCATGCTGCAAGTAGAGATCAAAAGACAAAGTATGCCATCAAAACCATTTTCTATCTTTAATACAAGGAGCAAAAAATAGGCACCCAAATCTTTTTTAAATGCACCCTTTTGACCTCCATTGAGATCAATACTAAACCAAAATTGGAGCTTTCCTTCGCCTTTATTGAACCTGTCCCAACCCCCCTGAATCCTGTATGCATTGTTAGATAATGTCCCTTATTTATACATTTGAAAAAATGTGATGAATTTTAAAGAAATGCCCAAGTCTGCCTGTAGATTTTAGGGGTAGACAGCCATACGTAGTTGGCTCCTGTAACCCTCACACAGTCTTCACCGCTCTATAGCGGGGTATTGGGAGTGGACTTGTTCCTATGACCATCCTGTTCACACAGACTCCAGCAATCTTGTGAAATCTTATTTCACAATGCAGCTTGTTCCTGACATGGCATGGTGTTTAAAGGCCTGGTCCCTGCCTGAAGAAATTCTGTTGATTTAACTAACATCGCTGCACATAGGATGCCACCAGAATTGTTGCCATTACCTGGTCATGCTCTGTTTGATCCATACTCAATGCCCTGGGTGTTGTCCTATATAGTAAGGGAGCTGTCATAATAAGGCAACAGGGGCTGGGTTTCTGCAAAAAGAATTCTGGATGATTGAGATGATTAGCCCTTGAGATTGATCAGTTTTTCTCTAAACCCACCCTCTGGAACTAATATGCATTTTTTGCTGAAAAGGGGTGAAATCTTTCTAAATCTTTTCCGCCATTCTAAAAGAGCAAACATATATATCCACCCCCGAAATCTACCAACTTACCTCCTTAGGCCTTTTATGATTGAATAATGACAGAGGAGCGGCTTGATGAATTTCCTAAACATGGACGCTAATATTTTCTCAGACCCCTTACATCTAAAGGGTTCCATAAAGGTAAAGCCTGTACCTGGGATCTGATTGGCCACCTTCTGGAATATGGCAACATCCTTTTGATGTATACTTTAAACTATAATGACCAGCTTTCTATTTTGTTTCAAAATTAAAAGGTTGACAATGATGACACCCCACAGAGGTAGCATGCCCATCCAGTCCTAAATCCACTTACCAATGATCCTTTGTTGCTACAAAATGGCCACTCCAGTTTGCCAAAGCAAGTAGACAGACCCTGGAACATGTAAATGTCCACCTGGTGACCAAACTAGGGACCACCTTCTCAGGTTTCACCTGTATCTACCAGGTGGCGCCATAGGGTAGTTCCCAGTTTGTTTCCCCGATGGTGCATAATCAGTGTTACACTTGTATCCAAATGTCATTCTGGTCTGGAAAGGCACTTGCTAACACAACTATGACCTTGAACTTGATATTTTCTTGGTTCAGGCAATGCCTGTGGTTAGCTTTAAACCAGCAGACAGGAACCAGAATTGGAACCAGACAGTAGGATGTGGGCACTCCAATCGTACATTCTGGTTCCTGTTTGCTGGTGCCAAGCTACCAGCAAGGAATTCCCAAACCGAGCAAATTCCAAGTTCAAGGTCAAAGTGATTGTTATTGGAGCCTTCCTTCTGAAGGTTCTGGGGACAAGTGTAAATCAGTGTTGGCTGGAGCCGACACTCACAGGGTGAAATTTGGGCAATGGGAGGGGGCAGGGGAGACATGAGCATACGAGGTGGCAGCACCTATGCCCAGCAGAGACAGTCCACACAGACTAAGAAGGCAGGCACAACCAACCATAAATGTGGACATGTGACCATCTGCTAGTCTCTATTTTGATATTTGTGCCAAAGGTGTATGTGTCGGTGCCAGAGGTCTGGCACCTTAAGGGGGTGGCCCACCGGTCGGCACTCCTCTCGCCCCTTCAAAATCACTACCTACCCGTTTACTTTTTTTTAAAGATTTTCATTAAGGTATTATACAGCATAGTATACTAAACAGTATACAGCCGATATCCGGATTACAGCAATACGCCAATCCTCCACCCGGTCCTTCTCTAATGTCTAACTAGCTAAGTACTACTATTTGTGTGTAATGACGATGCACATTTTTTTTATTATGAACATCTATATCAATGATAAATATTACAAGAAGGTCAGGGGAGGGGGGGGTTTGGGTTGGTGGTGCATCTCATGTCTTAATTTATTATGCTTCCCTCCTTGGATGCAATTGAATGTTTCCCTAAAAGGGTCGTTATTTAACAGCAGAGGAGGGACTTCATAAATTTCCTACACATGGATGCTGACATTTTTTCTGACCCTAGATGGTTTCTTGAAGTCTGTGCCTGTGATCTGATTGGGCTCGGCAAGAACGGGCAGGGAGGGAGGCGCAGACATCATGTTTGTGTAGATTAAGACCTACCCATCCATTGACACACACACACACTACGACCCCCTCCAACACCCACCACTTGGTACCAGTATAGCGCTAATAGAGACTAGATGCCTTGTACCTACTGGCATAGATGTACTGGTTATTATGGAAGGCCGGTGCAAAATTAGTCATTTTGATAACTGCAAGTTACCACTTGCTACTTGCCAATTAAAATTTGCCTGTTTGAGGTTGTCCCTTGCTTGTTTGAGGTTGCTAATTTAAAAAAAAAAAGGGTCGGCAATTACTTACTATGGTTGTCAAATGGCAATTTCAGAAAATGGTTGCCATTTGACAGTTGCCATTTGTTGATTGCCAATATGATGTTGTTAATTGCCAGTTTCATGTCACCATTTGATGGTGAGAAACAAGATTTGCTGTAGTAGGATTCCAAATTCTGGCTGCCATTTGCGGTGGCATAGATTCAAGATTCAAGAAGTTTTCATTGACTAATGTAAAGGTACCTTCATGTTATTTGAGATACAAAATGGCAACTGACAACCAGCAACTGCCTATTGGCAACAACCAAACAGCAACTGGCAGTCAGCAAAATGTCACAATGGCCTTCCATAAATTAGGGTGTATTTACCAGACTTGGTTGATGTGCGGGGGGGGGGGGGGGGGGAGAGATGCTTTCTCGTCTACCATACACTCCAAAACCTCACCAGCTGTAACACTGGCAGCAGCAAAGTAGGACACCAGTTAGTCACAACCAATTACACCAAACATGGGGCTGGGGATAGGGACATAGGGACCTACCTTGTAAAAGACTCAATTTATAATAATAAAAGTGTCTTCTCTTTTGTAATTGCATGATCAATGGTTTCCACAGAGCTAGAGATAACTCACAACATTTTCTGAAAACAACATCTTCCGAACACAACATCAAAATTGAGGGACTTTTCTCTGCACACATCCAGACACAGGGATACAGAGATAGTACCTTAAATAATGTAAAGTTTTATCATGATTTAATTGGATTTTTGGCCATTTTACAGTGAGGGTCGTGAACAATACATTGAACTGTACATATGAAGGTTGGGGAAACTAGGGTTTTAGCTATAATTTTAAGTCTTATTATCTGTGCTATATTCAAAAGATGCTGAAGTCCATGATTACCCTGTAAACACACTACCTAATTCCAACGTAGCTGAGAGGTTTGTTTAGGTATTCTTTCAACCAAAGGTCTGAACTACGTTTTTCCAGAAGGTTTATGAACGTCAAAACGTTAAGGTTTAGTTACGTTCTACAGACGTTTCAACTTGAATTACGTTTAACTACCTCATTCAAACGTAAATAAGCGTAGTAAATCTACGTATTTCAACGTGGATATACGTATTGCTTCTTGTGCATATTTCCATAAGGTTTCTACATAGTTCGCAAGAGTCACACCAGGTTGCAGCACTATAATGTATGAAGAGAATCATAGAGACCTTTGGCAAATCTACCACATTTAAGCACTCTATTTTCATTAATTATGAATTCAATAGCATAAAAATTAGGGGCACAACATTGTATATTCATATTATAAAAGACAATTGATTAGATAATTGCATATATTATGTGTATTATGGTAGTTTAATCATTGGACACCCCATTAGTGGTAATAAATTAAACACAAAGCCTCAGTGCAGCCAAACCCAAGCATATATACTTGGTGAGGGAAATACTGTGTTTGTTCCAACAGGACAATACAAAAAAAAAAAAAAAAAAAAAAAAAAAGAGAGGACAATGCACAGCTTAAACAAATGTAATATAACATGATGCATATAGGTTTATCTTCATAGCCAAATTCAACCATAATACTGATAGATCGAATTCAAGTGCAGCTCTTCTTTCATTTGGTAAATTTAAAATACAATTATTTACATCCAGTTACATGTTTTTTCTAAGTTTATTTACGTTCAAATGACGTAAAATAACGTAATTCAGATACCTACGTTGGTTGGAGGTAACTAAACCTTAACGTTTTGACGTTGACAAACCTTCTCAAATTACGTAGTTCTGTCTTAAATCCAACGTAATTTTACGTCTGGTCTACGTAGTTGTGTTTACAGGGTAGTTGATGATTCCAATTTAAGTGATGGTGATTACTCGCTTTGTGATGGAATAACCAGTTTATTTATTATCTCACTCACTGAACATGAGATTTATAGTAGCTGGTAAACAAAGTCATTATTCCAATATTAACATGGCAATGGCTTAGTAAAGTTCAATCATAATTGTGTAAATTCCTATGGTGAGAGTGGTATGAATCCCCCATGGATTTTATATACAAAATTTACGAAAAAGTACTATATTTGCTTTGCCATAGGCCGTCATATATGACAATGACATAAGATAAATGCTCAATACAAAATGAAGGTTCGAATAACTTTGATAAGGTCAGGAAAAGAATTGAATGGGCAGAAGTGGTTCAACATGCCATCTCTCCCTTACCCATGTCTGCATGCCAAACTGAAGTATATGTGTAGTTAGTTCAGGTAATGGTCACACAGCTAGTATGGCTGGAGTATGGCTGGTGGCAGCACTGTTGTATGATTATTCATAAAACTTAAAGCTGCTATACAAGCTGACACATTCAAATCTACATTTTCTTGATTTGTATCTCTTTCCTTATGATAATCTGCCATTGGCAAGGGATTCTTAATATGTGTAATACAAGACTCAAATATTATCCAAATATACTGGTGGGTTTGATATTTTTGTGTTGACAAAGGATATCAAGTGGCACTAATGGGTAGGCCCCTACCTGAAAGTATTCCATTACTGATCTTACCAAAAAGAGTCTACTATTAGCTGGTGTATGAGTACATATGGCACTACTTAATCAATGTTATAACGTGCTGGATAGAACGTTGGAAGCATTTAATCTCCCCTGGTCTATTTCACACAGTTTAAAATCACAAAATAGATGCATATCCAACCATTACACTGCACTAAATAGACTAAAGAGAAACTATTTATAAAGGAGAAATACCTTCATATCTGAGGTAGTAAGGCAGCTTTAATAGTAATCATTAATAGCACCTGGGGAGCAAACTGTGAACCACCATAGATCTACATGTCTCACTCACCTACTGAGACACTATGATCCTAGCCACTTGTGTTGTTTATCATTCTGTCACAAAATGCAAGGTGACAATCATAGTTTCTGTTTGTGCACTATTTGAACTCTCTAGGCATAGAGATGGGTACTTTTCATTTCAGAGGCCTAAATAACACCCCAAATGATGTGTCATAAATATTCTGCTCTAAGCAGTCCCAAGACTACTTTCCTATATTTACGTCTGCCTCCGATTGGTCCCCGAGAACTGTGACGTGGTAAAGAGTCTACCGCCTTGTCCCCAACTTGGGCGCTGACTCCTAAATCTAAGCATCATGCATCAAGTGATGTCACTTACATTATTTTCCCCTACACCCATCATTCCGCAGTCCTTGGTACCCCTGATTCATCCACATACTACACACTTTTAGCCTTTAAAGACAGCATGATGCCTTGATGCAGTATACACTTGCTTGTCTTGGTGCTTGAATGCGGCCTGGTGAATAAGTCTCCAGGGATGCATTGAAGCATCATACTGACTCTACAGGTTGAGACATTCATGGATTGGTTTAAAGATCTGGTATTATGCAGGAATGCAGCGCTGACCAGTAAGTTTAAGGGAGAGAGCTCCACGTTAACGTCTACTGTCCATAGTTAAACCCTTTAAGAGCAGCATGCTGATTTGGATTAACATCTTTTCCCATGATGCACCAGCACAGTACTGTGCTAAACACTTGTGCTCTGCATTGGTGGATCACACAGACACTTTGGTAACTTATCTATTCTGAACAGTCAGCATGATACACAGGTGCACACAATGAGTCAGCCCCTGGGAATGTTTATGCACCATAACAAAGATTGGCAGAGTGCATTGAAGCACTTTGATGGCCTTCAAGGGCTTCAACAATGTGAAGGCCTGAGCAGCCAGATGACTGCGCCAGATCCCCCCCCCCTCCCCGCCCTAACCACATGCCTCCACTTGTGCCTGTCCATCAGTAATAACATAAAGAGTGCTAGTACATATAGTGCACCCTACACATTGTACCATGCTTGACCTGGTTGTGGCTAACCTGGCCCAACCACCACATGCCTGTCTAGTTCTGGGTAGAGGTAGTTCAGTATGCTATAGTGGTTGTATAATGCATGGTCTGGGCCCTGGTGCATAGGTGGGAGTTGGCATCAGGTGTCGAGGTAGTTTACACTGCCCTTTTGTATATTTTTCTAAAATGTTAATGATGGATTTATTGAGTTGAGGCATTGGAAGTATGCATTGTGTCAAACTTAAATGGTTAAAGTCAACACAGCTACCAGCTAACACAAGTTACAGCACCATATCTACACTTGTTCAATATGTTTTTTTTGTCTTATTTGTACAACTTCATAACTTGCAATGCCAGGTGAAGATGGTGTATCGTCTAGGCACAGGGCTGAACATTAAACATGTGTATCCTCTTGTTCGGCCTTACAGCTTGTTTTGAGTACCAACACCGTCACGGTGGTTAACAACCTTACAGATTGTTCAACCTTACAGATTGTTCTAGTTCTAGTTCTCTGACACAATTGTTCTATTTCTAGTTTTCTGACACAATTGACATCATATGTCTATGTTAAAGTGAAACCTGGACTGCTCAAGCAGCAAGGGTGAAGCCCAATCTGTCTGTGTTAAATTTGATGTATGAATATATATGGCGATCGAAGGGGAATATGCAGTCAGGGCTGAAATGGCCATAAACGATAACCAGCCTACTTAGTAACAGGTCATACTGAGTAAATGGGTGTAGCAATCTGTATAACATAATGGTTGCACCCAATTTTATTGTAAAGTGTTGACATTGATTTCTTCTATGTAAATTCAACAATCAACAAATTATCACTTATAAAAATGTCCCGGTGAGTATATCAGAAAGGCCGTCTGAAAAAATACCACCTTGTGTGCAAAATGCTCAAAAAGCCCCCAAACTTTATTAAACAGGACCCATAAACACAGGATTAAAAAGGCTCCTTTCCTACCAGTTATTTTTGGCATATGGTTTCAGGACTGCCAGGGCATTATTTTGGGCTTCTACCTCCTCCCCCCTAATCCCGTCCAAGTAATGTCTGCAGCTTCCACCTATACACAGACAACCCCCCTACCTTATCTCACCTGTAGTGCACATACCAGTTATCCCTTTAAGCCCCCACAGCCTCTCTATATAAGGCTAAGGGCCTGTCTTGGCTCTACTCCGCTGGCAATATAGGGGTACCATAATTTTTAAAGCAGCATAGTGCATTAAAGTCCTTGGTCATCATGATACATGAATGCAGCTTCTCTCACAATGTCATACCTGACTTTGATTTCTTAGAAAAACATTTGAACATGCATATATATACATTGATGTTTCAGACATTTATGCACATACTGATCTAAATAAGGTTAAGAGAAAATCTTGTGCTGAGAAATATGTGGCAAAATTGCGTTTGAAATCTACATAACTTTGATATTGTGTAGACTGAGTCGTCTTGTGTCTATGAATCATGCTACCCCAGAGCATGGCGTATTAACTAACTATTTGTGCCGTAACAGGTTAAACAAGGATTAAGTGCCCATGGATATGCGAGCAGTGGGTATAGTATACACCGTATGCTGAAGCTGCAGACAGCGACTGGACAACACGTCTGTAAATAAGTGAGTACTTTATCATGTCAGTCATGAGTTTGATTCACCTGTCTGTGGATATGGTACATTGAACACAGAAGAGGTGTGGTACATTATAAGAGGGAGGGTGTGGAGAGGAGGGCAAGTTCCTATTGGTATACCCCTCCCCAATCTTATTCATTCATATCCTGCCAGCCTGGCTACCTTCCCTTAGTTAACCTAGATCCCACATTTCAGTTGATTTAGATGATGAAATTCAACCAAGAAGTTGTTGTCTGACCTACTGCTAGTGTATTCCTATGATGTATCTACTTTTGAGTGATAGTAAGCACCAAGACACTCACTGCTGCTATGGGAGTGACACACCAGCTGAATTAATGCATCATTCTCAAAGATTCCCAAAAGAATACCAAAATAATACCACTCTCTAGGCTAGAACCTTGGTTTGTTTTCTTTGTGAGGGAGTACAAAAATAAACCAACCTATAGAACAACCCGACCTATAAGCCAAAACCCAAACTTGAAAAAGAAAATTGTCCTGTACAAAAATACTAAAATAGGTTCAAATATAATTTTCTCATTATTCTAATATATTAATTCCCCATCTATAAGCTAAACCCCCAATTTCTGAAGTAAAAAAACGGCTTATAGAAAATAAAAACGCCAAATGAGAGGATTGGTGGATCTTAACACAAGACTTCCCCCCCTCTCTTTTCATAATGCTCTCTGGAGTAACTGCGATTTATATTGCTGTCACCAGACAGCGATGCCAAAGAATCTCTCTTTGACTTACATGAGTTCGATTCTCGGCTTCTAGATCTGGATTTAGATTTTTTTTATCAACAATGGGTTTTTTATAACATTGTTTCCTGTCACCCCTCTTGGTGCTATGAGGTTTTCGAGCACGGTCACTGAAATTCACTTTCTTAGATTTGACCTTCATCTGTAGGGCATGAATTTTAGCCTTACTAAGTTGAATCTCTTTAAGATCCCCTGACGCAAAATCATGCTGTTTCTGTATTGATCTGTACACCGCCTCTTGTTTTTTGCCCTCAAGGATAGCTACCTCTATGGATTTGGGATATGATGCCATGACTGCTTCTTTAATTGTATGATGCATATTGCTAATTAATAGTTCCACTCTGAAAGTGCCAGTCACGTGGGTTTTTGCCAACAATTCAATCATATCAGTGCCATAATCACCGAGAGACAACTTTTCCTGCCAGGGGTTGTTCAAGACAATAACAACAGCTGGATTTGACGTATGCTTTATTAAACTACATTCCCTATGACTTGGCAACAGTTAGATTTAGTCTAGTGGTCCAGTATATAAATAACAGCTAATTCCCTGGAAGGAAACGATCGGTTTTGGGACTTGAAATTGCCGGGCTGAGATTGACAGCGGATTGTTTACTTTTTAGCGCTGTCACGGCGTTCACAGAATGATAGATATCAGACGTTTCTTTATTGTTCTTGGTCTCAAAACCACACACCACTCACACAAAAGAGGTTAATAGATATACTGGGTGTATTTATACATTGCCATTAGACCGAAATATATGGGTAATCCATTGAGAAAATGAGACGCTGACAACTCTTTCAGAACTGACAGCGACGGTAGTTGACGCGCATCCAGTCTGCGCAGGATTTGACCTACTTAAGGCGGCGAAAGCGACCTCGGGGAGCATAAAATGCGTCGGTGTTCCCCCACCGAAAATTAATACTTGTTTTCGTCCACTTAAATAATTGTCTGCTGTTTTGAAACAATAACATAGAAAGAACACAACCTTTTCCATATTGATGATAACAACACGAGAGTGAAAAGACTGTGGTTTCTATGCAGTACATAGCAGTGGTTAAACGTTGTTTAACAGAGAAGAACGCTAAGACATTTTGTAAACAATGACTCTCCCTCGGCCATGTTAATTTATGCAATACACCTTGACATCATGACAATTAACGTAAAAAACTGACTTCAATATTGTGATAAATACATAAAACATAAATAGTATGCCGGTTATCTGTTACATCCATCATTTTAGATGTTTTTTATTTATTATTAAGTGGCAAAAATGGAAAAAAAAACATTCGATTGGGACTTTTTGCGGTTGTCGTTAAAATCAGTAGTTGTGGGAAGTTGTGGGAAGAACGCGAGGAGTCAAGTTTCGGCGACTAAACTTTGTGGAAAATCAATCAATCCTCTTCTATTTGGCCCAAATGCTGCAGCGAGCGTTCGCAGCGGCCGGCATGTTAGCTGGCGCAAATATTTCCCGGGGGAGTTATCTCAATAAACTTCAATAACGGTCCCAGCTCAAGTGTCAGCACTAGAAATGACCTTGACGTGTCGAAGAACCCTCATGTCTAGACTATGGACACAGTTTTATTTACTAACTGTGACTTTTACCTTGTATTTCAATGTTTCCAACACATAAAATCCATGATGTCTCTTTCGGCGATCCTCCTCGTGTGAAATCCCCGCCAACACTGTGCAGGTGTAGTAATATGAAATAAAGTTAGCCCCTGTGGCTTTTGAAAGTTGATTTCCTTGTGTATTTTGAAATAACTTTACTTAATTACAATATTGCACATAACCTAGAAAAAAAGTAAAATTTTTAAAAAATACAAAAAGTTCGCGCAGAAAATAGTCCCCTGGGTGTTAGGATATGGAGAGAGTGAAAAGACTGTGGTTTCTATGCAGTACATAGCAGTGGTTAAAGTTTGGCACAGGTGGCCAGTGTAGTTCAAACGTGCGACCATCAGCGCCACCCTCGGGGTATAAAGGTAATAGGACCTCATTTTCCGGCAAGATGGCGTTCGTTTGTTGATTCCAGCTAAGTAAAGTGTTGTTTTTGTTCATTTTTGGGAGTTTTTGTGGGATTTAAATGGTGAAACTAGGTATAATAAATCTAAAACGGCAAGCGGTTTGCATACTCATGATTTTAGCCACAAAGCATATATAGTGGCTATATATATGGCCATACAGAGCAAGTCCTCATCCCACAAAGCCTATATAGTGGCTCTATATGGCCATACAGGCTCAGTCTTAACCCTTTCCCTGCCGATACTGCATATATGCAGTACCACTGTAAAACCGATACTGCATATATGCAGTACTGTATTTTAGTACTCAAAAACCGATACTGCATATATGCAGTACCAGGGCACTATCTGTAGTGTAGTGCCGGTTTTATTAGGACATATTCATCTGCAATGTCTCCGGTGGTTGGGAACAATTTTTCAATAGTGAAGCGGCAAGGAAAGGGTTAATCCCACTAAGCCACTATATAGGCTGTGTGGGATAAAGACTGGCCTGTATGGTCATATATATCCTCTATAGTGGCTTTGTGGGATAAAGACTGGTCAATGTAAGGCCATATATAGGCTTCGTGCGATAAAGCCCATATCATTGGCTTTGTGGGATAAAGACTTTTATATTGGCTTTGAGGGATAAAGACATTTGTGGGATAAAGACACTTGGGCTTTAACGTCATAATTGAGGGATAAAGACCCGTGGGTGTCTTTATCCCTTATAGTAGTACTAATTTGAGGGATAAAGACTGTTTGTGGGATAAAGACCCCACACCCCCTCCAACACCCACCACTTGGTACCAGTATAGCACTAGTAGAGACCAGATGCCTTGTACCTACTGACATAGATGTACTGGTTATTATGGAAGGCCGGTGTAACATTAGTCATTTTGATAACTGCTACTTGCCAATTAACATTTGTCTGTTCGAGGGTGCCCCTTGCTTGTTTGAGGTTGTTTATAACCCCAAAAAAAACACTTGAGCACTGCATTAGTGCATTATGCAGACACTTGGGTAAGTTATCCATTCTGAACAGTCAGCTTGATTGGCAGAGCACATTGAAGCACTATGATTGCCTTGAAGTGTTTTTACAATATGGAGACCTCAGCAGCCAGGTGACTGCACCAGAGTCCCCCCCAACCCAACCACATGCCTCCACTAGTGCCTGTCTCAGTAATAACAGGAAGAGTGCTAGCACATACCGTAAAACCCTGCCTATAAGCCAAATTCGTTTTTATTTCCTATGAGTTTAATTTTTTCCTTCAAACTCATGTTCGGCTTATAGGTGGGGCCGTTTTCTCCTTGGGGCCGATTTCACTGGGGCCGTTTTACCCGTTTTCTCCTTGGGGCCGACTTCACTTGTATTCAATTCAAAATGGCTGCCACATTTAAAATAGGTCATATATTTAAGAACAAGGAGAGAAAAAAATTAAGAACAACGAGGAAAAAAATAAATTTACAAGAAGGAGCTGATAAATTTGTTAATAAAAGATAATTCTAATGACATGTCATATACTGGGCTCAATATCACAAAATGTAACTGCAAAACTCCACTTTCAATTATACCAGGTATATGCAATGCAATGAAGATGCAAACTCGATGCTTTGATAAATCATAATTTGGTGTCAGGAACTCCTTTTTATATTTTAAGGGCCTGGAGGGCTGCCCACAACACTGGATAAGAGTCTCTTGGCATCACATTCTATATCAGATCTGTGTTAGACTTAATGTATGTGATGCCCAGCTATTGTCGACTACTGCCTCTTCCCATGCCTTCATTCCCCCACCTGGCACCATGTCCTACATGGCACTGTGTCTATACACACCAGAGGCGGTACCAGGGACGTACTGGAGGTGCAGGGTGTGGGGGCAGTGGATGTATAAACACTGGAGGCAGCCCCTAGAGGGGTACAGGCTGTGTCTTAACTGGTTACTGTAGGTGCAGCGATGTAGGAGAACAGTACATCATGGCGGAGAGTGTACCACTCAGGTCACTCGCTGTTCTGGAAGAGATGACAGTGGTAATGGTGTGTGGTAGATAACGGGGTAGTCACAGGACAGGAGCGGAGGGGTAGTATAGAGACAGGCAGTGACTCAGGGTGGAGAGTGTGCTGGTAGGGGAGGAGTGAGGAGAGGCACAGGGTGTCCACAGGAGGAGGGAACCAGGGTTAGGTATATACATACATGTACCTACACATCTCTATCCATTCAAAGTTCCAAATCCACCTCTAAAGCACCACTTTCAACAGACAACAGACATCTGACCCACATTCTCTTCATCAAAACTCACTTTCTGATATCAACATGATTATGTAAAACCAAGAATGTTAATTTATTTTTTATGGAATACGACAGCCCCATTGACTTTACCAAAGAGTGCCGTAATTAACACCCCCCGTGAAATAAGCCATAGCCGTATTTTACGGCCCTATTACGACATCATAATAGCGGTTTGTTTACATTTGAACGGCAGGGGAAAAAGCTGTTTAAGCTGATTTAGGCCCAACCCCCCTCTGATAATTTAATTTGAATCGAAAAAATAAACACAAAGGTTCACTCATTTCCTCGTGAAATACGGCCCCAACTCCAACTTGTGAAATAACCCAGTCAACAGACCAAAAATCGTGAACCTTTGTCTATATATGCCTTTTAGGACATACTCCCCCTGGTCTTGTTACCCCTGGTCTCGTTCCCTTTGGTCTCGTTCCTTCTGGTTTCGTTCCCTTTAGTCTCTTCAAGTCTACTCTTGTCAAGTCTACTCATGATCATGTCAAGTCACCAGAAGTCAGGTCACCTGATGACAGGTCACCAGTTATGTTTCTTCATGTTACTTCTCGTCATGTTACGTCACATCACATCACCCTATCTAGATAGGCCTGGATATATAATGCTTAAAATTAAAAACATTACATTTTTATATGAATAGGGTCTATATATGACATCTTTATAAGTCATGCATTGGGGAGGGGAGGTTGGTAGTGGACACTATATCACAGTATAACCTACCAGATGTTTGACAGAGGAAAGCCATTCATCAGGTCTAACTGACATTTTGACATGACAATTTTGTAGTTATGTCTACATCAATTACCTCTAAAAATTAACCATACTTTCTCAGTAACATACGTCAATGGCCTGCCATAATTTACATCTAAGTTGAGGCACCATAACCTCTCAATTGTTTCTGGAAAATCCATGTTTATGTCAAAAGTTTTTATTCTTATTGCAAGAGACATAGCACGACCTAGTTTTATCACATTTAGCCCAGCAGCTCTGTTGTCCAGGCACCCTATCCTCTCAATTGTTTCTTGGAAAAATCCATGTATGTACCAAAAGGTATTATTGCAAGAGGTACGGCATGACCTAGATTTGGTTTCTCGTCATTTGTGAGAAAGTAGATGTCAACAAGGACACTTTGGGAAAGCTGAATGCAAATTGATGTCAAGAGTATGGCATTATATTATTAGCCGAGGGCAGTAGAAGTCATTTTTCACTAAATTACTCTCATCCATCTGTCTAGTTTACTAGCCGAGGGCAGTAGAAGTAATTTTTCACCAAATTACTCTCATCCGTCTGTCTAGTTTACCTTCGTGATAAATATCATGAAAGGCTGCACTCTATCCTTGCCACTTGTTAGTGGCCTAGGGATGTTAGAAGTCCTATTGATAATTGTGAAACCGCATACACTCTAGACACTTTACACACCCAGTATTTAGTCTACTCTTTTTTTTTGAACAGTGACGAAATTCTGTCAACAACTCTGGGTTATCCCAGAGACTGGCTGTGAGTGAGGCAGTACACTCTAGACTCTGTATACCTTTCTTTATGTGGAAGAAACTGGAGTGGTGATACTGATAAACAGCAATACAATTTTCCACAAACAACTCTGGACTTTTCTTTTCAGACATCTGCCTTCTCTACCTATTGGACACTCCATGGGTCCTCTCTTTGTGTAGGATATAGACAAACGAACAGCCATTTAAAAGTTGTAATCATCTTGCAAACTGTCCAAAACCTAGCCCACTCACTCCTGGGGACACAGCCTTCTACCCCTTTCCCGCATGTATTGTCTCTTAAAGATCTTGAGTGGATTGCCGGGGCATCACCTTGGCCTTCTGCCCAGACTGACATTAGTCCCCCTCCTTTAGCCCACCGACTACCATCACCCACCCCTCCTGAATGCACACACACACCCACACACACTCAGTTGGTGCTGCCTCCACTCTCACATGTCCATGGCCCACCTCCTTCACCTAGTCTTAGCCCTTTAAGCATGAATGTCGCTAAAAGATGTCATTTGTCCTCAAGATGCACAAATGCAGCCCTGGCAGGTTACTCTCCTGCATTGGTCCACCATGCTGACCCTTCTGGGATGTCTCTACCCTTTAGGGTGGACATGATTCTTGAATGCAGCACATGTGAGCTAGTCGCCAGGGCTGCATTCATGCATCATAATGAGCAAGAGCAAGAAGCAAAAATGCATCATGCCATCTTTAAAAGGGTTAAAGTGGCATAATCACCAAGCTTATTCCACTCACAATTCTAGTACTGTTCTAGTCCACTATGTGGTTAAGTGTGAATGGTGAGAATACCCCTTTTTAATAGGAGTTAGATGTAGCCAGTTACAAAATACCTTACAGAGGTATCAGTCAAAGAAGGGTACTCGATTGAGGGTAGTCATATTCTAAATCATGTGAAACTCAAAAGGGTTCTTTTCATTGTACTTGCACAGTTCATTCCACAATTAGGACATGTTTATCTTGAGTGATGGCATAAAATCATCCCTTTTAGAATTTAGACGTAAAAATCATGATTCAATATCTAGGTTTGGTCAAAATTTGGTAATATAGCAAGATGATTCTATACTATACAACACACCTCAAGTTACATACCCTTCCTTAAGTTGTCAGGTTGTCCGTTATAGTCTGTTTGGGTTTGGGGGGGAGGGGGAGGGTGAAGCACTGGTTACAAGACAGGCCTTCAACCATATTTAGACCATATGGCAGAGTTTCATGGTATATCATTAACTTATATACAGATGGTGGAATTACCGTTTCCCAGAGTTTCATGCACGTCATACTTAAATAGTGTAGCAGGCTGTCAGGGGGGTGTGTCCGGTCCCTTTTGACGTCATATGTTCACAGAACTAGATAATGCTGTAAGTTTTTACGGAACCATGCAGTGTCTCATAATTTCATAGTCATTGCACAATGCAGGGTATAAAGCCATGTCTACAACAGACTCTGGACATCATCTCAGAGAGAACAGCTGCCTGCAACTCTAAACAACTCTGAAGAGCCAGTTCTACAACAGTCTTCACCTATCGACCAGATCCAACACTGACTTCACACGTCTGTCTCCAAGGCTGACCCAAGTCTGCACTCAGCTACCCCCAACCACCCTCGTCCACAACACAACAACGTGCTCAAAACCAGGTAGGCTGCAATTATATATATAACAGGATCAGGATATTAATATCAGTATGGAAAATAATCTTCTTGCAGCATGGGATAACAGAACTGCCTTTCTTTTTCTAGCTCCCATTTGCTTCAAATAGACCTGTGAATGGAACAAAAAACATTATTTTTGTATTATCTAGTTAATTTTTTTATGTTTTTTCTTGTAAAACAAGAAACGACTGAACATCCTTACCTTCAACAACACACTCGGAAATTTGAATTTTTTTCCAAATCACTTTATTTTTTTGAATTATCGTTTGACCCTCTTGGTCCACGGTAGCCAGCGCAGTTAGAGTGTGACTTGTTCCAACAGTAATTAAACAGGTCAACCTCATGTCACGGCAAATGAATCTCCTAACTACCGACCCATATTCATATATAGGATGATTATGGTATTAAAGGGTATAAACCCTGGGGAACAACACAGTTGACCCAGTATCCCAAGCTGCCTTCATCTGTCAAAACTCTAAACACTGTGCACCACCTCCGACTTCAGTGGCCACCCATCTATCTTCAAACTTTACCACCTACTTCACACATCTGTCTCTAAGGCTGAGCCAGGTCTTTGTGCATTTATCCCCAAGCACATCAATCAACATCGCCACAAATTGAATCCCACCAAAGGTAGGCATCATTTATAAAATGATTGTAAACGATTGAGTTGTTATGAAGTTACCGCTAAGATCATGGCACTAGATCTTGATATTTCGATTAATAATTCATATTTAAGCTTAGATACATTATTTAGCCATCGGTCAACACCTAAACAAACTGTTAATAATACTTGTTTCTCAATCACTGCAATTATTCTCAAAATAGAGTGGCTGGAGGGTCTAGCTGATCGCCCAGTCTGTATCTGATCCAATATTAAATGACCTCTATATGATGCCTCTCATTTTGGCAAGGGGGCAGATACTGACTTCTAGTTACTTTTTATCAAGAGAACTTGAATAAGTTCACCACATTCAGGCTTCCATTAAGTATTAAAGCACCAAGGGGTGGTGGGGGGTCTATTTTCTGAAAAATAAATGTGTACATAAACCCTTTTATTTTAAGAACTTTGGGCGGTGGGGGGGGGGGGCAATTTCTGGAGAAAATTTGCTTACATACTTAATTAAAGCCCCCTTAAGCATAACAAATTGTATTACATAATGTAATTCAGAGGCAATGTTGACAGACCTTCAGATTTCGAGTGTGTCTTGAGCTCTATAACTAGGTGATTTCTTGAACCTGACCATTGGGAGAATTTGCACTGAACGAACGCAAATCCATATTTCAACGAAATTCAGTTTTTAGTTTGAAGCATGCTGTATGAACCAATGGCATAAGGGGTCCTATGACCACTTGGCCTAGTTATATATTTTTTCAGATAAGCTCCCTAAAAGTCATGATCTTAGACTCAATCATTTTTCTAAAAATCTTTAATTGGTAGTTTACAGTCAACTACGGAAAATAGATCCAAATCAACTGAGAAATATGGGTTAACAATGGAATCAAGACACCTTACCAACAGCTAGCGTCCTGGACCTCCTGTTGTGTCTTTTAGCTCGAATTGTCAAACCATGGAAATTATACAAAATATGATGCCACAGTCATTTCTTCCTATATATAGGACAGCTGTGTGATACCATTGATACCATGTGGGACTGTGTCAAGTGTAGGTGCTGATTCAAAACCCATTTAAAGAGATGTTAACAACTAAAGTTAACCATGACCTCCTCAGTTTCTATGGAGAAAATGCTGGGTTACTTTTAAATTAACACTGTCAGATACATTGTCACAGCTTCGCATTATACTCAGATGTGTGAGCCGTTGTATTTGCAAACTAGATACAATTATAATAATTTGTTATCTTTCTCACAATTTGTTTGTAATCTGACACTGAAATTCCCAGGGTCCTAATTTTGACATTACCGACATTGACAACTTCAGTTAGTCAAGTTGACAGCTGTAGGTTGTCATTGTGACTATCATTCAGACCAAAGTTGTCATAATGACTACATTAGGTAGTCACAATAATTGAGAATGACTCCATTAAGCCTGTTGATTTAGGTTTTGACAATTTGAAGACCTAAATAGGCCTACTTGACATGCATTGGCACAGAACTGCCACCCCGTGTTAACATATACATAACTCTTTCAATCACAAGCAATAAACTGATAACTGGCAGCAGAGTGGTCTACATACCTTGCGGGCCATAATTCTCACCCATTGGTAACTTATTCATAACAGGTAGTGCTGCTTAGTTCAATCAAGAGTACACCAATTATGTGAAAGGGATGCCTTTTTTTAAGAGGTGAACTAATTATTAGAGACTTCAATCATATAGCATTCTATATAGGGGGGCAGGGGTGTGATAAAATCGACTTTTCTTCGGGAGCAGGCTCAAACTACACACTCAGAAAGGTCAGCGTCATAGTCGCTAAAACTACTGACGCTGACTTTTTTGAGTGTGTAGCCATCTGGATCCAAAAGCACGGGGAATCACCAAGATAATGCCTGAACCTAACCACCCTAATACACACACACAGACACACACACACACACACACGCACCTGCTTCCTCTGTGGCCTACTTCCACTGATAATGGAACCAGGTCAGAAGTAGCTGCTACACGAATTTGCATCTCATGTGTAGTGTTGTCAGGTTGAGGGGCTTTATAACCCTGGGATAAACAGGGTTCATTGCTAGAGCAGAACCAATGTCTCAAAAGAGTGCTGGTGACATTGAGAAGGCAGTGGTTGCTGGAACTTGTCCACATATATAAGTATGCTATAGGTCTAAGATCGGGAAATAATGTTTCACTAAATTTCAATTTAATTAATTTTTAATTTTAACATTTAATTAGCTAGATGTCCCTAATGTCACACTCTACTGAACGTATTTAGCAGACTCAACCACTGTAACATGACATATGTACCCTGAGTGACGACACTAATAAGGCAGCACTAAGATATGGGGCATTAGGGCCCCAGCTTCACCCGAAGGCCAACTTCTACACAGGCCCTAGGGAGTGCTCATTTTTTAACAACAGGGGGCGGGTGGTGAATTTAGGGGGGGGGGGTAAAAAATGTGGACCCCTTGACCGGGGGGGGGTAAAAAATTCAGACCCCTCTTGGGGGGGTCAAAAAAATTCAACCTGTTTTGAGGGAGAAAGCCCGCACGTTACTATGCTACAAAGAAAAACATTTCGCACGCTCCGCGCGAAATCTTACCACCCCCCCCCAAATGAGCACTCCTCTATAATGAGTAACATCCAATTACATGAGACATTACATGTTTAAATCTTGCCATGCGGATGCGGGGATGGTAGGGGGCGAATTGGGAAATCAAAGATGGACCTACCTCAAAGAAAATTATGAATCATTTTACAAATCTTTATGATATGAACCTCGAAAGTGTAATTTCTAAGTTTTTTTTATGCAATTTTGAAGAAATTCATATATTTTTACTCTTTTGGGGGGTCAATTTTAGGTTTTCAAAAGTTTTGAAAAAACCCTTCCCATTTTCATACTTTTTTGGGTCAATTTGAGGGTTATGTAAAAAAAAAAAAAGTAAAAAAAAAAAAATCCGACCTACCGACCCTAGAGTTTCATCCCATGTTACCTGAAACAAAACTTTTTTTTTATTTGGCCTAAGTGGTGTTTAGCTCCAGTCATTTGATTATCTCTCTGACTTTAATATATAGAATGAAGACAATGCTTTGTGTGTAAGTCATTGCACATGCCACAAATGAACCGTGATTGGAGAACGAGGTGTGACCTAGATAATGCTATCAGGGTATGTCACTTGACCCCCATATTGGTTTCCACCTTTTCTTTGTCAGTGCCTTCTGTTGGTTAGCAAATTGATTGTGACTCAACCATGATTCATAATGAATATTTATTGTACACTGATATTTTGATATGGGTTTCTATATGAAAATCAACTGCACATGAAGTCCCCCTTTAAAGTATGGGGCCCTCAGCCCAGACTTTGCTGTCTGTTAATTGTCCCCACCTGTCCCCATATCTACCTCTCACACAGAAAAGAAGTAGAATCACTGTGACTCCCGACTTGATCACTGAGATTACTCTCCCCAGGACTCTAACGTGACTCCTGAACATCAGCAGGACTCTAAAATAACTCTATAATGACTCCTATTCTAAGACTCTCTAATAATTGGGAGTCACTTTAGAGTTGTGGAGAGAGTTACCTCAGTGATCGGGGCTGGACTCCCATTTGAGAGTTACAGTGATTCTACTTCTTCTCTCTGTGCTCCAACCCACTTACTTGTACCCATTTCTACTCACTGTAAACTACCACTGGTCATTAACCAATATTTAGCAGGCCTAAATGTTTGCCCCAAAACACCTCTCTGTGGTGATCGACTCGTGGCATGTTGGCTCTACTCAGCTAGAACATCTTTCAATGATCCTCAGTGGTACAGGTGCTATTAGACTGTACAGGCATTGTACCATGAATATTCATTACTCCCTGACCGATGAGCTGTCATTGATACAAATGATTATAGAAGGTAAACAATTTCTGGCTTGATATAGGTTCCAAATACACATTGGTACACTCTGGTATCTGTAGTGAAAAAGCAGAACGTTTTAGAACGTTTTGGCACTTCTGTAGATTATAAATCATCTTGTCTGATAAAGATTCCAAATACACATTGGTACACTCTGGTATCTGTAGTGAAAAAGCAAAACGTTTTTAGAACGTTTTGGCACTTCTGTAGATTATAAATCATCTGCTCTGATATCGGTTTTAAATACACATTGGTACACTCTGGTATCTGTAGTGAAAAACGAAAACGTTATAAAATGTGTTGGCACTTCCGTAGATTATAAATCATCTAACTTCTCTAGATCCAAGTATCAAGTGCCTAAACTGGGTCATTACAATCGCCTGCCTGATATATTACTAACAGTGTAGTAAACCATTTGTCTACCACCTCCTGTGAACGGGGGTAATTCAGGTAATATGGGCAATCTGAGCGGAATTAGATGTCACAAACTGTGCAACCCCTAGTCATATCAATACCCTAAGGATGCAGGAAACAGGGATTGATTTATGATTGCGATTTAAGCACTTTTGGGTTTGTCTACCACCCCTATGTAGTCACAGGCGGCAGTGCAAAAAAAAAGGCTGACATGCAGAGTGTCCCACACTGTACCTTACCATAGGGAACCTCAGGGGTGAGAGTGTAATGACCGAGTTCATTCACTTGCGCAGTATGGAAGCCTCGAGATCCACAGTTACCTGATCCAACCTTGAACAAAAGCACCTGATACTTCTATGATGTCTTAAGTACAACATTAAAAGATGATCTAACACACCGGGAAATGTGTAAAGGAGTGATTGAGATGCAATAAGTTATGGCTACCTGAAGTCAGTTGAGCAATAAATTTTGAAAGCTAACTGTTTTTTGTGCACACCTCCCTGCGGTGTTATTAGGCTAGGAAAATCACGGGACTTCTCCAATACAGGTAGAAAACCCTTCCTGTGTGCATTTTAACCAGCACAGGGAGATCTCCCCTCACCTAAGATAGCCCCAATGTGTACGCTCAGCCCTTATCTCTGCAGAGAGAAGAGATAAAGGCCGCCACCAGTCCGCACCTCCAAGGGGGATTCTGCCACCAAGGGGAATTCTCAGATTATGCATTTTAAATCATTATAAATCACAAAATATAAAAGGGATATAAAAGCCCATCCACAAATACCTAGCCTACTGTATTGTCTACCTGTCTATGAAGTTATCATTATCCGCAAATAATGGTTAGATATTAGCAAATTGAATTTCCTGGTTGAACCTAATACTACATGTATGTTTTTTTTTAGGTTTGAAGGGTTTTTATTGCCAATTCACAAAAATTACAATTCGTGGTATATATTATGACAATAAAGATGAAGCCTTTTCCAGAATCAAGGGGGGAAAAGCCCTCGTTCTATTTTTCCCCTTCAAGGGAATAAAGGTAGGATTTGCCAGGCCAGGTTATCAACACATAGTAAGGGTGACTATCTTTGTGACTTATATGTGACTAATGTATGTGATCATCTGACTACAGGGGTCAAAATATGAAGGTTTCGTCAGTACTTGTATCAGGTGTTATCATCAGAGTAATCGTAACGAGAAGTCAAGGCATTTCTCTTGAATTAAATGGCCTGAGCCGACACTGCTGCTTCAAGAGTAAAACATTGTCTGCAGAGCCTAGGGAATGAGGCGAATAATTCACATGTTATGAGCTGGTAAAAACTGTTGTTACAATAGCTTGGCAAGGGACACATATCTATGATAAATATCAAATTTAACTATTGAGCTTTTATTTACTATCAAAGCTACATATATTACCTACATTTAACTAAGTATTTTCGTTGTTTGTGAATTAGATAAGCTCTGTTTGAAGAATAACAAATTAGATGAATTGTTTTATTAGTTATTATTCTTATACTTTTATTTTGTACTAGGTCAAAATGCGTGTGGGTTTGCTGATACTGGTGACAGTGATTGTCCTTCTGGCAGCTGGTAAGCCCTTGAGTTATTGTCTCTCTTCCCACACTATGATCACTGAGTGCACATTTAGGCCTATAACCTGAGTTATAGTTTGCCAACAAGTTCCTAAATTAGCTTCATGTTATTCTCCTAGATGGTCAATCTATTTTTAAGAATGTCTGCCTTATTTTTATGAAATTGTTCTGTCCACCATATGTTGTAGGAAATGAGAACTTTTGTATTAAGGTCACTTAAAAAAATAAAATGGTTTCTCATCACCGCGCGCATAATAAAAATCAGCTTTTGAGGAAAACTTTTTTTTTTTTTTTTGCAAATTTTTGATAAAAAATATGATAAAAATGGACAAATTTTGGCATATTTGGTATCAAATTAAAGCTAATGCTGCCAGTAATGCAGTAAGATAGAAATAACCTACATTTTCCCCACTTTTAAAGACCGATAAATTCTTAACTGAAAAGATTTGAATTTGGGTTGTGAAAATGATATATTAGCCTATGTATTTAAGCCTGCGAGTTAGAAAAAAAAAAAAGCCTCCCTCGTCATATTTTTCAGTCCTTGGTGATGAGAAACCACTTTTTTTTTGAGTGGCCTAATGGGTCAATAACCGTGTGGCCATAGCACTGTCAGAGCCAAGTCCCTTTTTATCTACCAACACTATGTAATAAAGACTTGCCTTAGGTGCACGGACATCTCCATCCTCCATGCCATCAGGTGTCAGTGGGCTTTTTAAAATGCCATCTTCCCCCTAGTTCCCCTACCGGCAGTCTCTGAAATGGCCATTAACACCATTTGTCTCTTATTAGATTCCTGCAACATTACATTCTGCTTCCTCATCCAAAGCATCCCGGCAATTCAACAGCTCTAAACCCCTACCCCCAAGCATTGAAACACTCTTGAATCCTTCAGCATTGAATTGACATTGAATCAGCATTGAATTAATGTTAAATCAATGTTGACAACTATTTATCAATATTGAAAGAATAGTCTGTGTCCACTGGTACCTCCCGTTCTCCACAACACAATATGACCCTGCATGACCCTGCACATAAGAAATAATATTGTCTCAAATGTTAAAGACAGACCAGGAGGAAGAAGTATGGCTACCCCGATACGCAACATGCCTTGGACTAATGCAGGGACAGTGCTAGCTAAATAATTCTCCTTGTGCTCTGAAAGTGAATATATCTGTTTTATGCTTCAACCAACTTACTTTCAGGACCCGCAATGTTGACTATTATGAGGTTGCATCTAGTATTAAACTCTCTTTCCCAGCAACCCAATGTTTCAACTATACAATCTATTTTCAGTGGAAGGGGGACCAGGCAACGGCAAAGGCCAAGCCAAAGGCATAGGCAAAGGCAAAGGCAAAGGCAACGGCAACGGCCCCCCTCAAGGTACATTGAATCTTTCCTAATTTGATTGTGTTAAGAAAATGTACTAAATCTATTTCAGTGGAAGGGGGACCAGGCAACGGCAAAGGCAAAGGCAAAGGCAAAGGCAAAGGCAAAGGCAAAGGCAAAGGCAAAGGCAAAGGCAAAGGCAAAGGCTCCCCTGACGGTACATTGAATCTTTTCTTATTTGATTGTGTTAAGAACATGTACTAAATCAATTATTATTCATACAATTATGACACATGAAGGTCAAAGCAGCTCAAAAAAATTCATAAAAAAAGTAAGTTTAGATTTAATTTAGTTTATTCCTAGTTAAAAAGTAAAATCTATTTAAAACATACAACAATTAAATTTTTTTTGGACATGCTTTATCCTCACTCTTGCATAGAGAGGTGAGACCTGAAATTGAAGAAATTAGAAAGTCCTGTATAGGTTAATAAGCACAGACCTGAGGATATTGGGGAAGTGTGCTTGGAGGGAAAACCTCCCTGCCTTACTGATGGGTATAACTTGTTGCATCAATGGAGAAAGGTTGTAACTAAAAGTGTTCAAACTTAGACAAGAACTGGTATAACTTCTTTGTTATGATCATCTGACCATTCATATTACTGTATTCGACGTAATAAGCGCACACCCCCTAATAAGCGCACACCCCCCTATTTGGGCCGATTTTTAGACTACAAATAACCAAAAATATCTCATTTTTTAACCCCAATTAAACTCTTAACTACTAAAAGGTGTCTGTAATCATTTTTTAAGCGCACTTTGCGCTTATTATGTCGAATACGGTATTTAGAATCATAACAGTAAAATGCAATCTTGCTAGATATGATCTAGGGTCTGGAACCACTTCTTACATGAAGATGAAATGGCATGCCTTTGCTTTTTCATGTAGTAGAGCATTTTAAATTCAACTATATCTCATATTAATGAGATTTTTTTGTTACAATCTTTCTCCATTGAGGTAATATTTTTTTATTACCATTTCTTCTCAAGACTCAAGAGTAAACCTAATTTCTCTCCACCTTGCACATAATATGAATCAGGTTTGGAGGAAACTATTTTTTTTGCAGATTTTCACTGAAAAAGCAAATAAAAGTTGATAGATATCGACATCAAATGAGCCTTTTATGGTCAGTTGACTAGAAATATCCTACATTTTCACAATTTTCATGTGAAACTACATTCTGCATTCCAATTATGTTTTGTCATGATGTAAAAACGTATCACTGATCAGTAGGTAGCGAATGCTGCATTTGTCACGTTGTTGATATACTCCCGAAAGTGTCAGATTCACTACACGGGCATATGATGATGTAAGCTAGTGTTAACTCTATGATAGAAACCCCCTATCACACTCATGATCACCCTCACCTACCCTACAGCTCTGCTGCCAATTGAATTGAATTGAAAATTCTTTTATTTATACTGAAGGTATTAAGGTCAGAGACCTGTGATTATCATACATTCAGTTTCATATCCATGTCACAGTTGCCAGATGAAGCAGATGGGAAATAATTTACTGATACAATATGAAAATGGCAGATTAAGAAAGGATTGACATCAGAAGATTTAATCATTATAAGGATAAGGTCGACTAGTGCGATTATCTTTCAGTGTGCCTACTGTGAGTGAATTATGGAACAATTAGCCTTGGTCCAATAGAGAGGAATTCTCAAACTATGCATGCCAGATATGATTGTAATGGTACATACGGATATACATAGATTTGGATTTTGAATTATGTGGTTATTATAGAAAATGAGGCACACCTTAAAGGGGTTCCTCAGCTTATAACTCGTATATTCCTCTTGTACTCGGGGAATATTGAGGGGCATTGCTACTTTATGTGGGTATTGAAGAAAATTTGAAGAACTTCGGAAATGTGAGATTAAATAAATTCTCCCATGAAAGTAGATTGGGATACGGCATTAACCTTAGCGATCATATTGCAATGGGTCTTTGTCTATTGATCTGTTCATTCGGGTAACAGGAATCTCACATGCCTAGATAGATCTTAACCAAATTGACACAGCGACACTAGATAGTATGCCATAATCCTCATAAATCTCATAATTCTACAGCATTGGGAAAATAAATGTGTCTCTAACTTTGGAGACAATGAACTTATTGTTATGCAACGAGGCCTATAAATATATGTTTAAGGACATGCTAAAAGTAAAGTCATGATAAGACATTTTTGGTAAAATAATCTTAACAGGCTGTACTATCGAACGCTTTCAGAAGATGCATGCGCCGTGACCCCAGGTCCCTGTGCCCTGAATGCAGTTTGCACTGATTTGGACGATTCTTTCACCTGCACATGCGACGAGGGCTACACGGGAGATGGCCTAGTTGAAGGCACTGGTTGCACAGGTAACTTTTTATATTTTCTGACGTAGTTTGCCGAATTTTACAAATTTTTATAAATTCTGTCCCTGATGTTTATTGGTCGGACCATATATTCAGTAGTAGACCAACAAATAATCATGGTTGGAGTATGTTGAAAATGAGACTTATGTGGCATTTTTAACCATCATTCTTGGATTTAGTGACCTCAAAATGGAACAAACTCAAATTCCCAGATTATGTCATAATATTGTTACAAGTTGTATTAAAAACCCAGAGTCCTGTAGGGACAAAAATTACTTTTTTTTTATCCTCGTGTGTGTAGGTTAAAAGATACTGAGGTATGCTTAGTATAGTATGTACATGTTAACTCTATCAACCCAGGGAGTAGAGTGTAACTTATTCTGTAAATCTGCCCCTGTACAATTCTGACTGCAGCAATAGCTAGATAGAATACAAATATATAATAGATAGTTCAATGATGCTGTACTGCACCTCAGAGGTTCGAAAAAAATAATACATTCAGGGATAGCGCACATGGATGTCAATCCTGTATATAGGTGTGAGTAAGTTGTGGCAGAAAGCATTAAGGAGTCAACTGGACAGACGCCAGATTTGTCAAAATAACCTTCTTGTACATTCATGACCCACCTTTCTGTTTTGAGAGGTATACTGATTTATTTCATATTATATGTTTATGAACATGAAGAAGTATGACTATTGTGCAAAAGCCATTATTGAGCATGACATTCTTACCAATATTTACTCTTTTGGCATCTATAATAATGAATTATGAGATTTGCATTATTCATATCTTGCCTTACATTTACACTATTCCAGAGCTTGAACCACCGTGTGTACCAGGTAGGTCCTACTTTACCACATGCAGTTTCAGTAGCTAATTTATAAATGCAATGTGGTTGGAGGCTATCTAATGTGGCATTTAAGGTTTGGAGACATTGTTATTATATATATATATATATATATATATATATATATATATATATATATATATATATATATATATATATGACATGCTGCCTTGACAAGGTTTGACAAATGTTCAATATACAAAAAAAAAGAAATATATGTGTGAAATAACAATTTAAATCATTTAAAGCATGAAATTGATGCCAATATTCATAATCACATAACTTTATGAGATATTACATAATACATTTGGGAATGAAGAATCAAGGGTAGCATGACAAGTACACTAGCTGGTTACCCTGTATTTCCTACATAACCCATGAGTAAGAGCCCTTGATCTTTTTATTTTTTATTCCATAGAACCCTCATGAAAATTGGACTGCTTTTACAATCACAATAAATGATCTACCAGATAGAAAAACTGCCTATGAATAACAATTTAATTAAATTAATTAATATTTTGTCGGAATAGGTTGTAGGATAGAAGGAATATGATGCTTGTATGTGGTATCTTAAATTCGGTGTTTCTTTCCAGTAAATATAACAACTTCTTGTGAAGGAACACTGGATACCACAAAGTGCAATGTGCTGCAAGCCCCGGAGTACGGTTTCCAATATTTGACAAATGCAGATTGCACATGGTTAATCAGTGTGGCAGATGATCAGGTAAGTATACCAGAGGGCATGTACTGCTCAAGTGTTACATTGTAAACTTAGGCTGCATACACGTCTACCATTAACGCACTCTGGACATGGAAATGGCTGCCATGGTAACCAGAAATAGCTATTTGTGCCATCGTTGGCTAAAATCATTCCTTTACATTCCACATAATAAAACTGCAAAGTTGTACCATTGTATGCTGTATCCAAAATTAGTTTAAGGCATTTCTGGTCTATTATCTTCCCTTTGACCATTGTATTATGGTGTTTTTTTCATTGAATATCATTAATTTAGTTCCATGACAGTGTAAAATTCTGCTTCTGAAGGTCTCTCAGAATTAGATGGGATTTGGGGTCATGTTATGTCTGCAAGAGGTACAAAAGTGATTTTTTCCCATGGCTGCTGTCTTTTCTGTGTGTTGCTCATACAGTATATCTAGTATAAGAAAACTGAGACAAAGTATCATCTACCATCATTTTTAGATGACCTAAAATTAATCTAGTTAGGTAGAGCTTTTCCTATATTTTTCGGGTCATTGAACAGTGTTATTAAGCATAAGATAAACATAAAAAAAGGCCAATATCTGTCATGCCCCATGTAGCGACCACAGTACTCGGTGACACTTTAATGTCCTAAGTGTTTATTTTAGAAGTTGACTGGTAGGAAGATAGGCTCATGCTGATCTTATCAGCTTATTTATGGCAAATACACTTTATATTATATGATGCATGATGTGCTATATATTCGTCAAATCCGGGTTTCATCCATTAATATACATAGTTAGGAGGCTTCCATAAAATCTGTATTTTTCCTGAAACATGACCCCCATATTGCATTAGGTATGCAATAGAGAGATCCCCCTCCTCCCTAAAGTACATACTCATATAATGAACTGATCCACCCGCCTCCCTTGGTGTACCGGTGTACCCATTCCCCTGCTGGTGGGGTTTTACACCTCCCCCTTTTTTTACGCCCCTCACTACGGGTAAAAAATCAGCGCACTCAGGCCCTTTGCAGCATAGTAACGCGCAGGTGAAAATATTTACAGGTCAAGGGGCTGAAATTTTTTGCTTATATTGTATCATAGAACAGTTCATTGCTTACCTCCACAGAAAATAATTATAGTCAATTTTATCCACCAAAAAAAATGTTCGGATTGCCCTGATTTGCCTTACAAATATGTGAACATGTGTGTACACATAAAGAGTATGCTAAAATGGCTCTGGACCCCCCGATCCCTATTTTCATGAACGCTTTTGTATGCATTTGCCATGACCCCTACCCTCTGGATGCATACATTCTTTATGAATGAAGTTCAGATTTAAAGCATATATATACTATAATTGTAAGTTTCATTTGTAACATCATTGTTTATAGCAAATGTCAACATTTAATGTCTATCCGATTAATGTACTTGAACAGGTATAATACTAAATGCAAGAAAGGGAAGGCACCTTAGCAAGGTTGAGATGGACTTAATAGAACACTTTAGTTGTCATCAGTTAATTCCATGTTTTTAAGTCCACAATAATGATAGTGTAACAGGTCAGTGAAAACGTCAAGCCCCACGGGTTATCGAACCCCGCCCCTCCGCTCCGGAGTTGAGAATGCTACCGCTACACCACAGGGCCAGCTGCTTCTCACTGCTCTGCTACAGTACTTGAGCTACCACAGGCGGGCAATGCGCTCTCCACGCACGCTCGGGCTGCCCCGAGTGATACGTGCCCGCTACAATAATTTTAGTATTTGCAATAAATATATTTCAGATTGTGCAGCTGAATGGCATGGACTTCTGCTTAGAATACGATTGTGATTATGACTACCTTAATGTGTATGATGGACCAACTACCAGCAGTCCTCTACTCGGCCAATGGTGTGACGGGTTCTTCCCTGATGCATTGGACTCTACAGGGAGCACCATGCTGGTAAGATTCATGTCTGTCTTAGGCCAAAAAAAAAAAGGTTTGTTTCAGGTCAACCGACCGACCCTATCTTAATAGGGCCGACCCTACGTTTTTTTATGCAATTTTATGATTTTTTTAAATATTTTGATACTTTTTTGGGGTCAAATTTAGCTTTACAAAATTTGGAAAAAAAATTCCCCATCTTTACACTTTTTTGGGTCAATTTTAGAGGGAAAGTAAAAAAAAAAAGTAAAAAAAAATAAATCCGACCTACCGACCCTAGAGATTCTTCCCATGTTACCTGAAACAAAACTTTTTTTTAATTTGGCCTTATCAATTCACCAGCAGACCTAATCCTGATAGGAAATAAATGATGAAATGTAATTGCTTCCATCTTCTTTCAACCCTTTAAAGACGCATGTCACTAAAAGATGATACTTTTTCATCATTTCATCATCATGATGCACCAATGCAGCCCCAGCGAGTAACTCGCAAGTGCTGCATTGGTGCATTACATTGCCAGGACTGCTTTCAATTAACATAGCAACCAAGGGCATGGTGCATTAATGCATCATGCCGCCCTTAACAAGTTAAATGGTGTACTGTGTGCAATAACATGATAAAACTGCCTAGGGATTTTTTCTACAGATAAAATCTTAAGTAGGGACAGCATGTCATTGTTTTTTTATATTTTATAGCTGCGGTTCATAACCGATGACGATGAGCAGTGCTTCGGATTTCAGATTGGATATCGTGCTTTGCCAGCACCCTGAAGCATCAACAACATTGGTATGAAAATATTTTATATTTATCATGTTTCACCAAAATGAATGGTAGTGATAGTTCTACACTATAATGTACTTGTATACATACAGAGAGGGTGAACATTTCTGCTGCTAAAACTTACTATATTTAGGGATGTCATCGATACCCGAGAATCGATACACCAACTTGTCTGGAATTTCAATTATCCCATCAACAAAGCATCATATCAAAACAGTTCTGGTAGCATGGTGAAACTCATAGTTTACCTTTCTAAAACTGTAACCCATCTAGAACTTGCTCATTATTCCATTTGAAATGGTGACCTTGCTTAAGTATTAGGGGGAAACTTGAGGGAGAATTGTGTTCAAGGTGCTACCAAGTGTTCATACTTATAACTTCAATATGAGGAGGGAAAAAAACCATGTGTAGATACCCCTTCTTTAACTACATATTCACTGTTTTTGTAACATCAAAAAAAATCCATATAGTTGAAAAATCGAGACCAAAATAGTGATAATTGAAATAGAATGTCCATTACATCCATTTTATCAATGTTGAAACTTTCAGGACAGGAATTGACGAGAATATAGGACACAAGCAATAATTACAAGTTTGGTTTGATGACTAATGATATTGGCAAGAGGATATCATGCATCACAAAAAAGGACGAAAATAGTAAGAAACAAAGCAGAAAAACACACCATAATCAGTCATGTTCAAGCTGGAAACATCTAGCTAGTTGAGGGTGAAACATACCTTTTTTTTATGCCGAAGTGGTGGTGTAGCCACCTGGTGGTGCCGCCAGCCGCCAGGCACCACCAGAACGAGGTATATGATGTTTGCACTTTACCAGAAGTCAGAACGGCACTAGCAACACACATTTCAATGGTCCTAAGGTTGATTATAATCATACCTACTCTCCCTAATATAGACCCAAGGAATTCAATGGTTCTACCGGTTTGTTGCTAAGAATAGTACATATAAAGAAATAATAATCATTAAGGACATTATATGTACATTTATTAAGTTCCATCTATAATAAGTATGCACATGAGCTGCACGTCAGAAGCACAGCATGGCCCTATGTACTTGCAGATAAAATAAACGAATAACAAACAAACAAACAAACAATCATATTACTTTTTTTAAAGGTTTATTTACACTGTTAACTACAACTTGCTCTAACTCGCGATTTGATTATCAATTTGTAGTATAGTAATGATCAATGTTTGGATAATTCTTATTTCATCTAATAAACTAGTAAACAGTACTAATCACCTGATGTGTAAACATCTTGTGTAACCCTTGGGAAACCTTCAAGAAAATATAAACCCCATTGCCACTGCATAATAAAAAGGAGATGTTACATTTTTGCACTTTGTAATCCTTAACTGGTTAATTCAACTACAGAATAAATTATGGTTCACCCTTGTACGTTGTATCATGATAGTGTATGTCTGATTAATGTGTCAATGGCAGAGTAGAAATTAGTTGACAACACTGATAATTTAGTTTCAGTTTTCTGTTTCACAAATTATTCATTCAAGTCTGTTACATGCATTCTAAAAGAAATGAATAAAATGCTTGCTTTTTTCAACATTGTACTCTGTCATTTTTGTTTTTTGACCATTTGAAGGATGAGGATATACATTTCAAATAAAATCATTCATATCAGCTACACATTTTCAAGAATATCTAGGTCCTCTGCATTATGGATATAAGATGCCAATAGCAAAACTTTCCAAACAAATACAAGATTTAGGTTGTCCTCTACTTTTAGTCAGCATTGGTTATTGCCTACTGGCTGTATCTCACTAACTTGAGCCAATGGTTTTGTCTCTGCTGTCTCTGACCGGGTGCCTTCTCTGACCTGGTGGCAGAAAATGCTTTTTAAAATTTTTAACCTATAATTTTATGTACAAGGAATTGTAAAAACCTATATGGCAGTTGTTATATAATTATAGTTAGCCTCCTGCTGTTGGTAGTAGAAAGCTGAGCTCCCAAAGTGACATCCCGTCAGAGATGGCACCTGGTCAGAGACGGCACCCGGTCAGAGACAAAAACACTGGCCAAAGTTTGTGAGACACAGCCTACTATATCCCTCATTCTTAAACTCAACTATAAAACATTGATAGTGTTAATTCGAAGCATATTCATTCCGTTCTCACAATATTCATATTCACAAAAATGGCCAGCTACATGGAATGACAAACAACAATCATAATGGGCTGATTCCGCATCAATTCAACCTGAGGCTCCCGGATGACCATCTCCAATTTCCATGTTAATTTTTTCTCTCATTGCCCTATGTATCCATATTGTCCCCCCAAAATTTCTAATCAAAATTCCAAATGGTTTCCGAGTTCTGGCTCGCTGATTCGGGGCGGGGTGTCTGATCTGGTAAGAAAAACCTCCAAAACACTGATCTTAACAAAATTATTCCACCCATAAGGAAATACGGAACACCTTTGCAACTGCATTCGATGGAAAGCTAATGAAGAGAGCTTTCAGGGAAAAATTATTACAAGTCAAAAAAATGGTGCCACATGGCCTTAATGGCCGCCAAATCTAGGTCATTGTAGAGAATTGCCCAACTTTAGCCACCAGTGGTGCCACCTGTGAACTATTCCAAGGAACAAGGACCATACCATGACAAGCCCCACATCTATCTTAGTTACTAGCATCAAGATTAAGCTGCTAGGGGTACAATTCTAATTTTGACAATTTTTTGATTATTTAAAGTTTTGTTAATTTCCATTGATTCATGTCCTATTTCCGAGCCTCAGTGCATCAAGACATAACGCAAGAGGTATGGTTTGATAATTTTTTTCTGATCTCTAGTATAATTAGCACCTATGTAATGACATATGGACCTGTGACCCTGAGAGTTTTTCCATGGTAGTCCTTTGAAAATGGGTAGAATTGAGGTTTTTCTCACCAGATCAGACACCCCGCCCCAAATGAGCGAGCCAGAACTCGGAAACCATTTGGAATTTTGATTAGAAATTTTGGGGGGACAATATGGATACATAGGGCAATGAGAAAAAAAATTTACATGGAAATTGGAGATGGTCATCCGGGAAGATCTTCCGATTTTGGTTGAGTTGACGCGGAGTCAGCCAATGGCGTGAGGAAGACTGCCTTCACAGGATCATGACCAACAGTTCCAAAGGGGACAAGAAGCTCTAGGGGAAGGGGCCAAGATGGTCACCTACACATGGTTATTAGATACATTAACATGGCTGGAAATGATGGATACATACACAACAGGTCCCGGAAATGGAGGGAAATCTTCCCCAGAGCCATAATTTACACCAGTGTTAATTTTCACAATGCAGGTAGGTGTGAAAACACTGCAGGGCAAAAATAAGCAAAGGTTTTGCTTGTAGCATAAACACTACTGGGCCAAAATTAGCAACGGTTTTCTCATAACCCATTTGCTGAATTTCCTATCAATTTGCTGTTAAATGTATTTATCCAATAAGATAGATTAGTTTGTGCTCTTGAATCATACATGGGGAATAGTGAATCATACATGGGAGTGCCATGAAATCACATATAAATAAGCTATTTCTACAAACTTTCCCTCTGTGTTCCTCCACTTCACCCAGTAAGCAGTGAGCCATTATCAGTGTCACCATGGTGACTCAGATGAGAGCTCCACTCATGTGTTGTGAAAATTAACACTGGTGTAAATAACAGCTCTGTGGAGGATTTTCTTCATTTCCTGGACCTGCACAAGGATACCTACCCAGGAACAAGATGGCTGCCTACATTTATCATTATTTGTTACATTACAACTCCTGACTTATGTTGTTTTAGGATAGAGGAAGGACAAATCAGAAAATTCTTAATATGTTTATATAAGTTTATATTATTGAAAGGTATATATCTTGGCTCCTTGGAACACTTTTTGATACATCTCTAACCCTAGCGGTTCATCTTTTATTGCCTCACGAACTTGATTGTCCGTTTTAGGGTGACTCCGGGACCACAATAAGGTGATTATGTACATTATGTCTTAAAGTACATCACAGCAACTAATAATTTCGTTTACAAACTGGGACAACATATATCTTAAGATATACCAAGTATGGATGACCTCCAAAAATAGTTTTTGAGATACAGCTCGATGAATTTTTAAGATTTATCAAAATATGAAAATTTCAACCACATACTCTCAACTTTACCCTAGTTCACTAAAAATGGTTCAATTAATTGTCAAAATCACTCTACAATGTCCTGATGGTATATACTTTAGAAAATATGGACTGTTAGAATCCCTCGTTGAACCTATTTGGCACAGTACTGGCCTAAAAATCTGCTATCTAACCTTATTTCGGTCCGGGATTGAAATAAAACATTGTATTAATTGAGCTATATTAGTGGAGTCATCAGATTTCTGGTTTAGAGCATTAGAGGGGGTTGATGAGAAGCAGGGGTACTTAAGACAACTAAAATATATTGGATATTAACAATTCTGTGTGGGTCTTATCAGCAAGGCGAGTGACTCAGGGACCATAATAAGAGGGTGACTCCAGGACCAGAATATGTATCACAACACATATTTGGCCCTGCAGGCTAGAACATTGGATTTTTTTCAAATGTCAGGCAAAATACACACTAGGGACCTCACAATTTAGGGTAAAAGGGATACGGTTTGGATCTACTTTATTGTATAGATGTATCAAAATGAAAGGACTTTTGAACATTTTGCTGACAATACACACTTAAATGACTGTGGAGAAAGAAATATGGTACATATCAAGTGAAAGCCTCTTGAGTCAATTGACTATACCATAGGCCTAACAAAAAAATCATATTTGGGATGGGCTCTTGTTTCCTCATAGGAGACATGTAAACCATTTCATTTTTAGCCTTTTTGAGGTTTTTAGGGCTTTAGAGGGCCAGAAAATGGAATTTTTTGACTTGTACCCCAAAAAATGAAAATTCCTAAAAGTATAGGATGTTTTCTCACATATGCCAAAAATTTGAATAAATTGATGCAACGGTTGTTATTCTGTAGGGGTATAAGGCTGAAAAGGGCCAGAAATAGCCAAAACTGCATAACTCAGAAGTTTGGGCCATATAGGAAAAAATAGTTTTGCACATTTGTACACCATGAAACTAGAACAGGAACGTGAATAGGTAAACGCACCTGGGGCCTGTTTCTTAACAAGTGTTTCTTAGACCGTTATATTCATGTCTTAATAGATCAGAGATAATATAACAAGAGGTAACGAAAAGTAGCCTGTTACAAAAGCCGAAAAATCATTATTTCAAATTTTGTTATTTTGATAGAAATAATAGTGTAACGACTCATGAAACAGAATTACTAATTTGCTGGCTGTTGGTTACCTTCAAAGTAGTTATATTAGGACATGTCTAGATATACTACCATTCAATATTTTAAGCTATATTAGTGCTACCGATATACTAAGAAAGATAAGAGACAGAGTATAGTGTGGAATCCCCGTTAGAAAGAGGGGGTTCCCCAGTGCAGGAATAGCTTCAGGCGCAGAACAGTGCTGCCATCTAGGTGTATAGCAGCAGAAATTCTCCCTGATGTTGGTGGCCCCATCTCTCCTCCATAGTATTAACTTACAGATCAGTCAGTAAGGCCCCACCAGCAATGATAAATACCACATACAACAACAATAATAATTAATATAACTAGAAACATTAATAGAGCGAGCCATGTTCCTTCTGTGTGATCCCATTGCAGAATGAAGGGTTTAAAATGCACATAGCTTAGTATGTAAGCCCCCACAAGCAATGAAAATAATCACATAGCACAACAATAATAATTAATATCACTAGAAACCTTAATACAGCGATCAACATTTTGATATATAGCTCAAATGACTAAGTCCAAATCGCGTCATATCTGCTATCTAAATACTTTAATATTAATTTTTTTGTCCAAATTCTTTTTTGGGATATCTTCTATACATGTTCAACAAATCTGTGAAATCATTTTGTTACTTAACCAATTCTAAAAAGTTTATATCCACCCCTCAACATGGTCCTAAACAGTTATATTGCAACAGGCTAAATGATATATTAATGGCCTTAATATAACGCTGGTGTAACGATTAAAAGAGCTTTAGCAACATGTTACGAAATCATTATATTAGTGAAAACGAGTTCTATTAGTAGAGGGAACCCTAATATAGCACTAATGTAGCAGAAGTACTAATATGTCGACTTTGGAAACACCAAAAAATATCGTTATATCAAATAGAGGTTAATAAACAGGACCTTGGGGCTTGTTTCTTAACCCTTATTTGATAGAACGATATTTTTTGGTGTTTCTAAAGGTGATATATTAGTAATCATGCTACTGAAGTGCTTTATTATTGTTCGTTCCACTAATAGAACTCAGTTTCACTAATACAATGATTTCGTAACATGTTTCTTAACCTCTTTTTGGCGTTAGACTGGCGTTATATTAAGGCTGTTAATATATCGTTATTATTCCACAGACCTCTTGTACATGTATATAGGATATGTGGAAAAAAAAATTGGACAAAAAATATTTATGTTGCAGTACTTATATAGCTGATAAGACGCAATTATTATTGTTGTGCTATGCGGGAGACCAATACGCAACCAGCAAGCCCGTGTTCATCCACTGCGAAAGTATGGGGAGAGGGCATTTCGTTATATTAATCACTATTCTTGTTGTATGTGGTATTTATCATTGCTGGTGGGACGAGAAACACAGTTTTTATCGGTCTATTAAGATCCTGATCGCCCTGTTAGTTTTTTGCGTTATATTATTATTATTGTTGTTATATGTGGTATTTATCATTGCTGGTGGGGCCTTACTGACTGATCTGTAAGTTATTACTATGGAGGACAGATGGCACCACCAACATCAGGGAGAATAGCTGCTGCTATACACCTAGATGGCAGCACCGTTCTGCGCCTGCAGCTATTCCTGCACTGGGGAACCCCCTCTTTCTAACAGGGATTCCACACTATACTCTGTCTCTAATCTTTCTTAGTATATCGGTAGCACTAATATAGCTTAATTTATTGAATGGTAATATATCTAGAAATGTACTTATATAACTACTTTGAAGGTAACCAACAGCCGAAAAATTGGCAATTCTGTTTCATAAGTCGTTATACTAATATTTTTGTTAATATATCTAAAATAGAAATATTAATTTCTCGCCTTTTGCAACAGGCTACTTTTTGTTACCTCTTGTTATATTATCTCCGATCTATTAAGACATGAATATAACAGTCTAAGAAACACTTGTTAAGAAACAGGCCCCAGAGGTCAGGAAAAGGACGGGTTCATTGTGTAAGTAGCTAAACAACTGTTCATGTTTGCTCAAACTCAATAAATAACTCACTATGACCAGTGTATGGGTTAAATGAAAATAACATAATGGAAGCTTCATATATTGAAAAAAAATATAAAGAACACATTTTCTCCATACATAACTTGCATTTCTGCCGCAGTTCTCCAAACAGTTGTACAGGAAAAGTTGGTTTGACTGAGATGAGTTCTTCACCTGTCTCAGCCATTTGTTGTGCAATTGCATTTTATGGGCTAACGACCACCCATACCCACAATTTCAAATGATTTTCTCACTTAGTTTATGGCCGTTTTTCACAGAAAAAACATAAAGACCGTTATTGCAACCTCATGCATTAATAGAATAATACCACTTTATGATCATTTATCATATTTTTCAGTTTCCCAAATATAGTAACAATTTTTTCAGGACAAGTTATGCACATGTTATCAATTTTATATAAATGCTATGTGACCAAATGCAGTTGGGCAGTTTTTGTGTGGAAACACCTAACGCCCTTTGCATGCATCCCTACTGTGGTATCAAAATATAATACAGAGTAATGAAATAAACCATGGTAAGGCCTAACATCTACCTATGTGTAAAAAAAAAAGGGGGGGCTCAATGTGTATTACAGTACCCTGTAGAGCCCAATCACTTTGCATAGGTTGTTTTGGGCAGTTTTCGCGTGGAAACACCTAACGCCCTACTCACTGCCATAACTGCTACATTAATAATATTTAAGAAACCTTACTATGCTATTATTATACCTTAATATCAAGCTACCATCACCAGGTAGTAGCATTATTGAGCCATACCCACAGCCTAGAATATAGCCAGACAAGGCGGTATGTGGAAACACCTAATGCCGTGGAAACGCCTAACACCTATCGGAGAAAAATGGAACTAGACCACTGCAGCGCGGACTGGTGTGTCCAGTTGGTACTAAGCGGACACAATCCGATCACAACACTGCCAGCGGTCGGCAAACGCTTCGAAAAAGGTAAGAAAATGATTACACCCCCCTAAAATAGGCCTCTAAACTTTAAAATAACATGATTTTTAATAAGAATGTGTACCCTAGAACCCCCAGATCATTCGCTTTACATATTTAAGACTCGGAAATAGCTCAAAAGTACCGTAACAGCCGTTAGGTGTTTCCATTTTTGCAGCTCAGCATGGGAACGCAGTGGTCACAGTCCATTGCCATTTGGGGAGGGTGTTAGGTGTTTCCACATGACGAGCTGAAATTAAGCGTATGGACTCAGTATAGAACATGTCTCCCAAAGTGTAATCTTTTGTACTGCAAGCCTCTCAGTGGTTCTAAACTGGCCCAAATAAGTTCCTGCACCCTCGCACCCTCGTTCTGCCTTATATTGGTATTTATAGCAGCCTGGGGTACCAAATTAATTTTTCCCCCTGTTTTTACCAAGAAATTATTGGAATTTAGGCTCTAAAGCGATGTAAATTGTCCATTTTACGCATTTTTCTCTTTAGCTAACCTTGGATATGCTGCCGACATGCCAGGAACACATGCTGTGTCCATAATAAATCGATTTGGGGTGGTTAGATAGTTGTAGGTGGTCCATATGAGGCCAAAACCAGGGCGTTAGGTGTTTCCACATGACGATCGGAAATTTACCGTGCAGTGTATTCTATGATGCTGGATAGACCTTAGTGGATGTCAATCGCTATTTTATAGAGTTATTTCTTTATTTTACCTTGGATATGCTACCTACATGTCATGTACACATGCTCAGTATATAAAAACTTGATATGGGGTGGTTAGTTAGCTGTATGTAGTCCATTTAAGGCATAGCCAGGGTGTTTCCACACGATATATTCCTCCTACTCCTGTAGTCGATTCTACTCCTACTCCTACTACTACTCCTGTAGTCGATTCTATGATACTGGAATTATGTTAACTGTCCTAAAGTGATACTACTGTGGTCCATGGACCAAAAAGTCAGGAAAACCGCATATAACCAACATTTAAAGTCATTCCTATAATTGCTAAGGGTGTCTATTTGAATTATAATACACCATATTAATGGTATATAGTATTTAGAACATAATAAAGCTGTGTGCTGTATGTTTATTTTGGACCCCCCTGTCAGGGAACTTAGAAACGATTCTTGGGAATCAACCTGGTTGGTTACATCTGGCCTGAAGAATTTTGCTAATGCTTTCTCTTCTCTCTTTTCAGTGTCAAGGCGAGACCGGGAGCCAGGGAGGATCCTCCAGCCAGCTGTCTGTCCCTGCGGTAACGGAAACAGGGCCCCCTAACATCCTTCGTCGTCTTCCTGCTCCACCGGAGGCGTACAGCCCGCCAGCCATTTGGACACCAGCTTCTCCTCCAGCTTTGCAGCTAGGCCCCTCTGGATAACCCTCACCGCCTGCCCGACATGCAGTACCATCTCCTGCTGCCCCTCTTCCTCCTCTGGGCGCGCCGGGCAGGCCCCGGGCGGCGGGTCGGGCACCGCATTCAATCTATCATAGGGGCGGCCTCTGGATTTCATATACCACTTGAGAGATCTGCTAAGTTACAGTCCACGGGCCGGTCCAAAGACGCTGCAGTTTGGGGCTGAGCCCCACCTTTTTCCCTGGCCAGTGGTAATACACAGTGGCCCCTATCGGTATTTCCTCCCACACTGCCCGGGCGTTGTAATTCCGGGCCTGCCGCTCCACTGCGCAGCCAATGTGCTCTCGTGCCAGGGAGTGTGTCGGAGCTGTCTGCCGCTGGAAGTTCACCACATACCCCTCCGCGCCTCCCCCGATTGCCCCTTCTTGTTTAGGATAGAGGAGGGTGAGAGGAATGTTTGTTTCGCCGCCCAACATCATCATATTGGGTGTCACCCCTGTTCTTAAGTGTACAGACTGCCATGACCATCCCCAGATGATCATACTAGTCCTTGTGGTCCGAAGCTTCCACAGCAGACAGGAGCGCTTCTATGGTGCAATTTGCCCGCTCCACCATGCCGTCTGACCCCGGGTTGAAAGCACAGGCCCGTGCTTGTTTTGCCCCCAGAATCCCTACCACCTCCCGGAAGAGGTTGGAAATTATGGCCCTGGTCGGAGTGCAGTCTTGCCGGGGTCCCAAAGCAGCATTCTATGGTGCCCACCAATGCCCTCGTAGGGTGTCGAAGGCAACCTGGCATTCCCGGTCCCAGCGGAACACACACCTGTTTTCCGCCAGGGAAGTAAGGGATTTGGCTACCACTGTGAACTCTGGTACGGAAGACCTGTAGTAGCTGGCCAGTCCCACAAAGCTGCGGACCTTGGTCAGACTTTCCGGTATCGGCCAGTCCTTCCACGCTTCAAACCTCCCAGGGTCGGTTGCGATCCCCTCAGCGCTCACCATGTGGCCCAAGAATGCCACCTTCCGTCGAGCCAGATGGCATTTCGTGAGTTTAACTTTCAAGCCTGCCGCTTCCAGCCGTGCCAGCACTTCCCCGACCCGAGACAGGTGGCTCTCAAAGTCCCAAGAGAAAACGACGATGTCGTCTAAGTAAACCAGGCACAAGGTCCACTGGAGACCTCGCATGGCTACTTCCATCAGGCGCTCGAATGTCCCGGGGGCGTTACAAAGGCCAAACGGCATGACCGTGAATTGGAACAGCCTCCGGTGCGTTGCGAATGCCATCTTCTCCCAGTCCAGTAGCCGCTGACGAGGTCCATGGTGCTGAGCCAACAGGACCCCGCCAGCGTGTCGAGTGAATCATCGATTCGGGGGAGGGGCTACCCCCTCCTTCTTAGTGATACCATTCAGGCGGCGATAATCCACGCAGAAGCCCATCGTCCCATCCTTCTTATGGACCAAAACTACCGGGGAGGCCCAGTACCCCTCGGTCTCTCTGATACCCCCCGCCTCAAGCATAGTTTATCAGGCACATTCAAACTGAATGGGTTGAAATGGGGCTCTCCACTTCATAACAGCTGTTCGACGTCCCGTAAGTGATGATTGTTATCTATCCAACCAGTCACGTTCGTTTCACAACCAATGTTTACGTTCGTTTCATAACCAATACATATGTTCATTTCATAGCCAATGCTCACACAATGATTTTATAACGAACTCTTTCTAATAAACTTTGAAATAAAAATCATTCACAGTCGGCGTTGTCCTTCAATAATTGTATCTCCAACTCCCGAGTCCCGTCCTACTGGTCCAAGAAAACGCCAAACACATGTTGGAATTTAACGTTCATGGCCTCATTCCTATCATTACTTTCCTGCAATTTCTTCTTGCATAATACCATCTGAGATGCAGCAGTCTATAGTTCATCCCTCATTTTAGCGGTTTCACTCGCAAGATACGCCGCAGTTTGGCTCTCGATTTATTCTTTCTGAGATCTTTAGACTTCCAAAATCAAACTTGCAAATAGGTTCACCAAACCTTGGTTGTAGCGAACCGCCAACTCCCGTTGCGCCTCCTGGAAGGTGTCCACTGCCCCTTGGACAGTGTTGCATGCTTCGTAGTCTGTTGATTCGAAATAGAGTTAAACAGGTTTCGGAGCCATTCGTAATTTGGTTATCTAGAACCTGCGTCATATGAGGTTCCGGCCTTTTGTGCAGAGTAGTCTCCTCAGTCTTAAATTGCGTATGCATATAAATTATATTCAAAAGTTGATATTGAATATCAAAATTAGTGTACTGTGATAATTGAAATGTTGAATTAGTATTGCTGTTACCTTAACTGATGATTGATTAATACAATTTTAGTGTAATGTTTCAAATATAAGAAAGTTATGCAGATACAGGTCAGCATGAGAGCGAAGGTAGGAAGAAGAAAGAAACATGCCAATGGCAAATACTTGTGGTACCGTATTTCTGAATAGTTGAGTCAATTAGGCAAGAACCTCCAACCCAGGTGATGCCAGCTGTGTGCTCCCCCTGCCATTAGACCTTTAAGGATGGCATGAAGCAGAATGACAACATCAGTTGGTATGATGTACCAACACAGGAGCAGAACCCATCGGCACTGCATCGGTGAATCATGTACCATTGGTATGGTACACAATAGCAGCAGTAGGAAGTTACTTACCACGGCGGTCATACATCATGACAACAACGTGCACATCACATCTAATGGCAGCAGAAAGGTAAAGCTGACAAAGGACGTCTGTAGAGCATCTATGAGCTGGTAATGAAGTACTACCTACACCTGGACTAGTGGTGGTATAGTTTGTTATTTGCCTAGCTTTAGTTAAGCTGTGCACCAACAATTAATTCCTACTAAGTAATGGTAGCCATGCCAGTGACTAAAGAACCTAAAATTAACTTTGTTGAAACTGTTCTCAATATTGATCAAATTCTTTTTGCACTAACAAGAACGTTTTTGGCTCTTTGCCCAAAGCACCAAGTTAAAAAAGCATCTTAGTGGTTTTATTCAGAGGCAAACCCAATTTGCAAATGGTAAAGACATGAGGCTGTGTCTTACCACTTTGGGCCAATGTGAACGGCTTTGACCGGGTGCCAGCTTTGACCTCCTGACAGAAAAATGTCTATTCAGGGCAGGTGAAGATATGTATTGAGATATAACCACCGCCATTTTCTTTATTTTATCCCTTACATATCAAAGAAGATTTTTTTTTTAAATCTTATTTTTTATGGTGGCTGGTCAACGCTGCATCCGGTCAAAGCTGGCACCCACTCAACAATGTTCACATTGGCCAGAACTCGTGAGACACAGCCTGCAGGTAATGACATTTGGTGAGAATTAAAGAATTCCAGCTAATGGCTGCATCAGTCATTTAGATGATCATTAATGGACTGAAAGCAGTTTCCAACCATTTAGCTCATAATCTGGGACCAGCAGTATTTGCCTTCGCAGAATTAGTGATCGCAGGCAGTAGCGCAACCTATCTAATACTGATACCAGCCAAGTCAAATTGCATTGTCATTTCTGACTATTGATGTTGATCATTTAACTAATTTATATTGAGAATCAAAATAAATCTGAAATCGATATCTAGCACTTCACACAGGTGATTCAATAAAATTATCATAATTGAATTTTGGCCATTGGTGTGTCCTGTAACAATATACCGGTGATTGTTATGATATTTTTAGGAAATGTGTAAATGTAGAAGATGTGTATGAGGAAGTGGTGTCTTAGGAATTGACATAACAAGTGCTTCATAGTAAAATTACAGCCTTTATACCACGGGCCATAATTATGAAGGACACCACAATGTGTGGGAGTGAAAGTGAACTGTGATAAGGTAAGATGACACATGGTACAAAGGTGGTAGCTGCTGTTAATGGCTTGAGATACCGTACAGTACATCAATGCTCCATGCCCTTCAAATTCTCATGATGCATGAATGCACCACTGGCATGTCATTTATCATACAAAGTCTACAAGGTAGAAATACTCCCAAAAATCAACAATGTACATGATAATTTAAAGAACAAAATGTATTACTTCACCACAGTCTAGACCTCAACATGTTAGTCATCAGCACAACCATACATGAATAGACAGGATTTACATGCATAGGCTCAGATTAGCTAGTGTCTGGTAATTAATGTAGTAATTCATGAGGACAAAGGCTAAGCTTTTCATAGCAATATCCCTATGCTCCAATAAGCAGAACTGAATACCAGGACATGGAAGGGGGAATGAAAGAGTCGTCATGAAAGGGACAACATTATGCTTCACTCCTGCAGGAATAACGAGCACTGACAGGCCATGGAAAGGTCAAGTGGGACTTGAGGAAATGTCAAGGTCTACTCTGTGTGTACTACAGAGACTTGCTGAGGCACCCGACACCTATTGACACATGGAAGTGCAGAAAGGGTATGGCTGCTTGAAATGCAACTAAGGCTCAGTCTCACGACTTGGATCGTAACAATTGGATCGTCTTTTACCGGGTGACATCTTTGACCTTTTGACGTCACCCGGTCAAAGACGTCACCCGGTCAAAGACGTCACCAGGTCAAAGACGTCACCCAGTCAAAGACGTCACCCCGTCAAAGACGTCACCCAGTCAAAGACGTCACCTAGTCAAAGACGTCACCCAGTCAAAGACGTCACCTAGTCAAAGACCATCCAATAATTACAAAGTCGTGAGACTCAGCCCTAAGCTAACTAAACATCCTTTCTCTGTACTGGAAAATTCAAGATGGCAGCAGCAGGATGAGAGCAGCCACTGGGGTAATTAAGAATGAGGCTGTAGGTCCTAATGGCTTTAATTGTGTGCATCAAGGGTCATGTGTCAGACTCTCTGAAGTGTATTTGGGACAGGGGTAAGTGGACGGGGATGTCTCCACACTAGGTATAGCTAATAGATCTTCTATAATGCCAACACCAACACTCCTTAACAATAGGTTTTAGCTTAGATGGACTAGGTTATTGGCAATTTGATATTTTGGGAGAATCTGTCCACCATAGCAAAACAACATCATGACAGACAATCATAGCTGTGTTATAGTGAATGATATAAATCAAATGTCAATACTGTTATGGATATATAATAAAACCATCTGCAGTCTCACCTCTGGGAAATCACATCAAAACTCTGGCCCCGGGGCTCAGTGTGAGTTGTGAACACACTGCAGTGTTCATTATATTGTGGATGTATTCATCATCCGATCATCATCCTGTCCTATGCTGCTCCAATAGTACACATAGATATTGAGCTTATTCATCAGAATGAGGCCATTTCCTCTTCAACATCCAGGTCACATAAGTAAAGCATAAAACTCTCAGCAACATACTTTGACTGACATGGGAAAATCATTTTCAAATTACGCCATATTTTAGCCTCTGTCTGACTAATGACTTTAACTGGGTACATCAGTTCTGTTCATGGTGGGTGACATTGGCTGCTCTAACACCACAACCAGTTTTCTGGCTTCATTGGGTGTACCACATGTGGGGCATTTCTCATTACTGCCATTGTAGGTCAACCACACTCCTTGTTGCACTTAGGTGCCTCACTTATTGGTGAAAGTACTCTAATGAATGGTCATTTTTTAACAACGAGGGGGGGTGGAGGATTGGGGGGGGGGGGGGGGCAAAAAAATGTGGACCCCTTCAGGGGGAAGACCAAAAAAAAAAAAGTGAAAAAACCTGCATGTTACTGTAGCTCAAAGGGATCAGCCTCACTCAATTTCAATCTACCTGGGGGACAACAGGATGTCAGGATATCCGATTACTGACATACCACCTTTCCTTGCTCCATCGTCCAGTCTCTGAATGGCTGCTGGACAGTCTTTCTCTCTATCCTGTTCACTAACCACAACTATTGCTTGCCTTTAAATGATGTTTGGTAGTGGCCAACCAATGAGCATTGAGTGTTGAAATGAATACTTAGATTAAAGGTGCTACATACCACACCATACAGGTAATTCATATCATATCCTAAACATCTACAAGATGGCAGAGCAGAATCAATGTCATGTCACTGGGAGTTCTGGAACTACACTGATATCCTTTCTTCTGCTTTATGAAGGTGTGTAAAGCAGTTTGGTACTAATGCTGCTCCAGGAATCAATCCTCCTACCTTCCTCTTTCATTTTCTGCTTCCCTTAGTGCATGTTGGATGTAAAAGCCCCAAATGGTGAGACCCATTTGCTGCGAGTGATTGGAATCTTGTTTGGCTGCTGGGGATTTCAGACTCCTCTGACAATGTTGCTGAAGGGGCTACATCCGACTTTTTTTTTCAAATTCTAATTCCTAGGAGATTGGGAACAGTCCAAGGGTTATTTTGGAAGTAAAAGCACAGAAAGGGGATCCATCGGACCCTGAAATCTTTAATTGTGCACAATTGTATAAGACAGAAACAGCTGTTAAGACCCCCTCCCTTGGCAGGATAAGCATTTTTCATCCCTCCCCCAAACAAATCCACCAACAATCTCCCTCTTTCTTGGAAGATGACCAATATAGCACATAATGGATTGTCAGAGGGAAGCGCTGCCATGGCAATGATGTTAGATTAGCTGAAGATATAAAAGCTCATTTGAGCATTCAGGTAAAAAGAGAACTTTCTCCGGGACTGCCCCAAGCTATTTCCCCAAGATTCCTCACACCTATCAGCAGCCTTCTCTGGTTTCCCTTCCCACACACAGGCTAAAATCACCAGACACTGTAATTACATCCTGAGGCATTAGCGGCATCCATGCATCATCCAGACTTCACACCAGAGGGCACCACTGCAGACACTTACCAGGCCTCTCACCGGGACTCTAGCCCCTTAGCTTGAATGATGCTGTTTGATAGATACTATTAACATGATAGGGCTAGACATGTTTCATGAAACATGTTACAGGAGATTGTGATGCACATAACAGTATGTCTTACTTCTAGTTCACGCATTGTGTTCTGCTGTAGGGGGAGAGGATTCCATCTGATATATATATATATGCCAACTAGGTGTGAAGTAAGATCTCCTCCCAGCCTGGGGCTGACCTTTAGTCCAGCACTCACTCATCTGACTTCTCCAACACATTTGGAACGAATGAGTTCTGAGGAATTTATTAGACGCCCACAACTGCCAGCTTGGTACACCGCCTCATGTATCAGGTGCCAAGATGCCACCTCCACGCTTTAGGGGCTTATATCCTAGCAGTGCCCTTCACTATATCCCAATGGAGAAAATCGATCTCATTCTCCCGTGTAGACACTCTCCCTTTGGATTCAATGCATTCTTACTGCCATATTAAACCAGACATCAACGGGATTGACCTAGGATTTCTAAGAATGAATATTATCTGAGAAACCTGGGTTTACATCACCTCCATTTTGGAAAACAAATGGACTGCAATGCCAGGGAAAGTAAGGCAAACTAGAGTCAGTCAAACAGTGCCCCCTATTCAATTGTCATTAAGGTATAGGTTTGATGAAAAAAAAGTATAAATGTTGGATAGTATCTCAAAAAGTAAAAGGTCAAATCACCACATGCTTCTGATATTCATCTATTACCCTACAAAAGTAGTTCATCCCACTTATGTATGAGAAAGGTCTCATGCATCTTATTTAACACAATGCTGCAACAGCATGTCCATGAGTGGATACCAATTAACATTATGGTTTTACAATTAATTCTGCTGTACAGTAACAGTAGATTTTGCCGTAACTGTACAGTATATGTGCTGTAAATATACATGAGCTGACTACTGGAACCAAAGTTGCCCCCAGAGTAGTATAGTATGTATCGGAACGGGACTATAGTTAACTACTGTTTATTACTCAATCGACATGCAGCCAATCAGAGGCCGCCATTTGGTCACGTGACCCGTTGCCATGGTAACATGACCTACTTAGGGCTCTCAGCCAATCAGAAGCCAGCATTCTGGGTGACCTACTGACCTACTTAGAAGCTCTCAGCCAATCAGAGGCCGGCATTCTGGTAACCATGGTAACGTGACCTACTTACGTCACGTGACCTACTTAGGCTCAGCCAATCAGAAGCTGGCATTCTGGTAACTAGGATAACGTGACCTACTTAGGGTTTGTTTGTAAACAACACCACGTGGCTCTCTTGTTTGTAAACAACACCACGTGACAAGTGACTGTTTGTAAACAAACAAACAAAAAAGTTATGTAACTTATATATAGAAATAAAAACACAACAAGATAATTTCTTTTTTTTCATTTTATTCTTTATTTTCATTTCAATCAAAAAAACACACAAGTTTATGCTTTTTTAGCTCGCTTCTTCGATTTGCAACAACCCAACAGGCCGCAAAGTCTCACGCCGCACCACCACACCCCGGACGACTTCTCTCCAATAGACATTGCACGACTTTGGATAAATCCACCACCATTTCGGCAAGGCAGAGAATCTTTGCCTCCATGAAACGGCCGCCATCGCAACAACCCGTCACAACAGCATCATCGATAGCTTCTGACTCACTGTCCGGTCGCTCAGCTTTGGGATTTTGCTCATGCGCATGACGCACTTCTTGGGGTTTCTTGTTCGACATGCTTCAATTAGGAAATGAACGCAATGAGGTCCACAGGTGTCAGCAGAAGTGTCTTGTAGTTGAACGCGGTTTCTTTGCCACTTGAACGGAGACTAGGGTATGGCGAGCTAGACTAGAGCATGTAATCACCAGGCGGCAGAGTGGTCAAAAGACAATCTCGTAGTAGTAGGTCTACTTGGATCTTGAGTAGCCACCCTTGTGGTTGCAATTACCTAGACTAGTTGACCCTGCCAGCCTGGTCAAGTGAAATTAGTAAGGAGACCGCACATAAACGCGCTCCACAGTCTTTAGACAGTTAAGACTATAGTACCGTAGATTCTACTGTGTACTCACACTAACTATTTACAGTGCTACATATTCATACCCGAGTTCTAAGTGTTTTTTTTAGAAAAAAGCGATCTACTCACCCATTTTTTTTAGACAAACTCCTATTAGTAGGTAACCCCTGTATAAACCATACTGCAAAGATCTGCTACTTCGAGTGTCTGCCTCGTGACTTATAGTGTACAACAAGACGAAGTGGGCAGAGGTGAAGTACTGTTCCAAGAAAAATTGAGGCTCTTTATATAGCTGAGAGAGCGGCTAATCCGGATGTTCTAAGCTTGTTTTCACCTAGAGCCTCACCCTCTTCCAGAGAGGAATCAAATTGCTTTTCACCTGGACCCTTCCACCCCTAATCCATCAGCATGAAAAGAGGGATAACAAGTGTAACTTGCGCTACATGTATATGGGATTATAGCTGGTGAAGAGATAAAGCCAGGTCAACTGTGTAAACGAAGACTACAGGAGGTGATTAACGACAGGTGTGACGCGCCAGCCCGTGGACGGATTATCTTCTAAGCTGACGCTTATTCAACTAGCCAGCCGCCGTCCGCTCCACTCACCACGGCAAGAGGAGGTGCTTTTGTTTTACACTTAAGTCGCTTACCACATGTACTCGTCTCTACCTCACAGACAGACACACTCTCGCTTGCTTCACGACCCCTGTAGCTTTTTTTGTATACACACTCTAATCTCATAACCCCCTGATCCGTTATACAGGTAACGGGTATTCTCTTTTAAATAGCTGCCAGTCAGCCTGCGGCAGCTGAAAACGACGGTAAGTAGCTTAGCTCTAGAAGCAAGAAGGCGTATATAAGGAGGCTGACACGTGTATAGGCGCCTTATAAGTCGGCAGGGGGTAAATACTAGTGAAAAAGGAAGGCAGGTGTGCAGGTAGCTTTCTAACAGACACGTGTGTGCACTAAGCTGCTTAAGTCTAAACCCACCTGCAGTAGTCAGGTAGCATGTGAAAACTTACTTAACAGATCTCTTAATTGAGTAGAGACTCTGTACTGAGAGAGTCTTTTCAGCCGTTTAAGAGGATTATCTAGGACAGGGTACATAAGGAGTGAAACGACGCTCTCACCCATCACACTTTCTCGACCCGCCCTTCATCATCGTAGCATCGTCCACTCTACGCTCGCTCAGAATGTTATGATGGTTAGTTCTGCTTTTTTCAGCTACTTTTCTTATCGAAGTGTTGACGCTACAGAGCATCGCAACTCTCTCCAAATGAGTCCAAGAAAGAAAAAGCAACTTCCACTTGAAGCAGGAAGAGAAACAGTGCCCTATGATGCATGTGAGGTAAAGAAACATTGGAAGGACGTCACCAAGGAGCAATGGATAGAAGCATGCTTCAACTTCATCGGAACGGAAGTAGTTTCATTTGGACAGTGGGAGAAGATTTTGTTGGAGCTATTTTTCTTAGCTCCGTATACTTGGCCTGACTGTGGTGAAATTCCTTCAGGTATTTGTTCAGTCTTCACCATAGAAGTTATCAGGTCTTTGAAGGAGCTTTGATATATGCAAGGCACTCACGAGGAGATTGTTCAGAAAATGACGGAATTCGAAACAGGAGAAGACACAATATGGTGCGAGGAGACGACATATACGGACGATGATCTGGAGTACATCATTTGTAGCCCGTTAGAACATTATGTTAAAGACTTTGAGGACATGCTAGACAGCACTGAGATGAACCCGAAAGAGAGATCCCTTACTGCACAGAAAGAGGCCAAAGCTGTGTTGGAAAAGCTCAAGTTTGGTCAAGGATTCACTCTTCAAAGCAGCTGTGTGAGTGTGATAAAAGGCCTTGTGTTGAAACATCCAGACATGAAGTTTTCGCGTGCTGTCGACACACTTCCTTTGCCTGAACTGATGATGAACATGATCGATCCCATATTACCAACATGTTTCGACTCTGCCAATTGTCCCATGTATAAAATGGTTTCAAGTTTTGCCCGTGGCCGATGGCTAAACGATCCACTGAAGTCAGAAAACCTCCTTGATTTAATCAACTGACTAAATGTATTTTCTCATACTAGTATTAGTAGCATTAGTAATAGCAGCTACTCAGTCTCGTGCAGCACAAGCAGCAGCATCTGTCAGCAGCATCCGTGACATCGTCAGCAGCAGCAGCACCTGCACGAGCAGCACAAGCAGCAGCATCTGTCAACAGCATCCGTGACATCGTCAGCAGCTGCAGCAGCTGCACGAGCAGCACAAGCAGCAGCTGCTGCAGCAGCTGCACGAGCAGCACAAGCAGCAGCATCTGTCAGCAGTATCCCAGACATCGTCAGCAGCAGCAGCAGCAGCTGCACGAGCAGCACAAGCAGCAGCATCTGTCAACAGCATCCGTGACATCGTCAGCAACTGCAGCAGCTGCACGAGCAGCACAAGCAGCAGCAGCTGTCAGCAGCAGCAGCACAAGCAGCTCGTGCAGCTGCTGCAGCTGACACTAGTGTCAGCTGCTGCTTGTAAACTAATTAATACGACTTCCTCATTAAATTTGTCATCTACAACTGTTTCAATCTTAAGGCTTTTTTTTTGAGTTTATTCTTTTTTCAAATTTGGTCCCACTTCAAAAGAGGAATAGGACTCTGTAACAATGTAGCTCTCTTGATCAATTAACAGCCCCATTTTTCTTAGATGTCATCTGACAGCTTCTTGCTAGGCCAGGATATTGTTAAATAAACAACTTGGAAAGCTAATTACAGTTTTCTGGGCTTGAAATATGAGTATATTGACTGTAACAGCAGCCTTTTTACCGTATAGTCCTTCAACGGACTCTTGCTGGCCAGACTTTCAAGCAAGTTTGCCAAAGTCCAGCCTGTTATTGAATGTCCAGCCTAGCCTGACCCTCAGTAGAATGGTCCTTGACCCATCTATTATAGTCCAGCAGTGCCTGACCCTTGTATGAGAGTAGTATTGGCGACATTGGCTGACTCTGATATTTACCTGTGTGTACGGGGGGAGGAGAGGGTTCACAGCCACAGCTCTCTTAAGGCAAAGCTTGCGCTTATAGAGCACTACTAGTGGGGGTTTGGATGAGGAGTCTATGGCGTTTGTCTCAAAAAAAGATAGCCATGGCACATGTCGATGTCGCTTAATTATGCTCATATCTCATGTCGATTTTAAGAATTGCTCATGTCACCTGTCACTATGTTTTTCAAGCTTCATGTCAAATGTCACTAGGCCTCATGTCGAATGTCGATTCTAAGAAACAGACATGTCGCCATCTCGAATTTAGTGGTCCACACCGCCGCCGCCGCTGCTGCTGCTGCTGCTGCTGCTGCTGCTGCTGATTTGCTGTTGCTGCTGCTGTTGGTGCTGCTGCTTGTGCTGCTCGTGCAGCTGCTGAAGCTGCTGACAGCTGCTGCTGCTTGTGCTGCTCGTGCAGCTGCTGCAGTTGCTGACGATGTCACGGATGCTGTTGACAGATGCTGCTGCTTGTGCTGCTTGTGCAGCTGCTGCTGCTGCTGCTGACGATGTCACAGATACTGCTGACAGATGCTGCTGCTTGTGCTGCTCGTGCAGCTGCTGCAGCAGCTGCTGCTTGTGCTGCTCGTGCAGCTGCTGCAGCTGCTGACAATGTCACGGATGCTGTTGACAGATGCTGCTGCTTGTGCTGCTCGTGCAGCTGCTGCTGCTGCTGACGATGTCACGGATGCTGCTGACAGATGCTGCTGCTTGTGCTGCACGAGACTGAGTAGCTGCTATTACTAATGCTACTAATACTAGTATGAGAAAATACATTTAGTCAGTTGATTAAATCAAGGAGGTTTTCTGACTTCAGTGGATCGTTTAGCCATCGGCCACGGGCAAAACTTGAAACCATTTTATACATGGGACAATTGGCAGAGTCGAAACATGTTGGTACGATGGGATCAATCATGTTCATCATCAGTTCAGGCAAAGGAAGTGTGTCGACAGCACGCGAAAACTTCATGTCTGGATGTTTCAACACAAGGCCTTTTATCACACTCACACAGCTGCTTTGAAGAGTGAATCCTTGACCAAACTTGAGCTTTTCCAACACAGCTTTGGCCTCTTTCTGTGCAGTAAGGGATCTCTCTTTCGGGTTCATCTCAGTGCTGTCTAGCATGTCCTCAAAGTCTTTAACATAATGTTCCAACGGGCTACAAATGATGTACTCCAGATCATCGTCCGTATATGTCGTCTCCTCGCACCATATTGTGTCTTCTCCTGTTTCGAATTCCGTCATTTTCTGAACAATCTCCTCGTGAGTGCCTTGCATATATCAAAGCTCCTTCAAAGACCTGATAACTTCTATGGCGAAGACTGAACAAATACCTGAAGGAATTTCACCACAGTCAGGCCAAGTATACGGAGCTAAGAAAAATAACTCCAACAAAATCTTCTCCCTCTGTCCAAATGAAACTACTTCTGTTCCGATGAAGTTGAAGCATGCTTCTATCCATTGCTCCTTGGTGACGTCCTTCCAATGTTTCTTTACCTCACATGCATCATAGGGCACTGTTTCTCTTCCTGCTTCAAGTGGAAGTTGCTTTTTCTTTCTTGGACTCATTTGGAGAGAGTTGCGATGCTCTGTAGCGTCAACACTTCGATAAGAAAAGTAGCTGAAAAAAGCAGAACTAACCATCATAACATTCTGAGCGAGCGTAGAGTGGACGATGCTACGATGATGAAGGGCGGGTCGAGAAAGTGTGATGGGTGAGAGCGTCGTTTCACTCCTTATGTACCCTGTCCTAGATAATCCTCTTAAACGGCTGAAAAGACTCTCTCAGTACAGAGTCTCTACTCAATTAAGAGATCTGTTAAGTAAGTTTTCACATGCTACCTGACTACTGCAGGTGGGTTTAGACTTAAGCAGCTTAGTGCACACACGTGTCTGTTAGAAAGCTACCTGCACACCTGCCTTCCTTTTTCACTAGTATTTACCCCCTGCCGACTTATAAGGCGCCTATACACGTGTCAGCCTCCTTATATACGCCTTCTTGCTTCTAGAGCTAAGCTACTTACCGTCGTTTTCAGCTGCCACAGGCTGACTGGCAGCTATTTAAAAGAGAATACCCGTTACCTGTATAACGGATCGGGGGGTTATGAGATGAGAGTGTGTATACAAAAAAAGCTACAGGGGTCGTGAAGCAAGCAAGAGTGTGTCTGTCTGTGAGGTAGAGACGAGTACATGTGGTAAGCGACTTAAGTGTAAAACAAAAGCACCTCCTCTTGCCGTGGTGAGTGGAGCGGACGGCGGCTGGCTAGTTGAATAAGCGTCAGCTTAGAAGATAATCCGTCCACGGGCTGGCGCGTCACACCTGTCGTTAATCACCTCCTGTAGTCTTCGTATACACAGTTGACCTGGCTTTATCTCTTCACCAGCTATAATCCCATATACATGTAGCACACGTTACACTTGTTATCCCTCTTTTCATGCTGATGGATTAGGGGTGGAAGGGTCCAGGTGAAAAGCAATTTGATTCCTCTCTGGAAGAGGGTGAGGCTCTAGGTGAAAACAAGCTTAGAACATCCGGATTAGCCGCTCTCTCAGCCATATAAAGAGCCTCAATTTTTCTTGAAACAGTACATCACCTCTGCCCACTTCGTCTTGTTGTACACTATCAGTCACGAGGCAGACACTCGAAGTAGCAGATCTTTGCAGTATGGTTTATACAGGGGTTACCTGCTAATAGGAGTTTGTCTAAAAAAAATGGGTGAGTAGATCGCTTTTTTCTAAAAAAAAAACACTTAGAACTCGGGTATGAATATATAGCACTGTAAATAGTTAGTGTGAGTACACAGTAGAATCTACGGTACTATAGTCTTAACTGTCTAAAGACTGTGGAGCGCGTTAATGTGCGGTCTCCTTACTAATTTCACTTGACCAGGCTGGCAGGGTCAACTAGTCTAGGTAATTGCAACCACAAGGGTGGCTACTCAAGATCCAAGTAGACCTACTACTACGAGATTGTCTTTTGACCACTCTGCCTCCTGGTGATTACATGCTCTAGTCTAGCTTGCCATACCCTAGTCTCCGTTCAAGTGGCAAAGAAACCGCATTCAACTACAAGACACTTCTGCTAACACCTGTGGACCTCATTGCGTTCATTTCCTAATTGAAGCATGTCGAACAAGAAACCCCAAGAAGTGCGTCATGCGCATGAGCAAAATCCCAAAGCTGAGCGACCGGACAGTGAGTCAGAAGCTATCGATGATGCTGTTGTGACGGGTTGTTGCGATGGCGGCCGTTTCATGGAGGCAAAGATTCTCTGCCTTGCCGAAATGGTGGTGGATTTATCCAAAGTCGTGCAATGTCTATTGGAGAGAAGTCGTCCGGGGTGTGGTGGTGCGAGTGACAGCGGCGTGAGACTTTGCGGCCTGTTGGGTTGTTGCAAATCGAAGAAGCGAGCTAAAAAAGCATAAACTTGTGTGTTTTTTTGATTGAAATGAAAATAAAGAATAAAATGGAAAAAAAAGAAATTATCTTGTTGTGTTTTTATTTCTATATATAAGTTACATAACTTTTTTATTTGTTTGTTTACAGACAGTCACGTGTCACGTGGTGTTGTTTACAAACAAGAGAGCCACGTGGTGTTGTTTACAAACAAACCCTAAGTAGGTCACGTTACCCTAGTTACCAGAATGCCAGCTTCTGATTGGCTGAGCCTAAGTAGGTCACGTGACGTAAGTAGGTCACGTTACCATGGTTACCAGAATGCCGGCCTCTGATTGGCTGAGAGCTTCTAAGTAGGTCAGTAGGTCACCCAGAATGCTGGCTTCTGATTGGCTGAGAGCCCTAAGTAGGTCACGTTACCATGGCAACGGGTCACGTGACCAAATGGCGGCCTCTGATTGGCTGCATGTCGATTGAGTAATAAACAGTAGTTAACTATAGTCCCGTTCCGATACATACTAGTGTACTCCCCAGAATTCGCTGTACAGGAACACTACTTACATCTAACAGTGTACTTCGACATGTAAATAAGTCGGCTTAATCTGGGACTCACTCCAGCAACTTTCAACCAACCTTTTCTTTACCCCCTATATTGGTAATAGCAGACACCAGTTTAGCTCAATATTCCTCTCAAATGTAACACAGCACCAACCTGATAGATTTATTGGCATATGAAAGTAATATTCATCTATTACCCTACAAAAGTAGTTTATGCCAATTATGTATGAGAAAGGTCTCATGCATCTTAGTTAACACAATGCTGCAATAGCATGTTCACTAGCAGATCCAAATTAACAATATCGTTCTACAGTGGCAAGGCCTGTAAGCTGTCACCTGTTAAATTGCATCTGTGGATAAGTAGATTTTCCGTCCCTCCTTGTCAATCTCGATGCCAATCTGGCGGGGGTTAAGCCAACGAGCCAAAAATGCCCCCTATACAATATGTACAGAAATATATAGTTTTGTGTAAACCATTTGATTCAAATATGTGAGTGGAAACATTCAAAATTTCTAAGCTACAGACCCATTAGTCATGATCTAATGATCACAATTTCATATATTTTCTGTATATTGACACTGATGAAATGTGACATGGATATAAAAGTAGAAAACAAGTGCCCATTTGTGCCTTTTATGCACAGAGTCCTGCTTTTGTCCCTCCCAGTACAGAAGATTTGTTATAAGTCTGTAGCTTACGGCAGAGATGAGTGAGGGAGTCTCTGCCAAGGGAGATTGGCCGTGCGTGGTACAGTAGCTCTGTCCATCCAAGCACTGGTGGTGGTGTTGGGTGTAACCTCATCAGTGTACTTCAAAAGCAGGAAAGACCCGAGATTATGGTCATTACACAGGGAGCAAAGCTATATTCCCAACCAAGCAGTGATTACTGCTCATGCCATCTTTCCATTATATACTTCTTATTGCAAATGTACTCTTTAAAGTAAATGTCTATAACTGAGACACACCTATGATACACCGATATCAAGTTGATGGGCACAGAAAGTTGATGATGACAAGCAGGCGGAATTAAAATAATGCATACCGGTCGCAGAATGAAATGCATTATCTTATTGGCACAGCCTATGAATAGTGTTGGAGGCATGTCCGAAGTGCTCCATGTTGGGGCTTTAAGACCTGTGTCATTGTAATACTGGAAACATAAAAGCATACCTAGTGATCATGAACATAACTACCGTTTTGGCTCTAGGGCTCAGAGACAGAAAGAGATGACTGCCATGTTTCACCACCAGTTACTAGGTTATAATGGTGGCACTAGGACTGTGACGCAACTGGGCAAAAGGATATCACTACCATGTTTCAGTACCAGGCACTCCAATATCAGTACAATTCTGGTGATGTACCATTATGCATCATCATGCTATACCTCTCAGAGGTGTACCGGCTTGGCCAGTTCAGTCCTGGCATTTCACAACTAAGCACTATGATATCAGTTCAATGTTCTACTTTACTAGGCACTAAGACTTGACCGCAAAGCTTCACCAGTAAGAACTAAAACATGAATACAAAGTTTCACCACTAGGCATGTAGATATCCCTGTAATGCTTCACCACTTGGCACCAGGACATCACTACAATAGTTCACCACTAGGTACAAGGACATCACTATAATGGTTCAACACTAGGTACTAGCAGTCTTATACAGTGTTGAAATATCCTAACAATGTCTCCAGTTTGCAATGTTTTAGTGCCATAACCTTCAAGCAGTTGCTGGTTGTGAACTTCTTTCACATTCCTAGTGGGACACACCCATGCTGGCCAATTTGTCTCTGCCAGCACCAAGCTTAGAGTATGATATCAGATGGTCTGACGGAGAGACTTCCAGGTGGCAGCACTAGCTGCTCGTCACAACCTTAAGGTGGGGGACTGTGGTGATAGGTTGGTGCCAGCTTGTGATGGAGCTACTGCATCTCACTAACACTTGTGGCATATATTAGTTCTAGTAGCATCACCACAGAGGAATTTAAAATCTGTTTAGTCGCTATAATGCGTATCTGTATTGATGCGCCATGCCATCAGGATAACAAAACTGTTTTCATTGTGTGTCTACCATGTCTAGAACCATCAGAATTCAAGATTATTCATTTAAAAAAAGGTGGTTCTATTGGAAAAAAATATCCTATATTAGAGCACAATTACACGGACCCCCTAGCTTTACAAAAGGTGTGACTGCAGCTTGGCCATGCACCCCATTCAGTTTTCACAGCTTTCTCCTCCACGGGGGGCAGCCTTCCCCTCCACCGGGGCAGCTTTCTGCTCCACCGGGGCAGGGGGGAGGGTGGTATACAATAGCCCCGACCTTATGATATACCTTTAAGTGTAGCAAAAGCCCCGGCTCTTAAAATGAACATAGGAGAATAGATTAAAGACCATTAGAAACCCCTATTTCTCCTCTACATGTTATGTATTGCAGATAATGTGCGCGGGAGAAATATTTTGAACAGTGCCTGCATTACTAACACAGTTTATTTGCCAAGTCCACAGCTTTGGTTAGTAGAATCCGATTTAAAAGTTGCACCCACCGAAATGTAGCTAAAACTGTTCTCTAATTGCCCAAGGGACTACCACAGACATGTACCTTCAGAGATTTCCCTCAGCCATTTAATTGTAGAGGGAGACTCCTAGTGGTAGTGACAAACACAGCCCATGCATATGTGAGTAAACAGTAGGCACAGCCATCCAACTGATACGGGTGACCAATTGGTGAGGCTAGTTCTAGACCTCATCTATCATTGACACAAGTGGTGCTGGGTAGGTAACCTGGATAAATAGGGGCAGCACTGGACCAGCCAATCAGAGCACAGCAGTGATGATGACCAACCACCGCACCGTCACTGACAGATTTGTATATAACACCTTGTATCACCCAATTATGCTGTAGTAGCGACGAAGATACTACCCTGCTATGTTTTAAGGGAGAGCATTCTATAAGCTTATGCTGTAGGTTCAAAATTTCTACTTGCGTACATGTTCCTTTTCACCTCATTATTTGTTTCCTCATCCCCCAAGGCTCCATTTCTATTGCACCGTCTGCTAGCACTATTCCCCAACTGATAGCACTGCCTTGGTTACAGATGAGTTATTGACTTAGTGAAAGTATATATGATGCAATCTACACACTTTATGCTACCCCAAGGTCTGGTAACAGATACGTGTGTCTAATACAGCTGCTGCCTGCAGCCTCCAGAATAGATACAACAGGATGTTTCAAACTCAAGCATGATACACATTGGTCCTTATTGTTGGTGACTGAACGAAAACAGGAGAAAATGTCAGAAAATTCTTTTTTTAGTCTGATAAAGATAATCAAGCTATTGTACATATTCTGTACTGGGGACTTAATTCCTTTTCTCGAATGTGCCCCCCCTTAACATAAATCAGATCGCCAGTTTGGCGTATAGGATCAGGAGAGAGTCAAAGTATGGCTTATCCATAAGTTTTAGATGTATACTACAGTAACTAAAGTCACCATAATCAGACTCCCTGTGAGGCTTATCGAATATTCCAAAAGTCTGTAATAGGACTGGCAATAATGCTGAATCTCTGTATATTTGAATACTCTGAATCTATTAATGGTGATTCTATATAAATTTAACCGTGATTCAATGTAAAATTAAAGGTGATTCTACGTAAAATGAACAGTGATTCTATGCAAAATCAATGGTGACCGTCACCGTTAAAAAAACAGTGTCCCAAAAACTGCCGGTGATTCACCATTATTCTGAAGATTTTTTCTTACAGTGTTCATAATCTTTATATGTGCAACTTGAACGAAATTGTAATCAACAACACACTTTGAGCATGCAATAAGTTCTTCCATGCTGTTCTTAGCATTTGAAGATGTATACTGTATCTTAGAAAATCACTTGGTGAATAGTTAAATAATACTGGCAGTAACAGTCTACTAGAATCATGCCGCCCCTACAATGTTGATATTTATGCTCAAATGACATGGGGAAAGCTATTTATTTATCTAATATTGCCTGTAAAACATTGCTATATGGATATAAAGTAATACCTGAGGCTCAGAGCGGTTCCCATTTAAATATGTAATTTGAAGCCCTAAATGAAAAGTATCTGGATATGTTTTTTATCTGACTCAATTACATGCTCCCACCAGAGGTTCCCTGTGCATCTCAATTATCTTTGATTAAGTATGATTGAAAATCAGATGATAAAAGTAAACAAGTATGAGGATCAGTTTGGCACTGATCATTTTCATAGGCTCTAACTGTAACAGGAAGAGGTCAATTAATTCATTATCAGGTTATCTACAGGTCGAAACCCACAAAATCTCCACTTTCCTTTTTCTGCTGTATACCATCAAGAAAACAGGAGAGGACACTAAATTGCTCTAATATCATCTTAGAGCTGTGTTAGTTAATCCCATTGACAAACATGTCTCATCCCAAAGATGTGTTATAAAAATACAATGTAAAATGTTTACTTAAATTAAGAACAGAGACAGTTCCACATCCTTTAGGTTTTTTAGTAACATACTAATTGCTCAGAATACTACAGTTTCAAATAGTGGTATATTTCTCCTGTTCACTCTGGCACTACACCCAACATGAGGAAGGAAAATCTAACTAAATAAACACTTTCCGCTCATTCACTATCTTACACAAGTTTTCCTCATTTTCTGAGTGCTGTGAAGCCAATTTGTCAAAACGTTCCCTCAGTCTCCTTGTGGGATTTCTCATATCCTACACTAATTAACATCTGGTTTCTTGCAGGCTCGATTCCCAGCAGACTTAATTATAGATGTCTTAATTATGTGTGGGAAAAACACCACTTTATTACCAATCCCCATTTCCTGGTCGGATCGTTTTATAAATTTGAGAATCATCATTGCTACCCTAGGGAATATTATTTGCGTTCAAGGCTGCCTTGGGCTTTTTTTCAAGAAAACTTAAGTTTATTTTGCATAATTTTTGTTTTACGGATGCACATGTGCACCCACCCTCTGATAGGAAACAACTTCCAGAAACCTTTACCATCAAATCAACACAGCATCTCTCAGGCTAAATAAAGACCTTAATGCCTTTAAAGTCTCGATAATGAAAAACTATAGTGCTTGTTTCACACTGCCCCTGTGGAGGAGCCCATACTTTGCTGTGATATGCTCTTAGAATATTTTTGTGTAGCCTGCCTCCCACAGGTGTCCCTTATCTCCCTCTGTCTCCTGTGTCTCCCTGCACCTGTTATTGTGATGTACTCTATGGGAGGATTGTCCCTGATCCCCTTCAGGACTCCTGTGTATATACACCACATTTGGGGTGTGGTTTCAGCAGTCCCTAATGCTTCCAGCCCTGGGGAAGGCTATTTACATGTATCGGTTTTGCTCTATTTATATCCTTACAAATTAACTAAAGGTCTGTCTACTTCATCTTACCATGATTTTTAAAAACAATATTACAGTTCAAAAAGGAGTACAATACAACAACAAAAGTACAAATGTATAGGTGTCACCTAGACAGTGCGTATTGCAGTGTGCTGTAGGTAAAGTTGTTCATCAATCCGTATATTTCTAGGAAGCATTTGGACACAGATGGGGAGCCAGAACAGAAGATACAATGTACACCATGGTACCAATATGTCTGATTGACAATGCAGGATGGCAAGCACAATGCAGCCCATTCAGACCATGCTGGGCCTGGGTCCGAGACCAAGATCAGAGAAAGGGGAGCACAAAGGATGGGTGGATATCAATGAATAGGTAACAGATGGAGGCACTCGCATTTGAGGAAATATTCTATTGTAAAGGGTTAAACATAGTAAAAAAAAGTCCCAATATATAACAAATTGTCAAAGCATGTATCATATCTCCTGACTTATGTGGGGGCTGAGCTATAATCCTGATAAAGTGTGGGCAGATGTGTGTCTCACATTGCAGACTCATTCACAGAGGTCTTTGCTATATGTCCCCTAACCAGGCTCAGAACTAGAAGCTGCCCTACAGTTAAAACCAAAGTACTGAAAGAAGACCATGACAAACTCATATATGAGACTGGTAGCAAGCAATGGCTTGATAAGATTCAAGGCCCTATAAAACAGAATGGTCAAGGTCTGTTACTACCTTGTTAAAGATGCCAATACAGAGGTATGAAGGGCAAGGCCAGGGTTAAGAATCCTTGAAATAAGAAGGGATAAAAATCTAGCCATGGCTGCTTTCCTATATAGATGCAGGACCCTGCTGATATGATAATAGGGATATCCAAACCAGGCGCCTTGATGCATAACTTGCAAAGGTGAGATGTGATGAATCCACTAGTGCTCAGCATTGTGTTATCTACAGAATAGCACATGAATAATCTGGCATGCTCACAGTTTATCATAGAAACCCCTCCTTTCTACAATTGTTGAAAAAACTATTGAATTATCGTTTCATTCTTAGTCTTCAGTTTTGACATGAAGTTCAAGATACATATCTAGCTCTACTATATATTGTGGTCCAGTTTGGTGTCACCTCCAGAGTCTAAAGGAGCGATGGCCCATAGTCTGGTGTCTAGTAGGATGATTTATAACATCAGGGGCTGGAGTCAGAGTAAGCGGCTTGATATAAACAATGGTGTGAAATGTGAGCAATTGATGAAGTCACTCACCCCCGAGGATACAATTACAGCACCAGGTAATGTGTCATGAACCTGGTGAAGGCTGTGCAGAGAAACTAGATCACTAGTGGAATAGCTCAGAGACAGGGAGTATAAAATTTTTGTTTAAGCGAACCAATTTCATGTGTAACTCTTATAGAAGGAAACAAAGACTTCACATGTGTATAGTCTTGATATGTAGGGAAATCTAAGGTTAAGACAACTGTAGGTAAAAATAGTTATTAGATAAAAAGAGATTATTGCTTTTGACTTTTACCAACGTTCAGAACCATGGACCAACTGCTCTTCTGCTGAGCTACTTTCCCTTCTGACAACTTGACCACACCTTAAGTTACTGGATTGGTATGGTACAGAGGGGAGAAGTAATATGCCGTTGCGGATTGACCACTGAGGCCCGGGGAATCCGACCACTAAATTAGTTTCTTTTCCATGGAGACACATGGAGGGAGTGATGTTCCTGTTTTTGTCACAGCAATGATCATTAGCTCCCATGTGAGACGAGTGTCAGTTTTTGCCTTTAAATGTCTTTTACCAGTAATTGGATCATACCTCAGTGAGAGTTTATAAAATGGGTTAATTATGTACTAGTGTTAACATCATTAACTGACTTTGGCAATTTATAAAACGGTAATTATTGCACTCAGAATGAGTGAATGCTTTTTCCCTTGGTTCACCAGATCTATCAATTCAGCTATTGTGGGTAATTCGGGAGGGGGGGGAGGGGGGTTATATACATGGAGGCAATGCTGTGATGTTAACTCCATGCTATGTTATCCAGTGAGCCTCTATGTATTGTCACTGCCTTAAACAATGTAGCAAAAGGATTTATAGGACAAGATTGCTTATAATGTATTCATGTATAAACTGTTACTAATACGTTTAAGTACCATTCCCCTGCAGTAGCAATCTATTTATACATAACACAATTGCTAAGCATATTGCTGGAACCTGGTTGGAGATGATCCTGATATGGAATACAAAAAAAACAGGAAGGCAAAACAGCCCTTATTAAGCACCAGTTATATCTTTCAATGTGATATTTCATACTTAATCATTCACCAAGAGTACTTAATTCTGCAATAAGTCAGTAACATATCAATCAGGTAACTAGATTAAAATAGGTTTCAGGTGAAAAATGGCATTTTTCTACTTTTAGATTAGCTAGTGATACAAAAAGAGACCATGTGAATATCTTTAAACTGTGACTTACCACACAACTGTTGTGTGCTATTTTTGAATTCCCCGGGTCAATATGATGAAAATAAAAGTGTCTGGTCCCATGTTTTTTAACTTTTGAAAATTTGTAGAACAGTGAATTCAATCAAGTGTCCTAGGTTAAAGTAGGATTAAACATATAAACACATTACATATTCCACCATTTAATTAACATTATTTATGAACTAGTTACCAGTTGATTCTATCAAAATCATCTGGAAGGTTTCGTCTGGAATAGTTTTAAGAATAAGAAAACAAGAACAGGTGGTTGTCTGCTAGAATTGATGGGATATGAAATGCAATGTCAGAGATTTAGAGTGCCTTATATTAAGCGATGAGAAGAACGGGTTGTTACTTGCACTTCTTCTGCACTATCTACTTCCCTGTCCCTTTATGACACCTAATCAATGTTCACATCCCCCAAGGTTCTGTACCCATTACTCCATCTGCTAGAACTACTCCCAAGATTATAGCACTGACTCGGTTACAGATAAGACCTTGACTTGGTGAAGGTATGATGCATAGCCTTTATGATACCCCCAGGGCCCTTTAACCGCAGCATGATGCATGAATGCAGCCCTGGACAGTAACACGCCAGGGCTGCATTCATCCATTATGTCAATCTTATGAGGTTGAGACACTCCCAAAGGGTTGGCATGATCCACAAATGCAGCACCGGTGAGTTACTTGCTGGGGCTACATTAGTGCATCATGATGACAAATCTTTTAGAGTCATCGGTTAACAGATACATCCATCATACTTCACCCTAAGGCATGATACTAGCAAAGACCAGAATGTTGAACAATAGAAATAAGATAATAACTTGTCTGGAGACCTTTTGTAGGAATTTCGTTAGTGGCAAGTTAAAGAGGCAAAAGGTGATTAAGGAAATGTTGGCTGTAAAAATGATGAGTGAAATGGATAGGCACTTGCTCTTCCAGTGTTCCTGTCTTGCCTCAGAAGTTATTCTGGTCCCCATCCGTCATATTGATTGTGTAAATTAGAAGCACCCAGCAACATGCATGGCACACAGAAACCTAGAATGACTGTTAGTTACAAACACATCAGCAAAATTCCGGCCTCAACATTCGGAAATCAACTAGAATACAACGTAGAAAAACATAACATTAAAGTCTATTCAATTGAAATGTCTATGCAGTTTATATAATGCAGTTATAGCTGTCTCCAATACAGTCTAAAAATTACTTTTGATTATGTGATGTTAGACATGCAATGCTGCCTGATTGTCAAGCTATGGTTCAGCCAGAGTTCAGCGAGGCTCACATCTCCTGATAGAAGAAAACGACAGCTGTGAGTGTTTTGTTTCCTGACTGCACCATATTCACCTTACTCGTGGGTATTTCCTTCCCTGACACATGTTCACAGCATTTTAATCTGTTGTTCAGAAACAAGAGATCAGCGAATCCCTTTTTTGCCTCTCATAGGCCTGATAGTTAAAACAACTTAGTAAAGTTCACTCTGTTGTTTGAAAGTGAAAGTGGATAGGATATTTTAGTTCCCATATGCTTCTAGTGGTACAAAGAGATGCCAATGGTAAAACAAACTATTATCAGTCTCGTGCAGAGTAGAAACTGCAATCCCCTGTCCCATTACTTTTTGTCCACATGCTTTAAATTTAGTCATCAGCTTTTTATGTTGACCTTGGATACAACCAGTTAAGATCCTTAGTGATTAGGGGTAGTCAGTGTTAAGATCCCGTATTGCTCACCTAATAGTGCAAAGGCTGATTTTCAGAGAAGAGGGGAGGACATGCCTGTGTTACTGATGGCTTGAAGGGTTAATTTCAGCAGACAGTGACTCAAGTTCCTTGTGCCTTCTCTAATTAGGGATGTGGAAAAGTGTGTATAAATATATATATATATATATATATATATATATATATATATATATATATATATATATATATTATATGTATATATATATGTATATATATATATATATATATATGTAGTGGTTGTGGAAGTATCACGCGAACACAGGTTCCAAATTCGGTTTGAATGCAATAGGTTTATTCAGTCACGATCACAGCCTTAAAGTAACACAAAGGTCTTGCTCGGTTCACTTGGTTTAACCATTCAAAGATGTACAGCGTTCTACCAATAGTCCAAAGTCAGCAAAGCTGGATGATCTGGTCCTGAGCCAGCATGACTGGTGCAGGAGGCAGAGTGTGGGAGGGGTGTAGGTGCCCCGATCGAAAAGGTAACGAAAGTATCGAAAGGTGTGGGTCAGAGCTCGTCCTGGGACGAACTCTCTGAGGTAGCCAACCTCGGCTTCTTATATACCCTGAGCGCGGACCAAGCATTGTCGACGTGGCACTCCACCGTAGCACCGTCTGGAGTGCCCTGCCTGGCTCCGCTACCGGATAACCGAAAGGACATGGCGTAGGTGTTGCCACCTAGTGTCCGAAGGAGGCACTTCCCGCTCTGACTCCACGGACCCATATGTACACGTATTTTTGGTGCCCCTACATATATATATATGTGTATATATATATATTTATATAAATATATATATATATATATATTTATATACATATATATTTACATGTAAACATATTATGTATATTGTAACCATTAATTAGTAAAATATGACACAACATTACGGTAGAGGTACCAAACTTTATAATACTGATGCAGTGATATGCGTTAATTCAATTTTAGACCTCAGAGCAATTCAGAGCGAATTGTATTTGCATGTATTCTTCACAGAAAGGAAGTACGCTATTGTGAAACATAGCCGGAGGAGTGAGAATGATGGCAGGATGTGTAGGATGAGGTGTAAAATCAGCCTCTCATCCCATGATCTCACCTCCGGTGGTGTATAAGCCTCCTGCATCCCTCCAATGGTTTTATATTTAGATGTAACTATGTATGGGTCTCCCCCACAAAAAGAGGTCAACATCACAAAGACACTCTGTGTAATCCACCCACCTACAATGATCATGAGCAAGTTCTAAGCCACTCTCACTATAGAATAACTGATGAGATTGGAGCGTGAGAATGTCAACCACTGACAGACTGGGAATCGATATACTTTTTTGTGAGAGGGATGAAGCGCTAAAAGTAGATGAAGAGAGGTAGTGTAGAACAAAAGGAAAGCTCTGAGTAAGTTGACACTTGACAGCAATCATTTAGAAAAAAGGGTTTTACAGAATTGACAGTTGATAGCATCCATTTTCAATTTTTTTTTTCAAGAAAATATTTTTTTCAAACTCAATTTTACAATTTTTCTCTTTTAATTTTTCAAAAAAAGAAGTGATGTACGTGATGTTGCAATATTCTAAATGTTTTGATCAATAACCCAAAGGATGTGTTGACCTGACTGCCTATGCATTGATGTACCATCATACACCAATATACTATACCTCTTTGAGGGCTACCAGACCTTTAGCCCAGTCCAGCTTGCACTACCTGGTTATATCCTATACCTCTACCTCTCTAAGAACTACAGTTCAGGCCCAGTTACTTACCTGGCCCGGGAGGCAGAAGGTTTATAGGTAAGAATTATGATACTGTAACTAGTAGTGTGATGTGTGAATTCCAGTACATACATATAACAAACTGGTTTCAATTATCTCCTCAGGGTGGCATCCCAGGGCTGTTAGCTAAGCTGCTTGCTCACTTGTGCCATGCCACAGAAGTTACAGAGAACCATTAGTTCCTCTGATTTCCAATAGGGCCCGGAGCGCTGTTTACCCCCTCTACATCTACAAAATTGTTAAAAAGTCAATATTTCTTTCTTCTATTATGTAGGACATAAGAAACATAATGTAAATCTTTTGGAATTTTCTTTCTATCTATCATGGAACCTGGGCAATCATAAGTTATGTGGCAACGAAATCCATCCATTTGTCTCAGGCAGCTGAGTGGGAGGTAGTTATGTAAGGGGTATGGGTGGCATCTGTAGTACTAGCCAGGGTGGGCCATGATTGACAGACCCTCTTAACATGTTCACCCAATATATTGCAAATCACCTCAGTGGATGTAAGTACAGAGTAAACAAATTGCCCAATCATGATCACTTTGATGTTTTGGCCTAGGAACAGGTGAGAGCATCCTCTTATTGCATCGATTCTTTAACACCATATGTTCCCTGGAAATGGGTCGGAAGTCACATGTTGTGATATTGCCAGATTGCTCAGCAAGAGCTAACATATGATATATGACAAGGGTTATATTGCCCAATATTCACTCTTAGGCATTATTCTATTTTATTTTTTTTTGATTTAAATGGAAATTAGTCGAAATGAAATAACTAACATTTTATTTAGATATTAACTATATTATACAGTACAGTACTCCTGGTGCCCTCGCCGTCCACATCAATTACTGGACAACCTCATCCTAAGGCTACCATCTTATATTTCAGAAAACAACAAAAGATTTGCTACACATGATCTAGAATGTTCTTATTTTAGCAAAGGCAGTTTTGATCATTATATTAAATGTAAAAGTATTTTGACTTATTCATCAATTGAAGAATATCTCTGCCATAAGAATATTTATAATGTATGTATGGCAATGTTAATTTATGTCAGATTGTATTACTGTACAATTCATGTCTGCTATAAAGTCACACAGTGATGAACACAAAAGTTCCCTCATACAATAAAGGTACACAGACAACCTTGACATGTTGATAAAGCTGTCCACTTTCCATGCCCTTTGCAAACATTTTGCTCTAGTGTTGCAAAGGAGGACAGTTGAATTCATTGCCCTTTACAGGCTTAACATCCAATTGACACAATACATGTAGAACATGAAAAGGTATACATGAAGCGAACACATTATCTGTCCTTTTGATAGAATACAATGCACTGCATTGATAGTCTAAATGCTCTAGATCTGTAGTGGCTGTCCCAGGTCATAGGGATATTGGTCAGCAGTGATATTCAAAATTGACTAAGCAAAAGCAAAAGGCATGACTAAGGCCTTACTCAAAAAGACATGTTTGATCATATAGGGAGCCAACAAATTACTAACTAGGTTTGACGCTATTTACTAAGTTCTGGAGCGTAAAGATTATCCGTGCGGTACAGCTAAGAGGATACGATGGAACAATGCGTCATCGATATCTGAGCTCAACAATGCAGGACAGCACATTGATGGCAGCCAATTCTTATACTAGTCCAGTCAAAGGGGCCGTGCAGAATCGGAGACGGCAGACAGGCAGGAAAAAGGTGAATATCATCATTGTCTTCAGTATCACATGGAGGGTCTCGTGTATAGTGCTAAACTGACTTGCTGCAATGTCATTACCCCCATTGCAAGAACAGCCATCCGTTGCTGCCCCTGCCTTGTATAGTCCCTTCCCCCTGTTTATATGATCTATTTAGTTGGAAAATTCACATTTTTTTAGATATATTTATTTAATTAGGGATGGTTTACAAATTCGGTAATGGTCTTCAGAGCATTTGAATTCTGAATTTCATGTCTACTAAATCTCCTGTTCCTCCTCCAGGGTTCGTGCGGCGCTGTTTATGGTCAGATTGGTTGATTTATCACCTCAGGAGTCAGCAATGCTGTGAGGTGGAAAGAACGGATGGACATCCCTCACCGCGGGGGATACAATTATAGCCCCTGGTAATAGTAGCTGGTGTAAGATGGGGCCTGGTGAAGGTGGCTGAGACATGACAGGGACGGGAAGCTTAGCTCAAGGACAGGCACAGAACTACAGTGGCCCAGTATGGTTAAAGTTTTCTTGTAAAATTGCTAAACTAAACTAAACTTGCTAAAAAGCAACTTTACTTGAAAGTGAAATTCAACTTCATCCATCTACTGTCACCTGTTCTATCATGGTTGGCTGTGCATGTCCCATTGAAAACAGTGGACCGACCTTCATGGTTTTGGTCAGAGGACCAACACTATGCTCTGACGTCATCAAGGTTGTTTTGAGGTCATTTTAACATATTACCATGTGATTCTCCTGTGCCGGTAGGTATATATGTTAACATGTGCCTTTGGAGTGTTGGATCCCCTTACCAACACTCCAAAGCGATGTGTAAACACATAGTCAACTGTGAACTCAAGTAGACCAACTTGTGACTGCTATTTTTCAACACTAGGCCTACATGAAACCAAAACAGACATGCATCATTGGTCCATACTACTATTCAAAAGTGAAGGTATATGCAGGTAATAGCTTTAGTTTACAGTATTGCCACACCAGCACCAGTGTAGTAAGCCCCCTGCAAGCTGTGTTAGGGTATTATCCTCAGAGGGAGGTGGTGACATGACCTGGTCTGCTCAGCTGAGACACACCAGACACCGTAGATGGTGGGTATGACCTCACTGACCTGTTAGGGTTTTGGAGTCTCCAAGCAGCAATGACTTGCCCAAAGAGTTTGTGTATGGTCAGTGCCTAAATAGGCCAACTCCATATATTATCACCCATATCATCACCCATGCTTGTTTTAAAGGGGCTAAAGATCTCCGACTACCAAAACCAGACTAAAAGGTGAAAACGATCATACAGTAAATCTAGGCATTACAGACATTGTGGCCTATGATTGATACCCAATGTCAGTGAAGCCTGATAAAATGAAGAAAACAGGTTCTGCAGCTAAGACCAAGATGAATTCTGACGTGAGTGCCTTCACAGGTCAACAGAAAAATGAATAACTAGAATGGCTCTAAAGTATTAGGATAATTTTGATGAGATTGAATTACATTTTGCCAGTTTTAGGGCATGCTATGGTACATTGAATTATACTTCAAAATCAGGACATACCAATTTGTTAAAAAGTCTTGAAAATGGATGAGAGGCCATTTTTGAGTTTACAGTTGCTTAGTTTGGGTAAATTATTGATTAATTTAAAATCAGGAGAACATAATTTTTTAAAAGTCCTCCATTATCTAGTAGTCAAGGGCCTCACTCCAAAGAAATGGAAACTCTTTAAGGTAATCCTAATCCTAATCCTAATCTATCCTCTGCCTTACTGCTTTCTTCAGCAAGAAAATACCTAAAATGTGTGATCGAGAACAAGCTAGCAATAATTGCAGCTGTCTGATGTTTATTGATGAACAGACTAAGTTTAATTTCATCAGACAAGTCAAATTGTTTGCCTCAAAGAAACAAGTGTGCATAAAACAAAAGTTCTAGCTATCTTAATTTGTTTCTATCAACATGATCTTGAAAGATCTTATAAAAAGTGGACATCAGGGCTGTTTGGAATTGGGAATATTTGGGAATTGAAATGAAAGATTTTATGCTGCATTACCTTTCCAGCTCGGAATTGTGTCTGAATCTGATCATTAAGCATCTCTGATTGCTGCTTTTAGGTTCTGTTAATTCAGTGTAATAATGTCAGAATAATCGTTACTGCTGTTGAAATCTCTGAAATGCTTCATTTGGGTTTCAACTTTGCATTGTCCAGGGAGAAAGCATTTAACGACACTACCATTCAAGAAAAGATCCAATTCAATCATTCAAAGACCTGCTGATTGAAATTTTGGTAAAGTACCCTATGGAGGGCCTATTGCCATGTCTGACACACTGCGAAATAGTAACAGGTTTAGTTTACTAGCCAAAATTATCGGGCAAAGGGCAATATTTTCAAAATCATTATAATCAATTTACAAACTTAAGTTATTATTCTGGAAGAATTGTGGTATGACCCATAATTCTCTGATAAGTTTTTTTTCTAATTATTTATCTAAAGGGTCTGTATGAAAATTTCTAGTGCAGTGTGGCAATGTCACTGTTGAGCAAATTGAATTATTCAAGATGGCCATTAAAATTTCATATATATATATATATATATATATATATATATCTTGAAAAGGGTGCATCTATCATTTCTGAAAAGTTAGATGTTTGACATCTGAAAATTGTAATGACACTGGTACCGGAATAATAGTATTGCTTAAATTTCTGAAGGCAAAAAGTTGAGATTCATCACTCATTGGATGCTCAATGTTGGTGCTGTTTTGAATTTTATTGAGAGAGCTACCAGGCTATCCAACACTATGTAGAAGCTAAAGACATTTGGTCCTAATCAATATTTTAACACAAGTTTAAGCATGAGATGATGTCTGTGATGTCTAGGAATCTTCATCCATCAATTATGAAAGGTAATGTAGCAGCCATTTTTGATATCTAATAAGCTGGCTAATAGACTGTCAAGAACTACTAATAAAGCAGTTGTGGTTAGGGGTTGGGAATATCTGGTGTCTAATAGGGAAACCAAATCCACACTCTGAGTTCCTACCAAGCTGTTTCCTGGAACTACTCATTTGGGAATGGTACCCTGCATCATGAGGACTCTTAACTGAAGTGTGAGAAAGTTAAATCAAATCAATATAATATCATTGAATGCAACTGCTCAGAAACTGGAATAAAAGCAGATGTAGCAAATACATTGGCGATACTTTCGGAAAATTGTATCAGATGTTTTACCATTCATCACCACAGTTGGAATAAGTTTCAAGTTCAAGTTCAAGTTTAATCAGTTTTATTGCTTCCTAATGTTAATACTATCCACCTTCGGCAATCCAGGCGTGGTCAGGACCTGTACAATTTTTCAGAGTTTCGGATGTTATGTCTATAGATGTTATGCAAAGATAATCATATGCTACATAAACATACAAGAGAAGAAGAATTCCTTGTGTGTGATACATAAGAGACCGGTAATCTACTGTTTATAAAATACATTTATGTAAGTGATTAGCCCGAGGTGGGACTGTTTTACTTCATACATGTCGCTGACATTTGGATTTTCCCAAAAAAGGAAATAGTCGTTTAGTTAATGTAAACGCATGCATCAGTTGATGATGCAGGTTTAAATAAAATACATGAAATACATGCCTAGTTTCACATGTTGAAGTAATGTCGTTATACACAATCAAGTTCAATACTCACGTAATACAGATATAGTACAGTGAAGAAGATCAAGTCTTCATGCTTGAATAAACCTTGCCGTATAATCTTACAACAATCGTTGTTTTACCGGTACACGTAATGTGTGAAGAAAGACGAAGAATAATGACTCCCACTTGTACACATGGGCAAGTTATCTGACAAATAAACTATCTAGATTCGTCGGAGTTTCACCCGGATTTTTCCTTTGCAGGAAAGGTCAAGTTAAGGAAATTAAATTGACCTCAAATACTGTGCTTACATGTAAAACATGTTACCAATTCCCGAGTTTAAACCGTACATTGTATCAACCCGCCAGACACTCCAGCAGTGTATTGTCACTCAGGCTGACGCTAGACCTGGAAGATGAATAAATATGTTTAGGAAATTAATTATGTTTGCGAGTAGTTTCTAGAGCCTATTCACTTCTTGGGTGGTTTTAAATGTTTGATTGTATGTTTAAAAAGAGCCGATTTTTCTATCTTCTGGGTTTCAGCGGGAAGTTTATCCCAAGCCTTTACTCCTCGAGCCCAGGGACTTTTGTCTGTACTAACAAATCTATTAGGGAAACGCCCCTTTTTGAACTTAACTTTATGGTCACCTCTAGTTCTCCTGTTTTCCAGTGGGATAATAGTGCCTAAGACCTTGGACTGTTTAAACATCATTAATAACAGTTGAGTGAAGCGTCTGTGCTCTAGAAACCTGATGTCAAAATATGTATGAAGCTCAGTGGCTGAGGATCTTTGGTACATGTTACCATAACGGCATACCCTCAGACCCCTGTTCTGTACTTTTTGCAGTTTAAGTGTGAGATCTTCAGTTGTACAATCAACTGTGTGATTAGCATAGTCAAAATAGGGAACCACCATGGTTTTATAAATCAAGATGGCTTGCGCCTCATCCATGTATTTCTTGATTCTACCTAGAAGGCTTACCCTGAAGCTAGTTGATCTTATCATAGATAGAACATGTGGTTTGAAGGTGAACCTATGATCCAAAGTTATACCAAGGTACCTGTAGGTCTTAACATCCTCTAGTTGACAACCACCAATTTCAACCTTAAGCTCTGGAATGACACCACCGGTTCTATTCCTTGTTATCCTCATGACTTTAGTTTTTTTGCGATTAACTGTTAGGCAATTACAATTACACCATTTATCTGTTCTGCTTACATCAGCTTTAAGCATATCGGCCGACTCCTCATAGCTGTTGCCAGATGACACTAAAACAATATCGTCAGCGTACATGTATACCTTACTGTTTACTACATTGCGTGGGAAATCATTGATAAACATAAGGAAAAGCAATGGGCCGAAGGTACTACCCTGTGGTACCCCGAACCTGACCTTAGCTTCCCTAGATTTAACATTATTAAGAGTGGTGGTCTGTCTCCTGTTCGCTAGGTAGGGGGTCAACCAGGAAACTAACGTTTCACTAATTTTGAGTGCTCTACATTTTTAGAGAAGGAGGGTATGGTGCACTGAATCAAAGGCTTTGGAGTCATCAACAAAGCATGTGCTTATATATTTCCCTTTATCCATTTCATCATACACATAATTAACAAAATCAAAAATGGCATCACTGGTGCCGAGTCCTGGCCTGAAACCATACTGGGCCCTACTCATGAGTGCATTACGTTGGAGATGTGCCAATATATGGCTATGCACAATCTTTTCGATAATCCTGCCCGGTACTGGCAATAAATTAATGGGCCTCCAGTTACTGATTTCTGAAAGCGAGCCACTCTTCGGTATAGGTACAACAGTGCTGACCGACCATGCATCAGGAAACACACCACCATTAACAGCCTTAGTAAAGATATCACAGAGTTGGGGGACAAGAACAGTCAGTGCATCTTTTAATACACGTGCATTTATGCCATCAATGCCGCTTGACTTGGTAGTCTTAATTTTATCCACCAGTTTGCGTACACAATCGATATCAATCACAAGTGGTGGGCATTCCGTGTGATTTACATATGCAATGTCCTCATTATCACTGATATCAAAATTCATCTTATCACACATTTTTTCACCTACTGATGCAAAAAATTCATTAAAATAATCAGCAGATTCAGGAGGGAGGACCTTATCACCAGTCTCATGATGAGTAAAGTCAGCCCTAGTGTCACTTTTTACAGGTTTAACTAATTCGGCAATCTTTTTCCAGAACTCCTGGCGACCATTCTTAAGATCCCTGTAGGCTTCGTCAACCTCATGGCTCTTAATCTTTTTTCTCATTTTAGCTATAAGAGATCTTAATCTATTAGCCTCAGTGAGATCCTGTGGCCTTTTATGTCTTATGTAGCTCATAATTCGTCTACCCTTTTCAGCTATAAGAATAGGATGTCATTGCACTGATAGAGTTTTGAAGCCTTGTATCTGGTGGAATTGCTGCCTTGCACAGCTTTAATAAAAATACTTTGCCACATTCATCACAGAAATGCTGCAAGGTTATGCTGGGTGCCATCTATCATGATATAAGACGATATGTAGATTTGACACATCCTCACTCACTGTGAGATGTATGGCGTAGACGTTCTACATATTGAAGTCTTCATTTCTAAAATCCTGACAGAAGTGATAATTAAAAATTCAGAAACCAACAAGAATCTGACCCCACTAATATGTATTTTAGGTAAAATGTTAAAAAAGATTTAATGTCAGTTTTCCTTTTGACTGTGCACTGCAACATAAATATGTTTCAAAGTTACACAGATATCACATCAGTGTTTTTTTTTCTCATGGAAACCTCCTTTTACCACATAGGTAGTGCTTCTAGTTCATCTGCCCCCCCCCCCCCCCCCCCCCCCCCCCCCAGCCTCTACCTGGTACTAACCAGGTGGTGATAAATATCAGACTAAACGGACATGTAGCCACAGTCTGTGATTAATGAGATTGCTTAAACTTTGGTATTATAGGTGATAAGTTATGCAAGAAGGGACCTTAACCCTTAAACGACCAATGTCGCTTAAACATGCCATATGTCAGCATGATGCAGCAATACAGCCCAGGCGAGTAACTCACCAGTGCTACATTGATGCATCGTGCTGACCCTATAGGAGTGTTTCAACCCCATGAGGATGGCATGATGCTTGAATGTAACACTGGTGAGTCACTCACCAGGTCCGAATTTATGCATCATGAAGACCACATGACATATTAATGCACTATGCCTTACTTGAATGCAAGACTAATGCGTTGGTAGCAAGCTGGAAAAAAAAGAACTCTTACAATGATTAAATGAGAGAAAGGCAAACGGAAGACCAAGCTAGCACAAATGTGCCCTTGCTAGCCCTTATTGTCTGTACCATTTAGAGAGATCAAATATTGCCTTAAAAGAATTTAGAAAACATTCAGGTTTTTTGCATGATTTTTTTTCTAGCTCAATCTGTTCCATTCAAGCATAATGCAATACACAGTGCTATATCTATAAGCCTCTGGTAATGAAGGCTGTAACCAAGCTTTGATTTAGACTTTAGGGTGTGGTACAGTGTTATCTCTGCAAGTATTTTCTGGTCAGGAGCCTGGACTTTTCAATATCAGGGGTTCTTGATGTTCCTGTGTTACCTGTCTCCCATGGTTGTCTCAGCTGGCTTGTTATCCAGAGCTGCTGTTCCTGAGGGAACTCCTTTCAAATGCCAGGAGACGGCCGTATTCAGACACCACAACTGCCGTATTGTTTCAGCAGCTCTAGTTCCTCCTAGGCCTAAAAGAAGGTGTGTTTCAGGCTACCCGACCTTACCTAGCATAACAGGACTGATCCTAGAAAATCATATTCAATTTTGATTTTGTTAAATAATTTAAGTACTTTTTGGGCTATTTCAGAGTCAATCTGATAGTCTGTTAGTCTAAGTTGTTGTTGGCAAGTCAGCGCTGAAGTTTGCAAGTCAAATATTGGCTACATTTTCGGCCAAAGAAAAAAAAGAATAAAAGAAAGTCCCGCCTACAATACCTAGATTTTCAGAGTATGTAACCTGACACGTTTTATGGGCCCTAGTCACAGCTAGGCAGGAATCCAGCTTGAATGAAAACTATTTCATTTCAGGCAATCAACAACAGAACAAAGAATCAGAAATACCCATTCCAGCATGGATTAGGGCAGGCAAAGAAATTATATGATTGATGAGGATTTTGAGTAAAATACCAAGGAATTATGATCCATCAATTCAAGACTTGAAAGTTGCTTCTGACACACACAAAAAACACTGCGTAGGACAAGCAAATTCAATTCAAGGTGGGAGGGCAAGAGCAGTAAGATGGATGAAGCAGACACGACATTATAGCATGCCTACCAGAAATAGCAAGAGAGAGTGTAAAGACCTAGTGAGTTGTAGCCATCTCTCTTCAAGTCCCTCGCTGTCATTCTCAGTTCCACCGTCATACCCACCTTCCTACCAATGTACCAAAATCTACCAATGATACAGTTTGCAGGAATGAATCAACCCCATAAAGAGTTTGTATTTAGAGAATAGAAAATAATGTTCTCCAGGTCAAGACCAGGGGCGGCGGAACCGTTTGAAAGCTGGGGGGGGGGCTAGGTCTGCAACAGTTTTGATGGGGGGATCAAAAAGAAGAAGTGGTATAGAGCAGAGATAATTATGTGTACCGGGGAATAAAATATAGGTGGTAATGTTGCAAGTGCTGCCCAGCAAATTCACAAGCAAAGCGCCCAGACTGCCCCCTAGGAAATTTAGCTTTTCTAGAAGCAAAATGGTGCATTCTTGTGCATTTCGTTTCCTCTACTTCTGTGGGTTTTCCACACTTTGAATGGGTACATACTCCTCCCTCCTTCCTAACAAGAGATGTTTTTGACCCTTTTATATTCTACCATATTCTGAGTACAACAACTTTCTCTCTCTTTCAGTTGTGAGGGCCCAGAAAAAAGATTCCACCTGTGAATTGGTGTTCTCTGAGTGGTTTGATGCGCTACATTGGCTAGGGCACAAAGAAAATGTTGACATTCTTCTTTTCATTTTTTTTTTGTTAAAGTCTGCAAATTCAAAAATATTAGTAAAACATTTCTTGTTTCCAAAAATGTTGAAACAGGAGCCTTCAGGAAACAGGTTGATTGATTGTTTGAGCAGTCTTTTGAGGGGGGCAATAGCAAGGCTCAAGGGGCCTAGCTGACTTCCATATTGTGATGCTAGTCAAGGGAAATGAAAATGAAACTTAGAAGTCTGAGTTATTCTAGAGGGGGGCGCCCCCTTCATCCCCTAAGAACATTTTGAAATTCAAGAAGTAAAATGGTGCATTTTAGCAAGCTCTAAAGGCACAATTGAATGCTCTATTCGATTTAAACTGTAAGCCCAATAATGGTGATAAAGTGATAAACAATAATATACAATTCACATATAATTAAAACATTAGTATAATAATACACCACAATGATATTAGTAAATGTCTTGTCACCCCTACGGATTTCATTCCTGCTGTATTATGGAGAAGTATACTCCTTGAAACTGTACTTTAAATCATAATTACTTATGATAATTTGTGCTTATGATGTCAATTCAAATTGTTTATATTCGGTTTGGAATATATTAGGGAATCAACAAATTGTTAGTGAGCATTAACTGTATTGTCCTGTCCACATGTTACAAACCGATACTGGTATATAAGATATAATTGTAAATATGAATTATGAATTATAAATTGTATATATCTAGATTTATGTCTCTTGATAAACAGGCATATCTAATACATGGTTATTAATATATAACACTATGTAATATTAACACTATGTGAATATATTGAATAGTACAGGTTATTTTATGTTGGATTTTTAAACCAAATATATCTTATTGATAAATGATAAAACTACAAAAATAAAGGTGGCTCCATTAAACTGGCACTTCCCGCCAAGTAGCAGCCTTTCCACCAGAAGACTGTGTAAAGTGTATATAAACATGAGTATATTGGATCAAACATACAATTTATTGACAAATGTTTCGAAACTTGAATTGAATTGAATTGAAAATTCTTTTATTTATACTGTACGGCAGGTAGGTCATAGACCTGTATTCTCCTCTATACAGTCAATGGAGTGGTTGTCTTGGATGAGAATCAGAAAAACGCTAGACATATATATATATATATAAAAAATAAAAAATGGTAGGGCATAGGCTTAGAGCCATGACTTAGTCTAATAGTAAAGGTGGTTAGTATATCAAGTCTTGTATGAAGGCTGATGTTTTTGCCTTAGTAGGGATGATGTTGATTCCCATATGGACAGATGTAATTGTCCGGGTTGAATGATGGTCAGTCATACAACGGTAGTCATGGTGGGTTTCTGTGTCATAATATTACATATAATTTGAAATAGGCATGAGTGTAATACATAAGTATCACACATATGTGGATATAAGATCAAAGTGGTGCTTCTTGTTCCATAAGGTAAACTTATTGCTCTCTCTAATGGCCCTGTTCTCCAGTGTAAGGGCATTCCATGCCCCAGCTAATCTATACCTCAGGCTCCTCACATAGGCAGGATTCTTAGCTCTTTTTTGTAAAAGCAGTCTTTGGTCCCTTCTTCTTGTGGCTACATTAATTATGTGTAATTCTTCTTCCAAAAGTGATTTCTTAAATGATTGTTCCAAAATGTGCATGTGTCTTCTATCTTTTAATTTATTTAATTTAGCTTTTCTGTGAAGGGCTGCTGTATTTAAAATTCCTGTTCTTCTATATGAGATTCTGAGGCTTCTATTGATTAATCTCTGAATATTTTCCAGGCTAGTTTTTGAGGCAACATCATAAAATACATCACAGTAATCAACGATGGGTAGAACCATGGTCTTAACTATTTTAACAGCTGCTGTTTCTGGCAAATCAAATTTGACATAATTGAACATAAATACTTTGTGTCTAACGCTATGTACAACAGTGGGGATGTGATGGTTATAATTCAGCATTGGATCCAAGGTAACGCCCAGATATCTGTAGGAGGGTGCATAACTAATTGCATCATTGCCAATGCTCAGGTTAGGTCTAAGGAGCCGTCTCCTTAATGCTTTATTGGCAAAGATCATGTACTTTGTTTTCTTATTATTAAGCGATAATTTGTTGGCATTACACCAATTAGAGATATTTAGTAAGTCCTCATTAATCTGGTTAGATGTGTTATGTTCAGGCAAGTGCTCAATATATATAACAGTATCGTCTGCATAGTGTTGGCATTGTAAGTTTGTTAGTGATGAGTGCATATCATTTATATAGGTTAAAAACAAGAGGGGGCCTAGTACAGACCCTTGCGGTACTCCACAGGAAATTTTATGGTAGTCAGATAGGATGCCATTGGCTTTAGTTCTTTGCCTTCTATCTGAGAGGTAGTTAATTATAAGGGAATTTGCAGAAATTTTGAGGCCTAGATTTTTTAGTTTTATTTTCATAATATTGTGATTTAGTGTATCAAAAGCTTTGGAAAAATCTAGGAAGATAGCAGTGGTGCAATGTTGTTTATTTAGTGATTCAAATATGTTGTTAGTCAGTTTTTCAATACTATGGAAGGTTGATCTTTTGGGTCTGAAACCATCTTGGTTTTCATATAATATATTGTTAGTCATTAAGTATGTTAGTAACTGCTTATGTAATACTTTTTCCATTATCTTTGCTGGTAGGGGGAGAATAGAGATAGGCCTTAGGTTATTTACATCAGCTCTGTCGCCGCCCTTTGGGAGGGGTGTTACAATAGCTTCTTTCCAAGCGTGTGTAAATATTGAGGTGCTTATCACTAGATTGATCAGGTGTAATAAATGATAAGGTAGGGTAGTGAAGGTGTCTTTAAAGACTTGTGTTGAGATGTTTAGAATTCCTGAAGATTTATTAAGATTGATTTTTTTGGTTAATTTTTGAATTTCTTCTACTTCGCAAGCATGGAACTGGAACTTCATGGGTAAGGGGGGTATATTACTTTGAAAGGGAAGGTCTAAATTTTGGGCTAGTTTATCACCTATTGTTGCAAAATAATTATTTATGTAGTTGGCAGTATCTTTTGAGCTGACTTGTACTTTGTTAGTTTTGTCAAATAGACTATAGACAGGGGATCTATTTTTAGGATTCATAAGGTTATTAATAGCTTTCCAATATTCTTTGGGCTTATTGTGATACTTGACAAATTGCTGTTTATTATATCTGTTGCGCGCAAGTCTTTTTTCTTCGTTAGCTAGGTTTCTTAGGAATATGGCTATATTGTGGTCATCATCATCTAGGGTGCGTCTGTATTTTTTCATAGCAATGTCTCTGTCTTTAAAGAGGGTGAGTAAGTTATTAGTGACCCACTCCTTCTTTTTCTGTGTGCAATTAAAAGTTTTAATAGGGCATGTAAAATCTAATAGGAAGTGGATTTTATCCAGTAGGATATTCCATGCTATGTTAGGATCTGGTGCGTCCCAAAAAGTATTCCAATTTATATTTTTAAGACCGGTTGTGTAGTTATCTGCTATGTAGTTTTTATATGTACGTCCAGTAAATGAAACAGAAGCCTTTTCAGTGGCAGTAAATTTTCTAGTGACAAAGATTGGATAGTGGTCTGTAACAGTAATGTGTGATACCCCGGAATTGTTAATTTGTGTAGAGTTGGTTAGTATTAGGTCAATAATAGTGTTTTCACCTTGTGGATTCTTATGTGTAAATTGTGATATTAATTGTGTTAGTCCGAATGTAGTCATAAAGTTTTTGAGTTTTTCATGGTCTCCATATTTTCTTTTTATATTTATATTGAAATCACCCAACAGAAAAAGTTCTTTTCCTGGGGTGCTGTTTACATCTGTTAATAGTGCTGTTAGTTTCTTAAAGAATAATTTTATATCTCCATCTGGCGGTCTGTACACATTGAACAAATGTAAAGTCTTGCTATTACCCTTATTCATAATTATATACTGAATTTCCATATTAACATCACATATATTTTTGTCCTTCTGCTCAATGTAGGAAATGTCTTCAGCAATGTAAGTAACCACACCCCCCCCACAGGTTTTAGCTCCAGGTAGGGTAAGGTCTCTGTCCAGTCTGCAGAAATTATAACCATCCAATACAAAAGTATCATCTCCATGCATCTGTGTGAGCCAACTTTCAGTTAGCCCTATGCAGTCTGCTTGCGAGCTGCCGAGCATGATTCTAACATCATCAATCTTACCGGGTAGTGTTCTTATATTGTAGTTAATCATGTGTATGCCTCTAAGCCTATCAAATTTCAGATTATGAGACATGAAAGGTAGATCTACAAACCCTCAGAGAGAGCATCCCCCCTGGAACAGAAGCATATATCGACCAGAAACCTAATATTAGTGTCATCATGAAAACTAAACTTAAGTAATCAAGAGTGCAAGGGCGTGTGCAATGAAATGCTGCCCGAGCGTATGTCTTGTATATTTCTAATATCATGAGTAGTGTGAGCCTGAAGGCTCCGTATATATGTATGGGTTCTGCGTGAACAATGTATAGGCATATTATATTAGTAGAGATTTTATTAGTATGTGCGTCACCATTATGACTTACGTCATTCTGGATTACACTCAATATATGTGACCATTGCTGGGAGAGTTCATATGTGAGATCATCACAATATATTTGGTCTGGTTAGTTTGTTAAGATTGAGCAACATGTATAATGTATCAATTCAACATGTAATGAAATTCTAGGGTGAAGGCACCCTCTCCTCGTCCATGGGTGGAGGTCAGATCATGGAGGTAGTATGACATTAGGTGTCACTAGGCTTAAAGTCTCATAGAGTCGCCATAGGATATAGTCCATTCATTAAATGACATGAAATATCCCCGTTACCGTAATTACATAAAACATATATATTCCTAAAAATAAGTGCTAGGGTCTTTTAACGTTGGTTTTAGTTCGCAGCTAACAAATACAAAAGTATATCTTAACTGACACTGCTATACCATTAATAACATACATTTAAATAACGAGGTATATATTGGTACAGTACAAGGCATGAGGCTCTATAAGGCTCTGGGTTACTAGGTCAGTTGTATATTATACTGTGGCTAGAGCTCAGCTCGGCGCGCCCGTGCACTGCTTTGCTTATACTCAGGTGGGGCGAGGGCGGGTTTGTGTTTTACATGTATGTTGACGTCTGAAGATCTAGAGTAACCATATTAGGCGCGCCCGTGCACTGCCAGTGGGGTCAATCCAGTGGGGTGGGGTGGGGGGGGGGGGGGGGGGTCAGGGAGGTTTTCTATTATTATGGTTATAAGTATATATAACAGAGCCTTATAGTAGAAGACAGATAAGCACTTTACTACTGGAATGAAATTTGGAATATATTTAATATATTAATAGCTCTGTTTATTTTACTGAGCATGGGTGGGTAGGGTGCATACTACCTATCCTTCAGCGTTTTCATACGATTCCAGCTTGATGTAGAATGGCATAATTCTTCTTCAAACACTTGACGTAAAGGGCTGCCCATTCCAGTACCGTATCATCCGTGGGGTGCAAGCCGTCTGGAGAGAGTTTCTTGTATTTATGCGTATATTTCCACTTGTTTCCACAGTGGATTGATGTGGCCAGTCTGGGACCAAAGTACAAGGTTTCTCTGTTCATCTCCATAAGAACCTGGTTGGTGAGAAGAACACCCTCATTTATAACTGACTGTTGTACCGGGTATCGTTCTATCTCTTCTTCATTGTACATGGCCATTTTCATGCCAATAAGGGGTGCAAACGCTATACGCTGTCCCAGATCCTGGACAGCCTGTTTTAGCTCCATATAGAGACCCGATAGGTGGTCCACCATACAACCTACTTCAGGCCATACCGGGGTAACCTTCCATTTTGGTTTTAACCTATGTAAATTAGTTAAATTATTGGCTCCAACCATAACTAGTAGCAAATGGTAGTTATTGTCTTGTAGGTGAGTGGACAGCTCAAGGGTTAGGCTTTCAATGGTGGCTCCGGATATCGGCAGCACGACGACATAAAAATAGTAATGTCTTCCTCCTCCAGCAAAGTATTAATGGCTGGCTCCAGGCTTTTACCCCGGCTGTCAGATGCAATGAGTACGTCGAACATGTTATTCGTATAGAATAGCCTATATATGTAAACGCACTAGGCTGTAGATGTGGTGTGGAGGGGTGGTAAGGATCAACTGTGGCGTGCCCGTGCGCTGCCAAGTATTATAGTAAGAGGGAGGTGGTTTAGGTAGGTTAGTAGCTTGACTGCGGCGCGCCCTGCACTGCCGGAGTGGTAATAGCTTATTGGTGAGGTGTGGGGGGGGGGGGGGGGGGGGGTAAGTGGTGTTAGTGCTGACGTGTGTGTGTGTGTGTGTGTGTGTTCAGTAGTGTGTGTGTGTTCAGTAGTGTGTGATCTCGGCGTGCCCGTGCACAGCCGGGTGTGTTTACATCTGCTCCATTAAGGGGGGGGGGGGGGGGGGGGGGGGATATGTGATAGTGTGGAGTGTCCAGGGGCTTGAGTTAAAGGTCGGTGGGGGTATTAGACTTGTCCTATGGCCCATAGGCTTAGGTCTGTTTGGCGTTTCTTGCTTCTCTCTCGACCCTAGCTGCACTGCGAATAAAGACGGCCCTTATCTCTTCAAGAGATTTCCCGCAGCGATTCTGCCCTTTAGGGGTACAGTTCTTTTGTCCATCTTTGAGTGTATATCCTGTGGCCCAAATAAGATCTCGAGTTCCCTCAAATAACGTTTTTTTCTGGGTAGCCATTAGTCGGACGAGGAGTTGGGGATTCTGCCTAAATTTGAGTAATTGCAGCTTTTTGAGTAGCTTGAAGCGGCCTGAGTCGTACCACTGTTGGTTCCTTGGTAGCTTTTTGAGAAGTTTCTTCACCTCGTACGGGTCGCTTTCCCTGAGTGCTTCTACCGCTACACCAGGTGCTCCACATTCTAGGGCCGATTGATGCACATACCCCTGCTCCACCGATGTATAGTGGTACAGTCCCCATTTAATATTACTTGGATACATATTTGAAAGGAAGCTGTGCTTCGATTGGAAGACTATTCCATCGTCGTATTCCAGTGTTTTGGCAGCTGATAGAGAAAGTTTGTCAGGGAGAAGTTCGAGATTATCCCAGACATAGACTGTCCCGTCTATGATCACAGACCTTCCTTTTAGCTCAACTTTATGGTTTAAGCTCTTTGCGTGCTGGGCTACGATTCTGAGATCTCTGACTCGGTCCTGCTCGGTTTTGGTTAGGTCATCACCTATGGATACCTTCCACTGGGGCATTTTTCCAAGTTTTTTTACGTTTGAGTAGACAGCTCCTTTGGCACGACCCTCCTTAAATTGGACCATGATTGGCCTTATCCTGTTTGCGTCATATATACCTAGTCTGAATACGCTGGTGCAGTCTGCAGTGGTTAGTCCAGTTCCTAGTTCATTAAAGAGTTTATCAATAACTTCGTAGGCATTTGGGAAGTCCTGCTCTGACAGGCCCCTGAAGATCATGTTGTTCTTCCTGCTAGAACTGTCAATCCTTTCCTTTTGAGCTATTATCTCATCAATGATTGACCCCTGATTAGCCACTTTAATTTCAAGGGATTCGACTTTTCTTTCCAGTTCTCTAATCCTAGAGCCTTGCTTCAGGACTGTTTCAGTAAGCTTCTTGATCTGCTTGTTGTTATCATGTATCTGTGTGGCATTGGCTGTGATAGTGTCATTAAGTCTAATGAACTTGTGTAGAAATTTTCTCTCGAGTTCTTCCAGTGACTCAGCAGGTTCGTCTGGTTCTAGGCCTAGTCTCCCTGTGGACTGCCGGTCACTTTCATTATCCTCATCATCTCCAACATCGTCATCATTGCGATCATCATCATCATCATCTTTACATGAATAAATCTTATTGAAATTGAAATTGAATTGGTATAGTGAAACAACCCTCAAAACTTGCATAATTCTGGAAAGAGTTCGGGGGGTGGGGAAGAACATAGTGTTGCCCCCCCCCCGCCCCCAGTTAATATACAATCAGGAACTTTAATGCTATAGCCCATTACAATATGACCCAACCTGACAGTGGTTGTATTACGATATTTACTAACCCAGACTCAACAGCCCCCGCCATGATTTAGTGTGGCTTTCTGTAGATAAACTGGAATGGCTCAGAAGTTAAAGCTGACCAACTTATACCAGCTAGTACCACATCTGTAATCGAGGCAGACACATAAAATACTTTGGTGGCACGTCCGGAGACAAAAAACACTGGTGTATTTACCACTCCCCACTAATGTACCAAGGACACATTGCCTCATCCATCACTGAAGTTGACCTTCACTCTGGGTGTGAGGATGACTTTGCTGCCTCAGAAGCTATTCTGGTTCCCATCTATCATATTCCCACCAAAAACCTAAAGGTCATAAACTACTTATCCAGGGTCTATATGGGGCCTATAGAGAGTTTATAGATGTCTATATGGGGCCTATATAGGGTCTATATTGGGCTTATTATAGTGGGTCTATAGATGGTCTTAATGGGGACTATCCCTTTCGTGCCAGGAACTATTTGGACAAAAGTCAGTCTTGATATCATCATTGAAAGCTTGTGTAATATGTAAATAGTTTGGTTTAAAATATGTTTCGTATTATACTTTCCAAAAGCTATTGGAGTGCTCCATCAATTTCTGTTTGAGAGAACATTCCAAGCTGGGTTACCATGACAACCAGAAACATAATTTTTACTAATATTGAATAATATTGCCAATAGTCAGTGGAGCTCTGTTTCTGCTCTTTTAATTGAACTGAATTTTGTGCCCGCTGGGAGAGGGCCTAAAGAGGGCCTATAGAGGCTTTATGGAGAGGTTTCACCTGGAAGCAACTATGTGGTGCTCATCTATGACAGCACATGTAAGACTAAATAATATACCCTCCATCTGTTTTCAAAAGTAGCTCACTTTACTTTATTTTTGTTCGATTGCATACTATGTTATTATTACATGTGTTACCATAAACTTGTGAGACGTGACAATGAATGTACACCCAAATAATGTCTCTATCTCTTACTCATCTTTATATCATCTTATATATACCCATCTTTTTATCATCAAAATGTGTAACCAACAGTGAGAAAAAATGTTAAACAGGTATCATCATTATGGTCATTACTACCACTTGAGTATCCTGTGATTATGGCAATAAAATCATTTCAAACCTTAAAAAATCTGCCGTTTCAGGTTGATATTTATCAGTGTGGTAGATTCCGGCGGCTCATGGAACTTTCCATTGTAGGGGATCAGCGTGTTGTAATACTCTAATACAATGACAACACATTTTAATGTGTTCCAAGCGCATTAAGACGCCTATCACGCTAAATACTTTTTGTCTTGGACGGAAATAGAGAGGCAGGGCTGGAAAACATAAAATCTTTATGATCTTATCAAAACTGAGAAGAAAATTCATGGCGAAGAAAAATCATGGAGAAGAAAATTTATGGAGAATATTACTATAGAGAAAAGATACAAGTATTTGTTATAAATCTCCAGTCAGTCATTGACCTGGGGAAACCATCAGATGGATCGACTTACTGTCTGGGAGAGCTATATATGACTATGTCTTGCTGCAAGGTACAGAAATAGCCTCCAGGGTGCTGTTACAAAACAAAATTTACGTCATGGAGTTAATGTTTAACAATTATTTAACAAATATTTAATAATTTACGCTGTGGTCTTCACATTAATGCTGTGGTCTTCAAATTAACACTAATTTAGGCGAATTACTCTATTTTGTAAACACCATCTTCGAAGTGGGAGTTGAAAAATAGAGCAAATTAGCGTAAAAATCTACCATAATGTAGAAAAAACTTTGTTCTGTAACACCCCCTTGAAAAACAATGTGAAAAGATTCTTTTGTGATACTTACTTACGCTATGAAAATCATCACTAACAGCCCCCAGCAAACTACACAGTGCCACGACCTACCATTGTCATGTCCCGCACCCCCACTCCACACACACAGTCCTGAGAACTCAACATTGCACAGTCGGAGGACAGAACCGATCTGTCTAATAGCAGACTCTATGAGGGCCAGCAAAGGACAAATTATTGCTGGTGCTAATCCCAAACTGACAGCACTCACCTAGTTACAGATGAGGTACTGACCTAGTGTAAGTATCCATGATGCAGTCCATATCCTTTATCCTGTAGAATGTATTTTACCTCATGAGGGAGCCTCTCCTTGGACACTAAGTGCATCTGCTTCTTTCACTTCTACGCAGTACTGCTCTGAGTGGTGGAAGATGAAGGCAGCCTTCACTGTAAGCCTTTAAGGACAAAACAATACCTGAATGTATCATGCCCTTGGTCGTCATGATGCAGGAATGCAGCCCTGGCTAGTAACTGATTCAAGCATCATGCTGACACTACAATGTTGAGACACTCCCGAAGGGTTGGCATGATTCACCAATGTAGCACCAGCAGGCCTCCATTAGTGCATCATGAAGACAAATCTTTTAGTGAGATCAGTCCTTAAAGGGTACACTTAAGGTTGATCGCTACTCATTGAATATGGACCACTGCGCAGCTCTTTGCGCATATAGCTTAAACCTGTCAGAATGAGCTAGTATTGAACGACTGCATACATATACTTGAATATCCAAGAATGAGATAATTTGAAGCAAAATTGAGCATTTTATTGCACTTTAAATATCAAATACATTTGGAGCCAGTCATATTTGCTATATTTGACATAAATTAGAATATTGGAATTATTTACCAATAAATCATTATCCAAATAGATATAAATTATATCATCACTGTACTTCAAACAACCAAGGACATATAACATATACAATTTTTACCCCGACCCTTGGCCTTTGACCCATTATTTTGGCCTTCAAATATGAGATCTAGACAGTTTTTGTCCTATTTTTAACTTTGAAGGCCCAAAACCCTAAAATTATACACGGGATCCCCTATCAAAATTACTTTTTTATGTTAGCAAATGATCTAAACAATCTTTTTAGAAAGTAAGAGAAAAGTCTACGGAATTTTTTTTACGATTTTGTTGACAAATTTAGCATCGAATTTAATCAATGACTAATTATTATTTACGAAAGAGTTGGTTTTAGACCATCATTTTATTTTTCACATTTAAGGAAACAATATAGGACTTCCAATTGAATACAATAAACATGGTAAACAATTTCCCAATAGTTCATGAATTGGAGCATGCTGGTTAAACAGTGATTTCTAAAAGTAATGTAATATATTTATTCTGCATGCTAGCACTTGTTACTATGTAGTGCAACAGATTCCTGATTTAATGATTTTCTTATTCACTGTATTATTCAATATGTTTTTTTTTTCGTATTTCAAAAACATTGTCTAAATTAGTAACGTGCTCAATTGTAAAATTAACAAACAGTTTTCACAACATTGCATTAGTAAAGATATAGGGCTCAATTCTTTGAATGGCAGCATTTTCTCAAAAGTCTGACAAAAATCCATTGTACCATTATCAAACATTATTTTCTTCTTCTGAACTTACCTCTTTGATGTGACAATCGCTTTGTTTGTCCTTGAAGGCTGATAAAATGTAGTATGAAGAGAAAAAGTAATTTAATTTCCAAATTAACTACTCTGACATATGATATTTGCTAAACATGCTATTAGCTTTACAAGAAGGAATCTATGGGTTACTACTTCGGCCTGCTAGGGTGACATCCGTGATTGAAAGATCAAACACAGCATGCTGCCTCAGTACTCAATATGCTTAGCAAATTTAATTGGAGTGTAGTAACAGCTTAGTCTGTATCATGCAAAAATATGGCCTTATTAGTAACTCCTTATTAACGCATCAGACGATATGATGCACTAAAGCAGTAAGCGTTCCTTCAAGACCAAACCTCCCTAGACTTGTTCTTATATACACCAACTCGTCCATTCCTCCGTGGCATATATTCCACTGACATCTGTTGTCGGAAATCCCAACATCCGAGATGGAATCATGGCTGATTATGTCTGTGGAATACTTCCTTATATCTACTGGATATACCCATCAATGCCTCCCCAGCCTAGTTACGGTATGTAACTCTCAGATGGGGCCGGGGGCTGTCTGAGAGATACGGATAGAAGGGTCAGTTTACTACTGGTTTTGCTCATCCTAACTAATCATGTTAATTTCTACAAACAATCAAGAGAGACCATGATTGGCCCTTTATCCTACTTAGGGCCTGAATTGGGTGAGAGGAAATGTACAACTAGGTAAATATAGCCATGTCTAGACCAATCAACAGGGGTTCCTAGAGGCTGTAGATCGTTTGCCTCTATACAGATTACCTCCATTAAGGTGCCTCAATGTGTAGAAATGAAATAACATCTATAATTCAATTTATGAATCAACTATAGTATACATATGTAAGATACCACACATGCATTTTTAGGTTTGTATTGTATATATATTAAAGTCAGGAGAATGAGAGCCAGTTTCACCTCGCAAAGCTATACCCACAACGATAGTGCCTGTATTGCAGGCTATACTACCCCAGCCAGCTACATTCCATTCCAGCCCCCACTTGTCACCAACTTGCCTTATCCTGTGTGCCGCCCGTAGAGCAGCTATAGCAGGCTTACAGCTGTCAGGACCTGTCTGGTGTCTGTCTACAACAACACATTGATATACGACCCAATAGACCTTCTACATGCCCCTTTAGAAGAGATGTCCTATTGAGGGTTCAGATGTCCTATGGTGGGAGTGGGGCGTATAGAGGGTGTAAAAAGGTACTTTAGAGAGCCTATAGAGGACTATACCTGTAAGTATCTCTTGGTAGTGTCTGTCTGCTATGTACAACACTTTGATATACAACCCATTGCACTTTCAACCTGCCCCTATAGAGCTGCTCCTCATGAACTCCACCTTGACACATTTGTATTTGTATTTGATATTTTTATTGGCTGAAAGACCTATATAGTGTTTTTTTTTAAATTTTTTTTATCAAATAGCCAAGTCACCTCCAGCAGCGGAGGGTCAACAGTAATAGAATAGAGTCCTTGAATTAAAGCCACTACATGTGGCCAATGTCTTTCATTATAATGAACAGTCTCTGATTAAGGGTCTTTGATTGCCACTTGGAATTTGCTAGTGTCTTTCATTGTCTGGGTGCAGGCTGTGAGGATAATTCATCTGGACTGTGGGCTCTTGTCAGGGAGGTCACTCTTAGGTCTAGCCTTCAGCTTAACCTTGACATAGCAACGTAGCACTCTGGCAGGGACGTGAGGTCAGATATTCACATGGTCAGACTCTAATGCCTGGGGTTCATACTACCTAAATAATGCTTGACCTTAGGGATTGGTTATTCTTTACTATTAGACACGGTGCTAAATATTTGAGGGGGGGTGAAGAAATATTGACCCCTTGATAGGAGGGGGGGGGGGGGAATTACACCTGTTTTAAGCAAAAAAAAAACTACCTGTCAATTACTATGCAACAATGGAGTGCAATCTCTCAAAATTTTCTACTCTCCACGGGAAGGGTAAATACTTCCTCCCCCTTGGTGAAAAAATTTTGCCACCTACCCACTGTTGTTAAAAAATTACCACTCTCTTCAGAGAGGTTGAAATATGAATAAAGCCTGACAAAAAAAGGGAATTTTGAAAATTAACCTGGAATAAATGATTGGTTAATCCTAATTGATTGGCCACCTTTCAAATTCACTCTGCTGATTCTTTTATCCACATGAGTCTTTATGGGGCTTGTAAAGGGCCTATGGTGGTAGAAGTTACACCTGTAAATAACTGTGTGGTGTTCCTCTTACACATTGATATACAACTAAATATACCTTCCACCTGCCCCTTTAGACTGGGATAAGGTCTAGATAGATCTGTTGAAGGAAACAAGCCATTTTAGGGTGGTATTTTCACCCAAATATCATGCTTATTTTGTGTAGAGACTTAGAGAACCTGTGTACAAGGAGGGAAAGCTATTACTTTTCAGAAAAAAAAGTGGGAAAAAATACAATTAATTACTTGCTGTTCTGCCCTGAGTCTGGCTCTGACATTTCATGATAGGATGCATGCTCCATATCCTCCTCACAGGGGAGGCTGAGCTTCACGACTAATGAAGTATGGGCAGGTGTTCCTCTCACATTAATGACTAAGTCAGACAGCCAAGGCCTAACCAGAGCTGAACATTCTGCTTACCAGACCATGTATACATTTTTGGTTCTTCTGCTTAGTGGGGTTGATTATCAAAACTGAAAGAAAGCCATAACTGCAACATCTATATTGTAATTTGTTTTATCAAATGATAAAGTGCTGCCATGTAGACCATTGCTTAGCATTTATTTATGCTGCAGATAGAACTAATTCATAGATATCATTCATGTAAAACAGTTATGTTATTTGGAAAATCCTCTAATGTTTTAAAGATTTCTATGCATCTAAATATTTGTTGTATGGGAAGTGCAAAAATCCTATTTCCGTTCTTTATGTCAGCGTACAACTTTTGAAAGCTTATCTAGTGCGAGGTTCACACTACCACTAACTCATTTAGTGCAAGGTTCACACTGCCACTAACCCATCTAGTGCAGGTTCACACTACCACTAACTCACCTAGTGCCAGGTTCACACTGCCACTAACTCACCTAGTGGCAGGTTCACACTATTTCTAACTCATCTAGTGCCAGGCTCACACTACCGCTAAATAGCATACTATGTAAGATGCCATTCACAGTGGTGTGATGAAGACAACATGTAGCAGAAATACATCTATCAAAGGAGAACTAACAGACAGCAATGGAAATGGTTACTTTGTAGAGACAGGTGTACATGTAGTGCATCTCCAGTCGGCTGTCAAGCTGTGAGACCATAACAGATAATATCATATCTATTTACTGTCTTGGGCAGGGGAAGTATAACTGGCTTCGGCTGGAATAGAGAGGTAGGGTTGACATGTGAGGGGAGTGTCCTTTGGGGCAAGGAAACAAATACCAGTATGTATTTCTGACATAGGGGAAGGATAAATGAATTCTTAAGACGATCTATGTTGACAACATGTGATAGAAAAGCAATAAAATTTGCTTTTTATGGATGCCATTGATAAGTCATGCTGTTGGTTAGATTTGTGATTTGCACTTTTACTACATTTCTAACAGCAGATACTACTGGTTCTTAAACAACTGTCAATACTAGTACTTAGCCGATCCTTTATATATTCTTATAGATAGACTTCTATTTAATATAGAATTACAACCATGCTGTGTTTTACAAGTCTGCAATTATATAACAGTTATCATCCAATCACATATGTATCTGTTCAGTATCAGACAACATTTAGGTGCTTAACCTAACCTCTCTGCTTAGTCAACAGGAAATGCCATCTGCCTGAAATAGAGATCTGGGAGAGATAAGCTGAGAGACCCATTAGCAATTGCACTTCAGACAAGCTTGCCAATTTCCAAGCCTGTCTAATGTATCACACCTAGGAGGCAAATACTGCTTAAAATTGACTTTGATGTTGATACATACGGATTGCTTTGACATAAAACATCTAAATCAAATTGATTGCTTTGAGGCAACCGTCTTTGAACTTTGTCTGCCTCCACAACCAGCCAGATTGTCTTTAAGGACACAATGATTCCTCAACATGTTGGGATTATCTACATGAGAAATGCTCCGGACAAGGCAGAGCTTGTGATTAATTCACAATCCCAGCATTAGTGTATCACGTTTCAAAGGGTGTATCAGGGGACCGTTCAAATATTGCATAACATGAGAGGGCAGTTGGGGGGGGGGGGTCCAGCTGTTTGTTCCAGGTGTTCCGGGGGAGACGGGGGGGTCAATCTCAGTGTTACGAAACCTTTAATTCGAGTTATGTAATTCGCTAATACTGTATACATGATTTATTTCCCACTTTCCATATTTTTGTGGATTTCGCCAATTGTGAAAAGCATAGGCCCTAGTATGCTTCATTGAGGGACTTATGCTCCTTTGCTACCACAAATTCGTGGTTGGACAACCATAATTTCTAGTCCATGTACATCAGTTTGCATGCTTGTTTAAAATGTACAAGTAATGTATGCAGCATTGTGAATGAAGCCAATCTATAATACCAGTTATAGATAAGACATTATAAAAGACCTCAATAATCTCATGGCGGGTTTTAGCTTCTTAACCCTTGTTACATAATCGAGCAGGGGTGGCTATAGCGGAGTGTTACAATGTGTTACAGGGGGGCCCATAAGTGTGTGGCGTAATATTTGAGTGGCTCCCAAAGGGACAGTTGGATGAAATCAATATACTGCTCTCAAACTGTTAGCCATTTCAGGACGGCATGATATCTTGATGCATCATACCCTTGGTCAGAATGATAAATGAATGCAGCCCTCGCAAGAAACTTGCAGTATCTCTACCTTATCAGGAAGAGATACTGTCAAAGGGTCGGAATGATGCAGCAATGCAGCATCAGTGAGTTACTTGCCAGGGCTGCATTGCTGCATCATAACGATAAATGTAATCCTTTAGCAACATCCGTCCTTGGACTGTTGAAGCTTTAAATCCTGCCCACACATGGCACATTTATGGTTCATGCATCAGTCAAAATAGCCTGTTATAAATGCACAATGGTTCAGGAAATGTAGTGGGCGATGTCTGTTTATGGTGCTGTTGAATCTGACAAGCCTGAACACATGGCAGAATGTGACAAAACAATTCTGGCCACCAATAATAGCTACATGTATCTAGTTCAATTAGGCCAGTCAATGATTACACCAAGTGGATTAGGATAATGACTTTTGTTTCAGTAACATTCATTGACATAGAAATTTGTGAGGATTGAGGAGCTAAGATATTATCTAAATGCATATACACTGTATTATTAAATTGGTCAGCCTGGGTGATGGACTATTTTTTTTACAGAGATGTAGATCTACTTACTAGGGTTTTTCTTATTAAACCTTAGCCTCCCATCGGTAGTCAATAGATATTTGCCCATTATTATTCTTAGGCAAGCGAACACCTTAAATGGGTGCTTGAGTTTTAACAATGATTAATTGGTGGATGAAGCTGACTGATTACTTGATGTTTTACCAATAAACAGACCAAGTTTTGTCTCATTACACAAGTAAAACAACTGGCTGCACTAAACTACAAAAGTGCTGTTAAACCAAGCAGGCAGACTCCAATCATTTTTATCTGTGTCAATCAAACCACCGAGGACAGTATTAAACATGAAAATTCATAGTCAGAGATCGGAGTTGTCTGGGATTGGGTAATTTAAAGACATTCTGTAATTGAAACGTTGAGAGGTTTTATAATTCAATCCTGTTCCTGCTCAGAAGGGTCACTGATATCTACCTGCTCTGCTGTTATTGTTCAGCCACTGCTTTTTTATAATAACATAGACTTTATCCCATTTACCAAGATTGAATCAAATGTTAGATTTTGATATTGTCCAGGCAGTAATTTCCCTCAAGGGGGTGGTATTAAGGAGCTTAGTGCTAAAAGCCTCTTGTATAAAAACAATCAAGCACTAAGTGTGAGGCTTCAGATACAACCTGCTTTAATAATATTCATATTCAGAATATGGATATGGCTATGAATCCCAGGTTCATCATCAACCTGATGAGACGCTATACTTATAGTCTGAGGTGGAGAAGTATGACTTCACCTTCCTGGGGCCTGATTACACCAAGTGTATGGCTGCAGGTACTGCTCACTGTTAATGATCTACGTATAGAAGTAGCTGTGGTTATTACTACCAGGTTATCATGGCATAATTAGCCATCAGATACTACGTGGACAGCAGCAGAAGCCAACTATAGCATCTGTAATAGTGGGGCTCCTTAGCCTCCAATATAGATTCAATCGTTCATTTTGTGATAGAAGCATGAGATTTGGTCCAGATATAGTTTAAAGTATGCTTTTTCATGTTAGGATGGGAGGCCTTCGGAAATTTTATTTTTTCAGGTCGATTTTGACGACCCAAATTAGGTCAAATTTAGAAGGTGTAAATATGCACATGATATTTATAAAAGATAATTCCATACAAAATTGCATTATATCTATCATCAAAATATGGCCCCATACATGCAATAACAGGCCCATTTGCTTAATTTATATAATGTGACCTAGTTTGACCTAATTTGACCTAGTTTACATATTGTCCAGTAAAAGCAGTGGTCAAAGTGAACAATGTTGTTGGAAAAAATATGTCAGTGGTTTTCCACTCTTTGATATGTCCTCTGTCAGGAAAAAATATGTTTGCCAGTCTGTGTCCCTGAAAAGTGTCTGAAATCAAACATGGCCACTGTTAAACTAGGTCAAAGAGGAAAATCGTCATAACTATGGAACCAATCAAGGAAGAAACATGTTTAATAGCTCTATTAACATCAGCATTTCAAGATCTATCCATTGGCATTACTTCTGAAGGTCAAGGTCACATACATTTACTAGAAATTTAAAAAGGTTGCCATAGATGAGTAAAAGGTGATGAATTTTCATGTAAATTGAATATAACAATATCAATCTGAACATAAAAGTAAGTGAATCATAACATTATCTCTTTATTTTCTCAAGTATCTTCACCACATACTTTAATCAGTATCATGTTGTAACTGAAATTCATTCAAGATGGTAGTTATTTATAAGGAACTGAAGGTGAGGAAAAGCTGCAGCAGAGAATCAGCTGGAGATATACAAACCGGTAGAAGTTTAAATTGTTATTAGCCTTGTTGCTTTGACATTTGCTTCTCCCTGATGAGTTTGACATTTGCTTCTCCCTGATGAAATCCATGTTGGCAACCCCTAAAATAGGTTCAGGTATCAAAGCACAAAAGTAAGTTAAATAGAAACGCATAGGCCTGACGACTGACTCAAATTCTTTTCACTAAATGCCCTGTCGTTAGCTAAACCTTTCGACTGATAAAAGACATTAGTCTAGAGCTTACCCCCCTTAGACACCAGTTTGGGACCAGTTTCTTGGAACATTGGTTGTGTTACACAGCAATGGTTATACCTTTTCACACAGCAGCAAACCTTAAGCAGAGGGTCAGACTTAGCATGGTTAAGTGGTTAAGAAAGCCTTGCTCTGACCCCAAACCATGTACACTAAACCCTGCTGTTGCCACTGATCAGTTCTGCCTTATGGTTCCATTTTCCAGACAGCTGGTATATTGATGCACTTTGATATACTGATAGTGCATCGATGCACTCTGAGAAGGGCAATACTGGTATTACCTGATATTGTCCAGAGTACTGCCCATACTCATTTCCCCCGAACATGAGATATTTTAATGGTATGATGTGCAAGGAAATACCTGTATCTTGGGTATTTACAACTTGAGAACATGTGTGATGAGCAACACTTCTCTTCATTTGTTGATTATCAACCCATGAGTCATTGCAGCTGATTCTGGCCCATTAAAGGGCAGTAGGCCTACTCTGAACACTTCAAACCAACAGGGAGGTGGCTGGAAAGAGTGTTTGTGATACTGCCCTGGAGCAGTACTTTCTATAAACACATGCTGCATTCGAGACATTCACTGCCCTAAGATACTGTAAATAGTAATATTAGCACATTGACTTGATTATTGTTTAGATACCTGTTGTGAAACTCCTGATACTTCAATGACCCATGTCAGCTTGCATGGATTTACATTTGAGACAAACAATATCTTCTACAATTTCCCGATTTTCTGTATTTTCTCACATGCAATGAACAATGAAGTCCTCCATGTTTAGTTTTGCATACAACCACCAGTTGATCACTGACACTGGTTAGTGGATTAAGCTGCACCCTGTGCAGTAAAGCTTTTATAGTCTGGACATGTCAACAGCTCTGAAAATTTAGCATATTCTGATAATATCAAGTGAAATGGAGTGTGCTCATTAAACAAATGTATTACTTGGAGAGAAAACTGCTCCATAGGGAAGTAAGATATTGTTGAGCATGACATGGCTGGTAAAATATGTACATAGAGCCACTCAGCAGGTAAGAGGAGGAGTTCAAGGAATTGGAACAGGAAGGTTAAAACATGAATGTTGTATTATGGGCTTTGAGGTGTAGGAATATTTAGGATATTTATCTTCCAGGGACACATAGATCCAGGAGGAATTTCATATTTGAAAATGGTGCTCTGGAGGATTTTAAGGTGTGAACTTTCTCATCCTTCAAATGGTTAAATGGGAAGAGCCAACTTGCATACTGAGAGGGTCTATTGAACAGGCATGTATAGTGTGGGCTGATGTACCATTCTGCATCATTATGCTATATCTCTTAGAGGTGTGCCAGCTTGACCGGATCAGTCCTGATCCGACCCAGCTAGTATTACCCGGTTGCAGCACTGCCTGGTTACTAACCTGGCCTGGGTAAACTCGACTGGCCAGTGCTACCTACCCGGCACGGTTGCAACTAGAACTGCGCAGTTTCTTCACTGGGAGCTCCACCTACGAGGAGACTCACTGAGACTTCCTAGGTAGCTGCTACTGAAGACTCCACTGACAGAACCTTCGACTGGACTCTGCTCCCCAGATAAACCATCCACCCATTGGGTAGAAGCAACCTGGTCCAGGTTCTGCCATACCATCTATGATGTCTCTAGAGGTACACTGAGTGTAGCCATGACCGTGCTTCATATATCTTTATATCCTGAATAAAGAAGGCTATTTACAACTGTACAACCACTTATGTTGTTCTTTGGGAGGTAGCTGCAAGTCATACAATCCTTACAGTTCCCTAATAGTCAGATACTTGGACGGTTCCCCGACAGTCCCTAGTCCTAGCCTACCAACCCAAGTATTGGGATCACTACAATATTATATCAAATGTCATCCTGGATTGAAGTGGCACAGATGCACCAGGGAATTATTCACTAGCTTGAATCTTCCTACATGGTAAATTGACCGAATATATTTAGAAGGCAGTAAGTGAGAGCTTGATACCTTTCTCTTCTAGAATATAAGCACAGTTTCTCAATTCAATTTACCATTGTCTGAATGCTTCTAGAGTGATCACCTACTTCCTCACTGTTCTTGTAATCAATTTCTGTTGTTACAAATAGCACTGACAACTACTCCAATCAATGATTTTTACTTGTTGCTGACACATAGGGAATGGACAAAACAGATTTAGGCATAACAATTTAAGTTTCTACCGGTTTGTATATCTCTAGCTGATTCTCTGCTGCAGCTTTTCCTCACCTTCAGTTCATTATAGATAACTGCCATCTTGAATTTCAGTTACAACATGATACTGATTAAATTATGTGGTGTAGATAAAAAAAGAGATAATGTTATGATAGACCTACTTTTATGTTCAGATTGATATTGTTATATTCAATTTACATGAAAATTCATCACTTTTTACTCATCTATGGCAACCTTTTTAAATTTCTAACAAATGAATGTGACCTTGACCTTCAGAAGTAATGCCAATGGATAGATCTTGAAATGCTGATGTTAATAGAGCTATTAAACATGTTTCTTCCTTGATTGGTTCCATAGTTATGACGATTTTCCTCTTTGACCTAGTTTAACAGTGGCCATGTTTGATTTCAGACACTTTTCAGGGACACAGACTGGCAAACATATTTTTTCCTGACAGAGGACATATCAAAGAGTGGAAAACCACTGACATATTTTTTCCAACAACATTGTTCACTTTGACCACTGCTTTTACTGGACAATATGTAAACTAGGTCAAATTAGGTCAAACTAGGTCACATTATATAAATTAAGCAAATGGGCCTGTTATTGCATGTATGGGGCCATATTTTGATGATAAATATAATGCAATTCGGTATGGAATTATCTTTTATAAATATCATATGCATATTTACACCTTCTAAATTTGACCTAATTTGGGTCGTCAAAATCGACCTGAATAAATAAAATTTCCGAAGGCCTCCCATCCTGATATGATAAAGCATACTTCAAACTATATCTGGACCAAATCTCATGCTTCTATCACAAAATGAACGATCATTTGGCTAAGGAGCCCCACTATAATCAATATATCATGTATTGCCGCCTATCTCAGTAATGTGTTTTCTTCTAGGAGTTACACCTAATCAATGTTCAATCCCCTTAGGGCTTTATTTCTATTACACCATCTGCTAGCGCTATTCCCAGGATTATAGCACTTTGTTGGTTACAGATGGGATATTGACTTGGTGAACATATTTATCATGGAATCCAATCCTTTATGATACCCCAAAGGTTGGGTAACAGATACAAAGCCTAGGGTACTGCTATTTCCCCCAGCTGACAGTCCTGCAGAACTTTTTATACATATACAGCAGCAAGTTTTCCCCTCATGTTTGATATTACACCTGATGAAGGCCAATACGGCCAAAACGTCGTGAAGGTTATTGAAAAAAAAATCTCACTTCTGTTATTCTTGAAACCTTTGGTTGTTGTTGGTTGTGTTTATCTGACTAACTTATTATTGATATAATGAGTTATCTGAAATATAGTTTGATATTAAATTCATGCTGTTCCTATCCATAACTATGTAAAAATAGGAAAATAATTAATTACCTTCTTCTTGCTCACAAAATGATATTAATGTTAATCTTCTGTTCTGGGTCGTTTCTTTTACTTTTTCTTCCACTAGCTACCAGCATAACTAGTTAACCAATAATATATGGATAACAGGCACACGAGAGGATGTATAAGTATATAACACCTGAGGTGCTTAGCAACGAGGGTGTTATATACGTATACAGCTCCGAGTGTGCCCATTATCCATATATTATTAGGTTTATTATACAATTTTTCTATTCATATGTCCTTATTTACCTTTTAAACATCCTAATTTCGCCATTTTGAAGGATTAAAAGATTAATATCATGAACACAAGGAGCGCCATGTTGTTTTGACGATCCCACCAACCCTACTTGCTGATTGGTGGAGCCTGGCCACGTAATGCTTTCAATCTCCAACACTGAGTCCAACATAGAATTTGTAAGGGGGTCAGCTTGGGGCGCTGTCAGCCTAAGTTATAACAAGTGTTTCCCTCTGCATTTACCATGGCCTATTGTGGCCAAGCGGTTAGCGCGTCTGGCTCACACGCAAGGGGTCCCCGGTTTGAACCTGAGGGAGGACCGGTGGCAAAGTAGCAATTTTAAAGTGCCTATATGTATGTGAAAAAAGAGACCTAGAATTATTTTAACGACTAGGTAAGTAAAGTCCAACTACTACCTTTATAAAAAAAAAATTATAAATTGTTTTTGATTTTAGGAGAAGTTATAACAAAAAGTGTAAACATTGCTGTATCTCTGTTAATATAAGAGCTAGAGTGCTTGGAATGTGTCTGTAGACTTCTTGTTTTATCCCCTTATTCTGCATGGCCGGCATGGTCTAGTGGATAGGGCGTCGGACTCACAGTCTTGGGGCCCCGGGTTCGATCCTTCAACGAAACGCACGATTTTAACTAAGTCGAAATTTGGAACTATAGCAGTGCCTCTTATCGTGTGATAACAGAACTGAGTTATCCAAAAAAAGCACCATCAGAGCCCTAATCGTATAATAAATCTATTTGCTGCACTTTATCAGACTTTTCACATCTGGTGACTCAATTCCAAAACTGCCACCCCTGACTTTGCTAAAGATTAGCAGCTAATGATAATTAAATAGTAGAATAAAAATGGAAGAACCTTTAAATACCTGTTTATTCTGATAGAGAATAATAGACTGTCTGTATCTGATATACTTCATTATATATTCTACAGGTTTTCTCTCTCCAGCTACTCTACCGGCATTGAGATAACCAGTGTTTCATGAGAACTTTAAGGCTTTGTCTAACGAGATCTGGCCAAAATAAAAACCTTTGCCCGGTGCCATCTTTGACCGGGTGCCATCTTTGACTAGGTGCCATCTTTGACCAGCTTGCTAGAAATCTTTTTATTTAAGGGAGATGTAGATATAAATGGGCTACTTTTTAGTAATTTAATGTGTTGTAACATTCATTTACCTTTTCAGTCCACTTGTATCTTCATCTGCCCTAAATATCTGGGCAATTCTGGCACCCGGTAAAAGATGTCAAAGACTTTCACATTGGCCAGACCTCGTGAGACACCGCCTTAATCTACCACATTCTACATAACCAGGCTAAAAACCGCTGACAAAATGGCCACCATTCCTCCAGCACCTTCCATGATCTAGTGCTGCTCTTCTGTGGTTGAACTGGAATGGCCCAGAAGTTAAAGCTGCCCAACTTACACCATCTTGTTCTACCACTCAGAATCTGTGATTGTGGGAGAAACTCAGAGCAGATTAGTGACAACTGAGGTGGTGGAAGTAGAGTATCTGGTTGATTTACTATTCTCCTTTAATGTACTGACCACACTTTGCCTCATCCATCACTGAAGTTGACTTCACTCAGGGTGTGAGGACGACACTGCTGCCTCTGGAGTCATCCTGCTCCCCATCCATCATTATCATATTGGAATATGGAAATTTCATACATCAAGCAACATAGAGGCCCACGGTACCCCAGTAGCACCCCACCGGATGTTTGTTACAGACACATTATGCTTACAGGTATAGCATGCTTGGTTCTATACAGAAATATGCCTGAAATGTTTCTCAAACTCACCATGTCTGATCTGAAGATCTTCATATTATGCCATGTGGAGGAACAACGTTACTATGCTTGAGTACTAGAATGGTGGTTCTCCACACCCCAGTAGAGAAACTGAAATAGCTAAAATAGGCAGTTACACATAAAACTATTACAACAGGGTTTTCATATCTAAGAAACACCTTCTTTTCCCACTTATTGTCCCAGTCGCTAGGCATCAAACGTTTGAAATTGCTGTTGCTAGGTAACAGAGTGGTCCTAGCAATATGTCAATATTTCACATAGAGTCCTCAGAGCCTGTATACTGGGTGTAGGTATGGTCAAATACTTTCTGTCCCCAATGATTGTGACCCTTTAAAGCAATTGTACTTTTGGGTGATCGACAGGCGTGACCCCAGGTCATCTGCTGACCTGGGGTCTCATCTGTCGATCATCTTAGGATTTTGATGAAATTCTCATCACCGCAGTGATTGTCATAGGTGCCTGACACAGGTGTTGCAAGATAGTCTGGGAGCCAGAATTGATTAAAATATGATAGCTATAAACACTTGTTTTTATGATGTGAGCTGTATCTGACTTAGACAGAACCCTACACTGTAGTGGTGTAATCAATACCAATGCAAACTGCATATCATGTGTGACAGAATTCTTACCACATTAATCACATGCGATATTTGCCCGATGGTAGGAGAACTTCTCCCACTGTGTAACCAGCACCAAAAAGGTAATGGGAAGGTAATCCATACCTGGCATCATGAGGAAGCCCTTCAGTCGCTGACTTGAAATGTAATAGAAAAACATCATTTTTGTAATGGGAAATCTGGAGGTACAGGTAAAATGGAAGAACCACTTACAGTTATAAATAGTTGAATGTGAAATTGATTCAGAGTGGAAAAACAACATTTCATTTGAGAGTACAACAAAGAAATTTTACTCTGTTCCCACTGTTAGAAAGGTCAGAGTAATGATTTTATAGCAGTGCTGAATCTGAATGTACTGTAAACATCCCTGTGTAATCCTCTATTGTCTGCGCGTCAACCCAAACAATACAGCCATAGGTTGAACTCAACTATAACTGTGTATATTCCTGAAGGGTTCCGTAACTTATAATAAGATGAGATGACACAGGTTACTCTTGCCCCAGCCAGACACGGTCAGGAGGCCATTTTAATTAACATCATAATGTAGTATCACAGTAACAATAAGACAAAAAAAAATCTCAACCTTCCATACTACAAGCATAGGCCTACTGATTGGTTGCCACCAACAAAGGCACCAAGGGACCCAGCTCCCCCAGGTGGGCAGGTGGTGAACTAGGAAATACAATTACTCCACCTGGGAAATATATCCCAATGCTGCCGCGCAACATTAGCGCCTTACTGGCTTCCTTCAAAAGCTGAGTCAGCCATGGTCAGGTATGGCCCAGGGATGTGTTAACAAGTCAGAGGATTTAGCCATAAATACAGTCAGTTAGATTGACCCCTGCCTCCACATAACATGATTATTACAAATGCATAGGATCATGCATCTCAGTATAGCATGATGCAATGACAACATGTCTTTGAGTGTAGGGAAAACCAGGTAACGTTCACCGCTCAGCCACATTGAGCTACGAAAAATGGGACACCTTGAGCCATGCAGAAATAAAAAAGAATTATGATAGAATATATACTTTGCCGAATGTGAAAACGAATTCCTTTGTAGCATTTTTACAGTGTTATCATTCACAGATTTTTCATTTTTCAAAAGCAGAAGAGTTCATTACATAATAGAATAATGTAATCAAAGGTTTATATCAAACAACTCTTAATAATAATGTTATTGTCAGCCGCAATTTGCTAATTTGTATTAACTTGCATTGTTTATTAGTTTCTCAATGAAGTCCTGATAGTTTGGGCTGTACTCCTGCTAGAAGACATTTGTATTCGATTTAGCAATATATACAAAGCTGTACGTCACTGCTGGGGTCAATATCTTTGTATGGTAATTAATACTTTTTGTGATTTTGTGAACTTATATAGGAGCTCCCATGTTTAAACAACATTAGTTTTTTGCAGGTAGTTGATGTGGCATTGATCCCACACTCTTTACCAATAGCCCGGAGCAGAATGCAAATATTGTAGTAGAAGATTGTCACCTAAGCTATGTTTTGTGGACATTTCTTGATGGTTGGGAATGAGCAAATAGTGGACTCTCTGTTGATATTGTGTGTTGACAATCTATTTTTAGTGGAGTTGTACCTTGTGGGTAATGTCTTGACTCAGCTATGAGCACCACTTAGTTCCTGAAGCTTTAGACCTAACAGCATTTTACTTCAACATTCAAGAATCTATCTAGCATCTGCCTAACCTGTAACACATGTTAGAAGAAGTCTCTAGGATATACAGCTCCTAGAAAATCAACAATAATCCAATATTTATAAAATGCATCATTGCACACAAACAGAAGCTGTTTTGTCATACAAAGTTATCTCACCCATGCATTTTGGTATACATAAGATACTTACCTTATAAGGGTTTTCTGATTGCTAACTTCCTGTCAATATTACTGGGGAATAATCTACCTTAGGTGGCATTGGCCGTAAGATGTCTGCACCCTGAGTCTGCACAGTCTCTATCCGACTGCGTATGTAAAGTACGTTCTCATATCTGCCGTTACTTTCACTGGTATACCTAAATGAGGTCTTGACCTTATAAGGGATTCTCTGCTTTATCTCTTCCTCTCACTGTTACAGGGTAGTAATTTAGCTCAGGTGTTGGTAGCTGCAAGAAGTCTGCACCCTGAGCAGGCCCCCTCTACATACTTGTTACCAGACTGTGCAGACAGGTTGCATGAAGTAAGATTAAAAGGGAAGTCTGATATCTGCTGCTATTTCCAGACCATTGTCATCAAGAAGGATAAAACCCCTTCCTGTTTACTCATATGCAAATGTGAATTGCAAGTGGAAATAATGCAGTATTGCATATTCAAAAAGTATAAATCAATTAAAGAAAATTCATAGGAAGATTTCCCAAAAAAACTGTTTCTTAGACATATGCTAAATTGCAGTCAGAAGATCACTGGCAGTGGAACCCTTTTATATTCTAGTCAGAATTTTTTGATGGCATTTGATTTGAATTTGTACATGGTGATACCATGGCTATTTCAGAGCTATACATTTTGGGCAATGGTCAAAATAATCCATACCTATACACCTTTCTACTGTTGTGACTAGGGTACAGTTCCTTATGCACTGACGTTTAGACGGTCATATGTCAGTGCTGGAGTGCCTTTCCCTTACCATACGCTGTCATAGGTAGAGTGCATTGGGAGCTCTCAGTAAAGGCAGGCTGACCTTTTGTTCATATCCAAAAGTGCAATAACAAGTATCACTATCAGAGAATTTTTCCGAAGTATATCAGAGGGTATTTCAGAGGGCAATACTGCTAATAATAGGTTGAGTGAGGTTCTTGGCAGACATTCAGCACCTTACAGGCTCCTCTACATTATTCTTAATTGGCCACCTTTGATGTGATAATGGCTTTGATCTTTAAAGCCTGATAAAGTGCAACATCAAGTAATAAATGAATGGCTTTGAGTCCCTCAGAAATACTGTCAGCCGAACAGTTTATCTGCTTTTCTAGAAGGAGCTTATGCACAGAGATAAGGCATTATCGATGCCAATAGGTTATTTAATAGCCAGATTCCCTTGAATACATGAGCCATAATGTCCAACTAATATTACGTATCTAGTATAGCCATAGAACTACCACCAGCCAAAAATTGTGAATTCAAGTAAAAACGAAACTGTCCTCTTAAGCAAATTCACAAAAATGTATATATGTGCAAAAATATATACGTTTACAGCAGGCATTTTGAAAGCAAGGTGTAGCAAGCTATAAGGTTATTATCAGCATTGCATTATAAACATAGGGTGCATTATCCCTTTTTTTTTTTTAAATGTATTTATTGGGTAAATAATTAGACATAATTGCATTGATTCGGCGCATTGCCGTTCTTCCATCAAGACCCCTTTTCTTTTGTCAGATCTTGATGGAAAAATAGTTGCGTGTCATGTTGATCCTGGATATGTATCATCATTATGTGTATGTAAAGAAAATAGACTATTGCCTAGTATACAGTCAGCAGAGTAGTGATGAGATGAGATGAGTGATGTGAGCGGTAACATATATCATGGTGAATGAGAAACAGATTACTGTGGTTTACATGAAACAGGTATCGATCTCTTTTTTAATTCTAAGTTTAAAATCTGAAAGGTCTTCTATCAAGGTGTACTCTGCCTTGAGCTCATTCTAGCAGTGTATAGCCTGATAAAAGGCGCTCCGTACAACCTGGGGCCGCAAACAATTGGGAACCAACAACCTTAGTCACTCGTGCCTACGAGTGGGGACGTCTCTATTGTCAATATACTAGATATATATAGATCTTTATGCATAGGTAAAGGCATAAAAAAGAAGGTGAATTTCTCTCCTTTTGTCTAGATATAGGCAGCCACTAGTGGCATGTGTTTGCTCTGTGGTCATGGAGGTTTTTTTTTCTAATTTAACTCTATAAATAATCCGAAGAGATTTGTTCTGAATGTACTGTAGTTATTGGTTTTCCCCATGGTTAAGCCTATCCCACATGTAATCCACATAATCGAAAGTGGGTAGCACCATCTGCAATTTCTTTTCCTGTATTTCTAGCCATGCTGAATCAGGCTCCCAGTTATTTTCTCTTTAATGCATCAGGGTGTAAAATATATCACTGTGTACGAGTCTTCTTCACAATCAATGGTAAATGTTGTGCATGAATGTACTTGTTGGCTAGTATTCGGTGAATCTGAAAGGTTGTCCAACACAGTGTATGATTTCTCTGGTGGATGTCATGTACATAGCTCGGCAACATAAACATTGTGCTCTTGATTAAATGTATACATAGGTATTGGTCACATGACACACCGGTATTGGTCACCAAGCCTTTATCACTCAGCAGTAATAGCATTATACTATTGGTTATGAAAGTGAGATATTGTGAGCAGATATTGTCCTTGTCCATTTAGTCCTTCTCATAAACAACTATTCGTCGCAATGAGGAGCTATTGAAAAGTTGGATAAACTTATATGTGTATACATGATATCATATGAACAATCATATTATGTGAAATCTAATATACAAATGCTGTCTATTTGACAATGGTTATCCAGCATAGATATCCTTGAATGACAATAACATGACAGTGATCAGTGTCACTGTTAAGAGTGTTAATATCCTTCTGTTGTATATCTTTTCACTCCTTGTCATTTCCAATCATATGGCTCAGAGTTTTACTTGGACTACCTAAGATGGGAAACATGTACTGTTTCTTTTTGCTTCAGATGTTTCTTGCCAAAGCTTTGTCAGACTACACCCTTTACAAACAATCCAAGCATTGCCTGATTCTCTGTTTGAAGTTAGTCAGACTGACTGTGATAAGAACATGTAATGCAACAGTCCTGATTTACCATTGCAACTCACAAGTGCTATATTGGTGCATCATGACAACCATTCGGTAATGTATCAAGACTGTAGTAAGAGTTTGATCTATTTATGCAGGACTTTTTGGTGACTTCTAAAGGCAGAAGTCGGGTGCAAAGCAAACTTACATTTAAAAAACAGGTCCAGTCCAGCTGACACCTTTTCATTCTAAAATCTTCTGGGTAAAAATAGTTCTCCTGTGAGATGGCAGGTCAGTGTCCGTGAGCTATGCACGCCTTTAGATATGGACACAAGGACACAATGCCCTGCTTTACATGTAATTCCAGTTAAATTCAGGTGGAAATATTGCCATTTACAGTTTAAGCCCTTAAACAATACATTTTCCTGCTTAATTTTTCAAGCTCTAAAGCGAGGAGATACAATTCTCACTGCAATTTTATTTTAATCAGGAAAATATATGGGGTATAGTAGATGGGTAATATGTCAAAAACTTATGTCTAAGCATGTTTTTACTAGACACAAAATAACCACAAATGTCCTGTTATGATATCATATATATGGGAACCTATCTTTAACCAAATATGGAGAAGTGGGGAATAAATTGAAAAAGAGGAAAAATTCACGTTCATATTGCCTGCACCATGTACTTTCAAAAATATGAAGTGCAAGTATTATGGTAGATATAAAAACATAATAAAATATCTGCCTAAGTTAAATATTGGTCAGGGGACATGCATTTTGGGCTGTTTTTAGCCATATAATACCGTTTTTTTGATAAAAATTATAATCAAACCCAACAAATTACACATTTATACTAATTAGCAGTGTAAAGATCACGCATCAGCAGGAAAAACGTAAAGAATAGACTTAATTTCTCATATTTATATTGAAAAACGTGACATTTGGAGGGTAGGAAAAATCCTGTAGCCCCTCCCTTACAAAATACTTTCAGGCCTCCACCTGTTCCTTCCCTCAAGCCTTTCTACTTCCCCAAAAAGCATCTTAGGAAGTCTGTCTATTCTTATCATGGCATGCACCATATGAGAAAGAGGACTGTCTAATGCATCTTAAGACACACACAGAGATGGGGATCCTCTGTAGAGGGGTAGAAAAAGGTAAAAGGACTCAAAACATTAATGACTGATGCTGGGATGCTGCAAGGCACAAACTATCGCTTTACTGTAGGATCTCCGGCCACCTTAAATGGAATGACAGGTAACAATGCCTATCTAAGGATACACATATTTACATACAAGCAGAACTAATTATGTTTACTAAAATATCTATTCTTGGGATAAGATATCTAATACATTGTGGTCATAACTTGCTTATGAGTCAAATATACAAGTGGCATTGCTTTAGAAACACGTCAATAATGATGAATGATCTATTATGCCCATTATCTTTTCTCTTTAGAAACAAAGAAGTTCTCTCTCAAAAATATTGTGTAATAGAGCAGCATTGGGTGGTCCCTATAATGTTATTCCCAAATAAGTTCTCAACTAGGATTATGAGCATGTTTCACAATCTACTATTGTAACTATTTGCTGGTTTAAATTCATTAGAAGTACTTTTCTATATGCCATTTCCAAAGAGAGAAGTGGCAGTATCTTGTTGAACTGTTCCATCTGGGAGGATGTGACAAGATGGCGTACCGATAAGGCAATCAAAACAAGGAGCTTGTGGAGAAGCGACACAAAGGTTTACAATTGAAATTAAACATTTCATGATTTTATGAGATTTCATTAGAAGAAAGGGATTCAAAAACTGAGATATGATGAGGGGATGGAAGGGCAGAGAGAATGAAAAGGGCAGAAGCAGGGAGGAATCAAGTATTACTTAATGACAGAAATACAGTTGTTAGAGTGGTTAGACTTAACCTGCTCATGTAAGCATCACTAGTTGTGATCATTTTCTGTTAATTCTTTGCTAAGCAAGTTTTTGTCATAGAGGTATCAAACAAAACTGCATTTTTAAGGCATTTTATGCAATTAAGTCTAGAGCCACATTCAGAACAAGTCAAGAATTTGTAGGCAAATAATAATGTTTGTCGGTTTTTGTCAATGAGAATCAAACGCAGATGACATGTTTAATATCATGCATACATATAGTTCGATGTATAGGTACATGTACATATATAGTTTCTGATGAGCAGGTTAAATAGCTTTGTGAAATGGCTCCCATACTCATTTGACAATCACTCAGGATCCATTCATTTGCCTTTCTCGTCAACTCCCAAATTTCACAAAAAACATCTCATTACGACTGCTGACAAATGTTCTTAGCTTCCAGGCCAGGTCAGTCCCAACAGGAGTAATTCTGAATGTACCACGATCCGGTGTGTGTGGGAGGTAGATGACAAACAAGATGAAATACAGAGAGCTCAGAAATGCATTAAAGCTCAGACCTTTTTCCATTTTCCATAAACACCTCACCTCATCTATCACCTCACTCTGTGAGGGCCTGCAAGAATGGCTGCCTCCAATGTTATTCTGGTTCCACCTATCAGGTGCTGTTTTCCTCCAATATGCATAACATGTACAAACTACAAGAAGCAGCCTTATTACTTGTGTCTTTAGAGCGCAAATGTGTCACATCTCAATAACCAGTAATGATTCTGCTTCTGCTTTGAGTAAAGCTATATCTCAGATGGAATTAATTTATTATTCTATTTATAAATCAACAATAGTAAACTACCCTTGGTTTGGTAATTCTTCGTCAGTTGACCTGAATCCTAATTCTTATGCATTTTCATTTGTAACAAATGCCACTTCTTTGCCTTATAAGAAGACATGGCTAGCTCATCTCTGCTCAAATTTTTTTTCCATTCTATGCTACTTGGTGCCAATCTATTTCAGGTGGCAATATACTGGTGGAAGCCTCCATCCCTGCAGGGCTTCCTGACAGTCTATATGATTAGTCTGGCTCTATGCACACATCGTACATACACTGTGCATACATACATCTACTGTCCATGGTTAGACCTCAAAGGATGGCATGTCCCTAAAAGATACATTTGTGGTTGTAATGCCCAGATGCAGCCCTGGTGAGTGACACTCAGTTGCTCCATTGAGGCAAGCCAACCCTTTATGGGTGAATCAACCCCCTAGGGTTGGCATGAAGCTTTGGAATGTTACTTGCCAGGACTGCATTCATGCATTATGATGACCAAGGGCGTGATGCATCAAGGCATTATACTATTCTTAAAGGGTTAACAGGGAATTCTATATCAGCTGCAGTTTCCATCACTTCATTGCAGATCCAAAGAAATGCTCATATGGAAATGTAAATTGCAAGGAAGAAAGTGTATGGGATTGTCATATTAGTTATACAAGAGATTCGCAAATGTGTCAGGCAGTTAGACAGAAACTGTCAGTGAGTTTCTTGGTAGACATTCGTAGGGCAATCAATACCAGTAGCTCTTTTCCATGCTCTTCTGACAAGTTCTCGGAAGTTGTATTGCAACCTTTGTTTATCTCCCAATACACTAAGTGGGACACCAAGTGTTTATGACAGGCCAATGAAGGCTGGCAGCTCTGCAGCCTGTTAATGACAAGTCAATGTTTGTGACATACTTCATAAGCAGTCACATTGAATGAGTTTAAAACCAAAAGTGCATAGAATTCCAGCTTAAAAGACTTAGACAGTTTGCAGCAGAACTAGGTATCATTGTTTTGTCATATATTTTGAACACTCTCCCCAACCTCTTGTCTCTCTTCATACTATAATGCTGAGGGCTCATGTAGTACAAATGTAGGGATCATTGCAATTTAAATTCCTCAATTCGGAGTTGATTCATCAATAGGCCTGTGTCCACTAGCATAAATGTGGTCGTTTGTCGTCCTACAAAACGTGAATTTGAATACAGATATGAAATATTATGTTTTATATCCCTGTGGACACAGGTGGACGACAAAATTCTCAAATACAAAAGTGGGATAGCAATTTGGGGGTGCTAAAACTGGACGACAAAAGTGAGAATATATAAATCTAACATGTTTGATTTTTAGTGCAGAAATTGGGCAATATGCTCTTTATTCTATTATAATAACTCGTCCATGTTTGCCCTGGGCAGCAATTTATAACGCCTTGTGGACACAGTATACCTGCAGTTAAAGTAGAATATATCTACAAAATATATTCCCAGATATACACTATGTATGTATGTACATATCGCTGGACGTCAAAACGGCCATATATTCCTGTTTCCTTGCCTTATAGTGCATACACTATGCAAATTGGATATCCTTTCAGCACAGACCAAGTGATTAGTTTTCACTTAAAACCCGCTTTGCCAATACTTTATCAGTCCTCAGAATGAGACTGTGTAATGAAATAGATGCACTGAACATTCATTAACCTGTCATTACTGGACCATTTCCTTAATTTCTCTGAACCAGAATCAAAAACCTGTTCTTCTCTCATTTTCCCACAATCACCAAAAACACATTCAATCATCCCGAAGTGACTACCTGAGCACTTTGTCTTTTTAATGAGTAGCCCATGAGAGTTTTCTTTGGACATTAAAACTAAAGTGTCCGGTTACTGTTAGTTCAAAAAGCAATTGAAGGCCTCGACTTTTATTTGCTGTAAGTTCTTGGCCTGCTATAATTATAGCTGCGCATAATCTTGAGGCTATCTTTCTTAATTTTGAAAATCATCAGCCAATTTTATAACGGTATATGATCTGAAGGATCAAAATGAGTATAATGCTAATTATCCGAATCATAAGTGAGGCCAGAATATATTCCCTTTCAGCAGAGAATCACCTGGAGCAGTAATGGGTACAAGGGGTAAACACAAATGCTGACCCGGGAGTAGATGACCAATGGTTCTGGGTCCAGGCCCATGGTTTTCTAATGATTTCCATGGCAACTGGCCTAAGATGCATTGTCATGGGAATAATTATAGCTGTAAATATAAATAACAAACATATCTTAATTTTGAGGAATATAGGCATCTTATATAACTTTCGAAAGTGAAAATCGTGGGCAAGCAAGATTACCCAACCCTGTAGCAGAACTGGATGCCCATAGTGAAAATCATGGCTCACTTTAAAAATAACTTCAAGGCCCCCACTGTGTATGTACACTTTTTGATATACAAATGCTGAGGCCCACAGTTTTACTTCCGGGCCCTCAAATTTCTGATGCTCTGGGTCCACGCAGCCATTTGCCTTAAGTGTTAGTGTCGACTCCTGTTGACATCCCAAAATTGCAACCCAAATGTTGATGAAAATCAGGCCTGCTGTTAAAAGGCTTGTCTGTAGTAGGTGACCGGCGCCTAAACTCTGCCCAAATCTTGGAGAAGCCATTGGTGATTCAGGGTGACTGTTAGTAGTACTTTACCTACACAGGGTAGTGGCCTATATGAAGTGATATGGTGCCAGTATTTTGCTTTGGGCTTCAAATATTCAGGATGCTATTTCCAATGAGATAAATGGGGTATGCATTAAGCTAAAGTCAATGTTTTTCATAAATCGTTTATAATTGCATTTTAGTAGTCTTGAAAGACCACTAAATCAGTGCTTGGTTGATCCATACAGGAAAGACTATAGTGGCACATTTATATTGAACTGGATTGATATTTCTGGAACCCATCAAACATCGCTCAGTACTAGCACTATATTGGCTCACATTAAGGGAAGTAGGATGTGTGTTGGCTCTGTCATGTTGACAGCTCATCTACACAAACAGCATCATGTTGTCAGACAGCAGGTCTGTGTGCAGGTGGTGTGTTTACCTTGGCTGATGTGTCAGGTGTATCACAACTCATCTATTAACAGCCCTATACCTTTATACACTAGATGCCACCTCTACTGATACAATAACCCTTTTAAGTTAGGCTGTTATAAGCATTGGGAAATTTTAGTTTGGAGGATCCCAACCTTTGTTTACTTACTCCAATCACTCAGTAAGTGAACTACATGCTGAATTGAAGGAAAGCCTAGCTTATTCACCAAATTGATATATCATTTTTTCAAAAAATTTCATTTAGATGATAGTATGTCATTAACTTATTGCACAGCTGTCATAGAGTAATGGTTTCTTAAGGACTTGACAAGTATGCTATTTGCCGGGGCCTAACTATAGCAGAGCCATACTTTGAAATTCCCAATGGTTAAAAGGATCTTATATCAAAAGTCCCTGCACATATTTGGTACTCAGTCTGTGGGGTCTACAGCCTGAAAGGTGATGCCAGGTGAACAACCTTTGGCTCCATCTGATCCTGACTTTAAGTCAGGGTTCGGGAGCAGCTACTGGGGATCAGCAAGTCTCTTAAAACCTCTTATCCCCTTCGATAATATGAGAAGCTTTTGGCCTTGTTAACACTGTAGTGGCTATGGACCTTCAATCTAGATAATGGTGTCACTTGATATAGTTTTATATGGATTCACGGTTACCTAAATTATTAAAGTTCAGAGACCTTAGGACCGACAACATTGGTCACCTAATAAGACCTGAATTGCCAAGGCAGAAGTTAATGTTCTGATGAGCAGGTCAAATAGCTCTGTGAAATGGCTGACATACTCATTCGACAATCACTCAGGATCCATACATTTACTTTCCGTGTCAACTTCCAAATTCACTCTTGTGCCTAGTATAGTATAGTATTCATTTATTTATACTGAGTAAGGTACAGAGGCCGCGGGCCCGGATTACGTACTTCCCAGTACACCTTGATGGTAATAGGTGGAAAATTATATAGTCTTAATTTATGTAAAGTTACAGAATATATTTGTTTGTTTACACCCAGTCAATGCATGAACATTGAGCGGATGTAAACAAACATAGCCCAGAGGCTTCAGTAGTAAATGTAGAAAATGTAGTAAATATATAGCAATAGTATGAGGTAAGTGGGATTGGCGCAAGCCAGTCCGGATTACCGGGGGGTTTTGGGTGAATATTTTAAGGGGGGGGATGGGTATTTTAATTTAGGTAATAAGGGAAAAGGGGAGGGAAAAGGTGGGGCGGGGGGGGGATGAAGGATGGGACTTGTGGGGGGCAGTAGAGAGGGCCGGGGGAGAGAAATATAGAGGGAGGGGGGGGGTGAGTGAGAATTTTGGGGTGGGTGGGAGAAGGTCTCCAGATTAGTGGGTGGTGATGGGGGGTGGAGGATAGACGAGACTAGTGGATATATGACCAATAAATGAGTAGGTTATAATCTCTATGTGAGGGGGGGGGGGTGTCGTGTTTCAACCTGCAGCTGTATACAATAGGCTAGCAATTTTATATACTTATATATCATATCATGTCCTAATTTGGCATCACCAATTTTGGGAGGGCATCAATTTTGGCCCGGTACATCTTCTTATTGGCAATTTGAAATTTTGCTGAATCGTCTATTTTCCTCATAGATATGTCCAGGTTATTCCATGTATCAGCAAGTCTATATCTATAGCTTTTCCTGTATGCATTATTCCATACTCTATCAACTGTCACTAGTTTGGCATCATGGTTTCTAGTTCTGATGTTTCTCATGTCTATGTTCTCATCCTTCATGGCAAAATCAAAGGCATTTTTCCTCATGTGCATGTCCCTCCTGTCAGCCAATTTTCCTAATTTCAGATGACTATGCATTTTGTCAATATTTTTTGTAGCTAATTTGCGACAGACACTTTTCACTCCACGATTAAATGTGGTTTGTAGAGAATTTAAACTATAAATAGGGGCTGTTTTGTAGAAGCAATCCCCATACTCACAGGCAGGTAATATCATATTTATTAGTACCTTAGAGGCTGCTTTTTCATCTAGCTTACCTCTTATTTTTCCTAACATTAAGACTTTATGACCAGTATTTCTTTTCAGTTGGCTAATATGCTGCTTAAAAGTTAATTCCTTGTCCAGAATAAAGCCCAAATACTTATAATCTGGAGCAGCATGGATATGTTCCCCCTGTAGAATAATGACCGGTCTTATGGACTTCTTAACAATTGCCTTAGTACCAAAAGTAACCTGCTTGGTTTTCTTAGCATTAAGTGACAATTTGTTGCCCTGGCACCACGATAAGGTAGCATTCAAATCAGCTGTTATCTTATCAGTAATATTGATGCCCTCAGCATGATCCATAAATATGACAGTGTCGTCAGCATAATGTTGACAAGACATATATTTTAGACAGGTATGTAAGTCGTTTATATACAATAAAAATAACAATGGCCCTAAGACAGATCCTTGTGGGACCCCACAGCGGATCGGGAAATAAGGTGAAATACAATTATTTGCTTTTGTACGTTGTGTTCTGTTTAATAAATAATTCCCAATTAATTGTTGAAAAATGGGACCAAAACCTAGTAATTTCAGTTTTTTTAGCAGTATGGTATGGTCTAAAGTGTCAAAAGCTTTTTTAAAGTCTAAGAATATTGCAGTGGTGGCTTTATCATTATTTATTGCTTGATATATTTTACCTGTGAATTTTTCTAAGCTATCTATGGTTGATCTTTGTTTCCGGAATCCATCCTGTTCTTCATACAAAATATTATGGGCTTCAATATGACTAGACATTTGTTTATGCAATACTTTTTCCATTAATTTAGAAGGGAGTGGTAGTATTGAAATGGGCCTAAAGTTATTAACATCAGAGGGATCTCCTCCCTTAAAGAGGGGGGTGACAGTGGCTCTTTTCCATTGCACGGGGTATCTTTTTGTGGTAATCACCAAATTAAATATATGTACAATAAACTCCGGGAAAGCTAGGAAGACATCCTTCAGAATTGCAGCAGAGATACCATCGACACCAGAGCCTTTGTTTACATTTATTTTCCTAGCTAACTTAATTATATCTAATGCAGTGCAAGGAGTGGGCTCAGCTATTGCTTCAACGCATATGCCTTTGTATTGCCAAGGTTGGTTCAGAGGTGCCGCTAGCTTAGGTCCTATTGTAGCAAAGAATTCATTTATGAAAGTAGCTGTCTCTGCTTGGGGGACTGTGTCATGGGTGTCAGAGTCTAACAGATTAATTATAATATTTTTCTGCTTAGGATTTACTATATCATTTATTTTTTTCCAATATTCCTTAGGGATGTTAGCATTAACCTGAAGCTGGTCTCTATGGTAGTCACGTTCGGCCTTGCGCAATTGGCCTTTACAATGCTTTTGCAAATAATTTGAAATATTATAGTCATCAGTCAGGCCAGTCCTGTGATAGCGCTTAAGGGCTTCCTTTTTATCTATAATTAGATCCATAAGGTGGTTATCAATCCAGGGCTTCCTCTTCTGCTTAATATGATATGTTTTAACAGGGCATACAAAATCCAGAAAATTAATTATTTTTCCAATTAATATATCCCAGGCTACCCCAGCATCTTGTGCATCCCAGAAGGCATTCCAGCTTTCATTCCTGAATGCCAGAATTATATCCTCCTTATTATAATTACGGTATGATCTACCACTGAATGTTATTGGGATTTTTACCTCTGCCTGGTGCTTACGTGTAGTAAATATCAATCTGTGATCACAGATATTAGTATCCTTTACACCACTATTAAGAATGTCACCACTGTTTGTAAACAACAGGTCAATGGTGGTGTCCTCTCCATTAGGGTTAATATGTGTAGTATCCATTATTAATTGCATACATCCCCATTGTGCAAAATGGCCAATTAGAGCTTCTGTTTCATTATCCTGAACCAATGTATTTAAATTAAAATCTCCCAAAAAGTAGACCTCATCATATTTCTGTTTGTCGATACCTTTGTAGGCCTTACTTAGGGAGTCCAAAAAGTCAGAGACTTTGCCCTCCCTTGGTCTATATATGTTAACTATAAGGAGACTTTTGGTCATGCCCTTCTTTATAGCAACCCATTGCATCTCAATGTGATCGTTAATGACATTCAGGTGATTAAATTGAGCAGAGGACACAGTAACATCATCTCTAGCATATATAACCAGTCCACCACCCTTCATTAATTTATCCTTTTTATTAATGCGGATCCTATCAAATCTAGTATAAGTATACCCTTCTATATCTACATAGCTGTCGGCAATGCCTTCATGAAGCCAGGACTCAGACACAGTTAGACAGTGAATATTAGATTCAAACATTTGCACCCTGAGGTCTTCTATGTTGGCTGATAGACTACGCATGTTGTGGTGACATATATTAATGCCCACATCCTTGTCAAATAGTTTATGTACTGCCATTAATTAACATGATATTATTGCCAGCTGCTGCGGCCACGACGGGAAACTCACATTTCCATGTAGGGGGGGGGGTCAATATATCCACATATTCAGGCTTGCTTACTAGCTTGTTTCTTTTATGCCTAAGTACCATGGACCTGTTCAACTTAATGATGTCCAGTGGATGGTTTGAGATGGAATAACCTAGGTCTCGTAATGGGATGGGGGACATAATGGGATTTAATGGGGAGCTCACATAAAATAATTAAATTTAATTAAATTAGAATATAACGCAACTAGGCCTACCTTACTTGAAGCATGAAGTTAGTAAGGATGAAATGCTATAGGACAGGTCTACCGGTAAGGAGTGTATGGGCACACGGAGGGGTGAGAAGTTTCTGGAGTTGGCGCAGGTGGTTGGTGGGTAGGTAGGTGATCCGGTCTGCTATGCTCGTCAGATGAATGAAAAGATGAAGAATAGAGATGATTCAAACAGATGTCAAAACGTGGTATATAGGTGTATGGGATATTAATATATTTTAGCTATAATTAATCAGAACATTTAGGTAAAATACTACTAAGTCATAATGATTGAGAGACGTATTCCTCTTTATATATTCATATTGTTCATGTATGGTAGCAGGTCCCTATAGGAACAAAGCATGTCTCCAGTGTCCAGCATGTAAGTCCATTATTAAATAGTTAATTAATTGAACTTATTTTCATATTCCGTTTTCACATACACACAAATTATTATAGCAATGATTAACACATATCATTAAGAAGAGAAGTGAAAATAAATGACGTCTAGTGCAACTTTATGCCAGAATTTCTCATAATTTTGTCCCTATGCAGCAGGAGGCCTGTGACCACAGCGCAATCCTGACATGCAAGAGGGGGGGGGGGGGTTCAAGAATACTTTAATTTTGAATCTTAATTTATTTTAGGATATTATTTAAAGATATGGTGGGCAATCAGTTGAGGTGACCACCCCTACTGGTTGTCTGCCTTTTGGAATAGTGCATTCTATAATAACTGTCCATTCTCCATCAGGATCCTCTTGTTGATAACGACCGCCTTAGCTATCCTTATGGCCCACTCCAGGTTAGTAGCGGCATCACCATGTACACCGTCAGGCAGCTTTTTGTACGATTCACCACGCTTGCCGCCAGAAAGTGTATGAACAGTGGCTTCGAGCCAGGGCCCGACCAGGCCATACTGCTCATTAATGTTCACTATCATACGATTTATATGTGGGATACCACAGTTGATGACAGCCTGTGCTTGTTTGTAGGAGTCCACCTCTTCATTATATAATGCAAAGCTGGCACCAATTAATTGGCAGAAGGCAGAACGTTGGTTTAGGCTATTAAGTACTTGTTTGTACCATTCAATCTTATTAGCCATGCATTCCACCATGTTCCCAACCTCCATGAAGACAGGTGATATCCTATGAGAACCTGTCAGCTGATTCACATGTAGGTCACTCATGTTATTGACCCCCAGCATTATAAGTACCAAGTCATAGTGGTGCCTTTGTATGTCTGTAACGAGGTGGGGTAATAGGGTCTCATAAGTAGCTCCACCCAGGTACCGAACCCAAACTTTAGTATCATTATGTCCTTTCTCGCTCAGATAGTCATTTATAGGCTCCTGTAGGTGTTTGCCCCTACTGTCTGCGTACAATGCTACATGAAACATGATACTTATCTAGATGTTGGTTTGGTTCGGGAAAATGTGAGCTGCCGCGTCCTGTTGCTGCTGCCTGAGTTGAGCCCGTCTATCACGTTTTACTTGGTCAGCCAGTCTGATCTCGGCGCGGACTTCCTGCAGCAACACCCCACAGCGGTTCAGGCCGGGCCTATTAGGGTCACTGTTCTTATCCCCGTCTGCCAGGGTGCGTCCCGTACCGTATGTACGATTCCTCGTACTCTCGTACAACTCCACCTCTCCCGTACCTAATAACTGGGTTTTTAATGCCTGTATTTGGGTGAATTTACACATTTGTAATGCTTTAAGTGTCTCTTCCTCTACAGGTTTCCAGTCGGCATGTTCTGAAACATGTTTGGCCTTTTTCTTTGCCTCGTAGGGGCAGTTGGTGATCAACACCTCGCGGGCTGTGGGTGGGTCATTGGCTATTAGAGCCGCCTGATGCCATAACCCTTGCTCGACACTCCCGTAGTAATGTCCTTTGTACACAATTTCGGCTGGCGACATGTTACTAAGCCATGAATGGTGCGACTGAAATGCTATGCCTCCATTGGTAAGGGTAATTGTTTTGGCCGCACTAACAGTCAGGGTGGGGGGGAGGGTGTGTAGGGTTTTATATGTATATGCCTGTCCGTTGATAACGACTCCCTTTCCCTTTAACTGTGTTGCATGCCCCAGCGCCTTAGCATGGCTGGCCACAATTCTCAAGTCTCTTTGTTGAGCCTGTTGGTTGGGGGTCATATCATCACTTATGTTAATATTCGACCAAGCTGGAAGGTGTTTTAGCTTATTGGCATTGGTGAATATCACTCCCTTTGTTTCAGGTCTGTGTAGTGAGACTAGTATGGGCCTGCAGGGTTGAGTGGCGTTTGGAGCGGGCTGTCGGTTCTGGAGAGGTGGGGGACCAAGTCTAATAATAGAACCACAGTCTGCAGTAGTCAACCCGGTACCCATGTCCAGGAGGAGGGTCAAAATGGCGTCACGGGCATTAGGATGTTGTGCTTCATTAATACCTCTTATGATTAAATTCCCCCTTCTTTTACCTTGCTTTAATTCCTCAATCTGCATGGCTTGCTGTTCGATAATTAAATCTTTTCTGGCATCTTTTGCTACCAGCTTATCAAGAATTAATTTCATATCAGATTGATTTTGGGCAAGCGTATCGTGCTCAGACCTCAAGGTGCCATGTCCCTCCTCAATGACCTTCAGACGCGCATTATGTTGGTCAGCAACCCCAATGAGGCTATTTATCTGATCGTTGTTTGAAATGGTAGAATTTGTTAGAATTGTTAGTTTTGAGACCAACTTGTTCATACCTTTAACAAACTTTTTCTCTAGCACGACCAGGTCGTCACCCCCGTGAGACTGTGTCCCTTTAATTCTGTCTTTATCACGGGATCTTGTTTGACGGGTAGTAGACGGGTTATCGTCAGATTCCTCCCCATGCGATAAATCGTCATGCTCATCGTCACTTAAATCGTCCAGATTCAACAACTTTTTTGGGGGGGTTAAATCAATTTTCTTATACCCGCCAAACATTCCCATAATAGAAGTACCTATGTTGAAACCAAACCTGCTTGGTGGGCTGGCAGCAGAGGCACCGGCAGTAGGTGTATCCTCCATGTTGGTTTGATTTGTGGTAGCTCCGGGCTGATCCTCCTCATGTATTTCCTGCTTGGAACTCATAATGCATACAATATATGCTAAATCTGTATGCAGGGAGGTTTTATGCACAAATTATACACAGGTAATCCTTGTCCAGGGACGTTGCGGGAGGCCTAGGCGCGTTATATAGGGTTAGTATACGGGAGCTCCCGGGGACACGTCCGTCTCACTCAGCGGCCATACCCTTGTTTTCACAAAAAAACAACTAATTATGATGGCTGAGGAATCTGCTCTGAAAGAGCTTCCAGGCCAGGGAAGTCCCAACAGGATCAATTCTGAAGGTACAATGATCCGGTGTGTGTGTAAGGTAGATGAAAAACAAGATGAAATACAGAGAGCTCAGAAATGCATTAAACTCACACCTTTTCCATTTTCCGTAAACATCTTACCTCATCCATCACCTTACTCTGTGGGTTCCTGCCAGAATGGCTGCCTCTAATGTTATACTTGTACGACCCATCATGTTCTGTTTTCCTCCAATGTGCATAATGTATTCAAATTACATGAAGCAGCCTTATTACTTGTGTTTTTAGAGCACAAACGGTTCACATCATAAATGATTCCACTTCTAGAATTCTTTTTAAATTTGTTTAAATCAATAAAAGCGAGTTACCCTTGGTTTGGCATTCATTTTCAGCTGACCTGAATCCAGATTTTCATACATTTTCATTTCTATAAAATGCCACTTCCTTGCCTTATAAGAAGAGACTGCTAACTCGTCTCCGCTAGAAAAAAAAGAATTCTATACTACTTGGTGCCAATCAATCTCAGGTGGCAATACACTGGCAGAATCCTCGACACCTGCAGGGCTTCCTGACAATCTATATGATTAGTCTGGCTCTGTGCACACACTGTACATACACTGTGCATTCATACATCTATCATCCATGGTTAAACCTCTAAGGACGGCATGTCGCTAAAAGACACATTTCTGGTCATAATCACGAGTCACTCCCCTGCATCCATCCATGACATGGGCTTGATGGCATAGGATTGTCCCTAAGCAGTAAAGGGTCAATAGGGAATTTAGTTTCCATCACCTGATTGCGAATCCAAAGAAATGCTTGTATGGAAATCTAAGTTGCAAGCAAGAATCAGTATGGAATTATCATATTAGTTATACAAGTGGTTAGCAAACTTGTTAGGCAGTCCAAACTTAATCTTGTCAGTGAGTTTCTTGGTAGACATGTGTAGGGCAATACCAGCAGCTCTTTTCCATGCTCTCTGACAAGTTCTTGGAAGTTGTGAGTCAACCTTTGTTTATCTCCCAATACACTAAGTGGAACACCAAGTGTTTATGACAGGCCAATGAAGGCTGGCTGGTGTACATCTTGCTTATGAGAAGTCAATGTTCGTGGCATATTTTAGGGGCAGGCGCATTGATTGAGTCAAGATCCAAAAACACATAATGTAAATTGCTGGTTTGAGATATTTTGGAGCAAAACTGTTTTTTTGTAAAAAAAAAAGTCTCACTCTCCCAAGCCTCCTAATGTCTCTTTCTACTACAGTATCTTACACCTAGGGATCATATAGCATAAATGTAGGGATGAGTTCAAGTGAATTTTCTCAATTCAGAGTTGATTCCTTAATACAGACTTGGCTACATTGCATACTCTATGAAATGTTTCTGCTCATTAGTAAGACATTAATATCAAAATAGGATTTTATTTGCCAACAGACTTTGTCCTTCATCCATTTACTGTAGTTCTATCAAGAGATGCAATAAACCTTCAAATCAGATAACTTGAATCAGATATTAAGAAGAACTATAGCAATTAACTTATAGAATCTGAGTTCAATCAGAAGTCTATTTCACATATGGGGTACTGCATATAACATTATCATGTTTCATCTCATCACTATCAATTGTAATGTGAAGGGGGATGAAAAACTTGTGAAAACTTGTGTAATAAAATGCATGGCTATGAAGTTACCTTAGTCACTAATTGTCTGCTTCCTCAACTTTTCAACGTGAACTGCTGGAAACCTAAAATCTCAGATGTGTACATTTGAGTTTGGTAATTTTTCTTTAAAATCAGAACCAATATGTCTGGACAAATGATAAATGAATCCTCCTAGCTCAAGGGTTTTGCAGATTAGAAAATGAGTTTCTTTCAATAACACGTACACTACTGTAACTAGAACAAGAAATTTGTTTTATAAATGATTGTCTGAATGAAGAAAGCGTGTATATCTAAAGGTCAGAGTAGGGGGCTTCCAAATGTCATTCTACACTGAATAATTGTTTTCATTAAGAATGCGATCTGATCAAGACAACTACCCAAAGTGCTAGACATGTATCTAAAATAATTAAACCACTTGCTAAGTCATTTGAAATAAGTTTTTTCATGTACTTTAAAGGTGATAATTCAAGATAATTTTTTGTTGATGACACTTGTGACATGATACATTTGAGAATACAGTTGCATACAGCCCTCGTTACAGATTTCGTTAATACAATGTTGCTAAATGAAAATTTCTAAAAAGTGGTATTTATCGTCATGATGTACCTGGATCCTACTTTCTTGCAATAGCTGCCTTAATATAAAATGTCTTCCTCCTGTTTTGGCATTTACAGCACTGTCATCGGCTGACCAATGTTGGTGGAACACTCGTACAGAACGTATAGTCTACAGTTTCAACAAGTAAGTGTCTGCATGGTGCAGGGATGGCCTGAGATATCACAGACCAAGAGTTAAATTTTCATTTAAAAACCTACTTTTGCCAAGAATTCATCAGTACTCAGAATGAGACTGTCTAATAAAATATCTGCACGGAACATTCATTCACCTGTCATTAATGGACCATTTCTTTAATTTCTCTGAACCAGAATCAAAAACTTGGTCTTCTCTAATTTTCCCACATTCACCAAAAACACATTTAATCATCCAGAAGTAACTGCCTGAGCACTTGTCTTTTTAATGAGTAGCTCATGACAGTTTACTAAACCTAATACATCTGGTTGCTGTCAGTTTAAACAGTAATGAAAAGCCTCAAATGTTATTTGCTCCTTGCCTGCCATGATTATGTATCTTTGAATAATTCTGAGACTATCTGTCCTAATCTTGAAAGTTTGAAGCTAGTTTTGAGATGCTGAAGGATCTGCTAGGATAACATTGATTATCCAAAAATTGAGCAAACATATAAGTGAATCTGTTTCTCTTAATGGCCTCATAATTGAGACCCCTTCCAGCACTGATTTACCTGAGCAGTAATGCCCAACCGCTTCCTTATGCAGGTGTAGGCGCTAATGCTGGCCAGGGAGCCAATAGCCTGTATTTCTGGGCCAACACTTTTCTGCTCATAGCTACATGCACGTGTATATCCATAGGAATACGACTGTAAATGTAAATGGCAAACCCTTAGATAAATAGCAAATCTCAATTTTGAATGACATAGGTAGGTTATATATCAATTGAATGGGAAAAATGTGGGCATGCTGAAGAGATTACTGTAAAGGATGTCTGTAGAGGAGAGTCAGAGAATATTGCTCACCCAGACTTCCTCAATAATGTCAATGTTAACTCTTTGCTCTCTGATATGGTAAAGTGCGGTTAAGTTATCCAATCATTCTACTCACCAATTTAAAAGTATTTTGATGATAGTATATAATAGATTTATCAATAAATCATTGCACATCTGTTGTAGACTTATGGTTTTTAAAAGACTTAAGGAGTCTGCTATTTGCTTAGCTATTACAAAAGCCATACTTTGGTATTTCCAATGGTTAGAAATATCCTATATCAAACTCCACATGTTTGCTACTCAGTGCAGAACCCCTACTGTAGGGTTTACAGCCTGAAAGGTGATGCCAGGTGAACAACCTTTACTCCATCTAATCCTGAACCTGAGGGGGAGGGTGCTACAGGGGATCAGAAAGTCAAACAAATCCTCTCATCCTATCCTCTTTGACAATATGAGAAGCCTAGGATTTAGTTAACACTGTATGGTTTATGGAGTTAGAAAAGGGTGTTACTTGATACACTTCTATATATGGTTTAAAGGTCACCGCAGTTGATGAAGGTCAGAGACCTTAGGAGAGAAAACATTGATCACCTAATAAAAATTGATAGCTTTGAATACAAAAAAGCTCTGGATCTTTTATTAGACTTTATGAACATTTAAGAGGTAATAATCTTTGACTAAAACAAATCACATTGAAATGGATAAATCTGTTGATGTGTCTTTGAGGTCCCCGTCAAAATCAATGCATGGTAAAACATGTTTTTGAGATGCACATATTAACATAATATATAATGTTGTGTTTAGGTTAGTACCTGATACCTCCTAAGAGGCTGTCATGGTCTTGTATGTCAAGACCCCAGTGCTAAGTAGTCAGGTATCACTGACAACACAAGAAGTCATGTACCTGGTTAATACTTCACTGAGGTAGCCTATGTATTACATTCGTACTGACTAAAACCTGGCTCTGCTGATGCCTAGGATCCCTTTTAGGAAGCATGCTTTATCTGTGCTGGCATTTTTGTCATCCAGAATCTATTCATAGATCTAACCATTAGCAGCGGAATACTACTTCTATGTTAGCTATATATACCATGCTTACCTATGAGAGAGTAGCCTTCATCAGTCTTACCAGGCAGAGATATCGCCTAAAGAGAAGGATAATTTTAGGTGACCCCTCCCATACCGTGGTTATCAAGTTACCAGCTTTTGGAAATAACACTGTATAACAGCCTGGGGTTGGCAGCCCATTTCTCTGATATATCTACTTTGGGAATATCCTGGAGGCAGACTCCTAATAATCAAGCCAGTGTAGTTCTTAGTAAACAAATATAGGACGGTACTAGATCCTCTTTGTTCTGCTCTTCTGACAAGACTGTTTATCAACCTCTGTTAATCTAATGATAAGCCAAGTGGTGCACCAAGTGTTTTAGCACACATTGTACCCTGGGATGTAATAAGGCAGCACAAGTGTTTGCTAACAACGGGACTGGCTGCTCCACATCCTGCGTATGACAAGTGAATGTCTCTGGCATATTCTATGAGCAGGCATGCTGGTTCTTGGTAGAGAACTAAGATTACATATCGTTAAATGGCTGCCTACAAATTGAAATACTTTGTAAAATAAAGTCTAATGTTGAGAACTATCTCTTCATTTGAGAGTCATTTCTCACAATATTGCATTTTTCTGCATGCTCATGTACTGCTACAGTATTGTATGCCTCTGCAATATAATGCCCATACACAAGTCTGTTGGATGAAAGCTGTAATAGTTATTGAAATACAGAAATAGCACAATCTAATTACAATGATGGTTCATATAACTGTTTCTCAACCATTCAATGGATCATAGTGGGATTAATAAGTTCATATTGTCCCCTTTTATATTCAGTCTATATCAAATTTATAACAGTGGGCGTCAATAGAGGAGTTTATGAAGTTAAAGCTTGCTATCAAAAAGCATTGAAAGACTTGCTTCATTAGATTTCATTCAGTAATTCATACATTGAGGGCTCGACAAATAACCTATTCATTTCCCACCTAATCTCATAAAATGTAAGTTTGATAACTCAATAGGGATGTGCCTTCTGTCAAATACTGAAGACCTAGGCCTGAATAGAACTGTTCATGGCTGATTAATTGTGGTGTCCATCCGTGGGATGATCCTTGTGATGACTCAAGGTGATCATCTTTGGCAGAGAGTCATTTGTAGCCTACATGTCCTGAAAAAAAAGGGAGCCAAGAGAACTCCCCTAGCAGAGTCAGGCAAATGCGGGGTCCAGCTGACAAGCTTACATGGTCCGTGCTCTTTCGAAGTCCAGCTGACTCTCAGACTAGATCAAGTAATACTTTTGTAGGACAAGGGCCCTTTCCTTGGAGGATAAGGCCCAATCTTGTACGATAAGGGCCTTACTGACAGCCATTATACTACAAAGCTATACATTTTTGTAGGATAAGGGCAATTTTGTAGGATAAGGGCTTAACATGATTTACTCAGAGTTTACCCTTTTGGTGAAAAAAAGGGTTATTTTATTACATAAAAGCATGATACTCTCACTATTGCTGATCTTTGGGAGTAGGGGCTAAGGAGCTTTTACTTAAGTTAGATTCTCAGGCAACTGAGGGAGCTTATTTGACGTCCACTGTTATTTTCCCTGTAGTAGAGATTGTGACTGATATTGGCGAACATTAAGCACAGTTCTGTGTTGGATGGCTCTCTCATGTTGGCAGATCATCTACGCGGAGAGCATTATGTTGTCAGACTGTGTGTCGGTGTGTGTGCTGTGTTTACTGAGGGTGATGTATGTAGCGTATCACAACTCATCTATAATAGTCATGTCACTGAGTCACCTGATGCCACCTGTACTGTTACCAATTGTACTTGTAAAGCTACACAGCCCAGCTAACAAAAAGATACTATTTTAAAACGTAATATTATGTTATGCTATAGTAAGGAGCCTTAGAGAAACATAGTATACTATCATATAACATTATAAAATATTGTATAACGTTTGGTTTACTGGGATTGCTTGTTTAGACAGTTACCACATGTTACTGCCATACTGTAATTCTAATACCGAGGAAGAAAAACATTTTCCTTAAATATTTGTTATGACTGTCTTTAGCTTTGTTGATAACCAAATCATCAGCCATGTGTTTATTAAGCCTGTGTTAACATGTTAAAATGTGATTGAATTATAAAGCCATTTTACTCCAGCACTTTGGTATTTTGATGCTATATGTGGCTCCAGAGGGGTAAAAAGTGACCTGGCGACCTGGGCTGTTTTCCAGGCGACCTGGCAACCTGGTACAGTAATTTAAGCGAACTGGCGACTTTTGGAAAAATGTGTCTATATCAAAATGGTCTAAAAAAGCGACTTTGTAACCTGGGGCCCTTAATTTCGGCGACTTTCCGACCTGAGGGGGGGACCCCTCTGCACCCCCCTATATGGACATAATGTGAGATGACATAGAAGAAAAGACCGTAATTTCATGTGACCTTATATCTCTAGCATTGGTATTAATTTGCAATATTCGAACATGTCTGCTATTAAATTATGCAGCATGTATCATTTACACCTGATATAACAAGGAGAGCCAATGAAAATAGTTATGTCACAAGAGAACAAAAATGCAACAATCCCTATTAAGCCTATACAAATAAGATACATTCTAGTGCCATTTAGAATGCATCAGACACCCTATTCCTGATCAAAACGTTACTCACTGTCCTCATCATGTACTTACACACCATCTTCCTTTTTCATTTCACAAAGAGAGTTCATAAGTAGGCCAAAAGAGCCAACATAAATGGAACAAATAGATAACATAGAATCGTCTGCCGCTACTCTGACCTGTTATTGGCTCTTGAGTGGCCCCATATTGGCTGTTAAGGCACACCCACAGTGGTGTAGATTACCGAGCAACCAATCAAGAAGTTGGTATAGTGTCACTCAATGGTGTCTAGACCAATCAGTTGAGATGTACTGAGTAAGTCTGGGCATATTCATGGTCTCTTGTGACGTCACTCTGTACTCATTCATTTCAAGTGTAAATGCTACATGCTGCATATTTCAATAAAATATATGTCAGAATATTGCCAATCCATACCAATACTAGTAATAAAAAGCCATATGAAATTATGCTGGTCTTTTCTTTTCATCAAAATATTGTTCAATGATAAAATATGTACAGCTGTTTAAAGCTGCGGTGTCCTAAAGAAGGTGTCCGTACAGGCGGCTGCTGCACTGTCTGCTGTTACTTATGGATGGACAGGTTTATAGCTTGAAGGTCCTAGATCATAAATGGTGCATCAATATTTTTGCTATTTTGTAGTTTCATAGCTTTTACACAGAGCCAAAAATAATATTCTTACACCAAGAAAATACTAGAATCAAGATAAATTTTCTTGACTCAAGGAATAAACTCATTTTGAGTTTTTACGTTTATCTTGTTTTCAGAAAGGGAAAGCTAAAAAAAATATCTTATATTTTTTAGTACTTTTCTAGAAACTAGTATTCATGATTATTTTTCTTTAGTAATTGTCTTAAAACTGGTCATTTGTGTGCTCAACAAGATTATATCTTATATTCCTGAAATAAGAAAGTTCTATTTTTAGATTTAAGATTGCTATATATGTGTTGAAAAGCTGCTCAGCTAAGAATTATCCTGAAACCATGTGTCCAAAGTGTCTATTGGGGCGAAAGTATACTCTATTATATGATGGTTAGGACTATGGTTAATGCCTTCATCAAATTCCTCCCATTATTTGGGAATTTTATAAGTATGGAATGTGAGTGAAATGAAAAAAGTATTTTGAGGCTTCCTTTCATTAAACAAATTGTGAGGATTGGAACCAGTACTAGCCTTTGCCTTGTCAAATACATGTGTATCAAGACAACATTAAGTCTCTCATTACTGTCTGTATTTTCATGGAGAGAGTGGAATCAATTATCATTTATCACAACAGTCCCCTTTAGGTTCCATAGGGATCAAGTAAACGGACTGCTAAATGAGGATTTTTTTCTGAAATTAAGAACATTAGTTACATGTTGTGCCACAAGAGGCAACCACTATGCAATACAAAAACTTTTTTCACTAAACAGGGTATACATTTCTGCCTCAAATTAAGTCCCAAAAGAACCAAAGAGGGTAAAAATATGTGGGAAAATGGGAATTTTGTTAGGGATTAATTTCATGTAAGAACCCGTGTTCCAGTGAATGAATTATAATGACTATAAGTAGAAATGATAAGAGACACCATTTGCTTGATAATATCATTCAAATAAAGGGAAGGATTACCTCTCCCATTAGATGAAGCCAAATGACTTTGAATAAAAGTCTGTTTGCTTAAATTTCTATTGTAGCCACAAAAAGCTGCATTCAATCTGATGAACCTCTTTCTGATGCTCTGGCATCACTCCTTTCTCTCTAGGACTAAAATTAACTTTAATCATCCCAGGCAAGAACATCAATATTGTTTATTTACTTGAATAAGAAATTAAAACTTACTTAAGTTTTTCAAAAAAAAAAGTCTATTCCGTAGGAAAGATTTTCTTATATTGAGAAATATGTCAGGAAATAGCATCTTGATTCCAGCATAAAATACTTGATTTAAGAATTATTTTCTTGTTTGTTTTTCTTGTTCGTTTTTCTTACTCCAAGTTTATTAAACTCAACCATGCTGTCAAGTAAATTTTGTTATCCTACGGACAAACATGTTTTAAGTTTATTTTACTTAAAACAAGAAATATTTTCTGAAAATGAGAAAATTATTTTGGCTGTGCACTGATGAGTACATGACGTGTTAGGGTCCACCGCTCTTTCTGTCAGTCTGCAGCTAAAAGGTGTTGTGTGTCTGACCTGACCCTGAGGGGGAGGTGGGAGCTATAGGGGTCAGAAATCCTCTCATCCTATCCTCTTTGACTGGCATGTGAGAAGAATTGTATCTGGTTAAAACAGTAGTGTTTGATATTTTCTTGACAAAAAGGGTTTGAGACCCTTTGTACCTGCCTATTGCCTTACAGAGCCTGTGTGTCAAGTAACTTCTGCATCTCCTGACCTATCCTGCATTAAGGCCATACCATTGCCCCCTTCCACGTCACCATGTTAGTTTCACATTACTCCTTTATGCACCGACTCAAGCTGGCCAACTAGACCTGGTTCTGCCTGTGGACAACATTTTCATAAATCCGCACCTAGGAGGGAGTGTGCCTTTTTTGTGGTATAGTGGCCCGTGGTTTGCCCTTATGCCTCAAAAGGTTATCTTTTTACGGATAAGTGGCAAATTTGTGGCGTAAGAGCCCCACAGGGGGTCGCAGACTCTCTGAAGAGAGTCATACTCTCAGGGAAACAAGTTGACAATGTTATTCTCTGTGTTTACGTAGAACAGCTTGTGACTGCTATTGGCCAACATAAAGGGGATTCCCTGTTAGATGTCCGATGGCTGTCATGTTGGCAGATCATCTACACGGGGAGCATTACATTGTCAGACAGCTGGTTGGTGTTTGTCTGCTGTGTCTGCTGGGCTGACGTGTGTCACAACTCATCATTAACAGTCCCCTGCTTTGTCCCCTAAAGGCCACCTATACTTACACAGCTACCTTTTGCAAAGCAGGGCTGCTGATAGCATTCAGTGTATATTCCTATATCAGTTCGGCCGACTTCAAATAGCTCTGGGGATGTTGGGCTTCACACAAATTACACATGTAGCTTGATTTTAAATGAGAAGTTTCGCATGAAACCTTTGCCTTGTCGGGGAAAAGCTGTCTGATCCTCACAATAAAAGTGTTTATTCGAAGATGGCAGGCAACTATCTTTATTGTGGGGTTGACGCGGCTGCTGCACACAGCGTATCAGTACTGTGAAAAGTCTGCCATTATGCATGTCGGGTTCAACCATGGGCTAATTTACACTGTTCCCCCTAGTTCATGGTACAACCTTTATTCAGGGTCAGGACATACACACAGAATCAGGTGAGAGTTAAACACGACACCCCTGCAAGTGTCATATATTGATTTTTATCCTTTTCTCTATGTAATTTGAAACCATACAAGGCTGTGATACTGTGATGCAGGTTAATTCACATACAGACACACAGAAAATTAAGAAGTCAATTGTGTGTTCCACGTGGTCCTGGTAAAAATAAAGAGTCAAACAACTATTGACTCTGCTTATATTTGGGGTCAACTTGGGTTGACACTGATAGTAGAGAGTTAAATCAAGTTGACACCAATAATAGGGAGTCAATTCATGTTGGCCCTTCATATAAGCAGGGTCATTAGCTGTTTGACTCTCTATATGTTACCAGAGCCACATGGGAGACACAGTTGACACATTTACTTGTCTCTGTAATGTGATGCTAGCTGTATGATGAAGGAACCAGACAAAAAGGCTTCATATTCGTTTGGTGGATGTGATACCCAGAGTAGATCGGAGCCCGGACACATACATTTACCCCTGGCAAGCTGGATGGCTTAATTCTCCTTGTACTAGGTACCATGCATAGTTTGAAGGAACCGTGCCCTGGGAAAAGATATTATATTGATTCTTAAACTGAGAATGAATGTCGAGGAATGATTTGTTAGTTTAAGATTTGTAATTTTTTAAAATAATTTTCTGAGAACAAAACCGACTTTCAGGTATTTGACCAAATCCAGACTACTCATAGGGCTATTCCTATGCCAAATGCAGTTTGGATTAACTAATACCCCATCTCTGAAATACATAGGCAGATATAGAGGGGGATATTGTAAACCTTTTCATTGCAGAACTGCTTTTTTAACTAACCCTCAAATTCTCTTTTGATTTTTAACACCATATTACTTATGGCATCGCGAAGTTAATTAAATTATATCAATCATAATGAGAGACATGATTTTTTACATAGTCCCTATGACTAAGCTCTATATGATTTGTCTAAGTATTTATAATTTAATCATGCATCATGTTCTGTATTTCCCCAACAGATTGAAACCCTTTATAAGGGTTGAAACGAAATACGGGGCCTTTCGATTTCAATCTGTCGGGGAAATACAGAACTTAAACTGATCTTGTGTTTATTTTTAAATGTTTTTGTCACATATTAAAGGAGAAAAAGAAAATTAATGAACCTGCCTCGTCCCCAAGCATGTCCTAACGTCGCCATGACACCTTGCTCCATACACACTTTCGGTCTGTGCGCCTGCACCAAAAAAAAGTCCCCCCTCTTCGATCGCCTATATCGTCTTTATTTGTACAAATTAGGCCTTATTTCTCATTTTAATCTATTAATTTGTTAAAAAACAAGACGATAGAACCATAAATCGTCCTTTATCGCCTGAAAATATATCGTCGCCTGAAAAATTATTGCCCCACTCTCCACCCAGAGGTTTAGTAGTATAACATTCCAAAGAATATGCTTGAAGACCGATCGCCAGTCGAGATTTTGGGACAATTTTATTATATATTTTTCGCCGATCCATCAAGTTAAGAAGCCTCAACCAAATTTTCTGGTTTTTTTTTATTTTACCTCTTGTACGTCCAAATATAGGATCTTTTCTCAGGCGTGCCCTTTTTTTTTTCAATATAACTCGATTTTAAAGCTAAAAACAACCTTTTTTTTTCGGGGAATGTGAAGAAACCCCGGGGAAGAAACCACTCGCGACCTGCCACTGTCAAGCACAAGCCGGGCGGCCACATTTTTATCGTCTAAATTTTTCGCCGAGCTATCAACTTAGAGAAGCTCAACCAAATTTTCTGGGGGGCTAAGGCCTAATTCAGCTATTGTACGTGTAAATATGAGATGTTTTGTAGAGCTTAGGACTTGTTTCCATTAAAAATAATGTATTTTAACCCCCAAACAAAGCCAATGAAAAAAAGTATCATGACGACGAATTAGTGACCAAAACGACGTGCATGGTCTGGGAATCGAACCCGGGCTGCCGCGGTGCTTAGGGAGAGCGCTAACCACCAGAACATCTTGGACACACTGGCCATGGAAGGCTCTGTTGGGGATTTTGACCCGTTCACTTTATGAAGTTTTCGCTAAATACGGAGGTTTGAGGAAAGACAGGGGCTGGTTATTGACATTTTGCGAAATACCCGGCACAGTGCTTAAGCCTACCCGACTTGATATTTCGTCAAACCATTTAAAAATAACATTCAATAATGGGAAGAAAAGACAAACATTGATATATTTGTATATGAAAACAATTTATTTAGTCATAGAGATCACCTAGAAAGGCACACAAAAGTAACAATATTCACATCTTTTTTCAATACATTTATCAGTAAATGATATCACCAACTCTTTTAAGTTCATTTTCCCATGAACTTAATTAATAAGTGCTAATGTTGATTTGAAAAAGAACATCTGAAAATAACTAAGAGTCATCACCAGTTTATTGTGAATAACATAGCTGAGGTTTAAAATAAATGTTTCAAGAAAATATGTATGGCCCACAACCCCCAAAAGTCTAATGCATCTGTACAGTGATAAAGCCAACTGGTGGTAATGCCTTTGCATTTATGCCTGTTCGTTGATGATAAAGGAGTATTCCACTGACGGTGGTCCGCCGTAATTCCATCATCCAATGAAAGTCTACAATGTTAAACTTATGAAAGAATCTTGGCCGACGGACAAAATCACGGACAATTCTGTCAGTGGAATACACCCTGAAGCAGAGGTACAATAGTAAACTCATAGAATGACAAAAGTAATGAAAACTAAACAAAATCAAACAAATGACCTCAGTGATCACTCTGTAAGCTATGGTCGTCTCCTTGGCTTAAAAATACTCTGTATGATAACCCACTATATCTCATATATGATGAAAGTAGATTCACACATTTCAATCACATTTTGAAGAAAGCACTTATAACAGATATAAACCCATCGTGTCATATTGCAGTAGTTCCTATGGCTGTCATCTTAAACCCATTCACGAGAGCGCTAGCAGCCATGTGACGTCGGGGGACGTAGCGCTTCTTCTTGGGCGTACTCACCCATACCCAGAACACCTTTCTAAAACACCGACTGAATATAAAATGCAGCGGGAAGTTGAGCGCTGACCGACTGTAGGACACAGTGAGAAACACGTTCTGCCACAGGATGTAGGTTTGGTCCATCTCCACCCCGAGGTAGAAGTAAAGCCGCATGATGCTGGGCGCCAGGTTCAGCCACAGGAAGGTGAAAGTCAGGGCCAGGGTTAACTGTGTGAACTGCATCTCTGCCTTAGGGCGGCGCTCAAAGTTGACGCTGCGTGAGCGGTTGTCGTTGGTGCGTATCATGATGCGGCGGCGGCGGTACTGGAGGGAGAGGGCAATAAGTGTGGCAGTGCTCAGCACCCACATGGTGAGGTGAGGCAGGATGAGGTTTAACGAGGCGTCCAGCCGCTCCAGGACCTGCATGGTGTGTGCCGCAGGGGTAGAGTACGGCAGACACATCATGGTCTTACTCACCGTCCGCTCTGCATACAACACACTGATATTCACATACACCACAACCCCAACTATAACCACTCCAATCGCAGCAATCTGCGCCCGTAATGGCGTCGTGAACCGACTAAACCTCCGTGGGAGATTGATAACAATGAAGCGGTCAAAGCTGAGACACACACAGAGCCAGGTGGCAGTGAAGGTACACACATAGCACCAGAATATCATAGCCTGGCACCATCCGCCGAGCCCTGCCGAGAAGATGTGCACCCCGAGGTAGTGCAGCCAGGCCGGCAGCAGGTAGAATAGGAAACAGGTGTCGGAGATACATAAGGCAGCCGTGTACGGGATAGCAGACAGCTTAGTCATGGTAGCACGTTTAAGTGTCATACAGGTGAGTATGTTGCCCACCACCCCACAGCTGATGACCACTGGTGTGAGGTACACCTTGAGGAGGGTCTCCCCGGCTAGCAGGGTGGCCGGCGGGGGCACACGGGTCGTGTCATTGCTGTCAAACAGGTGGAACTCTGTCTTTATGAAGGGCTGCATGGCTCCAGGCTCCAGAGGGGTGTCAGGGTACCCTGGCACTTTCCTGATCCCTACACTGTTGTTGTTCATGCCAGTACAAAAGGGCTAGTTCCTGCCCTATACCACTAAATAACACGTCAGGAATGGCAGCTTAGCAAGGCCACTGTGCAATAGAAACCTATACAAGTGTTTTATTCTCTAGATAATGTATTTTGTTATACCCTCTGCTACTTTGTTTAAGGAACACATTACAGAAAAAGGATACTGCTTGATGTTATCAAAATAAGTTAAGTATCCAGAGCTGTTGCTTGGTCCAGTACATTGACACTCATTTTACTGTATTTACTGAGTCTTCATCCACTGACTAAAGTCAGCGGTCGACTAGTGGCTGTGTGTTGAACTAAACATAAAAGCACCTCAATGCTGAGAAGAGTGACCAGCGTTCTTACATATTCATTGATGTATTGATATGAGGTATGCGATACATTCAACCTTTGTAATATTTCTCTATGGCATAAAATGGTACAGGATGATGAGTTGCTCAGGAACGTCTCATTCTCACTATACTTTCATCTGTTTCACATTTTCAGGTGCTCCATCAAGGAACCGACCATTATTGTGTATCAAACAATGCTTCTATGCTCATAATGATGCTTTTGTACTGTGTAGCAAAATAAAAATTATCATTCATATGAATTTATTTAATCAATGCGCTGCAATTTCCATAGTGTCACAATTCAATATGTTCCTATGTATTGAATCCTTGCACCCCAAAGAGCAGGAGTAATGGCTTTCTGTGATATCTAATACATATGGGCAGTCTATTTGTGGACTTATCTGAATCCTTACACCACAATGATCAGGAGTAATGGCTTCCTGTGATATCTTATACATCCAGGTAGTCTACTTTTAGCAACATGGTCAACGGATCTGAATCAAGTAATCCACACTGATCAGTTGAGACTAACTGTAGTGGACAACCACTCGCATGACTCCAACAGCCCTACTATGGGGTCCAAGTGTTAGTTTACAGTCAGACCATGTCCACTGCCTCACTCTCTTTATAGCGTTATCCAATGCTGAGTGAAACATTTACATTGTATAGTTGTCAAATCCAAACATAAACTGTATACTAGGGGTTGAACTGCTGTACACCATGCATTATTAAAACTCATAGAAATGTGTACTTATGGAAATGAGTTTGGTTGAGATATTATCCCTGGATGTTTGTTGGCAATCCAGTATCCTGTTTTGGTGGCACACAGCTATTTCCATATTCTTGTCTCCTACTGTTTTTTTTTACCACGGATAATTCCCTGGGATGATTAAATTGTGCAGTGGTAAATGCCTCCAGGCTGCCTGTGACGTGTAATCTACATAGACAACATAAATCACACTGCTGTATTGTGATTGCACTCCGAGCTGTGACTTATGTGTACTGTGGGTAAGTCTGGGTATATCCTACTGGTGTGCTTGGTGTGCAGTGCTGGTGTTTGGAGAGTGTGCCATGATCTGTTAACACATTGAAGCAGCATAGATGTCCAGACTGAGCGGGGGAGCAGGAGGTGATCAGGAGGGGATGACGGAGGTGAGAGTGGTTGTTGACACACCACTGTATGCAGACCCTGAAGTGTCGCACCCTGTGACAGGCCTCACCAGTATGCTGACTGACTGTCTTCCTGCAAAGAGAATACAGACATGTTAAGTATTGAGCTCTCAATGGACACTATATTACATGAAGAATTCAATATCCCTACTGTTTATAATTACCTGCATATTAGATAACATAGATCTCACAAGTCTTTTCCCCCACATAATTATTTTTCCATAATCACCATATTGAGTATTGAGCTTTCTGCATGATATATTTGAAGAATTAGGCCCCCCTATTGTCACTATGTCAAGTACTGACCTCTCGATGGACAATTTATTACATGAAGAGTTTTTATCCCCTACTGATTGTTATTAACTTTATATTAGATAATTTAGGGTCCCTGAGTCCGCCTCCCACACATTCCTCCCATTTACCCACCCTCCACATACTACTACCACCTGTCACCGACAGCCCCTGGCCAGCGTTCAGGTTACTAAGGCTCACAGGTGTAAGAAGGTATTTAAGTATAGGGTAAAGTAACCTTGAGTTGGCCATGTACCTGGAGTCAGCCATTTTGCTTGTTTGTTGGTACCAAAATAAACTAATTAATGATCATTTTTGTGAATTTTACTATATTGATATTGATACAATATAGAGAGATGCAGAACAAACTGTTTTACCATTCTGGGGAATTCAGCTCTACCACCCTGCACTGGCTGTCAAAAATATGAGGTTTTGGGTAATATTTGGGCAATTAGAGCTGTGTTGCTGGTCCTTTGCCAGCAATCTTGAAATGAAGTGCCAGTAGTAAACGAGGAAAGATTTGCAATAATGTAATACTGGTCAAGAAACACAGGTACCCTTAACAAAAAAATGATTAATGCATTGAGTTTACACTCGGTCTGACATTAGTCAACAAGAAAATAAGCCCTCTCCCTGCAATTAGTACAAATCAGACATTCTAGTATGCAGCAGCTGAATGATGGTAGTAGTATAGTATGTATCGGAACGGGACTATAGTTAAGTACTGTTTATTACTCAATCGACATGCAGCCAATCAGAGGCCTCCATTTGGTCACGTGACCGGAAGTGACCTACTTAGGGGATTAGTGGTGCATTCTGGGTAACCCTGCAGCCAATCAGAGGCCACCATTTGGTCACGTGACCGGAAGTGACCTACTTAGGGGATTAGTGGTGCATTCTGGGTAACTTACTGACCTACTTAGGGGACCGGAAGTGACGTCATATGACCTAATTTAGGATCACGTGACCGGAAGTGACCTGATGAGTCACGTGAGCGGAAGTGACGTCACATGACCTAATGGCCGACCGGAAGTGAGTGACCTCATTGAGGATCACGTGACCGGAAGTGACTTGATTGATCACGTGAGCGGAAGAAGAAGTTTTTTGTTTAGGAAGTGAGGGTCTTTAGGATCACGTGACTGGAAGCGACGTCGTCACATGAGTGACGCTTTAAGAGACTGCGCGACTTACTAGTAAAAGAAGACGTATGAAAATAAAAACACAACAATATTTTATTTTATTTTTTTTATTTTTTTTTTTTCAATCTTGATAAACACTCTATTTTTGAAAAGATGCACACGCTTATTTTTTTTTTTTTCATATCTCTAAAGGACTCGTTGTCACACCGTCAGAATGCACGCGACGCTTATAATACAAGTAGCGCACGCCGTCTTTCTCTATGGTGTAGGTGACCATTTTGTTTCGCACCACTTTGAAGTTTCTATTTACAGCAATGAGAGTTTTTCGTTGGCGAAGAACATCCAAGAAGTCGTCTGGTTCCTGAGGGTTTTGTTTCTTCTGTACGCCTTTTGCACTCCATTTTTTGGATTTTCTTTCACCGGTGTCGCTGACTCGATCGTAGCAAATGTAAGTCTTAGGGTTGAGACTTAGGATCCCGTCACCTTCCCACTCCGCTTTCATAAGCCCCGAAGTTCTCAGATCGTGAAGGTACCGTCTCTCACAACATCCGCCGGGCGGCGGACACCATTCTCGCACTCTTTCCGTTTTTGTCTTCACGAAAAGCTCTAAGTGATCGTCGCACACCGCTGTCGGAAGCCACTTTCGTTTCTCTCTGAAGTACGTCTCTCTCAGGCGAGGTTTGACTAGGTCATCCAACGTGTCACCGCTGAGAGCCATGTAAAGACTGTCGGTGTCCATTTGACAAAGGGCATAATCGCGCCGATCGACGAATCTATCCAAGAAGTCGTATGTGAACTCTAACATTTTCAACTTCGCGTACTGGTATACCATGAACCCTATTTGAATAGGGAGGTTGTTGTTGACTGTTTTCGGTTGTAGTTCGACTTCAAACAGATCGGAACTCAACTCGGACGCCTTTTTGAAGCGCCACGAATTGGCCAATAGTTCGAACTTCCGACTGTCAGTGTATCTCACCGCCGTGTGTTTTTCTTTGTTGCAGATTGTTTTACCGTACGTAGCGTTTCCCATTAACTTGTAACAGTCTGACAGAATTTTCTCGTTCTCGTTCACGTCGCCACGTCTTCGCGCCGCCGTTACTTCGTCCGCGAAACCGGCAAAGGAGCGTTTAGGTAGGTATTCTACCACCAGCTGCACTTTGGTGACTATCAAACCGTGCTCTAAATACCACTTGAGAAGCGGCGTTCCCAAGAGAATATTTTTTCCGTGGTAACTCCCTATCAGACATCTCTGAGGCGTGTTCAACAGCTTTTCTTCCTGCGCAAAGTCTGACATGTGAGGTCCTATGTCCGATTTTGAAACGGTCGCGTTCTTGAAAACGGGGGTCATTTCTTCGAAGTAGTCTCGTAGGTGAGGCGGCGTAGTGATGTCCACTTGAACTAAACCGAACATTTTCTCCTCTTTCACAGCGGAAAGGATGTCGCTCTCGCTCATCGCGTTTCGAGACACTTTCAAAGCGTCAACCTTCCAGCGTTGTTGGGAGGCCTTGACCCGCTCATCTCGACGCTTCATCTCTCGCCATTCGCACTCCCACACGACGACCAGCTTGTGACCTAGCGCTTTCAAGTAAGCGCTTACTCTGGTCGTTCTGTCGCGTCTCTCCTCTCTCAGTGAAGCGCACTGATATCGGTGCGACGGTATGCACTCGTGAGCGTGGAACCAACACCCGTGAAACTGGAAAACCGTATTAGAGGCCGCGTGAAACCCGTCCACGCGAATTCTCCGACAGCCTACAACCATCTCGCCGCCGTTCAAAGCGTGGCGCAGTTTCACGTCGCGGTCGTGCTCTACGAAGCGTAACCACTCCAAAGCGCTGTGAGAGTTTCTTTGCCTAATTTCAGGCTTGAACTCGGTCTCGGGCCGTCTCACCGCGTAATAGCCCGTGCAGTGCGCTTCGCTCATGCAGCGCAAGTACAGAGAGTTAGCGTCTAGTCCTAGGATGTGTTGGCACGGTCTCGCTTCTTCGCCGTACTTATGCTCCCTTATCCGCGTGGTGCCCTTCTCGTGAAATCTATGGAAGATGATGGAAGGACCGCCGACTAGATTTTCTTTGATCAGAGCGTGGAGGACGGCGTCGAACTGGGGGAACGTTGTGAACGCGTCTTCTAGGTTTTGGAAGAGGAACCGTAAAGTCAAACCGGCGAGAGAAACTCCGTCTTTCAACATGTCAATGCCGCGATCTTGGAAAAATTTAGCGTGATTTTTCAGAGCTTCTATGAAAGGTTTGACGTCTTTGTTGTTGTAGTGGATCAAGTAGTCTTCCATAGTTTGCATCTTCTCGTCGGACCAAACTTTCTGACATGCGGCGTAGTCGGATTCGGACATTTTGACGCCCGTCAGCTCGCTGTCGAAAGCCGATCTCGGTGGCAGCGTTCTGTTTGCCAGTTTCCTGGTAGACGTCATCCATTCGTAAGGAAAGTGACCTTTCTCTTCGTTCCTGGTGAAAGCTCGCAAATAGGTCGCGTAGTTGTAACCGGGTGCCAAATAGTTGACTACGTCCAAGAAAACCGTGTGCTGTGTGTAAACCGCCAAGTATTGATTGCTTCTCTTTATGACGCTGAATTCTTGGTTTCTTCGGTCTCCGGAGGCGAAGAACGAGTGAAGGCGTATTTTGATCAGGTTCAAGTCATAACGCCCTGAGTTGAAGCCCACGACTGGAGCTTGACGGATGTATCTCAGAAGACGCTTCTTCAGTTGAACTAACGGGTGTCTGGTCTGAGCCGCAGCGAAGCCGCCTGGAGAAGGGGTGAACGTCGCCTCCTCCAGCAGGAGAGCTTCACCTATCATCGCATCTAACTTCGCTAAGGTCGGTCGGTAAAGTTCTAGCACAGCTTCCCCGATGACTTTGGCGTTCTCGTTTATGTGATTTAAAACTCGGTCCAACAAGGGGTCGGAATCTGCGTCGGATTCTCTGACGAAGCAGACGGGCCCCTCCCACCCCGGAAAGTCGGATGCGACGCTAGCCGACAAAGGGACGTGATCCCACAGCAGGGACACGTGTTCCGTCGACGGTTCTTTGCACGGTCTGAAGAAAGCCTCGAAATCGAAGGCGATCTTGTAAGGGTAGATTCCGGAATGTCCGTCGGGGGGAAAAATGGAGAAGTCTGCTAGCGCTTCGAAAATCGTTCTCGAATTTTGGTAGATGCCACCTACGTAGCGCAACTTGACTTGTCGGCAAGAGGAAAGCTGGTTCCTGTGTCTCTTCAGCAAGAACTCGGTGGTGAACGCCGCCTTACACTTGCAACATTCGTATATGCCCGCGTACGCGTTGAAGTCCGTGACGAGAGAGACGTGCAAACCGCCTTTCGCCGTCAGGTGTAGGTTGACTTTACCTCGGGCGGCCAGAGTTCTGGAAGGCGGTCTGATCAGAGTAACGCGTCTTCTCAACTTCCGCCCCGGCACTTGACGCGACGCGGTGTAAACCGCTATCTGTACGTCAAACAAGTTCTCTAACGCGGGTAAGTCGCGGATGTTCAGACCCGGAAAGGATTCAGGTGTGGCAGCGGGACAGAACTGACGTAACAAATCTGAAGCGCGCTTGCTGGTGTTGTATAAGTGAAAGGAAATGCAGCGGAAGATGCAGAGGTTGTCCTTGTTGGGAAAATCTAACACGCCGCTTCTCTTTCCAACTCGACCGGCCTGAGTGATCCTACCGCCTATGGGGAATTCCCCCGGTCCCATGTAAACGCAAATGTTCAAATTGGTAGGAAAAAGAACGTGCCACTTGGTGTCAGCGTCGCAAAGTTTCCGTACTTCCTCGCAAGCGACGGTGTTTTCCATCTTTGAGAGGAGCTCTTCCAAAGTTTCTGAATTAGTTATAGTAGGGAGCGGTTGTATGAGAGTTGCGTTGTTCTGGGAGGCGTGAAAGTAGCGCAGTTTGCTCTTGTCTTCTCTGTGTTGTAAGAGTAAGCCTACCGAGAAACCCACTTTGTATCTGAATCTTTGTGTCAAGTGAATGCGACGCATAGTATCTACAGCGTCACTCAACTCGCCGGTTGGTAGCCTGAAGTTTGTTACACTCACGCGAGTCCCGTGCATCCTGACGCCCGTTTGTATCGCAGGCCAATTCGCTGTGAACGTTTCCTCCCCGTTCGGTACAGCACATATGCGCGGAGGGACGGTCACCCCGTCCAGAGATTCGCGTCGACAGGCGATCTTTCGGCAATCGCCTTCGCCGCATAGAGGGCAAAACTTAGGTACTACTCTACAATTTTCTATGTGTCTCTCGTGGTTGTACGGTCTTTTAAACATTTTGAAACACTTTTCGCATACGTACTGTGTCATGTTTTTTTTCACTCAGTTACCAACTACTTAGCCGTCTAACTATCTATCTATCTATCAATCTATCTGTCTATCTATCTATCTATTTATCTTTCTGTCTGCTGTCTGTGTATCCGTCTGTCTGTCTCATACAGCGTACGTCAAACGCTGTGTGTGTGTGTGTGTGTGTGCGCGCGTGAGCGTTGAGCGTCTCTCATTCCGAATCTATGCCGAGATATTTCAGAATGATCTCTGTTTTGTCATCCAACTCTTTGAGCGCTCTGGCGGACAGCGTCACTCCCTGCTGCGTGGGTTTTTTGTCAGGACCTTCGTACTTGCGCACGTGGACGAGGTTCTTACCGCTGTAGTAGCTCACAGCTGCGTACACTTCGCCCTCCTCATCCAGCACTGCGAACCAGGGGGTGTGATTAGGTTTTCCTTGCGCGGCCGCTGTGTTGCGTATGCGCACCACTGCGCGGATATCGGCGATGCGTGCTATTAGCTCGCGCAGCGCGTCGGCCGTGAAGTGCACTCGCTTGCTTCTGGTCAGAGATGCCTCTTTCACCTGGCCGTCTTTTGTGTAGCGCGGCCTCCTAGACAGTCTAGCCACGTCCTCCCAGATCTCCAGCGTCAAAGCTCCGTCTAAGCAGAACTCTAACCCGAGAAGACGGGAGAAGGTTTTCTCTGCTTCTTCTCGTCCATCTCGTTCTTTTTCTTGTATTTTTCTCTTCTTACTAGGCCTTGTTGTTCTGGAACTCACCTTAGAACGTTTCACACCCGCAGGATGAGTAACACCATCAGCGTGAGCTGAATCAGCAGCAGAACCGATAGCAGGAGCAGCGTCAGCGCTGGTGGTATCCGAGGCCTCGTTGTTGGAACAGCGCAGCCACACGCCGTCGGTGCTGAGTGTAGCGGTAGAAGATGAAGCGCCGCCGCCCTCGTAAGGTGGCGGTGAGGGCAGTCGCCACGGACCGGACGGGACGCTACTAGTGGAGGAAGTGAGGTCGAAAGGTCGAAGAGGGAAGCCGAAAAACGTACCGCCCACCCCTTTCCCTTCGGGTTGTTCGTACGCCTCGTCGTCAGCGTCGTTCTCTGTCTCACCCTGTTGCTGCTGCTCCTCCTCCTCCTCCTCCTCTTCTTCTCGGTTTAGGGGCTGAGTGTCCGAATAGCTGTCACTCTCAGCGCGAGCGGCGTCGAGGGCGTCGGTCGATGTAGTGGTGGAGGAGAGGGGCTGTGCAACGTGCGGCAGGTCATCAAAGTCATCAACAGTAGTGGGGAGGTAAAAACCCGGTTGCCAGTACTGCGCTGTGCCAGGAGCGTTGTCGTCAGTAGTAGTAGCGGTAGCAGCAGGTGCAGCAGAAGCAGCAGCAGCAGCAGCAGCAGCAGCAGACGCAACAGTAGCAGGCGCAGCAGCCTCAGCAGGCGCAGCAGTAGCAGGCGCAGCGGTAGCAGGTGCAGCAGCAGCAGCAGCAGCCGCAGCAGGCGGGGCGGCAGTAGCAGCGGCAGCGCGCTTAGCAGCAACGTGTACCGTCGCGAGTGTAACAACGTCGCTAGCACGACGACTACTACCAGTAGTACTACTACTACTACTACTACTACTACTAGTACTACTACTGCTACTACTACTGCTACTACTACTAGTACTGCCGCGAGCGCTCGCTACAGCGGGAGGGTGATAAGACCAAGCGGCTGCGGCGGTAGTCTCATTTTCAGTAGCAAGAGGAGGCACTGACGCTAAACGAGCGCTGTTCCGCGTAGTCTTCTTGTTCTTAGACGGCGCTAGGTGTTGTCTTTTGCTCATGGTGGTGACTGTAGAGAGCAGCAAAAGAATGAGTGAGTGAATGGAGGTTTCCAGACCCCTTATATACGCCTTCTCGCTTCTAGAGCTAAGCTACTTACTGACCCTGTTCAGCTGCCGCCCGCTGGCCGGCGGCCATTCACAAAGAGAAACAAAAGACATAAGGCATGACGTTTTCAGCTGGATCCCTTTCCCCCCTTTTGAGAGATCGACTGTCATGAGCTAAGCCGCTTACCACCCTGTTCAGCAATTCAACGCGCATTAGCTGTATAAAGGATTAACCGGTTGCTGCCGTCGACTGACCGGCGGCCATTCACAAAGACATAAGGTATGACGTTTTCAGCTGGATCCCTTTCCCCTCTTTTTTTTTTGAGGGATCCACTGTCATGAGCTAAGCCACTTACCACCCTGTTCAGCCATTCAGCGCGCGTTAGCTGTATAAAGGATTAACGGTGATGAGCTTAGAGTGTGTATACAAAAAAAAAAAGCAGGACCCCCCTAAGACGAACGTGTCTGTCTGTGAGTAGAGGCGTGTGCATGTGGTGAGCGACTTAAGTGTAAGACAAAAAAAAAATCACCACCTCCTGCCGTGGTGAGTAGACCGGGCCGGCCAGGCGGCAGCCGGCTAGTTCAATAGGGAGGGGTGACAGCTGACTAAGGCTGTGCATGAAAAAAATCTGATTTTCACCTGACCTCTGACGTTTGTTACAATGAATGTCAGAGGGAGGGAGACGTCCTCAGGTAGGGGGTAGGAGGTAAGGCTATGGATGAGGAAGAAACACCGTTTTCAGCTGGTCTCCACGGATAGCGATGACACACCCCTCGTCATCTAAGCTCTTAAGGAGCGGAGCGGTTGAAAAAGCGTCATGCGGACAGGTCGCTACACAGCTGGAGTGCTGTTGGAAATGGGATTAAACTCCCTCTGTATAAAAAGCTCTGATTTCTGTTGGAAAAAAAACATATCGCCTCTGACCACAGTAACGTCTACTACCACCACCGCCGCCACCACCGCCGCCGCCGCCGCCGCCACCGCCGCCGCCGCCGCCGCCGCCGCCACCGCCAAGACGAGACGAGATGGCTCAAGCTATTCCACTTTCAAGCTCGCCTTCACCGCCTTGTCCACCTGAAAAAAAGTTAATGCAGCTTGACGACGTGAGACGCGCGAGGCAGACCGATGGGGAGAACAGAGAGGTAGGACAGCGGCGGTTAGCCTATAGCGACGCCTTGCTTCGTCAACTAGGTAAAGAGTTGAGCGGCTGTTGGAGAGAGTTGGGCAGTAGCTTAAAAGTTACCGCCGCCCGTATGGATGCTCTAGTAGAGCGCAGTGTCAAGACACCGGAGGAGCTGTGTACGGCGATGTTCCGAGTCTGGTGGGGTGAAACCCCGCATCGTCATAGATGGGGAGAGCTCGGTCGCGTCTTCACCCGCATTAGACGCGTGGAACTGTTGGCTCAGTGGATGTCCCTTCTCCACAGACAGGGGTTGGATTTCGAAAACCCCGACTCGCGCGCGATGCATAAGCACTTGGGCACCCTCGGCAGACGTCTAGGTAGCAGGTGGAAAGAGGTGGGGGACCATTTAAAATTGTCGCCTGAGAGGTTAGATAAGATCGCTGAAGAATGCGAATACGGAGGAAGTCCAGCTGAGTGGGCCTTCCGAGTGTTGAAAATGTGGCAAGATGAAGCTGACGGTGCCGGCGGTACACCTTTTGAACTCCTTCGAGTGTTGACTGAGGACATGGGAAAGTTTGACCTCGGCATCGCGATATTACTTGACTTTATCAAGCAAGAAACAACGAGAACGATGGACATGTGAATTGTTGTGTTTTATTTTCATACGTCTTCTTTATTAGTAAGTAAAAAAAAAAATATCATAACAATTAAGACGCGCGCCCTCTTAAAGTGTCACTTCCTCCAGTCGCAGCTGATCGCCTCAACGAAGCACGTGATAAACAAAAAAAAACGAAGAGACACGCTTCTTCCTCTCGAGAGGAAGAAGCGTGTCTCTCGATTGAAATCTTTTTCTTTTCTTTTTTTCTTAAAAGAGACAAACGCCCCTTAGAGTGCCCCCCCACCCCCCTAGAGTGCCCCCCTCCCCCCTCCCCCCCTCCCCCCCCACCACTCGCCCCATGCATCCTAAAAGCGCCCCCCTCCCCATGCATCTTAAAAAGACCCCCCTCCCCTTCCCTCCCCTCCCCTCCCCTCCCCTCCCCCCCCTCCCCCCCCTTTATACACTCTAAAGAACGCTTCTACCTAGTTCAATAAGTCACTTCCAGTCGCTCGTAAAACAATAAAAAATGAAAAAAAAACAAACTTATATCGTAGTGTTTTTTATTAGTATACCGAAAAAAATAAGAGACTCGCCTCCTCCTCCTCCTCCTCCTCCTCCTCCTCCAAAAAAAAAAAAGATATCACATTTTAAAGCGCGTGACCCCTTAAAGACGCTCATCTCTTCATTAAGTCGCGTGACGTCACTTCTTCTTCTTCTTCTTCTTCCGGTCACGTGATCAATCAGGTCACTTTCGGTCACGTGATCCTCAATCAGGTCACTCACTTCCGGTTGGCCATTAGGTCATGTGACGTCACTTCCGGTCACGTGACTCATCAGGTCACTTCCGGTCACGTGATCCTAAAGTAGGTCACTTCCGGTCCCCTAAGTAGGTCATATGACATCACTTCCGGTCCATAAGTAGGTCATATGACCTCACTTCCGGTCACGTGACCAAATGGCGGCCTCTGATTGGCTAACGAGGTCACGTGACCTCACCACTAATCCCCTAAGTAGGTCACTTCCGGTCACGTGACCAAATGGAGGCCTCTGATTGGCTGCAGGTCGATTGAGTAATAAACAGTACTTAACTATAGTCCCGTTCCGATACATACTATACTACTGATGGTATATGGTGGCCGCCTCAAGGTACCACAGTCATTGACTCATCATACTTCTGAAAAGAAATTGTGTGTAGTGCAAGCCTTTTATGCCTCATGGACATGAAAATGAGAGTTATGACCTTATTGGCTCAAAAGTCCCCTTACCCTATTGTCATGTAATAAAAGGACATCCAAATATGTCTATGTCCTCTGAGCAAACCCTTAATAACTGCATTAGTATGTAGACTGTATGATAAGACTAATAAACTTCATGAATTGAAATTGAATTCAAGTGAAATGCTTTTTCGAGAGGCTTGTCTTGGCATTAGATAAGACTTTTTTTCCCGTAAGGTCCTGTATATGTTATTTTTGCTCATATAGGAACCAATTTGTGGGTCCATGCACAGATAAAATGTACTGATATCCATTTGCAGGCCACTGATTGGCCCTTCTATACAACAATGGGATATACAGCCCATGGACTGGTTGATACATTGATCAATACCTATATGTTTTTCAATTAGGGGTTATCAATAAAAGCAGACCAGAGAACATGGAATGCGATGCCCCCTACCATCAGACAACCATCCAGGAATCTATTGATTCCCACACATCTCATAAATCAGGTCATGGTAAAATGTATTACATCAGATATGACACAGACTGATTGGCTGTGCGGCCTTGCTTGGAATTTAATTACCACAGTATTTATCATTGATGTAAATAGGCATGAGATGCCTGCTGCCCATGACCTTATCTACATGAAATATAGTGCTCTGTAAGTGCAATCACCAGCTCCCTGATAAAATTTGATGAGGTAAATCAATGTATTAATTTGCTCTTCCGTGACCTCTGGCCGCTGAGGACGCAGCCCAAACAACAGGCTATATCCTACATGTTACTTTGAGGCAGAATATCGCTCTAGTCTCAATGGTGGATTCATGCAGCCTTACTGAGTCTACTTGCTGAGAATATATTCATGTATTAGACCTTCCACATCTGGTTCATAGACTAACTTAAGGTCGACATGATACAAGAATGTAGCCCTGGAGAGTAGACTTGTCAGGTTGCATCCATGAATCCTGAGACAAATAGCATGCCAGATGTAAGCACTGGTAGCAGCAATCATGCATTTATGAGCAGGAAGTTGCCTTGACTTAGACTAGTAAGTGCATGTAAGCTTGTCACAAGAGGGAGTTTAAATAGCCTTAAATGAGGGATTTGGGATTATACCTCTTCACCTTTGACAACCTCCTGAGGACATTGTGATGAGGCCATCAGGATGTCTGTCCATTTCAAGAAAAATGCTGATTTCAAGAGGCCCTTGTTGGAAATTCTTGCTTTTAGAACCAAATCATGGAACTCTATGCCATACTATTTGTGTGCCTTCCTTTCCAGGATTAAATCATAATATCAAAACCTCCGACATCTTTGTATTAGCCGTTGTACTTTTATGTATCCTAACTATGATGTGACGTTTTAGAATCCAGGTTGATTTCAATATTAAACTTTTGACAACCTAAAATATATATAAAGGGCCCTCTCTGGTCCTGCTTTTTATGGTAAAACTCTTTGCAATCAGTATTGTACATAGAGGGATTTTGTCAAGAGCATGCCAATTCGTACTATCAAATGAATCAAAACAGCAAGTTATATGCAAGTATCCTTCATAAACTATCTTGTTTTCCGCTAAATAGTAATTAGCAGTTAAAAGTGAGCCAGTCTCTCAGCTATTAGCTGTGTACCTACCCTTACATCCTCCACCTGTCTCGGCCCATCTCCCCGCTTTGTCCTGTAACCGACACTAATGAAACTAATCTCACAGGGTACTTCCTCTGTGTCTGTTTTAACTCACTTTCCCTTTCCTCCAGACACAAAATATCTCAGAGAAGAGTTGTTAGTGCAGAGTGTGTCCACCACGCAGGATTGTCATGGTGCACAAATGCAGCATGGGCAAATTACTACTTTCTGTTGCCATTCTCTATAGCTATAGTTCTTTATAATTTGAGCATTCAAACTTCTCTGAAGTTATAATTGATTTCAACTCAAACACTTTCACTGTCAGTAAGTTAATGCAGCCAATTTGGAGAGATAATCATCTTGGGAACCTCGAGACGTCAGACAATTCATCTATAAATTTAGCTAGATGTTTCAAATAAGTTGCTTGAGAACTGACTGACTGTTCTGCAGACATTAGACCCATTAGCTGGTAGTTCCATGTCCATGACCTCATTTACATCAATCTAGTCCGCTATTGGTACCATCAGCCGCTGACCAATCTGATGAAATACATCAACCCACCATCCCTGACCTGTGATCTTGGATATAATTACCACAGGCAATGTCCCACTAAGACCTTTGATGCCTTAACCCTGTTTAGGGAGTAGATTCATAGAACCCTACTGAGTGATGCATAAATGCAGCCTTGGTGGGTAGACTTGAATTCGTGCATCATGAGACAAATAGAATAGTTTATATCAATACACTTTAAGGTTGTAGGCCACCCATAATACCCTGTGCAGTACACCCACCCTGAACAGTGCAATAATTCCCGCCTAAGTATCATATATATAAATCGGGTATGCAACCTGCTTTAATCATCTTATCATGTTGTATGCTGATGTGCATACAGTGATTTAATAACACACATCTAGATTGGATCTGTCCTTGATAACTTTATCAATGCTGTCTTTCTTCGCATATTCTGAATCATAAAGAGCACATTACCATCACCAAGAAGTACCCCTTTGGGAATATGTAACAGCCCATGCAGATTTCTGCAGTCCTTCTCCACAGTATTTGTTACTAGCTCTATAGAAATTAGCAGCTAAAATTAGCCTCCAATTCAGCCATTTTCTCAGCTATTAGCTGCTTACCTATCTCTTACATCCCGTAACTGTCACTGCCCGTCTCCTCACTCTGTCCTGTTACTGACACTAATGAGGACTAGACGGCGGGCCTAGCTCACTAGAGTGCATGGACAAACATTTAAAGTGAGTCTGAATCACATCTTAATCTTAAAGTCTTTATAATACCCACCAAATATAGAGGACGTCATATGTTGATATCATAGGGGGCTTTGCCCCTGAACCCCCGTTTTTCCCCTTTTTAGTAATGGTGAGTAGTATTAACACTTTAAGGCTAAGCCTTATTAAGACTTGATTGATAGTCAGCCTCAACGTTTATCCGCACACTCTGTTGAGCTAGGTGTCATCTGCTTAATGAGGCTAGTCACACAGGGAACTTCTGCTAGGTCTGTGTCTAAGGCATTGTCCTTTTCTCCCAATATAAAACTTCTGAGAAAGGCTGTATTGGTGCCGGGTGTATCATGCAGCAAGGGCAACTTGAATGCATCATGACAATGGAAATTACAACTTTCTGTTGTGATTCTCTGGCAACTTAGTTCTGATTTGAGCATTTCCATATCTCCAAAGTTAAAATTGATTTCAACTTGAGCCATTTGACTGTGCTTAAGTTATTCCAGCTAACTTGGAGAAATGCTTATCTTGGGAACATCCAGAAGTGAGAGCATTTAAATTATTTCTACAGTGATGTTCTCAGGATAACTGATAATATATTTATCGAAGGACTCAATGTAGCTGTGAATTTACAAAATCCCAAATAAAGTTAAATTGTTCTAAAAAAATAAGATATAAAACATAATGTACACATCCTCTGGGACATCCTCTGGGACATGTCACTTCATTTCAATCTATTCAATGCCTATTTCATCTGAGCAAAGGTCAAATTAAGCATATTTCTGGCTGTTGGTGGCCCATCTTGAAATTTTCTAAGAAATTCAAGATGGCTCAGTCTAGAATACCCTACTTTTAAATTGCATCTAAAAGTGGTTTTATGCATATTCTAAGTGAGAAAAAGCATATTTCTGGGAATTCATGGCTAATGGCGGTCATATGGGATTTTAAAATAGCTCAGTTCAGTGCACCCTACTTTTATATTACCCCAAAACGATTTCATGCATGTTTCAAGTGAGTAAAAGCTTCTGATAAAGAAAAAATTAATTAGATTAAATAAATTATCTAATATTTTTGAACTTTTTATGTTCGGAGGGGCCGACGAGGGGGATTAGAGTCCTCAAATTCAAAAAGGAATGTGATATTTTTGTTCAGGACGATGAGTACAATATTTTAGGATGGGTCCCCCAACTCCCCCCTAATTATAGCATTTTAAATCAGTCAATTCAGCCCATTCATATCTGTTTCTTCCCTAAATAAAGCAGTCTTCATCAAGCTGGTCAAAGATTGCACCCTGTAAAAGATTGTACCTGGATTGGCCTGATTTTGTCAGACACAGCCTCGGGTCATCTTTTAGATTTGGTTACAGAGTTTGACACTGCAGCATTATGAAGCTCTACAGTACCCATGATGCAGCCTTATGTAGTTTATGTGAGACCGTCCATAGCAAACCCAGCTCTATGCATAAGACTGGTTTTCCCATGGACGGTCACATATGATAATCATCTCATTCCATGTTACTGAGGTATCGTGTTCATTGTATGTCAGGCTAATGGAAATGATGCAGTCCCTGCCTAACCCTCCTGCTAGCTATGTAACTGATACTAATGAAGCTAATCCCATAGGAGGCCTCAGCTGTGTCTCTTCCTGTCCACGTTATTTTCCTCCTGCTATGAAACTTTGTCCTTATAGTCTGTAAGTAAATGCAGCCACTTTAGTGAGGTAACTGTCTTGGGAATACCCATATGTCAGACATTTAAGCTGCAGACTTCAGACACTTCAGGTAAAAAACTTTACAAAGTTTTTTTGCATGGCAACGCAATGTACATCATACATTGTCTGTAATGAGAAATAGTGGTTTTGTTCTGGCTAATTGCTCTAAGAGTTATCTCAGGAATTCACTATTCTGTAAACTGAAATGGGGGACTTTATATGAATGAAGAATGAACAGATGGTGAAAGATGCATCATGATGCATCATGATGCAGCCATGCAGTCTTGGCACTCCTCTGCTTCTTTTTTCAAAGCACTAGGCAGAAGGCAAATAATCACCTCTGTAGAGCCGTACACATGAATCTTTGTTCTGCTCTTCCGAGAAGAGCCAGAAGTTGCTCCTCAACCTTTATCCAGCTTTGGGTGAAGCTAAGTGGAAGCCCCAAGTGTTTAATTACACAGTGTTCAGTGTGGAATTGGTCTGCCGGGTCACCAATATAATAATCCAGTCCCATGTTTGCTCACAACTCTCACCAGGTATGCTCCCAAGTTGATGCTTGCTAATAAATGTTGACCAAAGAAGTTATTCAAACATTGCATCGTATTGGTTGATTAGGTAGAACGTAGATTATTCTGATTATCAGCTGAAGAAATACTCATTCTACCATGGGGGAATGTGAACCAGCAGCATAGTAGGCAGGCTACAAAGCCTATCAACACACAATCACTTGCTAGTGGCAATCATATTCTTCTTCCCTCCAGAATAGATATTAGAATAAATAAAAGATAAAAAATATTAAGAGGAAGGTTTGACTAGTTTACCCATACCCATACATGTCAGTATTCCTTTCACAGTTTGTAGTGCAGTTCCAGTATTAAGTAATAAACTTCCAGCACAAACAAATACCTTATTCGACGTAATAAGCGCACACCCCCTAATAAGTGCACAACCCCCATTTTTGGCCAATTTTTTATACTACAAATAACAAAAAAATATCTTAATTTTTGACTCCAATTAAACTCTTAACTACTAAATGGTGTCAATAATGATTTTCTAAGGGCACTGTGCACTTATTTAAATAAGGTACATACATTTGTTTGTGCTGGAAGTTTATTTATTTATCAAGCCTCATAAGCATACAATAAATTAAGAGTTTGGATGCAAAAAAACATATCTCTACCCCAAAATTGAAGCATATAAACCTAGTGCTATTTGTAAAGACACCCTGGGTTAATTTATTGTGTATACCAAAGATCAGAAAAATACTTTGAAAATTATATTTCATTATCCTTAAGCTATATTTTTTTAGATTTTTGTCTCAATTTTTTAAATGGTGCATATGTTGTTTTGCATCCATACTTTTGAAATATAATTGTTTAAAAGTCAATATTTCCTGTATATTCACTGAAACTCCTTTTTTCATTTTAAAAAGTTGGCAGTTGCCTTTTCAAAATAAAACCTTCAGTGAGGTAGGGCAGGATCTGCTGCAGCAGCAGCCTTGTCCCTCAGCGTCTGTAGGTTCTATGTCCTACTGTCTAAAGCCCTCTTAATCCTCTCATGTATTTCAGGTTAGGAGCAGCCCTGGACATATTTAACCCCTCAGGAGTTGGATAGTGCTGCAATGCGGGATAACATATCATTGGTCAGCATGATGCATTAATGGAATCTTCGCATAACTGGCCAACAGTGCACACATGTATCAATTTAACTCTTAGGGAATATATTTACTGTGTACAGTTGCAAATTCACGGGTCATAGTAGTGTCGAGGATAGCTCTTGACCATAGCAAAACACAGTGACAAGATGTGTAGAATGCCATAATCTGACATTTAATAATAAAGGTGAGTGAAGACATATACAACAGGGAGACCTTGTTTTATCGTGGTTTTAGGTAGTTTCATTTTTTGTCACCAGGTGCCGTTTGAATGGACTCTGGCGTATACCTTCAGCCCCTCAGGGACCTGAGAGTGTTCAATGTGATGTAACTATCCTTTGTCAGCATGATGCATTTCAAATGGACATAACGCAACAGTGCTGCACTCATGTATCACTCAAACCCTAAGGTAATATATTCATTCTGTAGAATTGCAAAGCAGCCCCTAAAACCATATAATGGCTACACCATGACTTATTACACTGTCACCCCTTATGGGCTCTGTTCATTCACTCCTTGATGGTGTACGGGATGCACAACATCTTCTAACCTTCTTGCTGCTTTTGTGATGACAAATGTATGTGAAACCTTGTGGACCACACTCTCCTTAAATTATTAAGGCCCACTGTGTAAGCTAGACAGTGATGGGTCTGAGCCTTGTCCCTGGAGTTCTCCAGGCTATTCAGGTTCATGTGGAACATTAAGTTATCCCTCTCACCATATGAGTACATGCGGCGACCCATTTCAGACCAGCTCTTTTCAAAGCCGCAGGCGGGTTGTAAAGATTAACCTGTCCAGGTGAACAGCAGCCCTGAAAAGCAATCATTAATAACCTGGAAGCTCTGTGCTTCCTTAGTATTCCTCTTCTGCTAGACATTATCTATTTGCAGCAGTTATATGAATATCTGATGTAATCTCCACTACTGGGTACAAATCGAACTCAGGTGGTAGTAGCTGCAGGTAGCTCGCTGACCATATAAACATCCCAAGTCTGATACTGCCCATGCCCAGACTGTCTCCAACTAGTCACTAATTAAACTTTTGTGTGTGTGCCAACTATTTCATTAGTGATGTAATCAATTCAATCCCCTGGATTACACAAGGATAACTGAACCCAGATCTAAGCCCCTTCTGCAGCACCTACGATCACAACTTCCAGGATAGGTTTTGCCTCACACAGTTATACTAATGATTTTTACATGTCACGTCAGGGGGAGACTGTTCTGTTGTTACGCAGTCAGGGTGCTTTACACGATACTATGTCTTTCAGAAGAATTATCGGCTGTTGTATCACATTGGTAAAATACAAATATAAGGGAAAATTTTGTCTGATATTTGATCTTAACATCTCATTTACTCCCCCCTTTAATTGACTCTCTCCTTAGAGGTGACTTGGTCAGATCAGCATCTTTCATGGATAGGTTATATCGGGTTTGGTTTTATGATTCTAGAAGGCAAATCAGTCTGAATATTAGTCTGGATATGCCATGCTCGTAACTGCACTGTAGGAAATGCCTATTTGGGAGAAATTTGATGTACAATTTAGAGATTGCTACAAGTTGTTTATCTGAGGATGTATCATGTCAAGTGCATAGTGGCTGTTCGATATTGGCCCTTCAACTTGCATTGACTTCTCTGTAGCCAGGCATAGGGATCTACTCTTGATCTGTCTTACATCTCTACCAAACTACCCTGTCTACAATAATTATAAATGACACTAATGAGGAGAATCCCACCGAGTACTACTACTGTGTATTCCCTAGTTGCCTCTCTCCTGGGATTTAACTTCATTGTCTGAAAGCTAATGTAGCCATTGTAGATTTTAGGTAATTCTCTTGGGAATCCCAAGACCACAGTCCTGTTAGCATCTTCAGTAGATGCTTAATACTGTTCAAACTCTGCTATGAGAAATATTTAACTATCCAAAGATTGGGAACACAGGAATGAAACGATCTCCTACAGAAATATGGTTCTTTTTTAACAAAGTCTGTGTTCATCATGTGCCACAATACAATATAGGCTTCAAGCCTCTAGAATCTGACTTCACAAGTTCAGACAATATCTCTTCTCAGTTACAAGATTAGCTGGCTTCTACAATGTGCAACACTTAAATGCAACATCAACCTAATGCAAATTTGTATACAAAGCAAGTTGGAGTATTGGGCCCTGTTTTATTTATCAATGATGAGGAAATGAAATGATAGCTCAGGGGCTGGGATGGCTAGTGATAGTTCCTTAGTTGAAACAAAGCTGTGGGCAGACTGCTAATAATAGTGTTGGCGCCTCTGTGAAGCTGTACAAGGCATTCTTTGGTCTCATCCGACCAGAGCCCGGAAGTTGCTCCTCAACCTTTGTCCAGCTCTTGATGAAGCCAAGTGGGAGCCTCAAGTGTTTTATTACACAGTGTGTCAGGTCTGGGGTAGGTCTGCCTGGCCACAAATATAATTCCCATGATTGCCAACAACTCTCACCAGATAGCCAGCCAAGTCTTCTCAGAGAAAAATAACATCATCCAAAGGGTGTCCTCTTTAGGGGAGCCCAGCCTGCCTGAGAGGGTCTCTGGGTGACCTAAGGGAGTCACCTGGGGAGCCACATGGTTCCCTCACCAAAGGAAGTCACATCAGGACCTGGGTCTCACCTAAAGAGAGGAGTCATTCTGGAGGCAACCTGGACTACCTTTTGACGCTTTATCTTTTCTGTGTTCATTATAACAATTTGATGACATTTTTAATCAAAGTTGAAAACAAAGGTATCTGAAACAGTGCTTTATGAATAGGCTGATTATTAACTGGTTTTCGCCAAGGTCTGTGCACAGTGAACAAGACCCCTACAGGTAATTAAGAAAAGTGCTGATATGACATCCAAAGTAAGACAATGTTATTTAGTAAATGCAGCCATTTTGGAGAGGTAACTGTCTTGGGAATACCTGTATTCTTTGTATTCAGTATATGGCAAATGATTTCATCAATTAAAATGGTAAATCTAACCTCAGTCAGCCATATGATGTAATCCTGGACACAGCAAGAAGATCAGATACACTGATCTAGTTAACAAAGGAGCTCTGCCTGGGGCTGTTGTTGAAGTAGGACTAGGGTTCTTTTCTACGTCACTATAATACATTGACATTGGATTGGCCCTATAAGAGGCCCATAAAACACCAACTAATTACTGAAATCATTTTCCGGTTCCATTTATTTGTTAAGATGGTTAAAAGGTTGCTAATCTTAATGTTAAAAGCTGAAATAAATCTTGATTCTCACGAATCCAGGAAGAGTTTTTTGAGGACATCAGTCCCAGACAAATGGATCTAATTAATCGAAATGAATTACTTGGTGAACTACTTGGTAGATTCTTTTCACTTCCATTGGTTGAGTAGTTTGTATACATACCTCAGAGACAGAGACCCTTTAAACTATGGCAACTTATACTTATGATACAAAATTTAAAATTAACTTTCTGCTGCCCCCAAAATAGTCAGCAAATGCTCTGCATCAAATCGATGCTCTTTTGGAGGGTTCGTTGGATGCCCTGACCTCAGGTGCTTCAGCCTCCATACAGTCACCAGGAAACTCCTCTCTCTCTTTCATTCATTGGCACTAGTGGATCCATTCAAGACAGGACTATTTTGAATGCCAGCTTGTTTATGGCTCTAGTCAATATTCAGCTTAAATTTTGGAGCGCAGTTCGCATATATCAGCTAATAGACCAACTTCCAGCCGATTCGGGCAGTTTCCATGGCAATATCCAAATATGGCCTTTCATGCTTCATGATGTATGTAAATCAGTCCAATACAGTCACCTTCCTCCCATTCCAATATTATACACTACACAATCATGATCTATTCAGAAATACTTTATCAGTATTTAAAGTATGCTAGTCTGACAGATCTGTATAGGACCATCAAGGAATTGGATTTGCCACCCTATTAGTATGGTGCTGACTAAGACCTAAAAGGCAAAACATCCTGTCGTTTTGTATGCCCACAAAGTTATTGCAATATCAGTGCAGACCAATGTCATTGTGGAGGTGTTTGGAGCTATAGAGTTTACAGTATGTAATCCTGACAGATGTATAGAGCACCATTAAGGAATTTAACTTGCCTTTTCATTAAAATGGTGCTGACTATGCTTGAAAAGCTGAACATCCTGTTGTGCTGACTGCCCACAAATCTGTCCAGACCTATGGTGCTGTGAATGTGTATCAAAAGCATCCGCGGTATAGCTCTCCTAGGTGAGAGGACAAACGTTAAGAGCTTTATCTCATTAAGACTATTAAGATAGTCTTATTTGTCTGAACTTTAGTTCCTGCAGTCACCACCTTACCTTCTATATAATCCAACAGAGGGAGGCAGGCTAAGCGTCATAGATGGCCAAAGATCTCGGCCACACGGTTGAACTATGAAAAAAGGTTAAAACCATGATTGTATCCTTCAAGATCTACTATAACTACAAAAACAATGACCCTAAGGATACTGCCCCTATGTAGTATTACTATGGGGGTGAGAAAGTGGGGGGATAAAATTAAAATGATTTATTTCTAATGATAGAAGCAGCCTTGCCTCACGCGGGGCATCTGACCAAGAAACTCTAGGGTCATCTGGAAGGGGGTGCATGGCCGGGTAGGCGTACGCCTGGGAGAGTCTGAGTCTCAGACTAAACATTACAAGCCAATATAGGCTAGGCCCACGTTGCCCAAAGCTCCTTACGTAGCAGTCTGAGCTGCGATCAGGGTTGGCTAGGACACAGAATTATAAACATAATATTTTTATGGCTAGGCCTACAGGGCTGCACAAGCATAGATATTAGCAGATGGCAGGATTTATCCATATCTGATTGCATTTCATGAGAGGTTATGTAAATTAACATTTATCATGAATGTTTAATGTAATTTATCAATAATGTCTAACAAGGGTCTAATCGATACATTGATTTACCCAGCTAACCAATATCATTTTCGTGGCAGGGCTGCTCACTTTAAAGCAGAAAACAAAGAATTAAGTTTTCCAACATAAACAAGGTTAGTTGTTCTTTGATCTTTGACATCAGTTTTGGAAAAAATAATCCAGTGAATCTCATCAAATTATGTTACATTATCAGAATGCGGTTTCTAGAATGCCCTTACATATCATTACAAACATGCAGACTCATCTTATAATATGACAAAGCACAAGCCTGCGATGCCAGCGAAAACTTGTTATTTGGCTCGTTTCTGGCAGTGTTGATCATAAACCTGTATTGGGCAGCCATTTCCTGTATGACTGAAGGTTCATTTAAATGTGTCGTGTTAACTGGGGCTCGTGAGAAGTAACTTGAGACCTGGAGTACATACTCCTTCATAATAGACCTGTCTAAGAATTGTCACAAGTGGTCATAAGTCAATGCATGTGTAATTTGACTGTCAGATTGTTGATGACTTTGGAGGCCATAAAATATAATTGGCTGCATTTCACCTGTCAGTATTCATTTCAAAGTTTGATAGGTGGTCCAAAATGAGAAAATATTTGGCTTATGGGGGCAGTACACATTTTAATAATGGACAATGAGAAGACAAGGAGCATTGGGAACAGCTATGGTATTTCACCATGTATTTTCAATGGATATTGCTATTGGTGTGTACATCCATACATCAAGGGTATTGAAAGAGTGATGATGCACTGAATGTCTGAAATAGGCCTAAATACATTTAAATAATATCAAGAATATTATGAGGATTCTGAGCTAGTTTCTGAGATCTCTTACATAATGTTCTTCAAAAAGGCATGTATCTATGCCACTACAAAACAACAGGCTGAAAACGAGTCCCTGGATACCCATACTATGGGTAACCAGGAATTCATTTCAACCTGCTGAGCTGTCAGTTCACCAAACAGCTCTTTTTCAAAGCTGCAGGCAGTTTATAAAACATACCTGTCCAGGCCAACAGTAGCCGTGAAAAACAATCATTAATAACCTGGAAGCTCTGTGCTTTCTTAGTGTTCATGTTCTGCTAGACATTATCTACTCGCAGCAGTTATATGACTATTTAATATAATCTCCACTACTGGGTACAAATCTACCTCAGGTGGTGTGAGGTGCAGGCAGCCTTCACCCTGAGTATAGCACGCTAACCATATACAGCCTTAGTCTAATATTGCCCATGCCCAGACTGTCTCCAACTAGTCACTAATTAAACCTTTGTCTGTCTGCCAACTATTTCATTAGGGATGTAGCCAATTTAGTCCCCCTAGATTAAGCAGAAAAACCTCAGCACATGTGTGCATAATCTAACCTGCATATGGATGCCTGTTGTTGAAAAGGAGCATTGCCTTACTGTAAATAAAAATGTCTTTCATCCCGTTGTGTAATGTGCCGACTGCTCAAACTAGTACTAAATGGCTCATTCCAGAAGGGCTGCTGAGCAGCTAGACCACTATAAGACAGCTGCATAAATCATAAGGGATCTGTTAAGATGAGAAGCATGTTGGCCTGTTTGACAAAGGTAACCTTCTTTTTAAAGATAATCAAGAGTGCACTTACTAAACCCAGTAAAGTATCGCATGCTACCTATTGATTCACTACCAGTAATTGCTCTCAACAGCAATGTAATGACCTACATAGCTAATGTCATAATGATTTCAATCATGAAGTATCCATCAGATGAAAGCCTCTTATGTTGATATTCCACCATAGATACTAAAAGCTTAAAAAAACTGGTACAAGAACAATGTGCAGGTGATTCTTTGCTCTCCTCTTCAAACAAAAGCCTATAAGTTGCCCCTCAACCTTTGCGTTGGATGATTAGGCAGAACATGGATTTCTCGGATTATTGCCTAGTGCATGGATTTCTGTGAATTTCTGCACAGGGAGCTCAGTCTACAATATATGTTCAGCCACACTATTCAATGTCATTTTGTGAAAATAAAGGCAACTATCAATTACACTTGAACGTATTCTGTCCTATATAAAAAATAAACTTAACTTCTTAAGGCGTACATAGTGCTTTAATGTATGATGCCTTTCACTGCTGCATTCTTGCATCATGACAATAAAATGCTGTAGTGTGTTAAAGGTGTCTTGAGTCTTGAGTAAATATATTCTAGGGAATGTTCTTTGTCCTGCCTGCCTGAACACAGAGAAAGGTGCAAACCTAGTTATTTTTCTCAATTATGCAGAGCTGGCAATGTTGTAAGCCGTATTGTCAGGAAGGTTTAGCAGGGAAGGCTCCCTCAGGGCCTGCTGTTTAGAAGGAGAATTAGGGTTCTCTGTACGACAGACAATCACATAGGAAAAGAAAAAGGGCTTAGGCACTTTTTGAAATCCCCTTTTTAATTCTGAAGGAAAAAATGGGTCTGTTATTCTGAAGGTTTAAACTGAAAAATAAAACCTGTTTCCTACAAACCAATCATTATTGTTAATGATCATCAGTTGCCGACAAATTGGGAAAATAGGTTAATCCAAATGGATCATAAAAATTGTTAACATGGGATCAACTTGTAGCTGATTAACTTTCATCATGACTTGTCTTCACAATGGCCCCTGCGTAATGTGCCTTGAAAAGAGGTGCTTATTTGGTGACATTTTAGTGGTTTCTGGTAAATGATTGTTTCCTGCTCCAGAAGTTGGGTCAAGTGGCTCATTCATCACACCACACATGATAGAACATCATGCTTGTTATCACAATATACCATTCCCCAGATGGCAATACACCATGTGGCACAAGGTGGATCTAAATGGATGAACATTTTAGATTCTTTTTCACACATCTCTAGAAGCAGTGGCTGAAATAGATAATAGTGAGACGGATGCACGCCCCCTCCTTTTGGCCTATGGCTCAGAGTTTATATGCATATTTTAGGCTCAAATCTAGCCTAAAAATAGCTGATGTGCCGCCTCTATTCACGTGTTTGAGGGTGGCACTCTTCCTTTCCGAAATCCTGGATCTGCCACTGAGGAGAATACACCAACCTGCTCCCTATAGTGAATAACGGTCATAACCTCCAGCAGGTGAGATGGCTAGAGTAGAGGATCATCAGACATCATGAACATAACCACATAGTAACTGACTTGGAGGATGGAAAGTGTTTTTCCTTCATTATAGGACCACAGGTTAATATGAGTCCTGAGGGGTCTAAACTGGTAATCTAGATGCTCCTAGCCTTAGCCTGGAGTAGCTATCCAAGGTCAGTCATGGGATTATTGGTCAGAATGACAAACTAATATTCAAAAATAACTATTAAAGGCAAAGCCAAAAATATATGGTCTAATACTCATAGGAATTGAATGATTAAGGTTGGTATAGGGCACTACTGACTATACCTGGTCACATTAACTACCCATGGTTGGTTGTATAGGGAGCCAACAAATAAATAACTAGGCTCATTGTTATTGACTAAGTTCTAGAGTTCATAGATTATCTGTGCAGTTGAGCCAGCGTACTCATGCACCTTACTAAGAGGGCCGTCATCAATCTAATCCGGGTTTTTTTGAATACCAGCTTGTTGATGGTTCTTGTCAACATTTAGCTTACATTTTGAAGCATGGTTGTGATACGATCCAATAAACCAACTTTCAGTATGTTCTGGTGGTGTCCATGGCAACATCGAAATGGCCTTTCATGCCTCATCGCATATGTAAATCTTTTCAATGGTGACATCATCCTCAAATTCCAATACTATAAGCTACACCATCAGGGTCTATTCAGAAATACTTTATAGCTGTTCAAAATATGCTGATCCAACAGATTTGTATAGCACCGATGTTTTTTTTTATAGTAAAGTGCTGACTACGACTTCAAAGGCAGAGCATCCCATTATTCTGATTGCCATCAAATATATTGCAATATCAGTCCAGACCAACAACACTGTGGAGCTATAGAGTTCCTATCAGAGTTCTACAAACATAGATTCATGTTGGCTGATAAGGCAGAATGTAGGATTTATCTATATGTCATATTAAAAGGAGATTTTCAAGCAAAACAGGTATCATTGATGATATCAGTAATCATCAATGTACTTGACATATTCAGACATCCTTGCTGTCCCGCATCACTGAAGGCTAGCCCTAGTGAGGGTAATACAACCCGTATGTCCTGCCAGCCTCCACACACTGGTGGTGTTGGTACACCCACATGGCTCCTGGACCTAGCTACAAGATCAGACACACTAATCTAGTTTGGATGTCTCAGGAGGAAACTCCCCCTGGGGCCTGCTGTTACAGCTGGGATTAGGGTCCTCTGTATGACAGTAACAAGCATTGACGTCTACAGCTAAATAAGGGGCCTGGTTAACACGGAATCATAGAGGAAGCCACTGCAGGCTTGAGAATGAATTACAATTCGTTTTTTCTCAAACTCTGTCTCATTTTTCAGGGTAGGATCTGAAGTTGAAACCAAACATGAAAACCAGTTTCCCAGAAATTTATGGTTGGTTGCTCATGTACATCAGTGTCAATCAAATGTAGTTAGGGTTGATTGTTTTGAATGACTAGATAGCTAACATGGAATCAACTTGATGCGAATTGAAGTTGATCATATCTTCAATTTGTGGCATTAAATCAGTTACTAAGGTTATTAGATAAATCATATATCGTCCCATTCCTTATCTTAACAAGGAGCATCTGTAAATCCTATTCAGCCTGCATCCACAATAACTTATTGACCTTCTGTGAACAGCCTTCTAAATATGGTAGGCTCCACAACATCAGTATGACTACATGACATCAGTAAAATAGCTCCAAACATTAGACATCATTCACCTTTACCATGTATGTGTTAAAGGACGTTTGTGCCCTGGACTGCTTGTTGGCACTATGCAGGGGTCTCGCTGTACTTACACTTGTTATCAATGTAGATAGGCAAGGGGATCCATTGTTAATGTCCAGTGCCACTGTAAAACTGAAGTAGATGCTGTACTTATTACTTACAGTAAAAATCATTTTTGTTTAGGGCGTATATATATTCATGACTGTCAATATTAGCTTGAAGCAGATGTCTGTCGTGAGGTCAGTGCCTGTGTTAGTAGACCATTGTTCCTCTCTTCCAACCAGAGCCCGGAAGTTGCTCCTCAACCTTTGCCTGGCCCTTGATGAAGCCAAATGGGAGCACTAAGTGATTTATTACAAGATGTGTCTATTCTAGGGTTAGTGTACCTGGTCACCAATATAGTATTCCAGTCCCAATTTTCGCTCACCAGGTGGCAGGCTTGCCCAGATCCTGGTTATAACAAGTTAATGCTGATTTATCAAAGTTGACAAAATAAGTTGGTTAAACAATGCTTCATGTTGTCTGATTAAGTAGAATGTGTTTTTATCTGATTATTAGCTGATAAATAGTTTTTGTTGCAGGATGTATAAATCCTTTTACAGTCTATATAACACTTTCACACAGCTATAATAATTTGCAATAGAGGCTGTACTTATTACTTAGTGCTGTGTTAGTAGACCAATGTTAAGCTGTACAAGGCATTCATTGCTCTTCTCTTCCAACCAGAGCATATAGCACATAACATTTCAAGAACACATTTATAGAAATTTCAAATTTAGTTATAGATAGGTTCTGTATGCTTCTAAATGGTAATCTGGTAAGTAAAACAAATAGTTATTTATCACACTTAATAATCAAACAATGTTATTTGACTTATCCAGGGGACCTTGTTGCCAAAGTCATGTTTGGGTTTTGCAGGGTCAAGGAAATGGGAGGTAGATGTTAATCAAGTTACGTTTTTCAATTATAGGGAGCTGGAGATGTTGGTCACCCAAATGAGCTTCTCCTGGGCAAAGCAAAAAGATCAGACACAGTAATCTAGTTTGGATAGTTCAAGGGGGACTTTCCCAGAGCCTATCATTGATGCTAAAATTAGGGCTCTTTGAAGTGTAGGGGTTTCATATGCGTACAACACGAACACAGGTTCCAAATTCGGTTTGAATGCAACAGGTCTTTATTCGATCACAGCCTCAAAAGTACACGAAGGTTTTTCACTCGGTTCACTTGGTCTTTCAACCATTCGAAGACACACAGGATTCTATCGATAGTTCGAAGCATTAGCGATACCGGACAGTTAAGCTCTGTGCCAGCATGGCTGGTGCAGAGTCCATAACGTGGGAGGGGTGTAGGTGCCCCTGTCAAAGCGAAGGTACGAAAGGTGCGGGTCAGAGCTCGTCCTAGGACTAACTGGTGAGGTAGCCAACCTCGGCCTCTTATATACCCTGAGCGCGGACCAAGCAGTGTCGACGTGGCACTCCTCCGTAGCGCCGTCTGGAGTGCCCTGCCCGGCTCCGCTACCGGATAACCGAAAGGACATGGCTCAGGTGTTGCCACCTAGTGTCCGTTGGAGGCACTTACCGCTCTGACTCCACGGACCTTATATGTACACGTATTATTCGTGCCCCTACATCACCCCCACCAGATTATAACCAGGGTCGAAATACATCTGATATAATATAATATACTCGAATATGGGAGAATAATATCAGTGTACATGATGACAATACCGGGGTACATTTGAAGGTACGATATACGTTTTTACACTTACATGTAGAAAGTACAATTACAGATTTTTAGATTTTACCTGTTACACCAAACAACACTTACATCTCTATGTACAAAACAGGGATCTTATAGATCCAACACTATAACGACAAGATAGATACGTGAGTATCCATCTTTAATAAAGATATGAATATATACGAATATATGTTCTATACTACTTCTAACTATAGTGATCACAGTTCTGTATGGTTTTCGTTGAGATACAATAATGGTTACTACATTAATCATTTTAAGGTAAGTTGAGATTGCACAATATGTGACTTTTTTAGGACGGAATGACACAGAAGTAATGGCTCGAAAATATTTATGTGGGCGAACCGTCCCAGGAGAGGTAATTACGTGAACTATTGGAATTATGTAAAAATACTTGGAACCAACATAGTTGTGACATTAACTCTTATAACCAAGGAATGTAGTAATATTAGCCTCCATATGAGGCAACCGATATATGCCTTTATATCTTAACAATAGATATACTCTCGAAATCCGAATACCAGTTGTTATGTCCAAAAAGAAAAATTTTTGGAGATAAAAGTAGGCACCGAACATTATGTACAGTTTTGGTTCGAATCATAGTATGTAGTATAAGTTATACTACTTAAAGTATGAACACCCCTTTTTTTTTTTTTTTTTTTTTTTTTTTAGACAACGAAGACATTTCTTGACAATTATGCATTTTCCACCTGGCTTATGTTTACCTTCGAATCATGACCTTAATCATGGATGTTTTATAATAACAACACAATTATTACAGTATCATCGAAGCATCATATGCACAAGTCCTCAATCACACAATCGAACAGCCGAACACCCAAGTTAGCTTATAAGTCCTTCAATACGCTCTGGAGTTCTTCGAGTGACCCACTCCATTGGGTGAGTCCTATCCCGAATACCCGAATGAACTTAACGTTCAGCGCCTTCATCGTTTTGGCCTGATCGTCCAGAGTATCTTCTGCAGCTTTCTGCAGACAACGAGCTGTTGAGAGTTCTTTCTTCGATTGTGCCAGCTGCTTGGTGAGTTAGATCACCTTATCTGGCTCCGATTGTTCGTCAATCCGTTGCTGTTCGAAGATCTTCCTCAGCCTCTCGACCTCCTTGCCCTGCATGGTGATGGCATAGTCGGCTGATGCTCTCGCCACACCGGCTGCATATCGTTGCATGCCAGCCAGGTGTTCCTGCAACCATCGTTCGTACAGCTCCTTATGCACCACCGCATCCGGAGCCTTTGGAGGCTCGAAGTAGTCCTTCGGAATCTGTATCCTCGGCCGAATGTTTTCACCACTGATCATCAGATCATACCACTGGTTTGGATCCACTGCTGGTTCCTCACGAACACTGGGCTTATAGGGCACAGTGGCAGTAGTAGTAGTGGTGGTGAGTAGGGTGGCTGCAACAGTTGCTGCCTTCCCTCCTCCAGCAGTTGTCGTTGGTGTGGTGGTGACTGGGTTCGAAGTGGTCACTGGAACCGGGTCCACCACAGGCTCAGTTTTCATGGATGTCGAATCCGCACTAGTAGCAGGGGTTTTACGCCCCACTGACTTTGTAGAACTGTCAGCCTTTGGTTTCACCTTGTCTTCTGCCCGAGGAGTGAGGTTGGTGGTCGTCACCACCAAGTCCTTTTTCCCAGGCAGCACAAAGTGATCCGAATCCGCCATCTCCACGTCCCGTGAGTCCGGTTGGCGGATGGCATCCATTACAGAGATGCCCGTAGGGAGATTTTTGTACGGATCCTTCTCAGTCTGTACCTCCGGACCAGGGAAGTCCATTGAAGGGTACTCAGCCTTACTGGCCAGGTTACCAGGGGTCAGAGGACGAAGGGTTTGCAGCTGGGAACGACCCTTGGGGGCTGAGAAGTCCGGACCATAGTTAGGACGCAAGTCCTTCAGTGGGGACCGGTGCTCAATCGTTGTCGCGCGCCCTCGTGCTGCAGTTGGAGCTCTTGGAGCCGGAACCTCGGATTTGACCTTTTTGCAGTCAGGTTCGGAAGTGGCTGGACTCCTGTTCTCACTTCGTTTCCCTGGAAGGGGGTTGGCCGCTCTCCAGTCGTACAATTCCTTGTACAAGGTGTCGTTCAGGTCCAGCCGACCACGTCGATCAGTACGCTGGAAGACAGCTGACTGTTTCGAATTCCGGGTTAATTGGACCTTTCCGAATTGGAAGGTCTCAATCGTAATGGTTTCGAACTTTACTTTGTCCAGGCCTGCCACCAGTGATGCATGGAGATCTCCAACGTTCTTTCTGGCCAACATCATGGCTTGGCCATGACATTGTATCAGGTGCTCGATCATTCGGCCTCTTCGAGGGGTCCACATACCCGAACACCTTTTGTTTGACTTGCCAACATCAGCGCAGACATACATCGCATGGTGGTGCATGTGCTTCTCCACGAGATGTCGCATGAATCGAAGACGAGTAGGCATGGGGCGGTTCTCATGTGCGAAGTAGACGCGACAGGAATCAAATGGGCAATCCTCCCTTACCCCTTCCTTGTACCGGGCCATCGCCCATCGTATTTTGGGGCGGCCCTCATGGTTGTAGTAGGTCTCGGGGAACTGTTTTCGATCCAGCAGCCGACCGAACCAGTTTTCTGTCCATGACCAGGAACTGGGTGAACCCATATTGGATCTCATCCATTCTTCGTCATCAGACAATCCTTCATGGTCCGGTTCTTTGGGACACGAATACATATCCCTCGATCGCTTGCAGTGTTCCATGCACTCGGGCCTAAATTTCTTGAAGCCCCCACTGGCATTGCGCCAAATCATGTCCTCCACCCGAGAACTTGGGACGTCTGCCGAGGCACCTGCCCCTGCAGCTGGAGGGGGCGACGAAACCACTGGTGGCGTGTTCGATTGCCCTGACTCGGAGGACGTAGACGGAGATGCAGGTACCTTGACCTGCACTGAAGTCTTAGTCGGAGTTGCTGGAGGGGTCGAATGCGTCCGGGTGGGTGCCCTAGGAGGCGTCGAAGGGGTAGCGGCCGTACTGGATACTACGTCCACCAACCTCACGGTTGGGGACATATTAATCGCAGTAGTTTGGAGAGGCGAAGGATGAGGTACACATGGCTGTCGTGCCTCACTCTTCTTCGCCTTCCGTTTCTGGCTCTTTGGAAGTTCGAAGGGGACCTCCTCCAGATCCAAAGCGTCGGATACGGACCGTCCTTTTTGTTGTGGATTGGGGTTCTTACGGGACTGGGCTCGAGTCATTGGCGTTCTGGGGGCAGTTTGCATAGCTTCCAGAGTTAGCCGTAACTGTTCATTGGCTGCCCTGAGTTCATCGGATTCTCTAACCACCTGAGCATAACGAGCTTCTTGCTCAACTGATCCTGAGGTATCCGAATGGATCTCCCGCGGAGCCAACTCCACGCTAGCTGAGTCTTCTTCGAATGGGACTGGTAAAGGTCCCGGAGCTTTCGGAAGAGATTCGGATGGAGACTCAGTAGTCCCGGTGGTCGTAGTTGGTTCTTCGAATGACGTTGAAGCCGACTGGGAAGTACTCGAAGAGCATTCGGACTGGACTGGGGCAGGTTCGGATACCTCGGACTTCGGCGGAGTATTGGGAGGAGTACTGCCGTTGGAAGTTTTACGACTACCTTTGGTCTTGGAAAATTTCTTTTTCTTCCCCTTCGTACTGGTTGTGCTCCCATCACTTGAGGGCACTGCTTCCTCCATAGCCTTGGCTTGTTGGAGATGCCAAAAGTTCGTACCACATCGCAGTAGGATTTTTCCAAAGATCTCATTTTTATATGCTCCCCGGATGGCTCCTTCGTAACTCTCTAGCCAAGTACCCTCATGGTGGTCGAATCCATGTTCCTCCAGCTTGTCTAGCACCATCGACATGAGTGTGGGATGGAGCTTCAGCGAGGTGTCGAACGGCGGGTCGCACTCCAGCACCTCCATGAGTTGTTGCTGGGCCAGCGATATTCGTACGAAGTCCTCCATTTCATCGTCAGATACTGTATGGAAAGGCAATTTCTGGCTTACCTCTTCCAACTCTGGCATCTCGTCCTCTTCCTCATCACCTGCTGCGTTAAGCCGGGTTGACGTCGAATTGTCTATGTCTTTCGAAGCAACGCGTTTCGGGACATTGCGCCACGGCAACGGCCCTAGGTTGACTGTAGCCGGGGGTGGCATGGTCATGCTGTCCCGATCAGCCGTCGAATAGGAGCCGATCCCCGCTACACGAACGGTAACCGCACTCCCGGTGGATTCAGAGGCGGATTCATAATCCGACTCATGAGCGTTGTCGAATTGGCCATCGTCCATCCCGAACAGATCTATCTCGTCGGACTGGAGGCCCTCACCGGGGGTGTACTGCTCCTCCATCGCAGTCGAATGTTTTCAACGAAAACGAAGTTTAATAATCGAAGATTTGCGGAGTACGAAGCTCCGCGTGTCCTAATGACACTATGAGCGGGAACTAACCAGGTTGGCGCGTCTTATGATGTGGTTTTGGAGACTTTTGGTCGACTACAAGTCCCTTCTTCCTCCTCCTTTGCCCTGCAGCGTCCGTGCGTCTTCTTGGCACTGATCCAATATGGCGACCGCCCTTCTTGTCTCGTGATGCCACGCCCGCCGCGGGAGCGAAGGTCAACCAATCAGTGTTCACGCTTCACCGGATAGCCCTTTTCCGACGGATAACCCGGCGGGAGACGCTCGCGTTTCCCGCCACTAATCGAACGGGTAGCTCACCGGAGTGTAATCCTTATTGAGTCAGTTCCACAGTACCAGGGATACCGCTAATCATGAATTCTTCAGGAGTGTAGGCAAATGTCATTACGGGTAACATAAGAATACCCGCCGGATAGTTCCGTCTGCCACCCTCGGGGACGTTCATGATCAACTCTCATCCTAGCTCTGCTCACTCGACAGCAATTAGGTCTGTACTACCATCATGGCATCGAAACTTCTTGTTGTGTATACAAATTAGGTCACAGCAGTCTCCGGATTATGCCGTGGACTGCGTCTTAACCCCACCTTGGGTTCTTTAGACCTGGTCGTCCGGGAAGATTCGACAGGATGTCCAGTAGTCAATTGGACAGCCCTCCTCCCCTTCAGACCTTCATTTGCCGAGACTTTTTTTCCGCACTTTTTATCCTTCTTGCTAGAAGCTCGAATTGGTAAATTTTTTTTAGGCCTACCCCGGCTTCGAATGCGCTGAAGCATCACCCTGCCACCGGCGTAGGCGAGCTACATTGGATTTATACAGGCGTCCCAGCAAGGATTTGATCACCACCGTGGATTCTGAAACAATCCGAACCACAGTAAAGGGACCATCCCAGTTGGGTGACAACTTTAGCTGCTGTAGGGGGTCGTGTAGCCTAACTACTTCATCCCCCACTCGAAAGGACCTAAGTTTCAAACCTACGTCATAGCCCACTTTTTGCCATGAAGCAGATTTGCTTAGTTCACATCGAACCATCTCGTATGCGGACTTGAATTGATCCCTCAATGCCTCCACGAACATCACCTGACAGGGTGTTTCAGCGTTTATCCCAGCTACGCCAAACACCAAGTCAGCAGGCATAATCAAATCCTCTCCGAATACCAACAAATTGGGGGAACAACCGGTGGAAGCATGCACCGTACTATTATAAGCATGTACCACAAACTCGCATTGCTCGTCCCAATCATCCATCTGACTGTTGACCAGAGGCTTCAGGACTTGTATCAAGGTTCTGTTGAACCTTTCTACTTGACCATCAGACTGAGGCCGGTACGGATTCGTTCTGGTTTTGCATATAGCAAGGTTATGGCACATTGCTGCCCATAACTCAGATTCGAATTCTCTGCCTTGATCACTATGCAACATCAAGGGCACGCCTAGATGAAACACCCAACCCTTTACAAATGCACGAGCACATGTATGAGCCTTGTGATCTTTCAGAGGAAACACTCTAGTATACTTCGAATAGTAGTCGGAGATCACCATCATGCACGTGTTTCCATCAGGAGTGGTTTTTAGGCCACTAATGATATCAACCGCTATGCGTGCAAATCTAACTCCCCAAAGCTCTTGAGTTAGTGGCAACTTCCCCAGGCCTTCACCTGGTTTGCTCAGACAACAATCTGGACAAGTAGAGATCCACCTAAGCAGATCTTTACTCATGCCAGGCCAGTAATACCTTCTGGAGAGTCGCGCAAGGGAGCGCTTCTTTCCAAAATGTCCACTGGTCTGATGTCCATGTACGAAATACATGATATCCCTTCGCATAGCTGTGGGTATCACGATTTGTCGAATTTTGGCCTTGTACGGTGTTATCTTCCACCTACATAAGATACCGTCAACAACAGTTAGCTCAGAACATTGAGCAAGTAGCTGTCTCATTTCCCGGTTCTCAATCGAAATGGTTGGTCTTTGTGGTTGGCCACCACTGGAGACCTGTTCTATTAGTCTCGAAATGACAGCATCACCCTTCTGGAATTGCCTGATGGTTTCGGTGGACCATTCCATTGCTTTAGAATGTCCTACATCATACGGCATTCGAACTCCAGCTATTACAGCATTATGGGCTCCACAATCATCGCAATCCATTCTAGAACATTTCCGTATGGGTCTTCTCGAAAGGGCGTCAGCATTGATATGCTTGCTCCCTGCTCTGTGTTGGATTTGGCTATTTTCCAACCCGAACTCGGACAAGTGGGTCAGCCATCGACCGATCATTCCTTCTGCTTCCTTAAAGTTCAACAGCCACCTTAAGGACAAGTGATCTGTCCGTAAAGTAAAGTCACCTCCCCAAAGGAAGTGCTTAAACTTCTTCGTATACACCACTACCGCCAACAATTCGCGCTTAGTGGTACAGTAATTCCTCTGGGCCTTATTGAGGGTATTACTAGCGAAAGCCAGTGGCACTTCTATCCCCTCTTGCATCTGGGATAGAGCAGCACCTATACTGTCATTACTGGCGTCTGTGTCCAGTATGAAATGTCCATCAGCTGTTGGATATTTCAAAACTGGGGTGGTTCGAAATAGGTTCTTTACGGCTTCGAATGCTAGATCTTGTTCCGGACCCCATGGGAAAGGCTCCTTCCTTCTACCCGGAGTCCAGTGAGCTAGAGCCTGCATAGGCTGAGCTATTCTGGCATACCCCGGTAGGAAGTCTCTGTAGTAGCTACAGAAGCCCAGAAAGGACCGTATGTCTTTAGGTCCCTCTGGCTTTTCCCATTCCGATACAACATCTAGTTTCTCAGGATCCGCCTTAACCCCCTCAGTGGATATTATCCGACCGAGATAGTTAATAGAAGTCCTAAACAGGTGACACTTCTTTGGTTTCAATTTCAAACCATGGGTTATCAACCTCTCGAAAATTTTGACTAAAGTAGCCAGACACGATTCGAAGGTCTTCCCGAAGACAATTACGTCGTCCAGGTACACCAAACACTCCTTCCATAACAGATCACTCAACAGAGATTCCATCATGGCTTCGAATGTTGCAGGGGCGTTACACAATCCGAACGGCATCACATTGTACTGGAAAAGACCGACATGGCTCGAAAACGCTGTTTTTTCCTGATCCTCTTCCTTCATTCCAACTTGCCAGTATCCGGATTGCAAATCCAGCGTACAGAACCATTGGTTTCCGCCCAGGGAATCAATAGTCTCGTCTATACGGGGGAGAGGATAGGAGTTTTTCTTTGTACAGCCATTCAATTTTCGATAATCTATGCAGAAGCGAATTGTGCCGTCTTTCTTAGTCACCATCTGAACAGGACTGGACCAGGGGCTAGTGCTGGGAACAATCACCCCTAATCTCAGCTGATCAGCGATTTCCTTCTCGGCCATCAATTTCTTCTTCAAAGGTAGGCGTCTATAAGGAATTTTGAAAGGTACAGCATCCTCTGTAGTGATGGAATGTAGCACCTTATCAGTTCGCCCCAAACCAGTGGGCTCCCCGAAGGCTGCATCATATTCCACCAATACCCGTCTCAACTGATCTTTCTGGTCCCCCGTCACCAAGCTCGAATCGTCCACCAACTTTTGGAGTTCCGGACGTAAGTCGGACATCCCTTCAAGGTTCGGTTGGGTATCTTCTGAGAGTATACTGGTGCTTGCCTGTGCAACGATCACCTGCCCCACGGGAGTACCTTTCATCAGATAACGGACTTCACCACCAGGATTCGAAATAGGAATTAAATTCCTACTGCCACTGCCTACGAAAGTATCTGCACTCTCGAGTCCAATTGATGCAAGTCTCACCACATCGGGTTCAACCACCGCCATCTGGTCTCGGAAGATACTGTCACTCGAAAACAGCACATCACATGTCTGTCCTGGGGGTATCTTAACCGTCTGTACCACCGAGGCTACAGAAGATACCTTTCTCAACACGCATTGTACGGCCACCTTGTATGGATGTTCTATCTTTAACATCCCCCTACAAGGTTCCAACATTGCACCGTACAACGCAGCGAAATCTAATCCGATGATGCCATCATCACTCAGATCAGCAATAGTAGGGGACAGAAGGTAATCCTGCCCACCTATATTGATTTCGAAAAATGCTTTACCAAACGTCTGCATGCAGCTACCGTCGGCCGAATGAGCTGTTACCCTCGTTGTGAAGTTATCTGGCTCATCGGCTACAAGGTCATAGAACCTCTTCGAGATCATGGAGTGACTAGCTCCAGTATCCACTAGAAATTCTGCAGACCTTCCCCTCACTGCTACAGTCAAATACCACCTCTTCCCATCCAATGGTGATGGGTTAACGGTGAAACGTTCGAAATCCTTAGTGACACCAAGATCTACTCCCCGTCGTTTCAAGTGCTTCAAACAGGGGTGATCCGGGGACAATCGGGCACTGCTGACTACTTCCAGCTCCTGTATCCAATTCGCCGCTTCCCCAGTACTTCCTCCTCGGACGTCTACTTTTCTGGGTTCATTGGACATACTTAGAAGGGACTGATCAGGCCCCTCCTCTAAGTTTCCAATCTCTACTGCACCTCGGACTTCATCGCTTGCACCGCTGGCGATATGTTGGCTTTCCTTCTCCTTAGGGGTTACTACCTTGCCATCCAGAGCAACCCCGTCTAGTTTTCCGTTTTCTTCTCTTCAGGCTTGGGTACCGGCTTTTCAGCTGGGCATTCTGCAGCAAAGTGTCCCAGGACCTGACACCTGTAACACTTCCTAGTGGTCTTGTCCACTCTCGGCTTCGAATTCCTCCCTGTTGATTGCTGGTTTCCAGACATCAAGTCAGTCAACCTTAACAGAAGTTCTTCCATAGAACTGGGAGTTGAGGAAGTAGTCGAAGGTGCGCTTGTAACTCCTGGGGTCACAGGTGGTGTTTTCCTGTCGGCCTTCGGATAGCGCTTCGAATTCGAATTGGAATAAGATTTGCCGCTGTTCTTTTGAGCAACTGCGCCAATCTCCTCCTCCCTTCCAGAATCACCTTCCTCTGTATCAGAGGCTGGTGGGTCTTGCATCACACTGGAAGTTCTCGAAAGTACTCTCGAAGATAGCAGATGCCGTTTCCTGTCATAGTCTTCTATGGCCATGAACAAATCAGTGAGAGAAGTTCCAGCTTTCCAACTATCACATGCAGCGGTACGTTCATCGGAATCCCTTAATCCCTCAATGAATTGCGAGAACAAATCATCTAGGAACTGTGGGTCATCTAACTGCCATCTTGGTCTAGCTCTTTGCAAGAGAGATTGCAATTCTAGACCAAACACACGGTGCGACTCGTTTGGCTTTTGAGTCCGTTTCCGGAACAATCGAAGCGGGTCTTCATTACCCACATTACCTATCAGGTAACTGGCGCATTCCACCAATTGGGTAAACGATCCGGCACCATGCATCGTTCTCCATCTCGAAACAGCTAGCTTGCCTGGGCCATTTCTCAATGCCCGTAAAAGCTCGTCCAACGATTCCTCTTCTGACCATCGATTATACCTCATATCGTGCATGAAGTCTGCGAACCAGTCCTGCCATGGCTGTCTTCCTGTGAACGGACTCCGAGTGCTTGCAGTGCGTCTAGCAGCGTTGTGATTGTCCCTGTGCAACAGAAACGACTGCTCGATGCTCCAGTCGACGATATCGGCATTATCAGCTTGTCTGCTAACACAGTCCACTCCCATCTCAGCAATGCAGGGGTTCGTGTCGTAAATCAATTTCATTCCAGGGGACATCGATTCGCGGCGAGATACTCGTCTACCAGCATGTGTAGGAGATCTCCCTGGCCTCCTTGAGGGCCCACTCGAACGTTCATTCGGATCAGATCTCGAAGATCTCTCATTCGAACCCGTACGGCTCGGTCTCTCTCGAGAGCTGGAACGACTGGGAGAGTTTGAATGGTCGTCATCATACGACGTTGGGCGTTGGTCACGCCGTGAAGATCTTCCATCCGGATCCCCTGTATCAATGGTCACTCGTTTTGGTCTCCCTCCGGTTGAGGTAGAGGCACTACCCCCACCAGTTGATGAGTTGTATATGCCACCACTGACATGATCGAACCCTGAACGGCCACCTCGAGTTGCCTCTTCATCTCGTTTCTTCTGTAAATCTTCCACCTCCCTGATCAGACGATCCTTTTCGTCCATCATCGCCTTGGTAGCTTCTCGGATCGTATCATGGAGCTCGTCCGAATCATGTATGGTCTTATCTTGACGTTGTTCTAGAGATTCAGTACGTCGCCGCAAGACATTTTGTTGATGAGCGAACTGGTTTTCCATATGTTCCAGTTCCGCCTTCGTTGTGTCTAAGCGGTTCTGTTTCTCCATTGTTGCCCCTTCTAGATCTTCATTCTTGTTCCGGAGCTGTACCAACCGATGACTCAAAGCTTCAAACTCTTCATTCATCCTGTCCATCTCTGCAATCCTTGCTCCTTCGAAACGATTCTTCTCCTCTTCGAAATGACGACGTGTCACTTCCTGTCGCTGGTGTCGTTCAGCATGCAGCATGCTCATGCCTTGTGTTGGCATAGGAGCAATGTGTCTCTTCGAACCGCCAGCTTCAAACAAAGAATCATCTAGGTTTGACCCCAGATCTTTTCGAATAGAATCAGGATTGCCTCTCCTTGGTTCTAGTGTAGAACTCGAACGGTTTGGCCCATAATGTTTCTCAAGGGCTGCTACCACCTCCGGATCTGGACTCGAAATAGGATGAAGGGACGCTCCACCCTTTGCCTGTTCAGCCATGTTAACCCAACTGTGCTATTCTGTGTTTCACCCAAACTGGTCACGGCACCAATGTAGGGGTTTCATATGCGTACAACACGAACACAGGTTCCAAATTCGGTTTGAATGCAACAGGTCTTTATTCGATCACAGCCTCAAAAGTACACGAAGGTTTTTCACTCGGTTCACTTGGTCTTTCAACCATTCGAAGACACACAGGATTCTATCGATAGTTCGAAGCATTAGCGATACCGGACAGTTAAGCTCTGTGCCAGCATGGCTGGTGCAGAGTCCATAACGTGGGAGGGGTGTAGGTGCCCCTGTCAAAGCGAAGGTACGAAAGGTGCGGGTCAGAGCTCGTCCTAGGACTAACTGGTGAGGTAGCCAACCTCGGCCTCTTATATACCCTGAGCGCGGACCAAGCAGTGTCGACGTGGCACTCCTCCGTAGCGCCATCTGGAGTGCCCTGCCCGGCTCCGCTACCGGATAACCGAAAGGACATGGCTCAGGTGTTGCCACCTAGTGTCCGTTGGAGGCACTTACCGCTCTGACTCCACAGACCTTATATGTACACGTATTATTCGTGCCCCTACAGAAGCATGGTAGCCAGCTCGAACTGGATAAGGGGTCCAGCAAGAACCAGATCAAAACTAAACCCAGGGTTAATTATATGAGATCGTATTTTTTATTTTCTTACCACAGTAGCAGCCACTTCCATGACATGATTAAAACCAAATAAATTAGATTGAAAACATATTTAGAATTGCAATAGCATCTGGGTAATAAAAAACACATGAAAAAATCTCATTTTCAAGTTGTGTTATACAGAGCTTGTCACTTAAAGCCAAAATTTGATTCAAGGCAGCTGTCCTCTACTTCACATTCTTGTGCTTGACCTCCATTTTGAACATGTGTTCATCATCACAGAAGGCACCCAGTGAGCATTATACAGCATCACATCCATTAGTAGTATAGTATGTATCGGAACGGGACTATAGTTAAGTACTGTTTATTACTCAATCGACCTGCAGCCAATCAGAGGCCTCCATTTGGTCACGTGACCGGAAGTGACCTACTTAGGGGATTAGTGGTGCATTCTGGGTAACCCTGCAGCCAATCAGAGGCCTCCATTTGGTCACGTGACCGGAAGTGACCTACTTAGGGGATTAGTGGTGCATTCTGGGTAACCTACTGACCTACTTAGAAGCTCTCAGCCAATCAGAGGCCGGCATTCTGGTAACCATGGTAACGTGACTTACTTACGTCACGTGACCTACTTAGGCTCAGCCAATCAGAAGCCGGCATTCTGGTAACTAGGGTAACGTGACCTACTTAGGGTTTGTTTGTAAACAACACCACGTGGCTCTCTTGTTTGTAAACAACACCACGTGACACGTGACTGTTTGTAAACAAACAATTCGACTTAGTCTGACATTTTCAGCTGTCGCATGCTGACCTGCTGCTATCATAAGAGAAACAAAAGCCCTAATCACGCTTTTCAGCTGGATCCTTCCACCCACCAGACATGGATCCAGATGGGAGGGTGGTTTAAAATTAATCCGTGTACCGACTGTCATACAATAGTGTAATTAGTTGAACACGTGTTACCTGTATAAAGGATTAGCAGGTCATGGGCTTAGAGTGTGTATAGAAAAACAACTACAGGTAGCGTGAACAAAGCGACCCCCTCCCTTTCTGTCACTCTGTCTGTGACTAGAGGGCGCGCGTGTGGTAAGCGGCTTAAATCTAAAGAAAAAAAATCACCCTCTCCTGTCGTCAGCAGTCAGCTGGCCGGCGGCTGGAAAATGCGATTAGAGGGATGATGAGCGCGGTTTTTTATATTCAATATATTAGAAGTGTGCTTTGTTGCTTATATAGTTCATTATGCGTTTAAAATGTTCGCGAGTATCGTAGAAATGTACAAAAATCCTATTGTGGCGCCATCTGACGAAAAGAGCGGAGAACTATACTAGGGTATGGCGAGCTAGACTAGAGCATGTAATCACCAGGCGGCAGAGTGGTCAAAAGACAATCTCGTAGTAGTAGGTCTACTTGGATCTTGAGTAGCCACCCTTGTGGTTGCAATTACCTAGACTAGTTGACCCTGCCAGCCTGGTCAAGTGAAATTAGTAAGGAGACCGCACATTAACGCGCTCCACAGTCTTTAGACAGTTAAGACTATAGTACCGTAGATTCTACTGTGTACTCACACTAACTATTTACAGTGCTACATATTCATACCCGTGTTCTAAGTGTTTTTTTAGAAAAAAGCGATCTACTCACCCATTTTTTTTAGACAAACTCCTATTAGCAGGTAACCCCTGTATAAACCATACTGCAAAGATCTGCTACTTCGAGCGTCTGCCTCGTGACTGATAGTGTACAACAAGACGAAGTGGGCAGAGGTGAAGTACTGTTCCAAGAAAAATTGAGGCTCTTTATATAGCTGAGAGAGCGGCTAATCCGGATGTTCTAAGCTTGTTTTCACCTAGAGCCCCACCCTCTTCCAGAGAGGAATCAAATTGCTTTTCACCTGGACCCTTCCACCCCTCATCCATCAGCATGAAAAGAGGGATAACAAGTGTAACGTGCGCTACATGTATATGGGATTATAGCTGGTGAAGAGATAAAGCCAGGTCAACTGTGTATACAAAGACTACAGGAGGTGATTAACGACAGGTGTGACGCGCCAGCCCGTGGACGGATTATCTTCTAAGCTGACGCTTATTCAACTAGCCAGCTGCCGTCCGCTCCACTCACCACGTCAAGAGGAGGTGCTTTTGTTTTACACTTAAGTCGCTTACCACATGTACTCGTCTCTACCTCACAGACAGACACCCTCTCGCTTGCTTCACGACCCCTGTAGCTTTTTTTGTATACACACTCTAATCTCATAACCCCCTGATCCGTTATACAGGTAACGGGTATTCTCTTTTAAATAGCTGCCAGTCAGCCTGCGGCAGCTGAAAACGACGGTAAGTAGCTTAGCTCTAGAAGCAAGAAGGCGTATATAAGGAGGCTCACACGTGTATAGGCGCCTTATAAGTCGGCAGGGGGTAAATACTAGTGAAAAAGGAAGGCAGGTGTGCAGGTAGCTTTCTAACAGACACGTGTGTGCACTAAGCTGCTTAAGTCTAAACCCACCTGCAGTAGTCAGGTAGCATGTGAAAACTTACTTAACAGATCTCTTAATTGAGTAGAGACTCTGTACTGAGAGAGTCTTTTCAGCCGTTTAAGAGGATTATCTAGGACAGGGTACATAAGGAGTGAAACGACGCTCTCACCCATCACACTTTCTCGACCCGCCCTTCATCATCGTAGCATCGTCCACTCTACGCTCGCTCAGAATGTTATGATGGTTAGTTCTGCTATTTTCAGCTACTTTTCTTATCGAAGTGTTGACGCTACAGAGCATCGAAACTCTCTCCAAATGAGTCCAAGAAAGAAAAAGCAACTTCCACTTGAAGCAGGAAGAGAAACAGTGCCCTATGATGCATGTGAGGTAAAGAAACATTGGAAGGACGTCACCAAGGAGCAATGGATAGAAGCATGCTTCAACTTCATCGGAACGGAAGTAGTTTCATTTGGACAGAGGGAGAAGATTTTGTTGGAGCTATTTTTCTTAGCTCCGTATACTTGGCCTGACTGTGGTGAAATTCCTTCAGGTATTTGTTCAGTCTTCGCCATAGAAGTTATCAGGTCTTTGAAGGAGCTTCGATATATGCAAGGCACTCACGAGGAGATTGTTCAGAAAATGACGGAATTCGAAACAGGAGAAGACACAATATGGTGCGAGGAGACGACATATACGGACGATGATCTGGAGTACATCATTTGTAGCCCGTTGGAACATTATGTTAAAGACTTTGAGGACATGCTAGACAGCACTGAGATGAACCCGAAAGAGAGATCCCTTACTGCACAGAAAGAGGCCAAAGCTGTGTTGGAAAAGCTCAAGTTTGGTCAAGGATTCACTCTTCAAAGCAGCTGTGTGAGTGTGATAAAAGGCCTTGTGTTGAAACATCCAGACATGAAGTTTTCGCGTGCTGTCGACACACTTCCTTTGCCTGAACTGATGATGAACATGATCGATCCCATCGTACCAACATGTTTCGACTCTGCCAATTGTCCCATGTATAAAATGGTTTCAAGTTTTGCCCGTGGCCGATGGCTAAACGATCCACTGAAGTCAGAAAACCTCCTTGATTTAATCAACTGACTAAATGTATTTTCTCATACTAGTATTAGTAGCATTAGTAATAGCAGCTACTCAGTCTCGTGCAGCACAAGCAGCAGCATCTGTCAACAGCATCCGTGACATCGTCAGCAACTGCAGCAGCTGCACGAGCAGCACAAGCAGCAGCAGCTGTCAGCAGCTGCAGCAGCTGCACGAGCAGCACAAGCAGCAGCACCAACAGCAGCAGCAACAGCAAATCAGCAGCAGCAGCAGCAGCAGCAGCAGCGGCGGTGTGGACCACTAAATTCGAGATGGCGACATGTCTGTTTCTTAGAATCGACATTCGACATGAGGCCTAGTGACATTTGACATGAAGCTTGAAAAACATAGTGACAGGTGACATGAGCAATTCTTAAAATCGACATGAGATATGAGCATAATTAAGCGACATCGACATGTGCCATGGCTCTTTTTTTTTAAGACAAACGCCATAGACTCCTCATTCAAACCCCCACTAGTAGTGCTCTATAAGCGCAAGCTTTGCCTTAAGAGAGCTGTGGCTGTGAACCCTCTCCTCCCCCCGTACACACAGGTAAATATCAGAGTCAGCCAATGTCGCCAATACTACTCTCATACAAGGGTCAGGCACTGCTGGACTATAATAGATGGGTCAAGGACCATTCTACTGAGGGTCAGGCTAGGCTGGACATTCAATAACAGGCTGGACTTTGGCAAACTTGCTTGAAAGTCTGGCCAGCAAGAGTCCGTTGAAGGACTATACGGTAAAAAGGCTGCTGTTACAGTCAAGATACTCATATTTCAAGCCCAGAAAACTGTAATTAGCTTTCCAAGTTGTTTATTTAACAATATCCTGGCCTAGCAAGAAGCTGTCAGATGACATCTAAGAAAAATGGGGCTGTTAATTGATCAAGAGAGCTACATTGTTACAGAGTCCTATTCCTCTTTTGAGGTGGGACCAAATTTGAAAAAAGAATAAACTCAAAAAAAAAGCCTTAAGATTGAAACAGTTGTAGATGACAAATTTAATGAGGAAGTCGTATTAATTAGTTTACAAATAGCCGCTGCACGAGCAGCACAAGCAGCTCGTGCAGCTGCTGCAGCTGACACTAGTGTCAGCTGCTGCTTGTGCTGCTCGTGCAGCGGCTATTTGTAAACTAATTAATACGACTTCCTCATTAAATTTGTCATCTACAACTGTTTCAATCTTAAGGCTATTTTTTGAGTTTATTCTTTTTTCAAATTTGGTCCCACCTCAAAAGAGGAATAGGACTCTGTAACAATGTAGCTCTCTTGATCAATTAACAGCCCCATTTTTCTTAGATGTCATCTGACAGCTTCTTGCTAGGCCAGGATATTGTTAAATAAACAACTTGGAAAGCTAATTACAGTTTTCTGGGCTTGAAATATGAGTATCTTGACTGTAACAGCAGCCTTTTTACCGTATAGTCCTTCAACGGACTCTTGCTGGCCAGACTTTCAAGCAAGTTTGCCAAAGTCCAGCCTGTTATTGAATGTCCAGCCTAGCCTGACCCTCAGTAGAATGGTCCTTGACCCATCTATTATAGTCCAGCAGTGCCTGACCCTTGTATGAGAGTAGTATTGGCGACATTGGCTGACTCTGATATTTACCTGTGTGTACGGGGGGAGGAGAGGGTTCACAGCCACAGCTCTCTTAAGGCAAAGCTTGCGCTTATAGAGCACTACTAGTGGGGGTTTGAATGAGGAGTCTATGGCGTTTGTCTTAAAAAAAAATAGCCATGGCACATGTCGATGTCGCTTAATTATGCTCATATCTCATGTCGATTTTAAGAATTGCTCATGTCACCTGTCACTATGTTTTTCAAGCTTCATGTCAAATGTCACTAGGCCTCATGTCGAATGTCGATTCTAAGAAACAGACATGTCGCCATCTCGAATTTAGTGGTCCACACCGCCGCTGCTGCTGCTGCTGCTGCTGCTGCTGCTGCTGCTGATTTGCTGTTGCTGCTGCTGTTGGTGCTGCTGCTTGTGCTGCTCGTGCAGCTGCTGCAGCTGCTGACAGCTGCTGCTGCTTGTGCTGCTCGTGCAGCTGCTGCAGTTGCTGACGATGTCACGGATGCTGTTGACAGATGCTGCTGCTTGTGCTGCTCGTGCAGCTGCTGCTGCTGCTGACGATGTCACGGATGCTGCTGACAGATGCTGCTGCTTGTGCTGCACGAGACTGAGTAGCTGCTATTACTAATGCTACTAATACTAGTATGAGAAAATACATTTAGTCAGTTGATTAAATCAAGGAGGTTTTCTGACTTCAGTGGATCGTTTAGCCATCGGCCACGGGCAAAACTTGAAACCATTTTATACATGGGACAATTGGCAGAGTCGAAACATGTTGGTACGATGGGATCGATCATGTTCATCATCAGTTCAGGCAAAGGAAGTGTGTCGACAGCACGCGAAAACTTCATGTCTGGATGTTTCAACACAAGGCCTTTTATCACACTCACACAGCTGCTTTGAAGAGTGAATCCTTGACCAAACTTGAGCTTTTCCAACACAGCTTTGGCCTCTTTCTGTGCAGTAAGGGATCTCTCTTTCGGGTTCATCTCAGTGCTGTCTAGCATGTCCTCAAAGTCTCCAACATAATGTTCCAACGGGCTACAAATGATGTACTCCAGATCATCGTCCGTATATGTCGTCTCCTCGCACCATATTGTGTCTTCTCCTGTTTCGAATTCCGTCATTTTCTGAACAATCTCCTCGTGAGTGCCTTGCATATATCGAAGCTCCTTCAAAGACCTGATAACTTCTATGGCGAAGACTGAACAAATACCTGAAGGAATTTCACCACAGTCAGGCCAAGTATACGGAGCTAAGAAAAATAGCTCCAACAAAATCTTCTCCCTCTGTCCAAATGAAACTACTTCCGTTCCGATGAAGTTGAAGCATGCTTCTATCCATTGCTCCTTGGTGACGTCCTTCCAATGTTTCTTTACCTCACATGCATCATAGGGCACTGTTTCTCTTCCTGCTTCAAGTGGAAGTTGCTTTTTCTTTCTTGGACTCATTTGGAGAGAGTTTCGATGCTCTGTAGCGTCAACACTTCGATAAGAAAAGTAGCTGAAAATAGCAGAACTAACCATCATAACATTCTGAGCGAGCGTAGAGTGGACGATGCTACGATGATGAAGGGCGGGTCGAGAAAGTGTGATGGGTGAGAGCGTCGTTTCACTCCTTATGTACCCTGTCCTAGATAATCCTCTTAAACGGCTGAAAAGACTCTCTCAGTACAGAGTCTCTACTCAATTAAGAGATCTGTTAAGTAAGTTTTCACATGCTACCTGACTACTGCAGGTGGGTTTAGACTTAAGCAGCTTAGTGCACACACGTGTCTGTTAGAAAGCTACCTGCACACCTGCCTTCCTTTTTCACTAGTATTTACCCCCTGCCGACTTATAAGGCGCCTATACACGTGTGAGCCTCCTTATATACGCCTTCTTGCTTCTAGAGCTAAGCTACTTACCGTCGTTTTCAGCTGCCGCAGGCTGACTGGCAGCTATTTAAAAGAGAATACCCGTTACCTGTATAACGGATCAGGGGGTTATGAGATTAGAGTGTGTATACAAAAAAAGCTACAGGGGTCGTGAAGCAAGCGAGAGGGTGTCTGTCTGTGAGGTAGAGACGAGTACATGTGGTAAGCGACTTAAGTGTAAAACAAAAGCACCTCCTCTTGCCGTGGTGAGTGGAGCGGACGGCAGCTGGCTAGTTGAATAAGCGTCAGCTTAGAAGATAATCCGTCCACGGGCTGGCGCGTCACACCTGTCGTTAATCACCTCCTGTAGTCTTTGTATACACAGTTGACCTGGCTTTATCTCTTCACCAGCTATAATCCCATATACATGTAGCGCACGTTACACTTGTTATCCCTCTTTTCATGCTGATGGATGAGGGGTGGAAGGGTCCAGGTGAAAAGCAATTTGATTCCTCTCTGGAAGAGGGTGGAGCTCTAGGTGAAAACAAGCTTAGAACATCCGGATTAGCCGCTCTCTCAGCTATATAAAGAGCCTCAATTTTTCTTGGAACAGTACTTCACCTCTGCCCACTTCGTCTTGTTGTACACTATCAGTCACAAGGCAGACGCTCGAAGTAGCAGATCTTTGCAGTATGGTTTATACAGGGGTTACCTGCTAATAGGAGTTTGTCTAAAAAAAATGGGTGAGTAGATCGCTTTTTTCTAAAAAAACACTTAGAACACGGGTATGAATATGTAGCACTGTAAATAGTTAGTGTGAGTACACAGTAGAATCTACGGTACTATAGTCTTAACTGTCTAAAGACTGTGGAGCGCGTTAATGTGCGGTCTCCTTACTAATTTCACTTGACCAGGCTGGCAGGGTCAACTAGTCTAGGTAATTGCAACCACAAGGGTGGCTACTCAAGATCCAAGTAGACCTACTACTACGAGATTGTCTTTTGACCACTCTGCCGCCTGGTGATTACATGCTCTAGTCTAGCTCGCCATACCCTAGTATAGTTCTCCGCTCTTTTCGTCAGATGGAGCCACAATAGGATTTTTGTACATTTCTACGATACTCGCGAACATTTTAAACGCATAATGAACTATATAAGCAACAAAGCACACTTCTAATATATTGAATATAAAAAACCGCGCTCATCATCCCTCTAATCGCATTTTCCAGCCGCCGGCCAGCTGACTGCTGACGACAGGAGAGGGTGATTTTTTTTCTTTAGATTTAAGCCGCTTACCACACGCGCGCCCTCTAGTCACAGACAGAGTGACAGAAAGGGAGGGGGTCGCTTTGTTCACGCTACCTGTAGTTGTTTTTCTATACACACTCTAAGCCCATGACCTGCTAATCCTTTATACAGGTAACACGTGTTCAACTAATTACACTATTGTATGACAGTCGGTACACGGATTAATTTTAAACCACCCTCCCATCTGGATCCATGTCTGGTGGGTGGAAGGATCCAGCTGAAAAGCGTGATTAGGGCTTTTGTTTCTCTTATGATAGCAGCAGGTCAGCATGCGACAGCTGAAAATGTCAGACTAAGTCGAATTGTTTGTTTACAAACAGTCACGTGTCACGTGGTGTTGTTTACAAACAAGAGAGCCACGTGGTGTTGTTTACAAACAAACCCTAAGTAGGTCACGTTACCCTAGTTACCAGAATGCCGGCTTCTGATTGGCTGAGCCTAAGTAGGTCACGTGACGTAAGTAAGTCACGTTACCATGGTTACCAGAATGCCGGCCTCTGATTGGCTGAGAGCTTCTAAGTAGGTCAGTAGGTTACCCAGAATGCACCACTAATCCCCTAAGTAGGTCACTTCCGGTCACGTGACCAAATGGAAGCCTCTGATTGGCTGCAGGGTTACCCAGAATGCACCACTAATCCCCTAAGTAGGTCACTTCCGGTCACGTGACCAAATGGAGGCCTCTGATTGGCTGCAGGTCGATTGAGTAATAAACAGTACTTAACTATAGTCCCGTTCCGATACATACAATACTACTTCCATTGTTCACCAATAATTAATACTCCCACTGAGTGTCCCAAATGTACCAAGAGAGACCTTACATCCACTCTGATAAACAGGGAACTGCAGTCTTCTGTGGGTGTTTATGGCGATCTGAGCTGCGGCTGAATTACTACGACCAAAATTCCGAATTTTCCTTTTAAGATAAGTGTTGATTTATGTCTTGACCATCTCTGGAGGGATACATATGGAAGCAGCACCGTTCGGCAATATTGATCTCAGCATACATGTATACATAGTGTCCATTTGGGCAAGTCGTGGTCACTTTTCATCTGATGTTTCCGCCTCTTTTTACTGCCTTGTGTTGTTGACCATAGGCCATACCTCTATCATATATGTGAACAATGAATAACTCCTAGATTGACACAGAACTATCATCCAGAGGCAGACTTACAGAGGGCCTATTGCTTGCTCCCAGCCATATGTGGGGTTTGAAAAATGAATCAACTGCATAGATTGGTCATTAACTATTTGACCAGTGCAGTGACACCAGTCTACTTGTCAGTGCCCCCCTCAATTATCATGACAACCCCATGGGTGATACATTCTGACGGATCAGCATTATGCACCTATTCATCACAGCATGTAAGTTGGCAGCGTGTGCATTATGAGGGCATGTACATGAGCTTTTCAGGCATCCCAATGTCCAAAAACAGGCAACTGGAGGGCGGTCCATGAGGCTCATCCTCATACGTCTGTTCTCCCGGGCAACCCCTTTTACTGGGAGTAGAGATGTAGCCATTCCTCTTCAGTTTCTTTGGTTTTTTGAAGTTCTGCTGGAAGGTTATCCTAACTCCTTCCATTCCTCTCACTTCATAAACAGCCTAGACTCTTTCACAGCACAAGTAATTCTAAGCCATATGCTTGGCACTTTGAGTTAAATGCATATTATCCACAATGGTTGTGTACAGAAGTGTCCTCCAGTAGATACTTTTAAGTGATGGAATCATATGAAGGTGGATATTAGAGTTTCTGACATGCCTGAAAGAGTCAATTGGGAAAAATTTAAGGAAGACTGGCAATATGAATTCCACCTTACAAACCTGTCAATATTTGTACATCTATATGAGGAGCATGTAACTAATGTGTGTTTATATTCTTTTCGAGCACCATGAAAACCCAACTCAAAGTTCATTGAAATTGGTAGGTCATTTGAAGCATATAATACAGTCTTCGGATTGTAACAGGGATGATGTGTCTTCTGCCATGCCTATACTAAGGTATGATAGAACTTAACATCACATTGCATGATAGTAATCTATTCAAATCACTGATAGCATTGTTTTGTTTGGTAAAGTAGATAGCATTCATGTGTAATATAATATGTATTACTTTGTGGTAGTCTCAAGTAGTCTCTCATTGTACACTGGTATTGATGTGAGACCTTGAAATATGAACTTTTGTTGAAGGTTTTTAAACAAGTGAATTTAATCCTGCATCACCCTATCTCCACCACACACCCCCCCCCCCAATCCCATGTGTGATCAAAAAGATTGATTTCTTTGGGCCATCTTTAATGTTCAAAAAGAGGTGTTTTGATTCATGTGCATTTCATGATGCAGTGCCAGCCTCTTCTGTGCTCCGAAGGCAAAGACTGTTATTGTATTTGTATTATTATTATTATTATTATGTGTTTTTGAGGTTGCAGAATAAAAAAAACTGCTGAATTGAACTAAATGTATTAAACTCTTAAGACCCACCAAGCAGCCAGTGCAAAACAGCATCTGCGTTTCATGAGATTCCTTATACAGAAGTCACAAGGCTTTCATTCCTGAGATAAGGATGCCTTACTGCACTAACAGCTCTCCTCTGCTAGGTGTAACAGGTGCATGATACTCAAGAAGGTGCTGACCGAACGTTCAAAAGGGTCACATTATTGAGAATACATGGTTGTGTAAGTGGCGCTTGGGTCTCTGATGAGCGATATCTGAGGGTTGTTTTTAGATCACATCTTTACTCCTAATGTTCAGAGCTCAGTACTCTCTTACATGGTGTATCACTAATTAGCTGGTCCACTATAAGGCAGCTCTCTCAAAGCTCAGTCATGAGGTATGTGTTAATATGGTTAATGCCCTCTACCTGAGTAAGTTCTGTTGAGTTAAATAGGTACGCATTATCAAACAGGGTACTGATTGAACCCTGAGTCATTACTCATCAGCGCCTAATGATACATTAGGACTGACTGCCCTAGGGAGGAGCAACATACACACTGACAACTTAAGGAGTCATCTGTGTCTCCGACATGGCTCTGGTGAAAATGGAGTGTCAAAAAGCTATTGACATTGCTTATATGAAGGGTCAACTTGGGTTAACACTGATAGTAGAGAGTCAACTCAAGTTGAACCTTCATGTAAGCATTAGCTGTTTGACTATGTATTTTACCAGATCCACATGGGAGACACAGTTAACACCCTTACTTCTCTCTGTATTGGCACAAATTTGCTGACCTCTGCAATACATGCGTAGCTGCAGCGGGCTGGGTACCTGTACTATGGTCTCCTGACAATTTACACCATCTCAGCTCAGTATATCAATAGTCCTAATAGTGTTGTTTCCACTCCTAACAAATGGCTAAGTGCCTATTAGGGCTAAAGTCTGCACGGAATGTCCCCAACTAGCGGGAAGTCATCACCTTGCATTGACAATTAGTGACCCGCTACATGCACACAGGTTGCTTATGTCGACTGTGATTTTCAGAAATCTAGGAGCACAGTATACATTAACGGTGATGTTTTTTGGCTAGGGTGAGAATAAAGCTTTGGTCAGACTGTTAGAAATGACTACAACTCTCTGGAGGTGTACAAGTTATTTCCTTGCTGTTGCATGCCATTCTGGGAAAATCTGAACAGGTTCCATGATCAATGCAAAATTGGCACAATGACTACATCCTGAGCTGAGGCTCTGCTATTAAGTTCCTATTCAATGGCAAATAGCCATGCCACTTATCATTCACAATACCATATATCTTGTTACATAAAAGTAATATTTTTTGAATAGTGAATTGTCATCTGAATTTGTTCTCATGCAGAACATATTCCCACAAAATGAATGTTTATTATCTGAAACCATGACAATATGGAATATGGTAATAAGAAAGGACAATTCTAAATCATTTGTTCATCATCAGCACAACATATATACTTATTCCCTATAGCAGGCATAGTGCTTCGATGTTTAATGCATATGGCATCATTAGTTTAGGAAGACTACAATGTGCAGACTACATTAGATCACTCTGTAGCCTGTAGAAGGTTGCCATACCACAGGAATGGGGTTGTTTTGCATGCCTTAATCCACTCGTGTTTTTCAATAAATTGAGCCGGAGATTCAGTTGGATGATGTGGTCCCTAACACAACAAGAAGCTTAGACACATAGATCTACTTGGGTGATATAAGACAGAACCTCCCCCGGCCTATTGCTAGGATTAGGTAAGGACTGTAACAGGTGTTGACATAGGAAACTAGACTAGGTGCCCATCAGCTAAACCTGAAGCAAAAGATACCCCACTGAGTAAGTCAGTCCATCAGAAATGATTTCTCCAATTCAATTTCCAATATAATCTTCTTGTGGCATCTACTCACATCACTGAGCTAAGAGCTGCTTAATTTGGTCCTTTATGGCATCTTACATTTTTTGTAATGCAAACGTTCATGTGAATTTATGACTCACAGGACAATTTGGTCTCCATAATGTGTGGATTCGAGCAGTAACATTGTACGCACTTAAGACATACTATTGGGGATGGCATGCACAATGATGTGTCCACCCTCACAGTGAAAACATGCATCTCTCTCAGCCTGCCCATGAACAACAAGCATTACAAATGACCAGATTGATAGCCAAAGATCAGGGCAACATGACAGAGCCCATGTCAGCTACTCTCTAGAGTCTCTTGGTTTTTGTTTTTATGTGATCTGTAGTCGTTGCTGAGGAATATATGTGTGGTTATATGTATATCAACCAGCGAACAGACTCAGGGGGTGGGGCTCTAGTCCCTGCCACCACCACTAAGCGGGCACCACCGGTCCTGCCCAACTCCCGGGGGGGTCCATAGTTACCCTGTGGATTCAAAAATATTCAAACATTTTTTCTTTTGTAATAAATTAAAGGTTGGGGCCTATTCTGGTCCCCAGCCTTATGTAGTCGTTGCTAGGTAAGTCCCTTTTATCGGGTTCTACATCTAGAACTAGGGCGCCCTGTTCCCGAGATTATTTTATTTAGCAAACGAGCATTGCCTGGTTCTACAATCAGGTTGCATTTAAAAGCTTATGATATTTCGTGCACACCTTATCATACATACTGTACATCTCCACGACAATTGCTAATAGATGATTTCAAGCACCATTGTGCTAAGGAGATCATGGAACAAATAGGAAATACCATTAGACAGCACACTGTGCATATTCTAGACACAACCTTCCAGATAGAACAGGCTCAGATTAATTTTCCTGGACGGTGGGAACCTTTATATAAACCTTTATATAAACTTACAGCACATATTTGTGGTTGGTATGGCAACATCCAAATGTGTACACAAGTACGAAAAAAAACCTGTTAAATTCAATTTAATTAGTTGCTTTCTGTCAACCGCAACTCTGCTAAAGCATGTGTGTTGTATAAGACCCCATGTACAGAAGTCACGAGGCAATCATTCGTTAGACACAGCGCCCTTACTGCACTAACAGCTCCCTCTGCTGTGTTTAACAGATTTTCCCAGAATGTGCTGACAGAGCCATCAAAAGCATCAGATTACTGAACTAAGCAACATAGAAACCCAATTCCATTTACTGCAGGAACTGGATCTGAAAATGTGGTGGTGTGTAAGTAGGGCGGGAGTAGCTGCAATCAACAAGATCTCAGGTTTCTAGTGATTGATTACCGCTAATGATCAGAGTTTAGTACTCTCTTACATGGCTCATCCCTGAGCAGTCAGTCCACTATGAGGCATCTTTCTCGGGCCCCTTTTCAATCAGTCATGAGGCATGTGCTAATATGGTCAATGCCGTCTGCTTAAGTAAGTTCTGTTGCTGTTGTTCCTCAACAGGTACACATTATCAAACAGGGTACTGAATGAACCCTGAGTGAGATTACTCAACAGCACCTAATGGTACATTAACACTGCCCGTCCTGGGAGAAGCAACATAGACCAATATATATTTGCTGATCATTGCAGTACACATACTGCTGCAGGATTCAGGGACCAGTGCAATGGGCAGTCTGACAATTAACACCCTCTTAGGTGAGTATGGCAGTCCTTCCAGGGCTAAATGATACATTTCCACCTCCTACTGAAGGGTTTAACGCATCATTAGAGCCAAAGGCTGTCCCCAACCAGCAGGTTGTTGTCACCTTTTGTCCATAATTAGTGCCAGGCTAAATGTCTCTGCTACTGACATAGTCTCCCATGATCCCATTAAACATGAAGAAGGAGGGTACACATGGTTGGTGATATTATTTGTGACACAAAGCTATGGGCAGACTGCTAATAATAACTAAACTTGCCTTAAGCTGCACAAAGCATTTAACCAAAAGCCGGAAGTTGCTCCTCAACCTTTGTCCGGCTCTAGATGAAGCCAAGTAGGACCCCCAAGTGTTTTATTCCAGGTGTGTCCATTCTGTGTTTGGTCTACCAGGTCACTGATATAATAATCCAGTTGTGCTGTTTGCCCACTACTCTCACTGCATGGCAGGCTGATCAATGACCTGGTTAGGGCAAATTTATCAAAGTTGACAAAAGAAGTTACTCAAATATTGCCTCGTGTTGGCTGATTAGACAGAATGTAGTTGGCTCTGATTATTTGCCAACATATGGCATTATGGGAACATCTGAACAGTTTCCATGATCAATGGAAACATATTCACACACAGTGATCTGGTAGTACATGCAATCATGATAACATGTAGATATTCAATGCCTTTTGGTAGTTAGCAATGACAATTATAAGTCGCACTTTTATTTGTCTGTTATTACAACAAATTGTCCTCATCCCCGTTAGGCCGGCAGGGTGTTTTGATGTGTGTAATTGGCCTCATTAGTACAGGAAGACTAGAAAAGGGAATGGTACATGAAATTGTCATGTTGCCTGTAAAGGGTTATATACTACAGGATAGGGTTGTTTTGCATGCCTCAAAGCACAGGTAAGATGCCAATCCACTTATGTTTCTCAATTATGTAGAGCTGGGGATTCAGTTGTATGATGTGGCCCCAACACAACAAGAGGCTTACACACTCTAATCTATGTTGGATGATGCAGAACGTAACTTCCCCTGGGGCCTGTTGTTTGAGCTAGGATAAGTATGATAGCAACAGGTGTTCACATAGGAAATTGGATGGTGCACCCAGTGCACATCAGCTAAACCTGAAGCAGAAGAGAATGCACTGAGTAATTCAGTTCCTCAGAAATGATTTCTATAATTCGGTTTTCCAACTTGGGGCATTGAATGTGTCTGGTCATTCGCTGGTCATGAGTATGAACTAACACTGAATTCTACGAAAAGCCCTGCTGTTTTGTTAGTGTAAGACAGATTACATCAGCTCATCCAGTTGGAATATATTGCACCCTCAGGCTGGTTCACTTGGGATCAGCTCATAGCTAAACTGTAAGTAGTGAAACCGAAATACATCCTTTTATACCCTGAACCAACAGTAAAATCTATTGCCCATGCACGCTAATAATATAGCACAAACTGTGTGAATACACTATAGTGTATTGTGCACCTACACAAACTTATTACAGTGTACCTTTCTTTATAATGCATCTGAGTGATGCATCATGATGGTGAACTGAAGCAGTTACTTAGCGATTATTTTCTGCTCCCGACATTAGCCAAGTAGTTCAGGAACCACATGGCAATCATTTATGCTCCTCATGACAATATGGCATCCATTTTGTGTAGATGTGAGTGGTGATCACTTTGGGTCTACTAGTGGGGGCACAATGTACAATATTTGTCTAGCCTTTCAGAAAAAAAAACTTCTTTTAGCCTCCATTATGACACAGCATGGGAGGCATCTCATTCGTCAAACTTTTTTTTTATTGCTGTTTCGATGTGTTTGCTTGGTGGTGGTGTGGAGTGGTCTACTAAAAGCATAATGTAAATACTAACTTTTAATAGCCCTGTCCACCCAAGCTGTCACCCAAGGCTATTAATTCATGCTTGGCAAGTGTGGCTGTCAGAATAAGCAACACAGGCATAATGTAAAATATTATTGGCTCATGGCGGTGTTCTTTTTAACCACCGTTCATAGTGGTATGAACTACTCAAATTCCACCACATTTTGCTGGTTATCTTGGCAACATCCAATAATGGCCTGTCTGGCCTCATCAGTGCACTTCAATATTTTCCATTTACTAGCTCCTATATGTGCCTTCGCCGCATTCCAGTTTAATGAACCACTTATTGTATTGGGTAGTATGTAGTATGGCAATCTGAAATAAGCGGGATATTGGGCATGCCAACATACCATTATCTTCACAGATTGTTTTGCAAACTATAAGTGGGAATACAGAACATTTTGCGACAAATGTGCCTGCTCGATCAATGAAATATATTGACACTTAAGATACAGCAATAGCCATTTTAAGCATCTGTAACAAATGTCAGGGTATTGAAAGACTGTCAATGTACCAGATGTACCAAATAGGGCAGTATGAAAGTATTGTCCATGTGCAATATCATGATGTTTTAATGGTTTATTTATAGACAATACTTTATAAACCCTACTGCCTCAATATTCTGTGAGCATGGCTACTTTTAGTGGTCAAAATAAGTAACCAAGGATGTCAAAAATGCATATATTGTCAGTGTACAGCCAATGGTAAAAATAAAGAAAGGAGCCAAAATCTACTTGATGTTATCAGATCGCCTTGAGTAAAAAAGGAAATAATGGAAAATCAGATGAAGATGTAACATCAAAGCAGATCTCAACAGTATAGATTACAGAGTTCAGCTAGCTCATGAATATTTAATTTAATTCAGTCCTTCATTTTAGGAATTGCTTTGAATAGGTTCAGTTGTTATAAAAAGTGTATTTTACTGATGTTCCTAAACTAAAACAGGTGCTTATAGTAAGGAGTGTGAGAGTTCTATATTTTGTGAAACTGCATAAAAATGCTTACCCTTGTTTTCATCATGCAGGTGCCAGAAATGCCAGCCATATTTGTGGCAGTGCAAACATAGGTGCTTTGGATACTGATCTCGGCCCTGACTCATTCAGCAGTTCCTCGGGGCAATATTAATCTCAGTGTACACAAATATTGCTGCCTGGGGACACTCATGAATCGTCTCAGAATTTCTGAGATTTTTGTCACCGCCTTCCTTTTCTGCAGACCTTTAAATACTTTGACAGTATACATACATATCTAATCGTTTTTTGCCTTGTGATATTTTCTAAAGGACATCTTACATGTAAACAATGTGTGAGGTGAGTCCATAAGGCACAACCTGATGACCCTGTGCTACACTGGAGGGTATACCAGCTGATACCGTGCTCTGGGTATCTCTAGGTTTATCTTTTCCTAATCTCATCAGGTAAAGCCCTTCCCCATCTTTTCTTTTTCTACTTCATGAGCAACCAGCATATTACATTATGACCCTGTGGCAGAATGCAGTCCATGTATTATACCAACATTAATACATATAAAGTCCAATCTGACATCTGTGTTGATGAAATGCGCAGATAAACATTTTAAATCACAGAGTCCCTAAAGGGTTAAAACTTGCTGTGTAAAAAGCGGCAAACCATGCTGTACAACGCCAGCTCACGCCTTGTCCCTCGGGTTTTTTGAGTCTTTTAGATTAATTTACAACGTTCCCCTATATATCTGGTTGTCCCTTATACTATATGGGTATCCTGAGGCCTGGTCCTGCCAGCCGGGTGGCCACTCCACGAGGCCAGCTGTCTTAAATCTTCTTTTACAGCAGCCATAAAAAGCAACTATTTATAGGATGGAAGCCCCTGCACTTTTCTAAGATAACTTTTCTACTCACTGTACCTCAAAAGGAGTCTCATCCCAGCATACAGACTCTTTGTGGGTGGGGCAAGACTACATGTATATATTATAAGGCCAAGTTTTAAAAAAGGTTTGTTTTTAAGGACTGATCCTCGAATTTTTTTTATCCAATTTTGAGAACACTTTTAAAGTTATGTTGGGGCTTTTTTAGAGTCAATTAGAGTCCACAAATCGATGCTGCTTCCACGATTCAGCGCTGAAGTTTGCAAGTGAGTTTTTGGATGCTTTTCAGCCAAAGGCAAAAAAAGAAATAAAAAAAACAAAAAATAATCTGACATACCCGACCTTCATTTTTTGGCCTAAGACAAAAAGCATAGCATACAGTAAGGTTTAATTCACATCAATTTTATCACTATTAATCTGGCCAGGTCATATATCTGAGATATCCCAGCAAACAAAAAATGTTATACAACATTATACATAATGTTTCTTTTTGACTCTTTAGTTTGGCGAAAGTTCTCAGTTATAACGTCTTTCACTGTATGTTGTCCATCTAAAGGCATGAACAAACAGATTACTGTGGAGGGATATTGCCATTACAATGTAAATGGAACCATCAAGAAATCCCATTTTTAGGCTATGTACGCCCGCAGAAACTTGAGCCATTCATTGCAGCATATACATGTTTTCTGCTTATCATAAATTAGCCTTCAATTATGTCATTTTTCTCATATATTATCAGTTTACATGTACTTCTTACCTCCTAAAGTTTGTCTCTCTCCTACAATGACTGACACTAATTAATCCAATTTAGTGATAAGCTACTTCTGCTGGGGCCGCTCTAATTCACTTTGTCTTCATCCTGACATAAAACACCTTAAATGGGGTGTAACCACTGTTTGGTCGGCATGTGGTACTAATGGACCTACAAAACAGCAAAATTACTCACCAATGCATTATTTCCAGCCTAGCACTTCATCATTTTCTCAAAAGGTCTGTTTAATTTCACCTCAAAAACATTTTCATTGTCTGGAAGCTAATGTCTTCACTTTGGAGAGGTAGTTGTGAAATCTTGAAATATTAGACCTTTCAACTGCACACTTCAGTATAAACAAAACAATGCACACAAGTAACTATGTCCCAAAGCGAAATTATACGCTATACTTGCAAACACTGAAGTAGGGTTCTACAATAGTAGTGGGGAGCTGGGCAGGGTGATCTCACTGATGCCTATGTTAACCAAGACGAGACACTTGACAGGTGCACCGACTAATCACTGCCCGATGGTTGTTTTTGTTTGAGTGGGGCAGAATATTGTGTCAATATAAAGGATTAAGATGGCAGACCAGGTTGTGCTGTTTAAGCCAGGACCTACCTATAGTGGTAAAAATTCTGGAATGTGGTGTATTATACGAGCATGCTAGCACAATAATTTGAGAATAACCCTATACCCTTTACAGTTCAGACACTCCTGTAGGGTTGGCATGATGTACCAATGCAGCACCGGCAAGCTTTCCAGGGCTGCATTGGTGCGTCATGTTATATTTAAGCAACATCTCTAAAGGGTTAAACTGCTGGTGGTTCATTGTGATGTGTTGTCTTTAAGGCTAGTGAGAAGGCTACTTGAGCCATTGAGTAATACTCCTTACTACTAGGCCTGACTTTGTCATCAGTGGGGTGTTTCACATTTGGTAAAAGTTAGTCAACTTCATCACCATATAGCATCAATCTTAAATACGCTCCCCTTGTATGATGATCACATAGGATCAACATGAGTGTGGTTTAAATGTGTATAACCAGTTTATTTTTATCCTGAACAAACAGATATTTTCAGGGATTCTTGTGTGTAGTATGACACATATATTGCATGAAAAAAACGTGAAAAAATATATAAGGAAAATATTAGCGGGCATGGTATGAGTTCCACGCTAATATACATTGTGAAACACTTATACAATAGTTGTATCTAGATTGTAGGCCAAAGACCCTGACTTAACATCTTGGTTGTAGACCTTTGTGAAACACTTTTTATAAGCAGTATACAATTGATACAACCACATGTCAGTCTTAGTGGTTATATACAATTAACACCTCATATAGAAACACTTATTCTTCAATTAATTGTATGTCCCCCTTGTGAAACACCCCACTGAGTTCACTAATGTACTTAAGATGTCAGGCAGCTAACGACCTTCATTACCCTTGTGTCAGTATGGTAACTGTATTGACCAATAGGCCACCTTCTAACATAGACTGGTAGTTACCATCTTCCTAATGTGTAAATCATGTCAACATATGGACATAGTTTCTATCGACTAGGTCCTGTATATGCCCCTGTAATGATAAACACACCATCATTATGAAATGTAAAGCACTTTATAAAACATGGTGTCAAAGACGATCAATTGGATTTGTCAATTTGTCGAACATACATGATAAAGTGAATCAGAATCAGCCTGCCCATATATGTATGTCTGCAAATGTATGAATATTTAAGGACACCACATGGAGATACAGCACTTAACTTAGAGGTAAAATGAAAAGGTTTGTTTCAGGTCACATGGGCAGGAAATGTAGGGTCAGTAGGTCAGAATTTTTTTCTTTTTACTTTTTTTTAACATGAAGGTACTAGCTGGCCTGTCCGAAAACCCTAAAATAACCAAAAAAGGGTGAAAATACAGACATTTTTTCAAAATTACATAAAAAATGTAGGATCGGCCCTGTTTTAATAGGTTTGGTCGGGTGAAGTGAAACAAATCTTCTCCTTTTGCCTTAGCAGGGCTGGACAATCCGGGACTTTCTCCACTGCAGGTAAAAGAGCCTACAGTGGAGTTTTTACCAGAAAGGGGAAATTTGCCTCTTGTGGAAGGTAGCCCCCTCAGAGATAAGGGCCGCCGGTAGAGATAAGGGCGGCCCCTGGTCCGCACTTCCAAGGGGAGTTCTCCCACTGCTGTATCTAATACCGGTGGGGTGGTAGGGGGGGGGTTATGAGTGGGGTAGAGTTCACATATAAATATACCTTATTTCAGCTGTATTTTGTCATTTAAATCATTATATTTTACGAAATACAAGACTGTCATACAAGCCCATTCACATATACCTCGATAACTAGATTGTCTACCTGTAATATATATAGGTTAATCATTATTAGCAAATAATGTTTAGATATTAGAAAATTGAATTTTCTGGTTGGATACAAACATATTGACCTGAAATCAAGGGGAGAAACCCCTCATTCTCTTTTTCCCCACAATGGTATTAAATGTAGGATTTCCCTAGTCAATTTGGAATCGACTGTACAAATGTACAGTCGATGATAGACCCTGCTCTAATCACTGGGAGTCCTGCTATGTGACAGGCCTAGTGTGAACAGAGGGGCTGTTTTATAAACCACATATAATCAACAAACAGGCACATATCAGAGTGAATATGGAATGCTTAGTGTCTAGAGATAAGCATGGAACCTTCTTTGGCCCTGTAAACATTTTACTTTGTCTGTAATGAGGTCCTGTAGTTCACCCACAGTCAAAACATTGGGATCTCTCACCAGCCCAGTATGGCGATACTGGGCTAGCTCTCCCCAGCCTGCTTAGGCAACCTTTTATCAGCTCCAGGTGCCACTATACTGCAGCTGACACTGGGCCCTCAGTGCCTGCAGCTTCCCTGCATCCACCAGGAAGGTACTCACACATCCTCTCATCCCTCTCCCTCTGTGAACCTGAGAACTGGTCAGCTCTGCAGCCACTCCAGCAGCTCTCTTAACCCTCTAAAGGCAGTATAGGGATTTAATGCACTATGTCCTTGTATCAGTATACTCAGTTTATGTTTCATGCAACTTCTCAGGTGGGAAAACACTCCTTGATTTTGCACAGGATGCAGCAGTGCTGGAAACTGACTTGTTAGTTCTCTCTTGATGTGTAATGCATAGTCCTTAAAGGGTTAAGGCTGGTGTGGGGTAGACTGGGTTTGACTGCAGCTAAAGCCTTGTCCCTCAGGCCCCCCAGGCTACTGAGATACATCTAGATGGTGGCCCTAGATCTGGTTATCCCGTTCACAGAATGGGTGTCTTGGGACCGGCTTCTGTCCGCCAGTCCACCATGCCAGCTGTCTTAAAGCCATGGGGGTGTTATAAAAGGGAGCTGTCCTGGCACCAATGTGTGAGGGTTTAAGTGTCCTTTTACAGTTGCCCATAAAAAGGAATCATTTATGAGATCGAAGCCGCTGTGCTCTCTTGAGATATCTCTACTACTAAACATTTTTATAGAAGGCGTTGGCTGAATCAGAAAAAAAAACAAGAGTATTATGATTCCATCCACCGGCAGTCTTCTCAATCAGTTATATTGAGTCAGGGCATATTTAAGCGAATAAGTGGTTCACCTTCACCCATAAGACTTGAAGGTCCTTTAATACAGAGCCAGAATCTTGAGATTTTAGCCCTTGTGGTTACAGAATGTTAAAGGGTGGCATCAAGGCTAAATTTGAAGTTTGACCTATCATGCCGTATTCCAGAGAGAAAAATAATTTTGCGCGTGGCATCCACCCCAAACATATCCAGTGTAGGTCAAATTTCAATTTTAGCTTGGATGCCAGCTTCTTACATTCTGTGACCACCTAAAGTGATTTCTGGGCCTCTTTTGAAATTCTGCCTCTCTACTACTCTTTCTGCAAGGACACATGGTATATGATTGACCTAATAACTCCTATACACACTGGGAGTCAGGACACTCCTGTAAGCACAGTGTTTGGGGAGGTGGACCAAAGTGCATGCGCAGTATTAACCCATTAGGGCAGCCCTAAATACTCCATGTATGTACCAGAATTTCACTTCAGGATGTCTTAATGAAGCCACTTACCCCATCTTAGACTCGTTAATGGACTCAAGACTAGCAAGTGAACAGTTTGGTCTCAGCCCGGTTTCCGCCCTTAAAGTACTAAGTGTTAATGGGTGAAGAGCTGAGATTAATGACATGACATTTCAGCTCCCTGTCTATTTGATATCTTTATATATAACGTTTCCATCTCAGTGTCAACACACTTCCTCACCCAAGGAGCCCCAGGAGACCGGGTTCAGATCGGTGGGGGTCCTATTGTATTACTGATGGTCCATCGGGTTCAGATGGGTTGCGGTCATATTGTGTTACTAGTTGTTCAGTTGACGTCAGCAACAGTATGGTTTCCCGCCTAATTGAATAAGAGAGTGAGTCTGTAATACTTTAATGGGATATGATAGATATTACTTTTTGTACCCACGGCAGTCATTGAAACATTTTTGAACTTTTCTTAAATCATCTTGTTGGGTTGTTTTGTTGTTGTGTTTGTTGTTGTTGTTGTTGTTGTTGTTATGTGGCATCCAGGTTGTTGGCATTGATGGTTTATTGCCAGCTATATTTACAAGACTAAGTGTAGCACAATGTTTCTGCAAGCAGTACTATAGTCTAAGTATACAAGCTCACTAGGCTCTCTCCAGAAACTATCACACATCTATCTCTGATCTATCTTTCCGTGCATATCTCGAGCAACTTCCCGAGCTGCTCATTCTATTCTTAGAACATCCCTAAAGGGGAGAGTGAGTAACCAAGTATCGATGAAATCAGGGAAATATTTAGTCATGCTATCCATGGAGAGTGAGGAAGCCTTGCATGGGGCCTTTATGAAGGCTGTATGGCCCCGACCCCCTACTATGCTATAATGGTGTGAGCTGCTCATGCGTTTCATCTCTAGCCAACTCAAAACTAATGGGTTTTACTAGACTGCTACACAACTGTAAAGAGTGTGTGTCGCTGTAATCTTGTTAATAGCATACTTAATCCTGGGAGAGGCTATGTAAAGCATGTCCTCTTGTATAATCCCTATAATGGCTGTTACGGGGATGGCGCATACGAAGTCTGAGGCAGCGTTTAGCCCTTTCTAGGGGTTGTCATCATCCGAGGATTAAAACCAGCTACTATGAAGGCATTTATAGTTACTTTTTCTTGTTTTTTTCAGGGTTTAAATGGGAGTTCACTATGAAGACTGAAGGGTTTTTAATAGTTTACTTAAGAGTATGGGACTGAATCTTAAAAACGTCTCTCCTTGCACAATGGTGGCTGGCCCCTAGTGAAGCAGCAGAATCCTGCAGAACCCTTTACAGGGGGTCTTATATTTAAAGCGCTTTATTCTTTTTTTTGGAAAAAGTGCACCAAGAAAGTAAGTAACACACCATGTTACACAGCGAATTTTTATTTTTTTATTTCAAGAAACTAAGATAAATAAACTTGACTGTTGGACAAATGACTATCATCAAGAAGAACACCAGTCCAGTTTATTTATCTTAGTTTCTTGAAATAAGAACAATTAGTTTTGGCCGTCTAGTTTTGGTGCATTGCGGACCATTTGGAAGTGAATCAGTGGGCTCAGAACTCTTGAGCTACTCCCCATAGAGCAACTCAAGCAGCAGAAGGACATGCAGGCATATTGCATTAGAGCACTATGTGGTCCATGCAGGGGTAAGTGTTAGGCCTACAAATGCTGTCAGAAGTTGATGCAGGGAGCGGCAAAGGAGGGATCCATGTGAACTATGTAACGTCCAGGAGGTAGACACTAATGGCTTTACTTTGACTTTCATCTTCTATGCACCGTAACACCCCAGTAGCCATTAACATAGCAACCCTTTCATCTTTTAAGGATGGGTGTCGCTAAAAGATGACATTTGTCGTCATGATGCATCAATGCAGCCCATACGAATAACTCACCAGTACTGCATTGGTGCATCATGCCGATCCCTTGGGAGTATCTCAACCCCATATGAGCTGCATGATGTTTGAATGCGGCCCTGACAACCTACTTGCCAGGGCTGCATTGATGCATCATGACAACCAAGGGCACAATGCATCAATGCATCATACCATCCTTCTAGCGCTAACAATGACCCCCAAGAATTGCTTTTTTTATTCTATTTTATTCTTATTCTTATTATGTTTGGTTATTGAACACAAATCAGAATCGTCAGAATGCAGCCCTTAAAGGGTTAAGAACTGATTGTTGTCTCTAGGAGACATAGGCAATAGTGGGTGATACATGCATGGGTGCATCATGCCAAACCTTCAGGAGAGTATCAATCCTGTAGAGTAGCATGATACAACCATGAAGCACCGGGTGACTTGTCAGGGCAGACTAATGTATCATGATAGTAAAAGAGCTTAAACTTTTATTGCATGGATTGCAGCTTTAGAGCATTAACACTGCCAACGGCTTTCTAGCTTTACGTCCGGAGTGAGCGTTATCACAATGTGAGAGGGGAAGTACTTACATGTGACTATCCAATGCTGTGTATCCGGTCTGCTCCAGACGATGTAAACCTGTCTCACCGCTACCATCTATCACTGTGATTTATGATCTACTGAGTCTCCATGTATCATCGTAGAATTGCCATTAACGTGTACCAATGAAGTAGGTCCGCGTAGTCACACTCAAACTGTCATCACACTTAAACTGAATGTCCTTGTTCCCATTAACATCCACGAAGCTCCAGGAAACATGAGTTTTATGTCTACTATAATATTATATGGTTAAGTGTGAGTGGTGAGAATGCCTCTTTAAGATACACAGAGCTCCAGAGAACATGAACTTTATGAAGGCTTTTCTAATTCATTTGTTGTACTGTTAAGTAAGTTTCACATCACAGAGCAGGTTCCCGCCATAACAGCTGATTGTCGTCTGCTCTCACTAATACTCCACTTCACAGCAGTTTGATCAGCTCCAGAAGTTGAAGATTTCCTGCCCTTTCAGCTCTCTGCTAAGTATGTCAGGGAAAGTTAATTCTCGGCTGCGGACTCTCTGTTCAGTATGTAAAAGAAAGTTAATTCTCGGCTGCCGACTGCTATTCCAATTGGGCTATTCTGGTTGGTATTTTCCCACGGAGACTGTTTATGCACATGGAGCTCCCTGACTGGGTTTCCCGCCTGTACGGCCGCGTGTTCTGTGTGTATGTGTGTGTGAGGTGAATGTTGTCTGCTGACACACCAGGACCCGGCTCCATGTCTCCATGACAACCTGCTGCCGCTGGTACCCACAGACTGACTACTACACGACAGGTACAGGCTCCAGCAGCCTCACAGCAGAGACACCAGCGGCAGGGGCAGGAACTAGAGCTGGATATGAATGTGGGATTGAATGAGTTGCTCCAAAGGAGTTTCCATGTTTAGTATGTGAAGTATGTTATGCAAATAATTTCTAATTTGAAATGTCTGATCATTGCAGAAAGCAGGGCTTGTAGATACTCAATCCTCACATAGATATATGTGGTAATTCGGTCCACAGGTGTGTCCACCCAGTTACCCCCTAAGGGGATGCATGCAAATTAAACATGATGGCATCATCAATGAGAAATAATCCAAGGTTATATCGCCTACCTGGCTATCCAGGGTCCCCCATACCATGTAGCAGTGGTGCCTGGTTGTGTGTAAATAACTACCCTCCAGTTCCTCACATACATTATAAACATACTACTAACCATATTGTAAAACAACAGCTGTAGTGTACCTAAGAAAGGCAAGATCCATTGCGTATTCCAGGATGAATTCAATGTAGCATAAAAAATGTAATTTTTTGTTTCAATTTTGATTTCAATTTTGATTTCAATTTGAATTTCCCATCACCCCTCAGTCCCGTTCACTACCCAGTGGGAGAGCCTGCTCGTGTGTGTACAGCTACCATTCAGCCACTCACATTGTACCACAGTACCAGCAGCAGAGCCTGCAGTGTGGAGCCCTGGCCTAAAGCACATGCACTGATATTCCTAGGCTCCCTATACAACCAGTCACTAGTACCTAACCTAGTTAGTATTTTTTTTGGCTCCCTATATGACCAACCAAGGTAAGTTAATATTGTCGGGTTGGTCAGTACTGACTAACCCACCTTAGTCTTTTAATTTCTAAGGGGAGCCACTGAGTGGTCATCATTGTATCTTATAGGTGGCACCAACTAGTGGTATACAAATACAACACACCAATGATGAACCTAGGTTAGCCACTACTGACTGACCCCTCAGTCGTTTTTGAATATAAGTTTGCCATTGTGACTAACACAGATATGACAAACTTAGGATAGTCAGTACTGACTCACCCTTTTCAACCTATTGATTTCTAGTGTGAGAGGCTGTACTATAGGGTTAGGTTGAAGGTCTATTGGGTCATATATCAATGTATTGTAGTGGACAGACACCACACACAGGTACTTGTAGGTGTAACTCCTCTATAGACCCCCTACAGTCCCCCTATATAAGCTGTGTAGGAAACACACTGAATAAGACAGGGTCGGTGCGAAGTGGGAGCTGGGAGGGGAGGTATAGGGGGGATGAGCAGTCAATAGGCTTCATGCAGGAATGAAGGGGGAAGTCTGGGGAAGTCTTAGGAAGTCTTAGGAAGTTCTAGCTTTACGGCTAGTATCTTGGTTTAATCCACTTAGCTCTTTTGTAGTCACGAGTAGAAAATGTAGTCCTACCTATAAATCCCATGTCTGAGTTGCAACATTAGCGCACATTGCATCGCGTCAATACTCCCCTAGTCAAATAAGAGCCTGTTCCTGTATCCTTTCTAGCAAAATGATCACTACTTAGGATAAATATTTATTAATGTGACCCAATATGTTCCTTTATAAATCAAGTCATTCTAAGGGTAATGGACTATATATTTTACCATACTAAGTATGCAGCTGTTATATTTATAACAAGACTTTAAAACAATAGTTCACAGACAGAGATGCTTTGAGGATGGCTAGATGAAGACCGGATTCCAAATCTAATTGCCTCTTGCTTTTAATTTTTTCAACATTAGTTATTTACATAGAATATGTCTCAATCTTGAGAGCTTCAATACTATTTCACAAGATCATCTAATATTCTAATACTACATAAAATTGTGATGAGTGGCACTCTACTGGCCATTTGATTCTTTATATTATTAGTGATTATTAAGATGTTCACACAATAGAAGGGGAATATAAGTTTGCATTACATCAGAAAGGGAATTGTGTCTCACAATATTTAACGATAGTCCGGAGAGCATCATTTTGTTTTATTGGTTGTTATGGGTATGTGAACATTGGAAAATTATGAAAAATCAAATATTTTGGTGCCGTTTCCATGGCAATCAAATGATGTCAATTCTTTTTCATGGTATTTCAATCAGTAGTAGTATGCCTAGTTGACAGTAGGAAAAAACCCACCAAATACCACATAAACACCTATATGGCATAACTAGCTTTAGCTGTGGGGCCGATTATATCATTACTCATAGCTGAATGCAACTTGCAACCATTGGATGTTGTTGTAAGTTGTTTACGGTTACAGAAAGTTGTTTACGGAGAATAGGCACATTGGTACAAACAAGCCACCACAACATAGGATATAAAAGCAGCACACTGGAGACAAGTGGGACAATCCCTGCAAGCTGGGACTGGGAGAAATAGAGCCGAGTGGAAATCAGGATGAATGGAGGCAAAGAAAAAAAAAGTTTGTTTCAGGCCACCTGACTGACCATATCAAAACAGAGCCGACCTTACGATTTATTATGCCATTCTGGAGAAATTATGGTGCTCTTACCATGTTTGGGTCAATTCTAGGATCTTCAGAGAGGCTGGCTAGTACTTCTATGTAAAAAATAAAAAGTAAAAAATCAAAAAAATCCGACCTTCTCATCCTACATGTTCATGCCATGTTACCTGAAAGATATTTTTTTTCCCTTTTGGCCTGAGTCAGAATGAGGATAAACGGAGCTAAGGGACAACAGCTCACACTGCTAAGCCGGGCTGGAACACCCATACACTAATATACTGAAAGTTTGCTACATTAGTCAATAGTGCCGATGTTGTTGGTCATAGGTTCATCGGTCATTTGTGTTGTGAAGAACACATGCATTAGTCTTAATGATGATCTGATATTCAGAAATGACTTATAGTTTAGCCTAGAAATTAAAGCCCAGATAGTGACCTGCTTTGTAAGAAGACTCTTCAGACAGTCTACACATATGAGTGGCCTAACCATGTTGAAACAACCATTATCATCAGTTGCTTTATATCTTTTAGGTTTTACAATTCAAGCTAAGATCAGGGGTAAGAGAAATGTACCACAGAAATAAATCTGAACCTCTATTCTAATTCCCAAAGGATTAGCCAAATAGACATTTGGTTCCATTCATCATGCAATAAATGTAATTTCATGGTAGACTTTGATTTGGCCAGAAACATAAGGTTAAGTTCAGATTCATTTAGGCCATAAGAAACAGTTCTTTTAGGTCACCTGACAGGTCAAAACAGGGCTGACCCTATGGTTTTTTAGGCAATTTTGAAGGATATTTCATATCTTTACCCATTTTTGGTCAATTTTAGGGTCTGTGGAGAGGCTGGCTACATACTCAGAAAAGGGAGCATCACTGTCGCCAAAAGACAGGCACTGCCTGGCTTTCAGTGACAGTGCTTTTGGTGACAGTGACACTCACTTCTCTCTCTGTGTAGTACTTTTTTTGGAAGAAACATTCAACACACAGAAGCTACAAAGCTACCTTTTTTTTGGCCTTAGTTTGAAAACTCTCGATACTAAGATGTCACCTGTCAGATTAAGACAAGCCAGACATGAGAGCTTAGTGTCATCTTTCCATAGTAGGATACATCACACTATCTGAGAGGAGGCATTGTGAAATACCCAAACAAATACTGTCAAAAGACACTAATATGATACTGTTAAATGAGAATGTGTTGTTTTGGCAATGGGATCACTGCACCAGACTGACCATGTCTTATATTGAGTGCAGACTAGTCTCAGCACTAACAGTAACGCATTATGCAGCACGCTCTATATATTGAAGGAGCGGTATTTACCCATAATTTAAAAGATCCTTTGTTTAAACGACGTTCCTTCCTTTTGGATTGTTAACAAGTATGATTGTTTGTACAATACAACGTAAAGGAATATTAGATGCACAGCCGGTGGTGGCACCAATTAATGTGCTGGTCAAGACTGCAGGAGTAGCTGGCAAATCCACAGTAATTATATACAATTTCTACCCCCTCTAAGCAGGCATGAACTGAATATATATATTGTACACATTACAAAAGATGTTGGTGTGACCAATATTTATGATGTAGATTAAATGTTATTTCTCATATGTAAAGCTTGCATTGAATGCCTCTCATCAACATATGTGGTGATAATTGTCTCAAGTTCAAAGAAAGAGTAACCGGGGTATTGAAAATGGCATGAAATGATTTTTCAATGTTTCATTAATGCAGGTTTATATAATCATCTAGGCCAATGCGTCAGATCTAAATTTATTGTTTCTGCAAAATATATTTCCTGATCTCAACGAGAGGAGAAGCATATCACTTATGATCAATGAAAGTGAAAATATTTATTTATCTAATAGTGTAGATATCAATTCTTTCTAAATGTGCATTTAAAGCATGGTTTTTAAGCTTTTTTGAAGATTAAGGGTCTTATTGGAGAACAGGGCTGTGCAGATTAAGTCAGAGAGTCAAGGCCTGAGAGTACAAGATGTCTTTCCTGACCTTACCCTATAGTGACCATCTCTGAATGAAAGCTTTGGACGAAAGCTCTCGATGCAAGCTCTAGACAAAAGCTGTGGACGAAAGCTCTGGGCAAAAGCTCTTGACAAAAGCTATGCCTTGTGCAATTTATAAGTTAAATCATAGATTGTATGCTCAGTATAATAAAAGTTTGAACTTGAAATTGAAATTACAGGTTGTTAATGGGCACAACCTGTAGAAGGCCTTGTGTGCCTGTCCTTTGCTATGCAGGGGGCTTTACAGGACCCTTCACGCTGCAGATTTAGTAGAAGTATAGTCTAGGTAATTCCTATTTGTCAAATAGAAAAATAATGCATGGGCAGTGACTTGGCATCTAGGAAAAAATCCTTTTTGTGTAGGGGATCTTAAATAAAGTAGTGTAAGCTTGCTTTCGCATGATTGCAAGTTTTTTTTTATATCCGCTATTTATCCTGGATGTGTCATTGCTTTGCACCAAATTTCAACTCTAAAAGATCTCTGATCAGTCTTACATACATAATTTATACTGTTGATTCAAAGGTGTGGAAATAATGCAGTTTAAGGTATCTCTGCATAAAAGTTTCCATTTAAGTAAGATAAATGTATGTAAAGAAAGAAAGGATTGGTGTAAATGCCAAGTAAAGCCACTTTTCCATGCCATTTTGCCCTTTCTGCCTAAAGGTTGCTGAAATTGTTCCTCTAAGGCAACTTAAATTTGCTTAAATGCGAACTTTTATGTAGCCAATACTTGGACTATCTATGAATGGCTAAGCGTGACTGAATAGACCCATTGGCAAGATATGCAACCAGGTTTGTTCCTTTTCCGCCTCTGTAGCACTCAACCTCAAATTTCATACCGTATAGTTGGGAGTGTCAAAAGATGAATAACGGTATAACAGAGGGTTATTGACACTGAATATACTGTCACAGTACTAGCTTTCCATAACCATCCAAGGATATCGAGGCTGGATACTAACATCAAATAGAACCTAACAACCCTTGCTGAATATTTGCTCAAGAATACAGTCCAAACAATACCTGTGCATTATTCATTGCATGCTGCGAGGCTGAGTGACATAGGCTTGGTCTATGTAACCAATACCTGTGTAGTATTGACAAAACAATGTTTATGTAGCTGAATAGGCACTGTGTGCATTACATCCCCCCAGGGAAATCATAATAGACTGTTCGACCAGATTTCAGATTCATCAAATGCCGCCTCCAGATGCTCAACAAGTGCATTCACATTGTTCACTGATTGTTTATTGGACTTGATTATGTGATGTTTAAAAACAATTATCAGGATTAAGCATGTCTAAAAAACAAAAACTAAAATCGAAGTAGCTAAAGTATAGTGGCCCACAAGAGGATCAAAATGTGCTTTGTCAGTCTGTCAACTCATTCGAAACAGCCGCTCACACTTATCTTTTAGCATGTGAAATATTATGAGGGTTATGTATTACAGGTATATTTGATGCATTGGTTAGCAACCTCATATAATACAGACTAAGATGGTGATGTATTAGCCAGGTTTAAGGCTTCTCGTCTTGTCAGTTATACCTTTTCTCTGTGGACTTGATGCTGGACAAGCCTGACCAAGAGGCTTTTCAATGGTTGTATATACATCCGGTGTATTTACACATGCACTTCATGTTGTGCAATGCACTGTTTTTAGTGAGATGAATAAATGAATAGGGCTGCTCCAGGCTTGGTCAGTATCCAGGCTAGATTGAGTCAGATTATGCAGAACTTGACAATCTACGGTAACCATTTATGACAGGTTGCTATCTGATTAAGGGGCAATGCACATTGAATGAGGTAAATCAATGGTAAAAGTTCCATATTAGAAATAGCAAAATCCCTAGCACTGGGGCAATTACCTTTGAATGTTTGGCTATCAGACAATTGTTGTTTTAGTCAAATTCCTTGAAAATGTCCTGATGAATGGGAGATGACCAAGTACTTGATTCCCGGAAAGTGGACAATTAGTGACAGGTGAATGACCCCATGGTTAAATGCAGCCATTTTATGCCACTGTTTGATTCAGAGAACTGATGAATTACTGCTAACTACAGACTAACTAATATTGCACTAATCGGGCATCAGGAAAAGTTCTCTTCAAGTGACGCCATAATTTTTAGTTTGTCTTAATGTTAAAAGGAACATAAAGAGACAATGAATTAGTCATGTGTAATCAGATTGTGGTAATCAGCAGTGCAGACTGATGCACTCAACAGCTTTAATGCAGCATGCCCTTTGTTGTCGTTATGGATTAATGCAGGCATGCTGAGTAACTCACCAGAGCTGAATTCAACCATTGTTGATGTTTCAAGTCACTTCAACCTTTCATGCTACTCTACAGAAGAGGCTTTTCACTTTTCATGTTGTGCTTTATTTTTCAGCAGGGCTTATGTTCCTATTTCCTGGTAATGGATGGTCTGCATAATGAAATATGGCAGTTGTTGTTGCTGGAGCAAACTGTGGTATAAGCAGCAAACATAGACATACATAAACATCAGCCTGATACAGTGTAGCCTGTCTGCTAACTAAGACTCATACTGACTCATTACATACCTGACTAACCAGACAGACTGTATCCAGGAGAAAGTAGGTGATTAAACACATTGTTACCTGCTAACCAAGAGAAAGAGCAATGCGAAACTAAAATACATTATTTCCATGTTTAAACCTAGAGATAGGTCGTTCCCTAAAGCAGTGTGCAATTACCATGGGAGTTTCTGCACATTCCATCTGTTCTGTACACTGGTAAAACTCGCGGGACCCTCAGTAGTTAAGTTCATGCAAATGGCTGGCGGCCTCAAGCTAAACAGGGTATATACAGATAGGCCTGTAGCAGTGGATGAGTTTAATTGAATTCTTACAGCCTAGTAACATGATACCCCCTTACAGGCAGAATTCCCTGTAACCTTGTTTTACTTCATGCAGCATCTTTCGTATCACCACCTCATTACTCACAGGAGAGGTATATAAATAGCTAATAGTTTATGGTAGTGGTTGGTTTCCAGACTGGGGGAGTACAATGTCAGTAACCTCTGGGTAACAAAATATGCACCTAGAGTATATATTACTCCCCAGATCTCAATTCAATCTTTAGCCGCAGACTCTTGGCCCGTTTACTGTATGGATACTCGGGTATGAAATCCAGTATGTAGACCTTCATGTCCTTTTCCATGTCATGTCCTTGTTTCAGGAAATGGGTCTGGACGTCATTTACTACTTTACCTTTTTTGGTGTAGTAAATGTGGTTGTAGAGTCGTTTTTTGACTTTACGTTTTGTTTGTCCTACGTATTTGATATTGCACTTTTTGCATTCAACGCAGTAGACCACATTTGAGCTGTTACATGTGACGTTTTGTCTCAAAACTCAATTTGGAGTCTCCTTTTTGGATCCTCCCCGATGTGTCGAGCATCGGGCAGTATCTACAGTTTTTACGTTTTAACGTTTTGCGGAAAACCACTCCCCTCACACTCTCGGCTAGATGCATGACTCCCTGGGTGACTTAGTCACCAGATCGGAGAGTCAGACATTAGGCTGGTTGAAGGTGAGTAAAATTTGACCAAGAAAGTGTACCCAATGCATAAAACATTAAGGTTTGGTTTCTTGTTTTTATTGGAATTACATAGTCAATGCAGCCAATTTGACTTGTAAAATCAGATAAATCTCAATCTGTTCTTTGGCAAAGCACACCCTTTCAGGTCAATTAGTCAGCTCTGCCATCTCACGGAGAGCTGTAGGCCTCAATAGGCGTTCATGTCACGAAAGTTCATAAAGAGTGGAGGATGAGGTTTAAGAAGACAATACACTATAAATTGATTGATGGCTCTTTAAAACCCAAAAGAACAAAAATAGTCCACCATCAAGCTTTTCCAAAATACTACGTTACATATAGTTAACTGCACTCTTTCTTTAGTTTCCAAAACAATATTCATAGCACAATTCTGCTATGAACAGAATCCTTCACTGGCCTTTCTGGAATACAGTCTGGCCTATGTATAGTTGTTTGGGTACTGCAGATTCACTCTGGCCGCTGATAGACGATACAAGTATCAGGCAGACACATATATAGCTTTGCCTATGAAGTGTGAGACTGACCATGTCAGCGACCTGCTAAGGGTAAAGACAATCTCTAGGTAACCACCATCAGAGAAGATTGAGAAGGTTAAGTTCAGGATTACTGATGTGCAGCCACTGAGATTATCTCTTGTTTTATCTGACATGGTCCGGTACCCTTTTACTAAGTCTAAGTGTCCTATTCCCATTAGGCAGATACATAAAAGATTGCCTATGTATTGTGAGACATATCATGTCAGTGACCTGCTCAGGGTGAAGGCCATCTGTAGGCTGCCACTTTCTGAGGTAGATTAGTCTCATCTTAAGGTTCAAGTTGGTCAGAACTACTAATGATGTACAGCCTCAAGGATTATCCCTGGTAATATCTGACATGGTCCGGTACCTTTTTTTCAAACCACATCCTACCAATGTCTTCTGAGTCTCCAATTCCCGAAATCCAAAACTGTGCATTGCCCATTTCATTGTTTGGGCCTTGTGTTATCTTACTCCTAAGAGGCTAAACACTAAGTTTGAATGATGTATGAACCATGAATAAGCTCTGTGGAGGTTGTACTTAACCATTTAACATTAAATGCAGGCGTCCCTTTGTCATAAGGACGAAATCACTAGCATCAGTAACTAACTAACTGTGATGTGTCTATATAATCATCAAAACTCTCCACAGCATATTGAGGTATAATTGTGCCCTTAAAGAGTTAGTGACAATCAGGCTCTTTGCAAAGGGGGATCAAAGTTCACAATCAAGAAGATTTAGAATGAAACCATCAAACCAGCTGTAAGTCATTTTAAGCAGTTTTCCCTTCCTAAGTCTGCTGCATTAGAGAAGCTGAGAAATAAGCCAGACTGTCTGAAATGGAATCTCTGACTGGATGGATGACTCAGCTAATGTCGCGCAAAAAGTGAAGGCAAGCCCCTCATGATGGGTTGGTTGTCCGATGAGCCATTAACAGCTACTAAAACTTGAGCCTTAATTTGCTTTAAAGTGGTATGCCTGCATGCCTCATCCACTACCAAAAGGTCATTATGCTACATGAATGGAGCTCTGGAAAGTATATGAACTAGCGCTGCATCAAAGAAAGGGCATACAAGATTATAGCCTATATGTATTGCTTGTGCCTCAGGGTATTGCCCTCAAAAATCTCCCTCCCCTTCCACCCCGCTTATCACATCAAGCTACAGTAAGGTGAAAGTCATATCTCCCAGATATTAGTCTACTCCATGGTTTAATCAGATCAATGACAATTGGAGATTGGTAATGGATGCACCTATTTCTCTGCAGTAATATTCTTCATGAATTTCTTCTCAGTTTTTATTAGATTACGTAAACTAAATCCTTACTGAACATTGCATAATGCTTATATAATGGAGCTCCTTACATCAAAGACATATAACACTATTTAGTACATTTTTCCAAGGCAAGAATCCTAATCCTCATTCACAGATAAGGACAGTTATGACAGCTTATCTTACAGCATTAAAAGGAGACAACACTAGGAGGGTAGTTCCTACAACGCGGTTGTTAACCTCTGTTGTTAAAAAAGTCCATTTCTGTGAGGGTTAATGACTGACAAGTTGCAATCACATTATATTATTCTATCTAGGTCCACAGCAGATGTTGTACATATAAAGCAGCATAAGCATTATGAGAGGCTTCATGCAACTGTTAACTAGTAGAGAAACACCCAATAAGATGTGTCCTTACTTGTTCTAGATGGACCAACTGTGTAGTATCTGCCCAAATAGGTTAACATACGAGAGGAGGGGATTTTTCATATTCAATCGCTGTTTTATGTGAATTCTATCTATGAAAGAGTTTTACCCACAGGAACAATAGACGCTGCATAATATATTGCATGGTTGCATCACATGGTATAGAATTTGGAGTAGCAGGTTACCAGTTTATTCAGTGTCTTATGTTCTTGATTACCAACTACACTAAGCAGAATAAGCAGTAATTATTAATATTACATGTATACATATATCTGGGTCAGCAGAATGTTTACCTTTGGTAATGTGTGCTTGGCCTCAGATCTCTGATTGAGTCTGTAATGTGAGAAGCACACCTGCCCACACTTCATTAGTTGTGTAGCCCAGCCTACCCTGAGGAGGGGCGATGCGGAGCGTGCATCCTGTCATGAAATGTCAGATCTAGCTTCAGGGAAGTACATCAAGAATTTATTTGTATTTGTAATTTCTTTTTTGAAAAGCGCTGACTTTCAGATCTTGCACACTGGTAAATATTACTAAGGACACCTTTTTTGAAATTTCAATGATATCTGGGTATATATGGCAACCTAAAACAGCCTTTCCATTTCAACATATATACATCCTGACCATCTCCCGGTCCAAAGAGACGGATGGAAGGAATATATTTAGTCTTACATTAATGTGTTCTCATAACAATGAAACCTACAAGTTAACATCTCTACAGGCCATCTATAGCCCCCTATTGAGCCTCTGTAAGCCCTCTACAAGCTCCCTATTGACCCCCAGTAGACCTGCTTGTTTGGAGGCCCTGTTTAGGAAGCACACTGGATAAGGCAGACTGGGTCCTAAGGTTGAGGCTTGATTGGCATGTGGGTGGGCAAATATAGGAATACAGAGTCTATAGATCTATATGGAGAGGGAGTAGTTTATACTATCACACCATGTCAGGAAGTTTGTTCTTTAATGATTACATTATCCCCATGGGTTGTCACAGTGAACAGTAACTCACAGTGTCTAATACAGACTCTATTGTGATGAAACATTCGATACAAATGTGTTGACTCTAAAGGGTGAGGCTTAATAGGAAGGGAATGTGGGCATTTATGGGAGGATTTTGTAGAAGCAGGCAAGTTAGTAGGAAGGAAGTGCCTCAAGAACAGAAGTAGTTGTGATGGAGAGATTTAAGGAAGAAGGTATGTGTTGATCAATGTAATCAGCCAGTTATCAACATTTATCCTGAATCCTTATTCGAAAGGTCCACCCGTTGCAGTCTTCGTTATACATAGTCATATTTCAATCAAAATGTTAATGTCACTGTTTCTGAGGAGACTTGGTCAAAGCTACTTTCTATGCCTACTTGATTATGGTAAGTATTTAATTTTTATCATTGAATTAAAAGGATACTGAAGGCATATCTACTTAAAGCCTCTATAAGTTTTTGTCTGCTGATGCCATCGATATCACTATGTGCCGGCATGTTCAGCTTGGACATTTAACTTCATACTCTAGATTGAAGAAAGACAATGGCGGGCGACAGTTAAGGGTGCCTTGTAAGTGAAACTGGCATCGTTTGGTGACCACAACCATATTTTTAGACAGAGAGGAAGTATGATGAGATTTACGCTATGGGTGGAATGTATATGTTAGTTTGCACTTTGACAAAGTTCTTGATATACTATGCCAGTCTCATGTTGCATGATGTTTTGTCCTTAGAGAAGCACCAGGGTTGATGTATGAGACACAGGCATAAAAAACAACCATAGGGGCTCTAAAAGCCCTTTATCAGCCCTGTATAGGCCTTCCATATGACCTCTAAAGGTTTCCTATAGGCCCTCTGTAGGCCTTCTCAATATGCCCTCTATATACAGACCCTCTATAGGACCACTGTTCCATGGAATTGATGTTTTCCCACAGCTAGACAGTCTAACCGGTTGTATATCAACTTGTTGTTGTGGACAGACTTCTGGTTCTTGACAGATGTAAGCCCTATATAGGATAAGGCAGGTCAGGTGCCAAGTGGGGCCTGGAATGGCATGTGACTGGGTGGGGAGGCATTCAGGGGGGGAGCCAGTCAATAGGCGTGGGGGAATGATGGAGTTGATACATATCATAACAAGTCTAGGCAGGTTTGGCCTTCAAGGAGAGCCTACCGATTCAATGCATCATGCCCTTTGGTTGTTATGGTGCATGAACAAAAGTGACTCAAAGGGCCAATGCAGTTGATACATTCATGGGGTTGATATATTTCTGCCACATGCTCTCAGTCTAAGAGAAAGGGTTAATGGCTGGATAGATAGCAGGTACATGGGTAAAGGCAGTGCTGAAGACAGGAACCAGCAGTGAGGTGAAAATTGGCGGCAGAATGAGCCCTGAGTAATGGTGTAGTAAGCAGTGCGACAAGGCCATCAGAAGGTGAAGGTGAAAGTGAGATGTCTCTGATTAATTTGCTTTTTCAAACCATTAGTTTTATTCTTGATATTTTTCTGGTATGGTCTAATGTTCATGTCTGGTTCACACTGCAGTATGTCAGTCTTTAAACAAAGATTTGACTGCTTTAAGCTACACCTAATTATTATGATGACCTGTTAGTGACATTTATTTGTCAGTTACTGAACTTAAACTCACTTAAGAAGTGACTTGGGAAAAGAAAACTTTGCTTAAATGCCACAGTTTACTGAGTGCCAGTGTGTTCAATTGAAAAGGTGGTAGGTCATAGACCTGTATTCTCCTTATTCAAGTTGATGGAATGTACACAAAATAGAACATATAATGCTTCGCGGTACAAAATATGCAATTATGCATTTGGAAAAAATATAAAGAAAAGAGCATTAGCTTAGAGCAATGAGTATAACAGTAATTAGTATAACAGAATAGATATTAGTTTATATTTCGGGAAGTAAGGCTGATGTAGGTGCCTTGTGGACTGGTGTTGTGGTCCAGGTGGTCAGACATTCAACTGTAGCAGTAATGGTAGGTTTCTGGTCATAAAAATATCTTAAATGTAAATATAAATAGACATATGTTTAAAACTTAAACATATGTAGCAATTAGCATTATCTCCTATGTATCCTGTTTTGAATTTGGTATTTGTTGATTGCATGTCTAAGTCAACATAACATAAATATTTTCTTTCTAGCAAATTTAAGATGCCTCAAAGGAACCTTTCCAGTAGCCTTTGGCCATATTTAATGTATTTAAAGGCAAATAGGTTTACAGTGTAAAAGGCAAGGCATATGAAGCAAGTGTAATAATCATGTTGTTTTCCTTGAATTCATAATTTGCTTCTCTTCTTTTCTGAAAGTTGTTCAGCACCCGCGTGCACAGATGCATCGGTTAAACAGAGATTTGCTTCTCCTGAGTTGTAAGCCCAAGCGAGCCTTGAAAAAAATTTATATTCCCTGGGGTAGCAATAATGATCCTCAAGTTGATAAAACAGTGCAACCAGGGAATGGGGATTGCAAGCAATCAGTGTTTTTTCCCGCACTTAAATAAGACATCTATAATTAAGTTGGCTAATGAGACTGGGATCGAGCCTGCAAGATATCAGATGTTAATGAATGTAGGAATATGAGGATAAACCCTACAAGGAGATCGGTGTCAGGAAGTAAAGAGCTTGAAGGTGTTTCTTCAGTTTTCTTTTTCTGTTATCATTTTCTTTAATTACATGATTTAGGGGCAGAGGGGCTGGGGAGGGGGCAGTCAACCCTGTACCATAACAGTCAAACTCAGGAATCATGGTGATCATTTTGATTAACTGGGTCTTCTAGATACTCGTTTTGAACTGTGTTCTATCCTCTCAGCCATTGCTTACACCTGATAATAAGATGATATTAAATTTAAGACACATGAAATGCAAAGGGACTTTTATATTCAATGTGTACTTGAAACAGATAAGAAACTTTGGGTTTGAAGTTTATTCCAGAACCTTTATATCCATAACGCAAGTGTTTAATATGCATCAACAAGAAAAAGATTAATTGGTTTTATAACATCATTTAAGCATCAACCTCAACAGCATATTGTCAGCATGTTTTTAGAGGACTGCTACTGCATTTATAATTCAATTATACCCGATATCAGACCAATTACGCAAATACAATTATTTCCATAACTTGCTTAATAAGTCACTACCAATCAGAATCTGATCTGTTTCCCCTATTGGTTCAGACTGGTTTCTGCTGATCACAGACATTGGATGTGTTTTTGGTCCCATTCCTTATCATTATGCCAAATTCCATACAGAAGCCTAATATAATGACCATTCCCACTTTGTATTACATAGCTGCAAAATTACCCCCTATCTGAAGCCCCTTACTGAGCTATAGTATTTGTGCGGAAAGGCCCAGGTCCCAGACATGGTTAAAATGTGGGAGTATGTGATTAATTAAGGAGTGTGAGGATTTGATCTGATTATGTTTTTCTTGTTTCCAGTAATAAGGTGGAGGCTGAGGTACAATTAAAAACAGGTGGCAGTACCCATCCATATGCTGGATGCAGCTATAGGGACAGCAGACAACCACAAACAATACTTCACTGGCTGACTCCCTTAAGCCAAATACTCATTGACCTCATCACAACAAATGCAACGGTTTTAACAAATATATGTTAAGTAAATTATATTTCTCATGAATAAACTTTTATTCCAAGCTTTTATAAATGATATTTGTTATTTCCAGGGTAGCATCAAGGTTTTTGAAATGGTGCAACGAGGGCATGAAGAATGGAAAAGAATATATGTTTTTCCCACCTATTGAAGACACCTTTAATTAAGTTGGATCATGAAAAAGCGGAATTGAGCGTGCACTAAATGTTAAAGGACTATTGGAATATGACTTGCTGACTTCTTGCTCACACAGGTTTATCAAGAACATGACAAATGTTGTACGACCGAGATCATCACTGACCAGGTTATTAGTCGTCTCCCTGGTGGATTAAAACAAAGTAATAAGATGATCCAACTCTAGGGAGAGGTCAGCCTGCTGTTACTGTTACTTCTTAAGTTGCCAGTTCAATGCACGCCAGCACTGTCATATGACTTATCAACATCTGAGTATTAGAGACTGTACAACCATCACAACAGTAAAGAAGTGTGAAGTCATGGACCCTTCTGATTTCCCCTAATTGTCATAATATTACTATGGGCAAATTTACATGACATCTTAAGATATAAGACTGATAAATATATAAAACAGTAGTACTCGCTATGCATGGAAGTATTGTGTTTCATTTCTTAAAACACTTTGATACATATATAAAGAACTCACTTTGCAAAACTATAGTATCATTCATGTCATTCTGGGAAAGCTAAATACAACTTCATTGCTATTTATCTAAATAGAGATTTTGAAAACCTCTACATCAAAGTTCAAAATGTAATACATAAGGCCACATCCGTGATACATATTTCCTTGCAATTAACATCTTCAATATTGAAATGTTTTCATGTCTTTTACGATATGGGGTGAAAATAATAGCGAATATGAGAGCTTACTTTACTTAATAAGTAAAGAGACTGTGCAGACTCAGGGTTCAGATCTCCCACAGCTACTTCCACCTGAGGTAGATGACTGTTACTGATTGGAGAAGATGAAGCAGAGAATCCCTCATAAGGTAAAGGCCTTATGTAGTTCAAAATGCATGCTTAAGATCACTTAGCGTTGAAAAAGGTTTTGTTCACTGCATGCAAAAATCCAACTACTCCTGTTAATAAATGAGCACTACCTGAGCGATGCATGTTGTCTTGATCTTGGATTTATCAGCTTACATTTTTACATACAGTATGATTGATACTAGCAGATGTAACCTTGGAGGCAGCACAGCAATCCTCACAACCTTGATAGCCTTGACGTCAGTGATGGATGAGGAAATGAGTGCTTGGTACATTTGTGGGAAATGGTAAATCCACCAGATACTCTACTCTCACCACCTGAGGTGCCGCGGGTGTATTACAATTACCGTGAAACCCCACCTTTAAGATGGCCTGATTTTGAGATTAATTTTTCCCAACTAGGGGGTCGTCTTAAAGGTGGGGTTTTCTTATATAGGATTAAAGAGTAAACCATTGTAAAAAATGTTCACATACAGGGGGGTCGTCTTAAAGGTGAGGTCGTCTTAAAGGTGGGGTCGTCTTAAAGGAGGGGTTTTACGGTACAGTTTTGAGCAATTTCAATAAATGGTAGACATTGTTCTGCTGTAAATGTTGGGTATTTCTTGTTTGAGGTTATCTATTAGGCTAAAGCACTGGACCATTGATTATGACGGTGAAAGTGTAGTCATGGCCTACATTATACAGACAGCCATTCTCAAATACACAGCTGCAGGAGTAGAGCTCAAAGTAATATGAAGCCATGCATTGATCACTGTCTTCCCAAGGCCATCACCACGGAAACGTCCACCTGTACTAGACATCAATTGCAGAAGAAGACAACTTATGATAAAAGAATCCAACCATTATTTCCATTTAGTCAATAACCTATATGTCATAAGAATGCACATTGCTATAACAGAGGTAATGTTCCTATAAACATTTACTATTTGTATCAATAATGTAGTGCATATTTACCACATTTATAATCATGTCTCCGATTAGTTTTATTATTGACTTGTTTTTTTCTGTAACAACTTTCCAAAGTACCTAGAATAGACTGCATTGCCATGTTTAACCTTTCCAAGCAGTGCTGCAACATCATACATATTTAAGTTAAATTCGATTCGGATCCCGTTGGCTTCTCCTCGGACTAGAATACATATTTTAACAAAGGGGGAAGCCACGTCTGATACTCTCCAAGACCCATAAATTCACATGTTCTGACTGCTATATGATTTTGTCTACGCTTTGAGTTCAACAAACTATAAAAACAATACTCTGACTTCTCTCATAGTGGGACCAGATAGATTTACTTTTGTTGTATTCTGAATGAAATATTTTTCCATTCTGAAGCTAGGATATCCCCTCTACTGATCAATTTTGCATTCAACTGTACATTACTGTGAGTGCTTCCTACATTTTATCTACAGCACAACACATTCCTCTTATAAATAGTGATACTTCTATTTCACTTCAATCAGCAACCATAAGGGCCTCCTCATGATGTCAGGTATGGATTACCTTCACATTACTTTATTGGTGTGGGTTACACAGCGGGAGACTACACAGAGAAAAGGAGTAAAATCACTGTGACTCCCCACTTGGGCACTGAGGTAACTATCCCGGGGACTCTGAAGTGACTCCCTAACATAAGCAGGACTGTATACTAACTCTATAATGCCTCCTTTTTTAAGACTCCCTAATGATTGGGAGTCATTTTAGAGTCCTGGGAAGAGTAACCTCCATGTTTAAGTCCAGACTCATTGTGATTGTACTATTTATTTCTCTGTATTAGGCACATATCACATGCTGTTAATGCAGCCTCACTGGGGCCAACCTGTAACAGTAGGGCTATTTGCTAAATACTTAGGTATAATTGACAGCATGATTTTGATGCAGTTAAATGAACAATCTTAATTGTGTGGGTTTATGGCAAGTATATGAAAAATTGTGATTGAATTAAATGGTTAAAGATGTTCAACATATGTGGGGTAAATTTGTCAGAACATTTCTGGCCACCTCCTGGCAGCCATCACCACCACTGAATGCTTACAGGCTTACTAGTGAGCCAGAGATTCCTATTAGCAAAGCAGCTGTGGTAAATACTATGTACGAGGGCAATGAATACAGATATTACCTTGCTTTGTAACTTGATGTTCCAGTTAAGCAGACTTCAAAGGACAAACAAAGCCATCACATCATCAAAGAGCAGAGAAAGGATGAAGTAGATCATGGTTTTATAATGGGACAAAGTTGTTTGTCAGACTTCTAAGAAAGTTCTCTTCATAAAAATTGGTAGCTCACATATAATTAATATGATAACATATTGCTATAATACAATTTAATCAATAATGCATAATTGATAATTATTAAGGCATAACAAATTAATCACCCTTCTTTACAAATAAATAGGAGCCTGTATAGCCCTATGTCACTACTGAGAAAAGGCACTAATAAGTTTATCAGCAGTCTGCCATGACTTAGTGCAGCAATGTGAATGCACTCTCAACACTGTCTTGTGACCTTATTGGTATTGTGAGAATAACCCTTAAGATGTAAAACAGGTTCTACAGAAGGCTGCATGTAGGCTTTTTTGGATTATATTAATTTCACATCCTTTACATACAGTCATGTTTCTGGTATGAAGTCAATATGGCACTAGTGGGTTGGGAAAAGTAGTGAGTAGCATTAGTTGTACATACTGACAATGATGCAAGAGTCTAATTGTATTTATTCAGCCATGTACCATGTGCCCAATATATCTTAAAGTAAGATTTACTGAGCAATATAACTGACCGTTGAAAACCCCCTTCAGAAAGGTTTCTGAGTGGCACCAAAGAGTTCATGTGAAACATAACTTGCATAGCTCATGTGTTAAACACTGAGAAATCTCTCAAACAATGGAGCAGGAATTCACAAGGGCACAGCTATATTAGTCTTCTGACCCTGTCACCAAAAATATAGCTTTTAAATATATATTGGATGGGCGGTTTCTGGTTAATTTCTGAATGTTGCACTGGGATCACAAGATCTGATTCCCTTATCTTGAGTCATTATCGTTGTACATCCATATTGCCCTTGCTTTCCCAAATTATCTGTCATGAATACAGACCGCTGATTGAAAAAGCTACTCTATTCGGAATATGTTTATACAGTTATTTACATTTGCATCACAATTGTGCCAGACGAATGCTCATTAATATTTTAAAATGACATTTTCATAAATATTCACTTTTGCATCACTGATACTTTTTACACAGTGCTCTGAATAAATCTTTACCTGAAAGGCATTGTCTGCAACAACAACCACCTAAAAGTACAGAAAAATCATGGAACTGGATTTCAAGACAATTATCTTTTCAAATGAACAGCAGGGAATCAACGTCATACATGTTTGGACTAAATTCAATAATAACTTTACAAATGTCTCCTCTTAAAACAACAGTCTTCCTGCTGTAATTACAGTCACAATAATCAGAAGGTTAAACAGTAACACAGGCAGAGCAAGCCCCTTGTCCAATGCTCTCCACTCATCATCAGCTTTTGTTTCCCATATTCCTTCCAACTATTGACACTCTCACTAAGGAAATCCCCAAAAAACGTCCGTAGTCAAGGTATCATCTTATTTCTTCGGTGCAACATTCTTACCCAGTTTCTTCTTACGCCAATGTAAATTGAGCTACAGTGTTCTTAGCATTGTTGAAGGCAGTATACAACAATACTTAAGTCCAGCTCAGAGGAGATAGAGAGGGAGTGTTGTGTCAATAGGGTACTGTTTCATGATGAGAGCACTCAGCGATGCTTTAAGTTAAACTTACTTTTCATGCAGAGGAAATGCCAATCTGAAGATGCATTAGAATATCTGAAAGTGTTTACATGGTGCATCTTGAGACGTATCTTTTATATACTATTATATGAAATTCTAAAGGATTATCTCAAGTTGGCATTTATGGTATTCTTATCTGTGTCTGTAGCATTGTGCATGAAGATGTTGTGTACTGAGTTATAGTGCATGGAGCTTGAGGTAGACAGAGTTAAATTACTAATGTGACATGTTGACTACAAGGTAAGGTCACGTATGAATATGAGTTGAAGGAGATAAGAGGAGCAGACTCTTTCAGGATGAACATTTTCAGTTGCCAATATAATCTTAATGTCTGCACTTCATCCCCCTTGTTGGGTTACAGTTTTAACATCCATTTTCTATCTTCTGACTCTTTTACATTTCCACTGAAGTATTTCCCACAAACTGTCTGCAGACAAGATTTTATATCATTTTAATTGTATAACATCCCTGTCTCTGCAATTTCAGCTCTTTTTGTCTGGCAAAAGAAACATGAAAGGATCTGTTCCCTGCAGCGTGCCAGCATCACTCAGTGTTTAAAGTCATTTAAACTGTCTGTGCTAACGGGGTCCATTTCTCAATAGGAAACGATGACATCATAAGCAAAACATTAATATCTGGTAAAATCGTACAGGGCAAATTGTCCAAGGCATGTCTTTCTTCCAGAACTTTCATCCAGAGCTACCTTTCGTCCAGAGCTCTCATCCAGAGAGAGAGATTAAGCAGGGAGGTAGGCAGGGAGGCAGGGAGGCAGAGAGGCAGGCAGGGAGGGATGATTATTTGATAGCCATTTATACCTGGACTATGCAGCTATATGTAAGGAGCTGCATAAATCGTTCTCTGCTATATGTAAGGGTTGCATGAATCTTTGACTGCTTTACTTAAGGAATATCAAGCAAAATGAATCGTTCAAACTTGAGAAATGGGCCCAAGGTGTGTATGTGTGAAGGTCCAATAGGGATCTGAGAATTCTTACATGGTGCAACTAGGATATCCGTGCATCTTTCATATAAAGAGACTCATAGATGTCTTACATTTAGCATTTTATGTAATCATATCCAACCAAAGGAATATATGAAAGCAAAGTTTTGAGGTATGAAAGAAAAGAGCTGCAGAGATGTTGATTGTGAGATTGGCAGATCATGTACGGATGTTTTAAATAATGTCAACTTGTCCTTGCATACATTAACCCTCAACTGTAATTACTATTAATTAAAGGTGGGAGGTTGGTTTTTTATCCGCTCAATACTTTTGACCAACAATACTGATTCTTAAAGTTATTCTCTGGTCAGTACTGAACAATATACCTTAGTCTTCACCATTTCAATGAGTTTTAGTCCTTTTGAGTGAGGCATAAGTCATTTGTTGTTATTTATCAATACTAAGCTCTTGGTCATGCCTGGCCAATGTCCCTATGACAAGGCCATGGCTTTGGATTCTATGTGCAGCCATCACCTTAAATCTCATGATAAAGTGACAGAGGTTGTTTGATGTTTAGATTCATGGCCTGTCCCAGCTGTGCAATACACCTGCCCTGCCATGCACCGAATACCGTAACAGCAGTCTTCACGAAAGCACAGTGGCAATGTCCTCCTAAAATGCCACCAGTCCAGCAGATTCACAAGTAGGATTCATGTGTGATATTTGATGCCAATTTAACCAATGATTGACCGACTGAATTACAAAAATAGATGATGTGTTAGAAACTCACCAGCCAGCCGGGTTCCCAATATGAATTGATACTTACTGCTGATGGCCCTTTCATACCTCCACGCATTGCACCCGTACCCAGGTAACGAAAAAACGTTTTCCAAACGTTTGCCAACTTTTTGTAAACGTTTGGATACATACATTTCCAATAGATTTGTATCAAAAAGGTTTTCATCCAAAAACATTTGCAAACGTTTGGAAAACGTTTTTTGTTACCTGCATGGGTATTCCTTTATTCAGAAAATGTCTCAAGGGACTTCTGTGAAGCACTTAAAACATAAGGGCAAAGAGTGGTACTATTTTGCAAAAGGCCCTTTTCATTGCAGGCAATATTGCTGGTTGTATTGATGTCAAACCATCTATATTATTGTCTAAGTTCGACATGTCAAGATATTAGTACACACACTGTTGGTGTATAGGTGTAGCAATAGAACTGAAATGGCCCTGTCTGCATTCTAGTGCACCCTTCTGAGTTGATGGCCTACTAAAGAATCCATCAGAAACTTGATCTCTAAGGCTAGCGAGAAGTGATACTGATAGTACCGGACTTGATCCACCTTGATAAATCTATGATTTGATTAAACTGACAGTATTTCACCGTGTCCATGCTATCTGCTAAATAAACCATTAATTTGTTCGACACCTGACGGTGGTAAAAGGGAGGGGATGGTAGTGAGAGGGGTGAAGTTTTTCATAAAGTCTGCTATTAGGCTGATTAGTTTTGTCCTTCACTCACTGAGTTCTCAGAACTATGTGCTCAGAAACGTCTAGGTGCTCAGAACTAAAATATCATACTGAACAGTTGGGGACCTGATCTTCCTGAGAAACTCCTTAATCTAGTAGTGATGTGTCCATTAGCCAGCTTATCTGAAATAAAATCTTAAAGTTAATGGAGGTGTGTACGTACTAGTTTGCTGACAGTAATGTGGTAGTGGCCTTTGCAATAAGCCAATTTTTATCTATTCTACATAGTGTCGGCTTCGTGCTAGATAAATCATAAATTTTTTAATACCTGACGTTGGTGTCTAACAATGGTAGTGAAGGTGGTTATAAGCTGTTTTTCATAGATTCTGCTATTAGGCTGATTGGTTCTGTCCTTCTCTCATGGAGTTCTCAGAACTATGTGTCTTGGTATACTTTAGGGCACTGCGGGCTACTTCTGTGTCAGGCAGCATGGCAAGCACAGGCATGCAGGGATACTGAGAGGGCTGAGCCCTGCGCCATTTGACACATTTAGATTGTTAATAGCGCATTGAATTCCCTGACTGCACACCCATCTGCACATTGGCAGTTTTTGCAAAGCCTCTCTTAAAAAGAAAGACTACCCTTTTGTCCCAAATAGCGCATGGGCATAGATCCTGTCAACTTGGATATTTTAATCACTTTAGCATTTTTATACTAGCATTAACTGTTTTTGTGTCTGCCAAATGAAACATAGAGAAGAGGATTGTCCCTTATGTACATGTACATATTGTCTACCATTATCGGTTTACCTGCACAGTCAAATCATATAGCACTTTACAATATTCAATTTTGGATCATGACAGACAATGTTAATGCTTTATATTTCACTAAATTTTCTGTTATATGGATTTTCAGATCCTGCTTTAGCCTTTAGAGGCATATGGATCCATGCCTTGAAGGAAATAATAATTCTAATAACAGATACTGTCTCCCCCATAGAGTGATGTTTTCTGAAATATATACTGAGATCATTTCGCTTACATGTTATAATAAACCTAAAAGCATGCATCCATACATCCTATTTTTCAAGAGAAGCCATTATGAGATTAAGCACTGTTTATCACATTAACACATTTTGATTGTCAGCTTATTCGAGTCAGATACTTAAGATCACTATACTTCTCTTAGACTAAATACTGCACTATACTACTCCATATGATGACAATCAGAGGAAAAGCTTAAATGATGTGAAATGTATATTAATGACAGTTTATGTCCATTTTATATCTACAATGTAAAAGTGTTGTTCCCTTGTTTGTGAGTTACACATTTAATTGCCTCATAACTGAAAAAGAACTCCTTCTGCATGCCTCTGAGCCATTTCACCAGTTCTTAGGGAGTGATCAATTTTTAAACAACAGGGGCAGGGGTAACTGTGGATTTTCAATGGGGTGGGTCAACTTTTTTTCCCCCACCCCCACCACGGGAGGGATCAAATATTTTTTGGTCCTACCCGCCCCCCCTAGGCAGGTTGAAATTGAGCATGGCAACTCCTTTAAGCTATAGTAATGTACAGCTTCTTCGCTAAAAAGGGGTGCAATTTTGTTGTCCCCCTCCATTTCCACCACCCCCGCTTGTTGTTTAAAACATGACCACTCCCTTAGTCTAGTCTCAGCTGCCTTCAGCAGATTCCCAACACATTGCGAGAATGGCTGAGCTCCTTAACACTATTTCTCACACCTCATACCATCTATCCATCTGTGATATCCAGCAAGCCCCACACTGAGACCCCTGACCTGATAAATCATCCAACCACAAGCCTTGGCTTGGACTGCTACCCTTTTAGACCCTGGAAGTGATTAATCAGACTCAACCACAGACTAGAGTAGTGCTAGGTTATGTCAGGCCAGCTGTAAGGCGGCATTCCCATACCCAGGTTTGGTCCAAGGCTACATAAAGACACACACTGTCTTAACACAAAACGTCACTGTATAACGCGACACTCTGCATGCCCTCCCCTCCCCGCAACCCCCAATGTGCACGGCAGTTGAGGTGGGGAAGCTAGGAGGGGGATGTTGGGGGGGGAGGGGGGGGGGGGGGCTGGACACTCACACATGTACCCAGTGACTATACATGTAGTACATGTACAAGTAAGAGGAGGAAGGGATGGGGGGGTGTTGGGCAGGAATAGTTGCATAACTTTAAGTCCTTTTTTCTCCTGAATGCAACACAGAATCAACCCAGTACATTCACAGGCCTTTAGAAGGGATATCTACCAATTAGGGTAGAGCATTAGTTTTTTCTACTAATTTGTAAGAATGTTCACAAATTTGTTTTAATATAGTTTACAGCTACATTGACTTAAGCATCTCAGTTTAACACTACCCTGTGACAATGCGTCTGTGGGTGTATACTAAATAGCAATACGGCTCTGTAACTAGCACTGACAAGGGAGTCCTGGTTAGCTGTCACCTGATACCTACAAGGGTGAAGTCATCTATAAGGATACATACACGGGAGTGGGACCATTCTACTCAATATTTAATGAAAGGCAAAATGATTCCACTTAAGTATGTATTTACCTAAATAACATATCATGATTAATACAAAATGTACACACAACATCAAAGAACAATGTATTCTCTCTTTCTTTCTCAATTTCAGGCAGTTAATGATATGCAAAGTGCATCTTTATAGCGCTGCTAAATATGAATCTTATGCTGAGCAGTGGTGGATTTACCACATCATTCTTTGGCAAGTTAAGCATTATGCAGTTTGGGTCGGATATCCCTATCATCAATATTGACAGGGTCCTGGAAAGCATACGGTTGGTGCTTTATCCAATATCATTTCAAGGACTCTTAACCATGCCTTTGCCCTTAATACATCTGCATTAGCACCTTTAACAAGGTAGTAACAGACCTTGACCTTTCTTGCTATGGAGCCTTGAACCTTATCAAGCTCTTGCCTATTACCTGTCCCATATATATAACTTTGTCATAGTCTACTTTGAGTACCTTGGTTTTAACTCTATCTAGGACAGCTTCTAGAACCAGCCTAGTTTTGAGACTGGCCAGAAGACTAAAAGCAAAGAACTCTATTAACAACCTTAAGATAACCTTTAAAGTCCAGGTCACAGTCTAGACCTCTATTAATGAGTCTGCTATGTGAGACACACATCTGCCCACATCTTATTTGGAGTGTAGCTCAGCCACGACATGAGTGAGGATACATGATACAGGCTACCTTTCCTGAAATGTCAGACACAACCTAAGGGCAGAGTCACAATTACACCAGTTGAGAATTAAATTTTGCAGAAGGTGACTGGAAATGTCATTATCTATGAACAATGTACATTCATTTTTAGATAGATGGTTAGGCTCTGCTACCACAGTTAACATTTCTCACTGAACCCAGCTTACTTATCCTATCCCTTCCTATTTATCATACTGTGTTTTTTCCAAAACAATTGTTTCATGTTCCTACTGGCAGGGAAATTATGCTTGCCATTTGATGAAGGAATATCCAAGCTCTGCACTGCCATTTGCCCAAACATACTCATAAATCCTTGTGAGAAAAAGCTAAATTAGGATGCTATTTTGGATCGGTTTCCCTGATAAAAGAACAATGTTTATCGATGACTGGAGAGAAAATACCATTATGCTTTAACAGGTGTAGACACAGAACCACTTTTTGCTGCAACTAAAGGCACACAAATAGTTTACATAGACAAAGGTAAATCTGTGGACTCTAGTGGTTAAAAGCAGGCTCACCATGGGGTAGGTCATAATTGAAGTGCTCAAAATTCAATTTCTTACAGAATTCCACTGGAGAGCTGACGACCCTAGTCCAAAGTGCTGCAACAGCTGGGTATAGGCGAGTATTTCATATGTCTTGGGACTTTATCTTTACTATGTTTGACCTTTTACAATAAAGCATTTCATCGAATGTGAGTGCCTCAATCTGTGGCCTTTTCATTGATATCCACCTATCCTTTGTACTACCCATCCCCATTCTCTGATACAGGTCTCAGACCCAGCCCAGGCCCGACCTGGTATGAATGGGCTGCATTGTGCTTGCCATCCTGCATTGTCAGTCAGACATATTGGTACCATTCTGTACATTGTATCCTCTATTCTGGCTCCATATCTATGTCTAAAGTGATTGCTATAATATAGAGCAATAAACAACTTTTACAGGAGGACACTACCAGAAGCACTGTCTAGATGACACCCATACATTCAACATGGTATCCCAAGCATTTTATTAAAGATGTCTTACCAAAGCCTTATACTGTATCTGATTGTTGCTCTGCACACCATTGTTTCTGATGCAAACAATGCCGCCTGCCTTTGCTGTCTTATGACTGTAGGACCATCAGGATCAGCGCTTCATGGTCCAGCTGGGATGAGTCACACAACTAGATGAACCTTAGAACTACTACCTCCCTACACATCCTGCAGTCTCTTCCTCCTTCCATACTGAATATTGCTGCTGTATTGCTCTCCCTTATATACTTATATACTGTAATAGAGTTTTCAGAGAGCATAGAAAGGTGAAAAAGACAAGCCTCAAACGTCACAGACTGTATTTCACATGTTACCTCTTTTAAACGAAAAGCACTATACTAATGTTTTTTTAAAAGAGGTTTGTTTAAATCCAGTTATCACGCCTATTTCGCATTCCTGTTTTTCACTGATACAGCAACTGCTCAGGCTGGGATTAGGGTCCTAACAGTAGTAACAGGCATTGACATAGGCACTGCCTGACAGTTTGCATTTAAGTAAATTAAATATTTGATTTCAGCAAATGTCACCTAACCCCACTTAAATGCCATTATGACCTTTCCAGGACCTTTACATAGCATTACTGAACTTAAAACTGCTTAAAGTATTCCTCTAAGATATCTTAATACGATAGATATCCCAACACAATAGGGGTCTGGTAAACGCTGACCCTCTACTGGTGAAAAACAGCTACTACCTCTGTCTGGTTGGACAGTTTGAGTAGAGGGAAACATGACAGAGGCCCTGTCAGCCAAATCCTGTAGTAATGCTGCAGCACGGAGGTGCTCATCACCTCACCAGTGGTCACGGAAAAAGATACTGGACACTGGGCACCACTGGAAAGCTGTGAATGTGTAGATTACAATCCTGGGGAGTGTAAAAGGCTACGTGGGGGACAAAGTTGGCAGTTGTACATTGAAAATATAAAGTTGGAAATAAGCTTGTAATTAGAAAAAAATTCAAATAAAAACAAGTAAAGACTTTAAATGCATATTTTGCCACATGGGAATAAAGTAGCATTGCAGTGAATGAAATCTGAGATTTGAGGTCCAAGGTCAAGGTCAAAGGTTGATTATTTGGTATATGATCAGATGTTTTGTGACAACCTTTGTGTGGAGTTTGGCATTTATTATCCAATACAATGTTATGTTGTAGTGCATAAAATATGTTCCTACTGTGGTCATGTGAAGGTCATAATGATAGAAATATGTTTGCATCCGGCAGCAGACAAGTCATTGCAAGGGGCCTGCTTACATTGAAAGTACATGTGTGCATGTAAAATGCATGCATAACATTTCATCTTATGATAGCCGGATGGTTGAGGTGACTTATCTTTCCTTTACACTGTGAACAACAAGAATCAGCTATTTTTTCTCAATGCTGTGTCTTGCATGCATCCTTGACCTTTGTACCTTTCTTACATTACCATACTCATCCTCAGAGTCAATGGTTTCTGATAGCATGAAGTACATTTTAAAAAATGTGTCAATGTTGTCTGCACTATTACAGCCACAAGAAGGAATGCAGGGTTGTTTGTGACTAACACATGCACAATCATCCAAGGATGTATTTGAACATTCACAGATGAGATCATTCAAAAGTTTGGAGGCACTGCAGCCTTGTGACATGGCTTTTGGGGTGAGCCTACCAGACTCCTGTTGCCATCCATTTTCAGTTGGATTTTTCAACTCCTGAACACCAATGTCAGCTATCTTCAATATCCTTAGCTGAAATGCCTCTCGCTGGACATGAAGTAGAAAGCTGTTCTCCATTGGTGGTAGTTTTGTTTCATGTCTCCGTGCACCAATTTTAGACCCATAGGGGAGGGGTAAATATTTTGAGTCCGTGACCGGGGGTAGTAATATATTCTGTGCGCTCTATGGGAAAATGGACCATCTCACCCACCCACCCCCCTTGTTAAAAGGGGCAATATCACCACTCACACTTAAACACATAGAATCTAGAAACTAGAACAGTACTAGAAATATGAATGGGACATGCTCAATGATTGTGCCCCTTTAACTTCACAAGACATAGATATGGTTTTGACATTTACCTTGTATTCTGCATACCTGTATGTATTGCCTAAATTCAATGAACCTAACATGGAGCATCTATTTACTAGACCTCTCTATGGTGGTGTTTATTACATAGAAAGGAATACTATAGCTGATACTCACTGATAAATGTCCAAATGGCAATGTAGCCCACACTGTCCAATGCAGTGACCAGCTGTGTGTGTGAAGTTGTACTCCATTGCCCTTGGATCCAGTTTGTCAAGTCATGTGGCCCTACCGTAAAACCTCGCATATAGGCTGCTGCTTGTACGCGAATCAGATCCCTGATGCAGCCTATAGGATTGGCACAGAGTCGGGTGCAGCTTATACGCAAGTTTTTTGCAGATATAATACAGTACAAAGGTCACCATAATCAGATTGCTGGTGCAGCTTATAGGATCGCCCTAAAGTCAGGGTGTGGCTTATACGTGAGGTTTTATGGTAATTGCCATACTGGTTCAGCCCCATTGCTTTCTCAAAAAAGGCAGCCCTTCTCCTCCTATTATGCAGAGCTGCCTACCTGTAGTGCCCAGTACCTGTGTACATATTGCAGACCCAGACAATCATTCTTATGTGAATTGCCATAATGACCTTGACCTTTATGCTGGAGGTCACATTAAAAAAACTGTATCATAATAGATATCACACTTTGTAAATGGAAGGTTATGATTTCAGATCATATCCAAACACCAGATCCTTGACCTTTGACCTTGGACCTTAGACCTTTGACCTATGACCTACTATTTTTCAGATGTATGTATTAGTATTACATGATATCATGCCAAGACATAATGAATGTTTAATCAGTTGAATTTCAGCAAATTGTATATTTTCCTATCAAAACCTCATTTCCAACTTTTTACTTTCAATATAGAAGTGTCAAGTTTGTCCCACTCACCAGGTCTATAATCTACATATCCACAGCTTTCCAACAATACCTAGTGTCTGGTATCTTTTTCTATGACCACTCTTCCCAGAAATAATGCCCGTAGCAGCCCAGTGCTGCAGCATTATAGGCTCCTGGTTTAGTTGTTGTGGTTGTCAGATGAGTCCTACCTCATCTAGACTGGACTACCCCCTCAACACTACCTTTATTGACACAGGTCAGAAGCTCTGTGACCCCTGTCTGAAGTCACCTGGACCCTGTCTCATCCGGTCATTACTATGCAAATGAGGTAGCTTAATTAACTGCATGATGGAGCAGTGAAGCAGTTAATTAGCACCAACATATTACATAGTTTTATATACTGATAGACTACATCATGAAAACAAATTAGAAATATATATTTAATTTTGTAGTTTCCCAATCTCATCAATTTTATCATCATCACAGTGTGTAATTTTCAGCCTATACCTCTTAAAAATCAGTCCCGGAACAGCTTTTACCAAGGTATTTATCAGTCCTTGTAATGAAAGGCAATCAGTATACAGAAACCAGGGTTCTGAGACCTTCAGTACCCACTTCTTCATAATAGACCTGTCCAGGCAATGTCACCAGTGCTCATGAATCTATATAAGAGTAATTTGGCTGTCAGGTTGTTGATGACTGTAGAATATAATTGGCTTCATATCACATATCAGTATTCCTTTCACAGTTTGTGGTGCAGTTCCAGTACTAAGTAATAAACTTCCAGGAAAACAAATTGATCAAGCCTCATTAGCATATGATAATTAAAGAGTTTGGATGCAAAACAACATTCCCAGAATTGAAGCATATAGTACTTTCTGTAAACATACCCTGGGGTCAACTATTGTTCTTTCGTAACAGAGTGTATACTAAAGAGATGAAAATAACAAATCTTGGAAAAATACTTACATTGTATTTTACTATCCCTAATCTATATTTTTGTCAGAATTTTGTCTCAATTTTTTAAATCACGCTTATGTTTGTTTTGCATCCAAACCCTTAATATAAATGATTTCAACTCAATATGTCCTGTATATACACCACAACTCAGTTTTTTCATTACAAAATAAAAATCATAAGTCAAAATAAAACCAATAGTGAGGTACAGCAGGATCTGCTGCAGCAGCATCCTTGTCCCTCAGCTTCTGCAGGTTCTATGTCCTACTGTCTAAAGCCCCCCTTAATCCTCTCATGCATTTCAGGTTAGGAGCAGCCCTGGACATAGTGAACCCCACAGGAGCTGGATAGTGCTGCAATGTGGGACAACATATCATTGGTCAGCTTGATGCATTCTTTACGCTCATTTACAATGTTCTATATCTAGCTATCCCTCTCACTATATGGGTATCTATTTCGGTCTGCTGAGCTGCCAGCTCTCTTGAAGCCATGGCCGGTATACAAGGTACTTGTCCAGGCCAACAGTAGCCATGAAAAACAATGATTGATCACCTGAAAGCCCTGTGCTTTCTTGGTATTTATTTTCTACTAGGCATTATCTATCTCTAGCAAGTATATGAATGCAATATTTCTTTTCATGTTTGCTCTTTCCATTGTAATCTCCAATACTGGGTGCTAATCTACCTCAGGTGGTGGGAGCTGCAGGCAGCCTTCATCCTAAGTAGGTTCCTGACCTTATACAGCCTTAGTCCAATATTGCCCATGACCAGACTGTCTCCAAGTAGGCACTAATTAAACCCTTTGTGTGTGTGCCAAGGGATGGTGTTGCAGAAAGAATAAGATAATTAAGGACACCCAAATGTCCTATGCCAGTTAAATTAAAAAACGAGTCATGGTTGTTCATTTATACCTATTAAATGATGCCCATACATTTGTGTTAAACGTCACAGCTTTATATCAAACATATATATCAACAGAAATAAGAAAGGTTGCCCACAACAAAGAAAGTATCATATTGGTGGAAAATTAATAGGCACCCAGGTTTTGTCTCACACAGTAATACTAATAATTTATACATTTCACGTCAGAAGAAGACTGCTCTGTTGTTACACTGTCCGGTGCACTGAAGTATTATCGGCTGTTGTATCACATTGGTATAACACAAATTTAAGGGAAATTATGTCTCATATCTGACCTTAACATCTTATTTACTCTGCCCTTTTCTTGACCCTCACCTTAGAGGTGACTTAAACAGATAAGAGTCTTTCATGGATAACTTATACTGGGTTTGGTTTTATGACTCGAAATCATGAAAGGCAAATCAATCTGAATATAAGTCTGGATATGCCATTGCGGTTGTTGCACTGTTGGAAATGCCTAAATTGGGGAAATTTGAGATACAATTTAATGGTTGCTACAAGTTGTTTTTCTTGGGCTGTATCATGTGAAGTGTAAAGTGGCTGTTTAATATTGGTCCAACAAGCTAAGTTGCCTGCTCTGTAGCCAGGCATGGGGATCTACTCCGGGGAGCTTTCCATCTAACGTATCTGCCCAACCTCCCTGTCTCCAATAGTTATAAATGACACTAATGAGGAGAATCCCACCGAGTACCTCTACTGTGTATTCCCTAGTTGCCTCTCCCCTGGTTTAAAACTTTATTGTCTGAAAGCTAATGTAGCCATTGTCGATTTTAGGTAATTCTCTTGGGAATCCGAAGACCACAGTCCTGTGAGCTGCAGACTGCAATGTATTGACAATACTCTGCAACTCTGCTATCAGCAATAATTTAGAAAAAAGAACTATCCAAAGTTGGCAAACAGTGGAATCAAATTGTATCTAACTCCTTTAGAAGTATTTTTTTTCACAAAGTCCTTGTTCATCCTGTCCAAGAACACAATACGCAAGCTTCTAGAATCTGACTTGACATGTTCTGACAACATCTCATTTCAGTTACAAGTTCCACAATGTTCAACCTTTAATGCTTGCAACTAATCATGAACATGAGTGTAATGAGTAATGTGTAAATAAATGGTGTGGACGCACAAAACCAGCCTAATGAAAATTTGTATAAAAAGCAAGTTGGAGGATTTGGGCTCACTTTATATATTAATGATGAGGAAAAAAATAAAACTATATCTCAGGGGTGGGCAAGGCTGGCGATAATTCCTCAGTTATTACAAAGCTGTGGGCAGACTGCTGATAATAGTGTTGGCGCCTCTGTGAAGCTGCACAAGGCATTCATTGTTCTCCTCTTCCAACCAGAGCCAGGAAGTTGCTCCTCAACCTTTGCCCAGCTCTTGATAAGGCCAAGTGGGAGCCTCAAGTATTTATTACACAGTTTGTTGGGTCTGGGGTAGGTCTACCTGGCCACAAATATAAAGATCTGGTCCCATGTTTGCCAAAAACTCTCCCAAGATAGCCGGTCAAGTCTTCACAGAGAAAATAAACAGCGTCAAAAGGGAGTCCTGTTGCCTCCCAAATGAGGGGAGTTATTCTGGGGCAAACCTGGACTCCCTTTTGATGCTTTTTCTTTTCTCTGTGTTTTTTATAACAATTTGATGTATTTTTGTCAAAGTTGAAGACAGAAGTTTCTGGTAATTAGTAAAATAGTAAATTTAACCTTACTTCTTTGTCATACACTTGAAGTATCAAAAAAGGGGATTATTGGATATTGCTGGCTAGCAGTGTCGTATATCTGCTTTACATACCTGGAGGTGGAGGCAAGTTGCAAATCATGTTATGTTTCTTAAATATGGTGAACTGGAGATCTCAGTCAGCCATGTGATCTAACCCTGCACACAATAAGAAGGTCAGACACACTAATCTAGTTTACAAGGGAGCTCTGGGGCTGTTGTTGAAGTAGGGCTAGGGTTTTTTGTGAGACATTGACATTGGATACTTGATAAGAGGCCCATAGAATACTGGCTAATTACTGAAATAATTTCCTGGTTCCATTTATTAGTTAAGGTGGTTGAAAGGTGTGCTTATCCTAAAGTTAAAAGCTGAATAAAATCTTGCTTCCAACAAATCATGTTATGACTATTTGAGGCCATCAGTGTCAGACAAATTTATCTAATTAATCAGAATAATTGCTTTCAATTGTAAGAAAATTGGATGGGATCATTTTTCAGCTAACTACCTGGAACAGTGTCTCCCCAGGAGATTCTATGTAATGTGACCTGGAGGGGGGATCTGTGGATAAAGTAGCAGCCATTACTGGTAGAGTTATTTCACTTTGGTTGGTTGAGTAGTTCTTATACATACCTCAGATACAGGGACCCTTTAAACTATGGCAACTTGTACTTATGATACAACATTTACAGTTAACTTTCTGCTGCCCCAATGGTCAGCATCTGCATCACATTGATGCAATTCTCGAAGGGTTCGTTGGATTCCCCGACCTCGGGTGCTTGAGGATCTATACGGTCACAGGAATATCCTCCCACTTCCTGCTATCTCTTTCACTCATTGGCACCAGTGGAACCATGCAGCACAGGAATATTTTGAATGCCAGCTCGTTTATGGCTCCAGTCAGTATTCAGCTTACATTTACATAAGTGCAGTTCCCATATGAGCTAAAAGACCAACTTTCAGTAGATTCAGGTGGTTTTCATGGCGATATCCAAATATGGCCTTTCATGCTTCATGATGTATGTAAATCAGTTCAATATGGTCACCTTCCTCCCGTTCCCATATTATAAACTACACAATCACGATCAATTCAGAAATACTTTATAGGTGTTCACAGTATGCTAGTCTGACATATCTGTATAGGACCTTCAAGGAATTGGATTTGCCAAGATATTAGAATAGTGCTGACTGAGTTATAAAAGGCAGAGCATCCTGTCATGGTGTATGCCCACAAAAGTATTGCAATCTCAGTCCTGACCTATGACATTGTGGAGGTGTTTGGAGCTAAAGAGTTTACAGTATGTGATCTAAACTGATGTATAGAGCACCATTCAGGGATCACGGACATTGTTGAGGTGTATCCAACAGAGTTGCCAACAGGGCTGCACATGAGATATAAAGCAGATTGCAGGATTTAACCATATCTGACTGCATTTCATGAGAAGCAACGTTAATTATCACTGGTTTGAATAATGAAAAAACATGATTTATCATGATTTCCTTCTCAACATGATACATAACAGCTCATCATTAACCTACCCCTTCATAGAGAAAACATGATTGATTGATCATGATTTTATTTCTACCATTACAAAGTATGATAAAGCATGATTAATTATGATCTAGACCCTACAATGAGAAAACAGTATATCATGATATTCATTCTACCATAATAAGGTGCTATATCCAGATCCGTGATACTGATCAGGGGAGTTAGAGGACGATCATCCAGTAATTATACATTATTTTGAAGACATCTAGGTGTACAACCCGTGATACTAATCAGGGGAGTTAGAGGACGATTATCCAGTAATTATACATTATTTTGAAGACATCTAGGTGTACAATCCGTGATATTAATCAGGGGAGGACGACTATCCTGTTATTATACATTATTTGGAAGACATATTGAATTGAATTGAATTGGTCCAACCCGAGATTCTAACCAAGGAGCTTGAATTAGTGCATTATCTTATAATTGCCTCTTCTCATTACATGGAGAAAAGAAATATAATTATGTCTATAATGCTAACAATATATAGAACAAGATAATGCTATCCTTGACAACAGCTTTAAAAAAATTCATTATTTCAATTGGTAATCACCATGCACCCCTACGCTGACCCCCCCCCCCCCCCCCATCACCCCTCATGGTGACAGGCATGTCTGAAGGTAGCTGTGAAAACGCCACCATGACGCCCATTGTGATAGGGGTAGAGGTGCGACCATACAACAATAGCCATGCCCCTATGTCGCCAGCCTCAGTCTGAGGTAAGGGTTATATTCAAACAGGGTGACCAGTACACTGCCAGGCGGCAGAGAGACCACATGTACATGTATGAGAACATACATGTACACATCTGCATACACATGGTCCAGGTAGGTGTATTTACACAGTCTGTTTGATATTAACGCTTACACATGTTTATGATATATAAACACAATATCATACTCTATTCAGCACATATGAATAACTTGACAATAAATTACTGGTGTTGAATAAATGTAACTATATTATAATCTGTTTTGTTTCATTCCACAGACAACTCCGTGAGGCTGCCCCAGCCATCATGCCGTAATTGTGTAGTATTTTGAAGGGCTCTGGGGGGTTATAACACGTGATACTACTCAGAGACATACCCTGCCTCCTAGGAGCCGTTCCCGGCCTCCAGGGGGCGGCCCCGGCCTCCTAGGAACCCACCCTACCCCCCCCCCCTCCGTTAAATGATGACCAAAAACCAAAATATGCTTAAATCTCAAAATTTTGACATTTAAGTTTTTCTTTTTGTCTTGCCCTTAAGTTTTCCTGGCGAGGTTGATTAAATGTCATTATAGGTGCTTATCGACAATATTTAAGCATATATAATGACCTTTAGGGTAAACTTAAATGCAATTATATCGAGTTATTCATGCAGTGTTAGGATGCTCAGCGGTGTGTTGGGGAGGGGGGGGGGTGGTTAGCCATTGTGGTAGGGGTAGAGGTGCGACCATACGACAATAGGCTCCTAAGACCTGCCACAACACAGCCAGCCTCAGTGTGGGTGTGAGATATGGGTTATGTTTAAACAGTGTCACCAGTACACCACCGGACAGCAGACTGACCACATGTACATGCATGGAGACATACATACATCATACATGGTCTAGGTAGGTGTATTAACAGTCTGTTTAATAACTGTAATAATAAAAGTAATGCTTTAAACATGGCATATATGTTTATATTATACATACATACATACGCAATAAATAATATGATCTATTCATGTAAACAAATTTCCCACAGGAGGAAGTTACAGCAGGAGCCGGCCCTGCCCTCCAGGGACCGGCCCTGCCCTCCAGGGACCGGCCCTGCCCTCCAGGGACCGGCCCTCCAGGGACCGGCCCTGCCTTTCAGGGACCGGCCCTGCCCTCCAGGGACCGGCCCAGGCCTCCAGAACCAGCTGACCACCATTGGATGATGAAATTGATGAATGAATGCATTGACCCCTCACCCCAGCCTACCCCTACACTAAACATATTGTCCATCCACATTGAAAGAAGAAATCATTCATCATGATTAAATATGTATCATGGTACAGTAAGATAAATCATGATATATATCATGTTAAATAAATCGTAGTTCTTTCACGGAAATCATGATTTTTATACCATGACATATCATGATAAATATTATATTAAATAAATCATAGTTTATATGAAACTTAGGATTTTTAGACCATGATATATCATGATAATTAACATGATTATATCATGATAAACCATGATTATATCACAATACATAAAGCATAATAAATCATGATATATCTTGTGGTAAATCACTTCTTATCATCAGAAAGCATGTTAAAATAACCATGTTGTTTTCATGGAAATCATAATTTCAAAAACGTGAAATAATGTGATACTAAATGTGATAACATCATAATACTTATCATGATGAAATATATTCAATCATGATTATTATTATGATAAAGTATAATAAATCATGATAAATTACGATTTATCATGGGAAATTTCATGTAGTAAGCCATATGATATCATGGTTTATTATGGTCTTCATCATGATAGATCATAATATTACCGTGATATATCATGTTTTATGAATCATGATATCCGTGAAAAACGCATGATTTTTTCAACGTGATATAATCATGATATTAATTATGATATTTTTCTACCTGGGATACCTCTGAAAGTTGAGTCCAGGAACAGTTTTTACCAAGGTCTCTACCAGTACTTGTAATGAAACGCAGGGTAACAGGAAAAGGAAAGTGAGAATGCCAAATTATTATATTAGTGATTTATACTCTCACACATCACAACAAGATGTTGTCATTAGCATATAATAAAATTAATACTTTGGATGCAAAACAACATATCCCAAAATTGAAGCATATAGGCCTAGTGAAGTTTGTAAAGAGACCCTAGGTTCAGTTATTGTGTATACTAAAGAGATGAAAAGAAATAAATCTTGGAAAAATACTTTGAGAATTGTATTTCACCATGCCCAATCTCTATTTTTGTCAGAATTTCGTCTCTATTTTAAAATGGTGCTTATCTTGTTTTGCATCCACACTTTTCAAATATAAATGTTTTCAACTCAATATGTCCTGTATATACACTACAACTTCTTTTTTTCATTATAAAATATTGAGAGTTACCATGTCAAAAAAACACTACAGTGAGCTACAGCAAGATCTGCTGCAGCAGCAGCCTTGGCCCTCAGCTTCTGCAGGTTCTATGTCCTACTGTCCAAAGCCCCCTTAATCCTCTTATGCATTTCAGGTTTGGAGCAGGCTTGGGCATAGTTAACCCCTGAGGAGCTGGATAGTGCTGCAATGTGGGATAACATAATATTATCATTGGTCAGCATGATGCATAAAAAGAGTCCTGGCATAACTGGCCAATGCTGCACTCATGTATTATTTTAACCCTTATGACATATATTCATTCTGTGGAGTTGCAAATCCATGGGTCATAGTAGAGTCGGGGATATCTCTTGGCAGTAACAAAACACAGTGACAAGATGTGTAGAATGCCATAATCTGACATTTGATGGGTTAGTAAAGGTGAGTTAAAACATACACAACAGGGACACCTGCTTTTATCATGGTACTAGTTAGTTTCATTTTTTTCCTCCAGGTGCCGAATGCATAGGTCCTGGTTTTTACCTTTAACCCCTCAGGGACCTGATAGTACTGAAATCAATGTGATATAACCATGCTTCGTTAGCATGATGCATTTTAAATGGAGTTGTGGCATAAGTCACCAGTGCTGCACTCATGTATCATTCAAAGGCTGAGGGAATATAGTCATCCTGTAGAACTGTAGAACAGCTCACACAAACCTTTAAGGGCCACAAAATGACTTATTGCACTGTCACCTCTGATTGGCTCTGTTCATTCACTCCTTGATGGTGTACGTGATGCAGAATATCTTCTAACCTTCTTGCTGCTTTTGTGATGACAAATGTACATTAAACCTTGTGGACCACACTCTCCTTAAATTATTAAGGCCCACTGTGTAAGCTAGCCAGTGCTGGGTCTAAGCCTTGTCCCTGAGGTTCTCCAGGATACAGGTTCATGTGGAACATTAAGTTATCCCTCTCACCATATGAGTACATGCGGGGACCCATTTCAGACCAGCTCTTTTTCAAAGCCGCAGGCAGGTTATAAAGATTTACCTGTCCAGGTGAACAACAGCCTGAAAAGCAATCATTAATAATCTGGAAGCTTTGTGCTTCCTTAGTATTCCTCTACTGCTAGACATTATCTATTTGCAGCAGTTATATGAATATCTGATGTAATCTCTACTACTGGGTACAAATCGACCTCAGGTGGTAGTAGCTGCAGGTAGCTCGCTGACCATATATACATCCTTAGTCTGATACTGCCCATGCCCAGACTGTCTCCAACTAGTCACTAATTAAACCTCTGTGTGTGTGCCAACTTTTTCATTAGGGATGTAATCAATTCAATCCCCTGGATTACACAAGGATAACTGACCCCAGATCTAAGCCCCTTCTGCAGCACTTACAATCACAACTTCCGGGATAGGTTTTGCCTCACACAGTTATACTAATGATTTTTACATGTCACGTCAGGGGGAGACTGTTCTGTTGTTACACAGTCAGGGTGCTTTACACAATACTATGTCTTTCAGAAGAATTATCAGCTGTTGTATCACATCGGTAAAACACAAATATAAGGGAAAGTTTTGTCTCATATTTGATCTTAACATCTCATTTACTGCCCCCTTTTATTGACTCTCTCCTTAGAGGTGACTTGGTCAGATCAGTATCTTTCATGGATAGGTTATATTGTGTTTGGTTTTATGACTCTAGAGGGCAAATCAATCTGAATATTAGTCTGGATATGCCATGCTCGTAAATGCACTGTTGGAAATGCCTATTTGGGAGAAATTTGATATACAATTTAGAGATTGCTACAAGTTGTTTATCCGAGGATGTATCATGTCAAGTGCGTAGTGGCTGTTTGATATTGGCCCTTCAACTTGCATTGACTTCTCTGTAGCCAGGCATGGGGATCTACTCTTGATCCGTCTTACATTTCTACCAAACTACCCTGTCTACAACAATTATAAATGACACTAATGAGGAGTATCCCACCGAGTACCTCTACTGTGTATTCCCTAGTTGCCTCTCTCCTGGGATAAAACTGCATCGTCTGAAAGCTAATGTAGCCATTGTAGATTTTAGGTAATTCTCTTGGGAATCCCAAGACCACAGTCCTGTTAGCATCTTCAGTCGATGCACAATACTGTTCAAACTCTGCTATCAGAAATATTTTAGGTAAAGAACTATCCAAAGATAAAAAGTCTGTGCTCATCATGTGCCACAATACAATAAAGGCTACAAGCCTCTAGAATCTGACTTCACAAGTTCTGACAATATCTCATCTCAGTAACAAAGTTTGCTGGCTTCTACAATTTGCAACACTTAAATGTAACACCAGCCTAATGCAAATTTGTATACAAAGCAAGTTGGAGTATTGGGGCCTGTTTTATTTATTAATGATGAGGAAATGAAATGATAGCTCAGGGGCCGGAATGGCTAGTGATAGTTCCTCAGTGATAACAAAGCTGTGGGCAGACTGCTAATAATGGTGTCCGTGCCTCTGTGAAGCTGTACAAGGCATTCTTTGGTCTCATCCAACCAGAGCCAGGAAGTTGCTCCTCAACCTTTGTTCAGCTCTTGATGAAGCCAAGTGGGAGCCTCAAGTGTTTTATTACACAGTGTGTTGGGTCTGGGGTAGGTCTGGCTGGCAACAAATATAAATATCTGGTCCCATGATTGCCAACAACTCTCACCAGATAGCCAGCCAAGTCTTTTCAGAGAAAAATAACATCATCCAAAGGGTGTCCTCTTTAGGGGAGCCCAGCCTGCCTGAGAAGGTCTCAGGGTGACCTAAGGGAGTCACCTGGGGAGCCACATGGTTCCCTCACCAAAGGAAGTCACATCAGGACCTGGGTCTCACCTAAAGAGAGGAGTCATTCTGGAGGCAACCTGGACTACCTTTTGACGCTTTATCTTTTCTGTGTTCATTATAACAATTTGATGACATTTTTAATCAAAGTTGAAAACAAAGGTTTCTGAAACAGTGCTTTATGAATAGGCTGATTATTAACTGGTTTTCGCCAAGGTCTGTGCACAGTGAACAAGACCCCTACAGGTATTTGAAAAAAGTGCTGATATGACATCCAAAATAAGACAATGTTATTTAGTAAATGCAGCCATTTTGGAGAGGTAACTGTCTTGGGAATACCTGTATTCTTTGTATTCAGTATATGCCAAATTTCATCAATTAAAATGGTACACTGATCTAATTAACAAAGGAGCTCTGCCTGGGGCTGTTGTTGAAGTGGAGTAGGTTATTTTCTACGTCACTATAATACATTGACATTGGATTGGCCCTATAAGAGGCCCATAGAACACCAACTAATCACTGAAATCATTTTCCAGTTCCCTTTATTTGTTAAGATGGTTAAAAGGTTGCTTATCTTAATGTTAAAAGCTGAAATAAATCTTGATTCTCACGAATCCAGGAAGGGTTTTTTGAGGACATCAGTCTCAGACAAATTGATCTAATTAATCAAAATGAATTACTTGGTGAATTACTTGGTAGATTGTTTTCACTTCCATTGGTCGAGTAGTTTGTATACATACCTCAGAGACAGAGACCCTTTAAACTATGGCAACTTATACTTATGATACAAAATTTCTGCTGCCCCCAAAATAGTCAGCAAATGCTCTGCATCAAATCGATGCTCTTTTGGAAGGGTTCGTTGGATGCCCTGACTTCAGGTGCTTCATGATCAGCCTCCATACAGTCACCAGGAAACTCCTCCCACTTCCTCCTATCTCCTTCATTCATTGGCACTAATGGATCCATTCAACACAGGCCTATTTTGAATGCCAGCTTGTTTATGGCTCTAGTCAATATTCAGCTTAAATTTTGGAGCGCAGTTCCCATATATCAGCTAATAGACCAACTTCCAGCCGATTCGGGCGGTTTCCATGGCAATATCCAAATATGGCCTTTCATGCTTCATGATGTATGTAAATCAGTCCAATACAGTCACCTTCCTCCCATTCCAATATTATACACTACACAATCATGATCTATTCAGAAATACTTTATCAGTATTTAAAGTATGCTAGTCTGACAGATCTGTATAGGACCATCAAGGAATTGGATTTGCCACCATATTAGTATAGTGCTGACTAAGACCTAAAAGGCAAAACATCCTGTCGTGTTGTATGCCCACAAAGTTATTGCAATCTCAGTCCAGACCTATGACATTGTGGAGGTGTTTAGAGCTATAGAGTTTACAGTATGTAATCCTGACAGATGTATAGAGCACCATTAAGGAATTTAACTTGCCTTTTCATTAGAATGGTGCTGACTATGATTGAAAAGCAGAACATCCTGTCGTGCTGACTACCCACAAATCTGTCCAGAACAATGGTGTTGTGAAGGTGTAATGAATTGCCTACAGGGCTGCACAAGCATAGATATAAGGCAGATGGCAGGATTTATCCATATTTGATCGCATTTCATGTGAGGCTATGTTAATTATCACTGATCATGTATGTTAAATGTAATTTATCAATAATGTCCTTGACATATTCAGACATCCTTGTTGCTCCCTGGTCACTGGAGGATAACCCTGGTGAAGGTAATGCTGCCCTTTGTCTGTCAAGCATTGAGGCACTGGGGAGATTGGTGCACCATATGTCTCCTGGACACAGCCACAATATCAAACACACTAGTAATAAAACATGTTATCAGACACACTAGTCTAGTAATAATCTATAATCTAATAAAAAGTGATCCATTATGGGAGGCTTACAAATGTATTAAGCATTGCTTAGATCGATTTAACCCAGGTCACCAATATCGTTTCATGGCAGGTCTGCTCATTTTAAAGCGGAAACCAAAGAATATAGTCTTCCAACATAAACAGGGTTGGTTGTTTTTGTTCTTTGACATCAGTTTTGGACAAATTAATCCAGTGAATCTTATATAATTGTGTTACAAGATTGCTGACAAAGGATCAACTTGTAGCTAGTTATCTATAACCAGGGTCTCTGCTCTGTGTCATGATGGGAGGACCCGCTTCGTGTCATTTTAATCGTCATTAGGGGTTTGTCTCCTGCTTTAGAAGTTGGTCAATTGGTTTATACATCATACTAGATATGACAATATGTCCACTGCCAATGTCAATATGCTATACACTGTCTAATAATCATTTTTTGCACAATATCTGAAAGAGGTTAAACAAGGTTACCCATACTCAGAAGATTACTTTCCCTTCCTGTTGGCTTCTGTTTTTTTCCCACTTGAATTGTGGTAATAAGATAGACTGGACTACCCCTCTACAGCTACACCACTGTTATTGAGACAGGTTAAATAAGCAAGTTACATGATTCAAAAACTGCAGACTACATCATGTATCAAGTGTTCAAGGATCCCCATCTCATTCTTTCATCTTCATGACAGTTATTGTCTATGGGAGACATTATAGCCTATATCACATAAGGGCCTGCCCAGTCCAGAAGCAAACTTGGCCCAGATCCTTACCAGGTCTCATAATAAACAGGAGGGGAAAGGCACAGAGAGCATGGATTCATGCACCAATACATACCCTATCCTGTCACACAGAACAACACAACAGGTTCTATAGTACCTCCTGTTTCTGACAAGTCCTGACAATATCTCACTTAGTGAACAGGCTTTTGTGGCATCTACAATATCATTGTAAACATGCAGACTTATGTCATAATATGACAAAACCACAAGCCTGTGATGTCAACAAAGCAGCTTCTACCAACTTGTTATTTGGCTTGTTTCTGGCAGTGTTGACCATAGACCTGTATTGGCCAGCCATTTCCTGATGTCTGAAGGTTCATTTAAATGTATAGTGTTAACTGGGGCTTGTGAGAAGTAACTTGAGACCTTGAGTACACACTCCTTCATAATAGACCTGTCCTAAATTGTCACTAGTGGTCATAAGTCTATGTACCCAGTGGGCACAAAATTCAGTTCAACATTGAATCAATATTGAATCAACATAGAATCAACATTGATAACCATGTATCAATGTTGATTCTATGTTCTGTGCCCACTAGGTAAGTGTAAGTTGACTGACAACTTGTTGATGACTTTGGAGACTTTAAAATATAATTGGCTTCATGTCACATGTCAGTCTTCATTTTACAGTTTGATAGATGTTCCAAAATGAGGAAATAGACTTTAGGCAAAATAATAAAAATGTGTTTTAGACACTATATGGCTGATGGGGGCAGGCATATTTGTGTTTATGGACGATAAAAGCTCTGTCAAGGAGCATAAGGAACAGCTATGGTATTTTACCATGTAGTGTCAAAGGATATTACTATTTGTGTGTACATCCAAAAATCAAGGGAGAATGAGAAATGAAAGAGTGACAATGCACTAAATGTCCCGAAGGCCCAAATGAATTGTAGTTTCAAATATCATCAAGAATATTATGGGGATTCTGAGCTAGTTTCTTGGATCTCTTAATTTGAGACATAATGTTTGTCAACAAGGCTTGAAGACCCTAAAGTCCTATTTATTGAAGGCTTTTTGATGAGTTTATTCTTTACATTACTGCGTAAAAGGCGCAGCTAATCAGATGGCCTTGAGTAAAAGGAAATTAAGAGACAAACTAGTTTAAGGTGTTATTTCAAAAGCAGTACCTCAACGATATGACTATAAATGTCACCTTTCCTTAGAATCTGCTTTCATCGCAAAATTACATTGCAATATTTATATGATAGAGTTGATTTATTTATGTTTCTATGCTACGTTAACTATATGAGGATTAATTTAATGGGAGCTCTACGTACAAATATTTATGCATGGCACCAAGTTGCCTTGATGACAGTTAGGATGCAAAGGACCTTCGAACCTTCTTGCCATTTCTGTATATGAAACAAATGTACATAAAACGTTGTGGGCCACTCTGAAATGATTAATGCTCTGTGTATAAGGTAGATAGCCATTGGGTGTGAAGCCTTGTCTGTAAGGTGCTACTGGTTCTTCACTTACAATGTTATGTATCTAATTATCCCTTTCACTTTAAAACAGCAGGCTGAAATGAGTCCCTGGATACCCATACTATGGGTACCCAGGGACTCATTTCAGCCTGTTGAGCTGTCAGTTCACCAGACCTGCTCTTTTTCAAAGCCACAGGCGGGAAATAAAATACAACTGTCCAGGCCAACAGTAGCCTTGAAAAACAATGATTAATAATCTAGAAGCTCTGCGCTTTCATTGTATTTATGTTCTGCTAGACATTATCTATTTGCACCAGTTATATGAAGATCTAATGTAATCTCCACTACTGGGTACTAATCTACCTCAGGTGGTTGGAGGTGCAGGCAGCCTTCATCCTGAGTAGGTTCCTGACCTTATACATCCTTAGTCTAATATTGCCCATGACCAGACTGTCTCCAACTAGTCATTAATTAAACCTTTGTCTGTCTGCCAACTATTTCATAAGGGATATAGCCAATTTAGTCCCCCTGGATTAAGCAGAAAATCTGTGCACATGTGTGCTAAATCTAAGTGCCTCCATATGGATCCCTGTTTTTATAAAATAGCATTGCCTCAGTGTAAATATAAGATGTATTTCATTCTGTTGCATTGTCCTGCATGGTTCCTGAGGTGTAATGGGCTACACTGTCTACCAAACTACCTTGTTTGCCAAAATTATAGCTGACACTAATGAGACATATCCCACAGAGTAACCCTCCAGTGTATTCCCTATTTGCCTTATTTCTGGTATAAAATCGCATTGTCTGTAATCTGATACAGCCTCTTTGGAAACATTATTCTCTTGGGAATACCCAGGCGTCAGGCCTGTAAGCTGCAGGCTTCGGCACAGCATCACATTGTTTTGAAGCGTTGAGCCCTCATGCTTTTAGTGACGGGTCCGTTGGGGAGGTAGCCAATAATCATCTCCTTATATAAACATACTGCATGGTAAGGAAGACCAGGGTCTGACTGCAGCTGATGCCCTGACCTCAGGTGCTTCAGAATGTATACGGTCTTCAGGAAAGTCCTCCTACATCCTCCCATCTCTCACATTCATTGGCACCAATAGTTAGGGCTGTGACAGCACTCTTTACCCTTTAAATGTTATAATATGTGACCCATCCTTACGAAATGAGGCACAAGTCGCCAAACATGAAAACTATGTTAGCCACATATTCAGATAGTATGCATCAAGAGCTTTCATTTGATATCTTACACTTATATGTAGGGTTCTGGGAAGTATTTTAAAATTATTTTTGAAAATTAAAACCGGAAATATCTAAAGCTGAGAAAATGTGTGACAAACATTATGTTCCGAGATATCAGAACTATTAAATGCCTACAAACATAAAATCTTTTTAACATGATTAGCCGAGTCTGAGCAATGACCGAATGACCAAATCAGTTTTTCAGACACATACATCATATTACATTTCCTGAAAGCTGCTGGAATACCCCCTCTATTACTATTATTAAGAACATTCTAACTTTTCTTACCAGGGCGACCAGAACATTCTATTGCCTGTCATCAAACATCATTCCGATTAAAAGTGATAAGCTGGAGACAACAGATAGGATTATCTAGTGTATGCGTAATCAGGTTGATAAAAATGGACTTTTAGGACCAGATTTCAGTCTAAATACCAAATTTCCATTTAAATCAACATTTATTTTTTCAAAAAAATGTAAAATGTCATTTTTAAACATTTTGACCATTCTACCCTTGAGGGCCCATATCAAGATTCCAATATGTGCGACTTGTGCCTCATTTTGTAAGGATGGATCACATATAGTCTTATACAGCAGACACATTGGTTGACCTTTAAATCCTATATTTTTCCGAAACTAGGGCTACATAAACCGTCTAAGGGGTATACACATACATTGACCAAAGGTGCTCTTGATACCGCAGTGCTTGCAACCTTCTTGCTGGTTTTGTGTTAATGTATCAATATGACAAATGGATATAAGAAAATTAGAGAAGACATATCAATAATTGAATAGAAATAGAAATCCTTATGAGTTATCTATCCAGAAAATGTGTTTTGAACATATGGTCCTGGGCATATTTGTAAGGTTATTTGATGTTTGAAAAAAAAAAAAATTATATTATGGTGAGAACAACACCAAACAGGTTAAATATACCATTCTACATGTCTACCTACAACAGATTCCATAGTATGATGGTAATTGTGTCTGAAGGTCCTGAGTTCTAGTCCCAGACATGCCAGTCCCATTAGTATTTTCAACAATTCCACCAATGGACAATCTTCCCCAGCTACCAAAAAACATTATTTTACGTCAAACTAATGCTTTAAAACTTTATATAATATTAAACGATAGTAAGGAGCCTTAGAGAAATGTTATATTCTGTTATATAAAGTTATAAACTGTTGTATAATGTGTTTACTGGGTCTCAGATGATTGCCATCACTTTAGAGTAGTTTTCAGGGAAGGGATGTAGCCCCTAATGTGCAGACTGTGAAGCTAGTACTAAATGGCTCATTCCAGAAGGGCTGCTGAGCAGCTAGGGTACTATAAGACAGCTGCATAAATCATAAGGGATCTGTAAAGATAAGAAGCCGGTTGGCCTAGTTGACAAAGGTAATCTTCTTTTTAAAGACTATCAAGAGTGCACTTACTGAACCCAGTAAAGTATCCCATCCCACCTATTAATTCACTAGCAGTGATTGCTCTCAACGGCAACGCAATGACCCCCAAAGCCAATGTAATAATGAGTTAAATCATGAAGTATCCATCGTATGAAGGCCCCTTGTGTAGATATTCCACCATAGACACTAAAGAACTGGTACAAGAACAATGTGCAGGTGATTCTTTGTTCTCCTCTTCAAACAAAAAGCCCATAACCTGCTCCTCAACCTTTGCCCAGCCCTTGATGAAGCCAAGTGTTTTATTGCACTGTGAGTTGGTCTGGGGATGGTTTGATCAACCATCAATATAATACTCCTGTCCAAATGTTGCCCACAACTCCCACCACTAGTTCCCCTAACATGATTAGGCAGAATATGGATTTCTTTGATTATTGCCTGGTGGTTGGAATTCTGCGAAATTCTGCACAAGGTGCTCAGTCTACAATACATGTTCAGCCACACTATTCAATGTCATTTTGTGAAAAATAAAGGCAACTATCAATCATAGTTGAACACATGCTGTCCTTCACAAAAACAACTTTTTAAGGCATACATAGTGCTATAATGTATCATGCCTTTCACAAGTGCATTCTTGCATCATGATGACAAAATGCTGTATTGCAGTAAAGAAGTCTTGAGTCTTGGGTAAATAAATTTGAGGTAAAGTTTTTTTGTCCTGCTTACTTGAAAACAGAGAAAGGTGCAAAATTAGTTATTTTTCTCAATTATACAGAGCTGGTAATGTTGTAAGCTGTATTGTCAGGATGCTTTAGGAGGAAACACTGCCTAAGGAACTGTTGTTTAAAAGACGAATACGGGTTCTTTGTACAAGAGACAATGACAAAGGAAAAGAAAAATGGCTTAGGAACTTTTTGAAACTTTTTGAAATCCCCTTTTTAAATCTGAAGGGAAGAAATGGGTCTGAAATTCTGAGGGTTTAAACTGAAAACAAAAACCTGTTTCCTATAAACCAAAGTCTGTTGTTAGTGGTCATCAGTTTCCGACAATTTGGAAAAATAGGTTAATCCAAATGGATCACAAAAATTATTAACACGAGATCAACGTGTTGCTGATTGACTTTCATCATGACTTGTATTCACAAGGGCCTCTGGGTAATGTGCCTTGAAATGAGGACCTGTTTGTTGACGTTTTAGTGGCTACTGGCTACTGGTAAATGATTGTTTCCTGCTTCAGATATTGGTAAAGCAGCTCATTATCACACACCCACATGATAGAACATCATGCTCCTTATCACAATACACCAATATAGGTTTAAGATTCTTTTTCACAAATCTCCAGAAGCAGTGGCGGATTTAGATGGGAGCGAGAGGGACTCCTTCCTCTTGGCCTATAGCTAAGAGTTTATCTGCAAATTTCAGGCACAAATCTTGCCCGAAAATCAGGGTTGCGCCCTCTACTCATGAGATTGAGGGGTGTGCCCCCCCCCCCTTTCCTAGATGCTGGATTCACCACTGAGGAGAATACTTCCTATGGTGAATATCAGCCATTACTTCAAGCAGGTGAGACTGCTAGAGAAGAGTGTTGTCAGACATTATAAACATAATAATAGCATGGGACACTTCCATTTGTGTCATGGTGCAACATGGAGCAAGCCTTACACACGCTGCATGTTTAACACAAATGCTACACAAAGGAAAACAAATTGCCTTGGAAGATGGGAAGTGTATTTATTTCATTATTGGACCACATTTTGATTCCTGAGTGGTCTAAACTAGTAATCTAAATTCTCTGGGCCTTAGCCTAGAGTGGCTATCCAAGGTTAGGCATAGGGATTTTATACAGAATGGCGAACTGATATTCAAAAATGACTAACACAAAGAAAGAAGTATAAGATCTGTTAGGAATTAAGGTGGGTAGGTCACTACTGCCAATACCTGGTGATATCAACTACCCATGGTTGGTTGTTTAGGGAGCCAAAAAATGAACAACTAGGCTCATCATTATTGACTAAGTTCTTAAGTTCAGAGATCATCTGTGTAGTTGAGTCAGCATACTCATGCACCTTACTAAGAGGGCAGTCATTAATCTAATCAGGGGTATTTTGAATACCAGCTTGTTGTTGGTTCTTGTCAATATTTAGCTTACATTTTGAAGCATAGTTCAAATATAAGCTAATAAACCAACTTTCAGTATGTTATTGTGGTTTCCATGGCAACATCAAAGTGGCCTTTCATGCCTCATGGCATATGTAAATCTGTTCAATCAAACACTTTCCACTCATTCCAATACCATAAGCTACACCATTACGGTCTATTCAAAAGTCGTTTATAGCTGTTCAAAGTATTCAGATCCAACAGATTTGTATAGCACCGAGTTACTAGTAAAGTGCTGACTATAACTGTAAAGGCAGAGCTTCCCATCATTCTGATCGCCCACAAATATATCGCAATATCAGTCAAGACCAATGCCAATGTGGAGTTGTTGGCAGCTAAAGAGTTCCCAATAGAGTTCTGCAAACAGAGATTTATGTGGCCTAAATACCAGAATGTAGAATTTATCTATATCCGATGTCTTTAGCTGAGCAGCAATGCCAATCATTAATGATTTATCACATTGACGTAGGCAACTAAATGAGAGGCCTGGTAAACACTGAATCTTGGAAAAAGTCACTGCGGACTTGTAAATGAATTACAATTTTTTTTTCTCCAAACTCTGTCTTATTTTTCAGGGTAGGTTCTGAAGTTGAAATCAAACATGAAAACCAGATTCCCACAAAACTATGGTTTGTTGCTCATTTATATTAGTGTCCATCAAATGTTATTAGGGTTGATTGTTTTGAATGTCTAGATGACTAATATGGAATCAGATTGTTGTGAATTAAAGTTTATTACATATTTATATTGACTTCTGGAACCTGAAGGAAGACCTAATTTGTGGCATTAAATCAGTTACTAAGGTTATTAGATAAATTATTTCCTTATCATAACATAGGAGCGTCTGTAAATCACATTTAGCTTGCATTCAAAAACAACTTATTGACCTACTGTGAGCACCCTTTGAAATATGGTAGGCTCTACAACATCAGTATTACCATATGACGTCAGTAACATAGCTCCAACAGAAACATCACGCACCTTTACCAAACAGTATGTAGTGCTTCCCTTGGTGATAACACACACATACATTCTCCTGACACAAGTTTTTACTGTATACATATAGGCTGATATAGATCTATGTGGCGGGCAGGTACTTTTTAAATGTAAGAATGCAGTATTCAATGCAATGTGTTGTATTAGTTAGGGCTTCTGAGTACTGTACTGTTGCCATAGTGTACATACTCCTTCCTTGTAGTCCTGTCCACAACATGGCACCAATGGTGATCAATCCTGACAGGGGTAATTTGAGTGTCAGTTAGATTATGAGTTTGAGGGTAATAAAGTATAATTGGCAGATGCAGAATCCATAGTGCTCATATAAGCGAATGAATTCCAAGCACATTCATGTTACCATAGCAACGAGTAAATGTGTCAGGTTCTATAAGTATCTTCTTCCCTCAGATTCATTTGATGTATTTGCTCGGGCTGATGAAAACATACACGTAACAACAGCAACATCACATCTCATTAGCTTTCAAAAATCTATCAGGTTCTCTAAGCACCTTATTCCTATTCCCTTATGTAAAACCATGGATGATTGTATGCTCCACATTGAACTTATTTATATGCAGTGTACTAATTTATATGCATATGTGGGGAATTAAGGCACTCAAGTCTAACTCCTTGACTTGAATTCATCATTAATATTTCAGAAACCATGGCGTTTAAATATGAAGATGGAGCACTTAATTTGGAAGGTGATTTCCCTGAGCCCCTTAGCTTGCAATTCACTTAGTAACAATTCACAACAGAGACTGTAGAGACCCCAGAAGGGTGAGCCATGATTGCTGCTAGGCTTCTGGTGTTATACTTATACCATAGACCTCTAGAACCTTTTAGTAACTTGCGTTTGGTGATGCTATGTATTACTGACTGAAAGACATACCTTCGTCACCGTGTATGTGTCAAAGGACTTTTGTGCCCCTGAGTGCTTCTTAGCACTATGCAGGGGTCTTGCTGTACTCACACTTGATGTCACTGTAGATAGGCAGTGGGATCCACTGTTATTGTCCAGTGCCACTGTAAAACTGTAGTTGATGCTAACTTAATAATTACAGTGAAAAATTCCTTATGTTTAGTGGCGGATCAGTCAAGGGACGGAAATATCAAAAAATTTAGATATTCCTGTCACTTGATGGATCCGGCAAAATGGTGACGGATCCGTGCCCTGTTGATGGAAGGATCTCCATTTTCCTGCTTCCACCGGTCTGTCCGTTGATGGATCCGTCGATCTGGTGGATATCATTTTGATGGATCCGTCACACTTTTGGCATACTGATGATGGGGAAAATGGCTTCCACCAACCCGTTACGTGACGGATCCGTCCAAAAAGTGGACGGATCCGTCCAAAAAAGTGACAGATTCGTCACATCGTGTTGGTGGAAGCTGCGCTATAGTAGACCACCATGAAGCTGTACAAGTCTTTCATTGTTCACCTATTCCAACAAGAAGTTAAAGTTTCCCCTCAACCTTTGTCCAGCTCTTGATAAAGCCAAGTGGGAGCTCCAAGTGTTTTATTATTGATGTGTCCATTCTAGGGTGGGTGTGGCTGGTCACCAATTTAATAATCCAGTCCCATTGGTTGCTCACCAGGTGGCAGGCTTGCCCAGATCCTGGTTATAACAAGTTGATGCTGGTTTATCAAAGTTGACAAAATAAGTTGGTTAAACAATGCTTGTGGGAAACACTGTTATCTGATCAGGGAGAATGTGGTTCGATCTGATTATAAGCTGATGAGTAGTATTTGTTGGAGGATATAAAAATCCTTTTACAGTCTGTATAACACTTTCACACAGCTACAATACTTTATTAAATGTAATAAGAGCATATAGCACATAACATCACATGATCACATTTATAGAAATTTTAAATTAAGTTATGGATCTATAGGCTTTGTATGCTTCTAAATGGTAATCTGGTAAGCAACAAAAAAAATTATTTATCACACTTAATAATCAAACAATGTTTTTCGAATTATTCAGGGGCCTTTGTTGCCCTATAATGTAGCCAAGGTCATGTTGGAGTTCTGAGTATCTCAAGAAAATGGTAGATGTTAATCATGTTACATTTTTCAATTATGTGGAGCTGGAGATGTTGGTAACCCAGATGAGCTACTCCTGGGCAAAGCAAAAAGATCAGACACAGTAATCTAGTTTGGATAGTTCAAGGGGGAACTATCCCCAAGCCTATCATTGATGCTAAAATTAGGGCTCTTTGAAGCACAGTAGCCAGCTTGAACCGGATAAGGGGTCCAGCAAGAACCAGATCAAAGCTTAACCCACTGCAGGGTTAATTACTTGAGATTTTATTTTTTATTTTTTTATCACAGCTTAGAGGCAGCCATTTGATGACATGTTCAACACCAAATAAATTGAGAACATATTTAGAATAACAATAGCATCTGGGTAATAAAAAAGACAGGACAAATAGTCATTTTCCAGTTGTGTTATACAGAGCTTGTCACTTAAAGCCCAAATTTGATTCAAGGCAGCTGTCCTCTGCATCACTTAGTTGTACTTGAACTCAATTTTGAACAATTATTCATCATCACAGAAGGCACCCACTGAGCCTTATACAGCATCGCATCAATTATTTACTAATGATTCACACTCCCGCTGAGGGTCCTGAAAGTACCATGAAACACTTTCCCAACTTCCAAGACAAGGCTGTAAAGTTTGACCAAAAAACTCAAACCAGATTCCCACAAAACCAGGGTTATTGGATGTCAGAGGCAGAAATGTTAAATTAGGGAATAAAATTTGATTATGTCACATTATCATGACTGCTGATAAGGGATCAACTCCCAGATAATCCTCTATCAAAGATGTCAACAATGAATAACTCCTAGATTGACACAGAACTATAATCCAGAGGCAGAAGGCCTATTGCTTGCTTCCAGCCATATGTAGGGTTTGAAAAATGAATCTACTGCATAGATTGGTCTATTTGACCCAGAGCAGTGACACCAGTCAACTTGTCAGTGCCCCATTATCATGCCACCATAATGGGTGATACATTCTGGCAGATCAGCATTATGCACCTATTCACCGCAGCATGTTAGTTGGCAGCTTTGCATGTGTGTCTTATGAGGGAATTCACATGAGCTTTTCAGTTATTTGAAGCATATTACAAAGTCCTGGGATTGTATAATAAGTAATGATGGGTTTACTGACATGTTTATACATATGTTTGATGGAACTTTTCATCACATTTCATGATAGTAATCTATTCAAATCACTGATAGCGTTCATTAGTTTGATAAAGAAGGAAGCCTTTCTCTGTAATATGATATGTATCATTTTGTGGCAGTCTCAAAATTGTGCATTGAACAGTGTTAGTGTGGGACTTCCCTTGAAATATGAACTGTTGTTGACGGTTTCTAAACAAGTGAATTTACTATTGCAAACCTTATCTCCACCATACCGGCCCCCTCATATGCTTGGTTTCTTTGGGCCATTATTAGTAGAGGTGTTTTGATTCATTTATATTTCATTTTGCATTTCATTCTTCAGTACCAACCTTTTCTGTGCTCCAATGGAAAAGACTGTTATTGTATTTGTATTATTATGTGTTCTTGAGGTAGCAGTATGAAAACCTGTTGAATTTAATTAAATTCATAAATTGATCCTGAAGACCCAAGAAGCAGCCAGTGCACAAACGCATCTGCATTTCATGAGATTCCTGATAAATACAGAAGTCACAATGCCATCATTCCTGAGATAAGAACCCCTTACTGCATTAACAGCTATCCTCTACTGGATGTAAAAGGTGCACATTGCCCCAGAAGGTGCTGACAGAATGTTCAAAAGTGTCACATTACTGAGAATACATGGTTGTGTAAGTAGTGCTTGGGTTTCTCTGATGGGCGACATCTGAGGGTTGTTTCTTAGATCACATCTTCACTCCTAATGTTCAGAGCTTAGTACCCTCTTACATGGGTTATCACTATGAGGCAGCCCTCTCAAAGCTTAGTCATGATGCACGTGTTCATACGGTCAATGCCCTCTGCCTGAGTAAGATCTGTTTGGTTGAACAGGTACATTTTATCCAAAAGGGTACTGACTGAACCCTTAGTCAGCACCTAATGCTACATTAACACTCTCTGCCCTTGGAGAAGCAACATAGGCATAAATTTGCTGACCTCTGCAATACATGTGCAGCTGCAGCGGGCTGGGAACCTGACAATTTACACCATCTCCAGTCAGTATATCTGTCCTCATGGGCCTAATAGTGCAGTCTCAACCCCTAACAAAGGGGTAAGTGCCTATTAGGGCTACAGTCTGCACAGAATGACCCCAACTAGCGGAAAGTCATCACCTTGTGTTGGCAATTAGCGATTCTCTACATACACACAGGTCTCTACTGTCCATAAAGTCTCACCAGAATCCAATACATTGACAATGAAATTTTTTGGCTATGGTGAAAATCAAGCTTTAGGCAGACTGCTAATAATAACTACAACTCTCTGGAGCTGTAAATCAATAAACGGAATGCAGGAAGTTGCTCCTCAACCTTTGCTTGGCCCTTTTTCACCAAGTTGGAGCCGCAAGTGTTTTATAACTAGATGTATCCAGTCTAAGATTGGTCTGCCTGGTCACCAATGTAATGATCCAGTACCATTGTTTGCCCACAACTCTCACCAGGTGGCAGGCTGGTCAATGTCCTGGTTATCACCTATTTATCAAAATTGACAGAAAAAGTTACTCAAACATTGCCTGATTAGACGGAATGTACTTGGCTCTTATTGTTTGCTAATGGATGGCATTATGGGAATATCTGAATGGGTTCCATGATCAATGGGAACATATTCACACACACAATGTTCTGGTATTATATGCAACAATGACAATATGTAATAAATGCCATTTGGTTATGACCAATTGCAAGTCACACTTGTTTGTTTATATTTAACAGAAATATCCTAAACCCATTCAACCAGTATAGTGCTTTGTTGCATGATGTATTTGGTCTCATTAGTCCAGAAAGACTAAAAAATGTATGGTACATTGAATTGTTCTTTTTCCTGTAAAGAGATACCCTTTTACAGGGATAGGGTTGTTTTGCATGCCTTAAGCCAGAGGTAAAGTGCCAATTCACTTATGTTTATCAATTATGTAGAGCTGGAGATTTAGTTGTATGATGTGGTCAAAACACAAGAAGTGGCTCACACACTCTAATCTATTTTGGATGATACAGGATGGAACTTACCCTGGGGCCTGTTGTTTGAACTAGAATTAGTATAACAGTAACACGTGTTGACATAGGAAACTGGATAGTGCACCCAGGGCCCATCAGCTAAACCTGAAGCAGAAGAGAACCCACTGAGTAATTCAATTCATCAGAAATGATTTCTCTGATTCAATTTTCCAACTTGGGACATTCACTGTTTCTGGTCATTTAATGGTTAGGAATATTAACTAACACTGGATTCTACAAAAAACCCTGATGTTTTGTCCGTGTCAGACAGAGTAATTTAGCTCATCCAGTAGGAAAATATTGCACCCTCATGGTGGTTGACTTGGGATCAACTCATAGCTACACTGTAAATAGTGAAACCGAAAATACATCCTTTTATACTGTGAGCCAACAGTAAATTCTACTGCCCATGCATACTAATACTGTAGTACATACTCTTTAGCTAAAGCAGAATGTAATGTGCAGCTACACAAACCTACTACAGTGTAACCTTCTTTAGAATGACTTCTGGGTGATGCATCCTGATGGTGAATCTGAAGCATTTACTCAGTGATTATTTTGTGATCCCAACATTGGTCAAGTAGCTCAGGAACTACATGGCAATTATTTATGCTCCTCATGGCAATATGGCATCCCTTTTTTGTAGATGTGAGTGGTGAACACTTTGGATGTATTAGTGGGGACGCAATGTACAATATTTGTCCAGCCTTGCAGAAAAAAAAATCTCTTAGCCTCCATCGTGACACGGCATGGGAGACTTCTCATTTGTCAAACCTTTTTTTTATTGCTGGTTCAATGCGTTTGCTTGGTGGTGGTGTGGAGTGGTCTACTAAAAGCATAATGTAAATACTAACTGTTAATAGCCCTGTCCACATACTGTCACCCAAGGCTATGAATTTACACTTGGCAAGTTTGGCTGTCAGAATAAGCAACACAGGCATGATATAAAATATAATTGGCTCATGGCAGTTAGATTTTTTTATCACCATTCATAGCGCAGATCCAATCTGAACTATTAATCTTTTATCACATATTGGTGGTTACCTTGAGAACATCCAAATATAGCCTGCCAGACCTCATCAGTGCACTTCAATTTTTTCCATTCAATTTCTCATATATGTGGCTTGGCTACATTCCAGTATAAAGAACCACTTATTGTGAACTATGTATTAGGTTTCCAAAGTATGGCAATCTGAAATAAGCAGGGTATTGGACATGCCAGCATACCACAATCTAAACAGAATGTATAATGATCATTTTGCCAACTATAAGTGGAAATGCAGAGCGTTCTGTAGGTTGAGCTGCACCCAAATGTGCCTGCTCGATCAATGAAACTATTTGCACTTAAAGACTCTCCATATACCAAACAAACCAAATAGTGGAATGTGAAAGTAGTTTCTATGCACAATCCCATGATGTGTCAATGGTAAATTTAGAAAAAACTTTATGAAGCTCTACTGCCTGAACGCTTCATGAGCATGGCTACTTTAGGTGGTCAATGTAACTATTGAAGGATGTCAAAAATGCATATATATATGATATGTGACCAGGCACATGAAAAGAGGTACTCAAGGGGGAAGATGAAAATGTTAGATTTTCTAAATATTACGCTAAATAAGCTTGAATATTTAATGTAGATTTGGTTCTAGGAAGAATTTTCGATTTCTGTTTTCAGTTTTGAGTAGCTGATGAGATTTTCTAGAGTTCTATTTAGAAAATATGAAATGGTTTCCATGGCAACCATAAAGCGCAATATATGCCAATTTTCCATAGAAAACGTTCTATTTACATTCAAGATAGAGAATGTTTAGACTAAAGATTGAATAATTCTAAGAAGCCTACCCTATTCTCCATAAAAGAGTACCCTAAACGTATTTGGGCATATTTTTCACTATTTTGCCATTCTGATGCCGCCTGGTGGTCAAAACAGAACTAAAAATCTCCCCCAAGTTACCTGCTCAAGTGTTGAGCCACTATTGTCAGTGTACAGCCAACAGTAAAAAAGGAGCCAAAGTCTACTCAATGTCATCAGATCGCCTTGAGTGAAAAATAAAAATAATGGAAAATCAAATGAAAATGTTACATCAAAGCCCACCTCAACAGTATAGATTACTGAGTTCATCTAGCTCATGAACATTTAACCCTTCAAGGCCGACCAAAATTTTTTCTGGTGTTGGGTGCGAGACATTTTCAAAGGAACTTTGCCTGGGCCAAGCCTTTGCTGATTCCCATATAGTTATGTTGACTTTAGTCGACGCTCGGCCAGCCATGGCATCAACTATAGTTGATGCCTGGCCAGCCATGGCATTGACTATAGTGGATGCTCAGCCCTAAAGGGTTAATTTAATCCAGTTATTCCTGTTAGGAGCTGCTTTCACTACAAGGTTCAGTTGTGATATTTATTTGACAAGTTTATTCAACTGCTGTTCCTATGCTTCACTAGAACAGATGTTTGTTGTCAGAGATGTGCATGTGAATTCTATACTTTGCAAGACTGCATAGAAATGCTTGCCCTTGTTTTCACCATGCAGGTGTTGAATACACTAGCCATATTTGTGTCAGTTCTAATGCATAGAGCTTTGGATACTGATGTCGGTCTAGACTCGTTCAGCAGTCCCTTGGGGCAATATTGATCTCAACTCATACACATTGCCAGTAGGGGACGCTCATTGTATCAGAGCGTCTGACATTTTTGTCAGCTTGTGAGATGCGTCCATAAAGCACAACCTGATGACCTTGTGCTACAGTGGAGGGTACACCAGTTGATGCAGTGCGCTGAGTATCTCTAGCTTTATCTCATCAGGTAAAGCCATTATTTTTTCATGTTATGAGCAACCAGCATATTGCAGTCTGAGCCTGTGCCAGAATGCAGTTTATGTATTATACCGACATTAATACATACAAGGTCCAATCTTACATCTGTGTTGATGAAATGTGCAGTTCATTTTGATGTGTTGTCTTTGGGACTGATGAGAAGGCTACTTGAGCCATTGAGTAAATACTCCTTGCTACTAGGCCTGACTTTTAAGTGGCAAATGAGGTCATCAATCTACACAGGGATACTTGCATGTCAGACAGCTCATGGCTTCCATCACCCTGATGTCAGTATTGAGTTCACTGTTTGTAGTATAGTTCCTCTATTACCCATTAGGCCAACTTCCACTATAGACTAGTAGTTACCATCATGTTTCATATGTCTATCATGTCAACACATTTACACACTTTCGCTATACACCACAAGTAATGATAGGCACACCATCATTATTAAATGTAAAACGCTTTATAACAAATTGGGTCTCAAACGATCAATTGGATATGTCAACTTACAAAGATATGGCTAGGCTGGCCTGCCCACGCATGTTTGTGTGCATAATAATGTATTTAGAACATCGCGTAATGATACAGTACTCAGCTATTTAAGCACTGGGAAGGGAAATATGTGTACATTCTATACACAGCCTTGTAAAGTAGAGACTGGCTCAAAAGTATCATTATATTAGGGTCATTGATAAGGCATGACGACCTCGAGGTTGTCAGTAGTGTTAGCTTTTCGATGGGGTTCTGCACTGATTAAACGGCAATGTGTCTTGTTATACTTTGATCTTATCTGATGGCCCTGAGTAAAGTAGATGTGAAGGTGTATCAGATGTAGGTGTCATACTAAAAGCAGCGTCTCAACTTCTGTGTTTTCATTACCTTCTGATTACCCAGAACCACTTCGCCCCAGGATCTTACTGCCCAGGCCCCCTTAGCGGTTAAACATGTGGAAGCAGTGCCGTGAGACAATACTGATCTCAGGATACATACACAGTACCTAGTGACAATATCTCAGGATACATACACTATGTCAATATAGGCTAGTCATGGTCACTAGGCTCCTGATATTCCCTCACTGCCTCAAGCCAACAAAAAAAGTTATTACACATTTTTGGGGTTATATAGATGATGCACAGATACAGAACCAGTGAGTTACCCAGCAATGCCTGCGGTTGGTGAATCATTATGACACAGTGCGGCAATGCAGGTGACATTGTTCCCTCAGCTCCAGTGGCTTCTGTAAGTCCATCAGGTAGGTACTCACATGTCCTCTTATCCCTCTCACTCCATGAACCTGAGCACAAGTCAGCTCCCCAGCCACTTAGGCAATGCCCCTGTATCGATACTCAGTTTATGCTTCAGGAAACTCCTTGCAATGCACCACTTGATGGTGTAAAACATATAGCAGTGCTAGAAACCGACTTATTAGGTCACTGTCGATGCATAGTTAGGAAAAATCATGTGTAATGCACAGTCCTTGAATGGTTAAGGCTAACAGAGTGGGATAGACTGGGTCTGACTGCAGCTAAAGCATTGTCCATTAGGCCCCCCAGGCTACTGAGATACATCTAGATGGTGGCCCTAAATCTGGTTATCCCTCTCACAGAATGGGTGTCTCGGGACCGGCTTCTGTCCGCTTAATGGCCAGTCCACCATGCCAGCTGTCTTAAAGCCATGGGGGTGTTATAAAAGGGAGCTGTACTGGCACCAATGTGTGAGGGTTTAAGTGTCCTTTTACAGTTGCCATTAAAAGGGACTATTTCTGAGGTCGAAGCCTCTTTGCTTTCTTATGATCTCTCTCCTACAAGATATTTTCATAGAAGGCATTGGCTGAATCATAAAAAAGAGTTGTATAATTCCATCCGCTGCAGCTACCTAGGATGAGTGAGAATCTGGGTTGGTGAGGCATGAGTAGCATTCATTGGCAACTACATCTCTAGACATAATATCTCAAACATACATAATAAAGTGAAATGTCAAGTTGACAAACACTGTATATTGATCCAATAGACGCTATAAACACTAGGAGTGAAGACTCAATTGTTAGCCTAAATACCCCATACATATGAGCAGAACATTGCATAATGCCTCAACAAAGCCAATTGCAGCCCTTTTTAAATTTTTCAAGTATGGGTACAACACTAGCACTAGTACGGCCGGGTCTACATTTATACAGCACCATGTCAATTAAAGTATTTCATGTTTTAAAGGACTTTTGTGCCCTTAAGGTACTGAGGTTAATGGGTGCAGAGTCACTTACAGCTTATCGTCTAGTTGAACTCTTACCAGAGTCTGAGCCTATGCATGTAAAAATGGACCAGTGTTATGGACAGTTTATGTGATGGTGTACTTATGAACAGTTTGAGGTGATTACTATAGTGTATGGTTATAAAGTTTGCCCTTTAAATGTTCATGTACCATGTTGGTCTTTGGGAGTGTATCAACTTTAAAGACATGAATGAATGTAGAGTTTTGTTCCAAAACACAATAAGCCCCATTTTGAAAAATGACATCAAATTATGACAAAGATACAGGTAAGTAATAGGTCATTGCAATTTTGGAACAGTTTTTCCTAAAAATTCTAGTTCTCATGTCTTTAGATCGCCTCTCATTCACACATTATATCCAAAGCACTATACTTGTGACTATGGTAGCCTTACAAGAATGCTTCAAATCTGAAATGGATATTTTTGCGTTTTGCAACGAAACTCTTCAGATGCAGCTGTAGCAAGTAGACATGCCAGTGCTGCATTCATGCATCACAAGAATTGAAAGGGAACACAAACACATGTGCAGCCCTGGGAGGGACTCCAGCTGACTCCCTTTGTTTCTGAGTACTAGGGTCATAAAGGTCATGGTACATACTGGACAACAAGGCACCTGTTCTATTGTCAGCTCTCATGGCATAAAGTAGTATTGTGAGCAGATGAGCAGGAATTGTGATACAGGAAAGGGTGTCAGCTGAGCAGGCGGAGGGTGAGCGGATATGGGAAGTGGGAGAGAGACAGACAGAGACAGAGAGATATAGAGACAGATAGAGAGAGAGACATAGAGACACAGAGAGAGGGACAGAAAGAAAGAGAAAGAGAAAGAGGGACAGAGACAGAGAGAGAGCATAATATTGGAAAGAGATAGACAGACTGAACAGAGACATGTAGAATCACAAGTAAGCAGACAAGTAGGTAGAGAACTTACTAACAGTAAGGAGCAGAAGGGAGGAAACAAAGAATACAAGACATGGTTGGAAGGATTCAGGGGTACACACCTACTTTGTCAGCCATGGGCCATCCGGGCCAGTAGCCTCAGCAGCTTTGGGTCCCCACCCAAAACCATGGGCCAAGAACATACATTTTACTTTTCTTAATAAAGATAATATCATAGGCATCTTCCGTTATGATAAATTCAGACCATACCTGAACAACACGCTTCCTTGTGATATTCCATTTCCAATGACATATAACATGACATAATTGATTATGACCTATTTTCCTTGAATTTTCCGCTTGCACTCCTGTTGGCCACCCAGCCCCATATACAGGTAATTCTTCAGAAAACTGCAGACCAAGACCAAGAATTAAGGGCCATTAGCTCCATGGCAAGCATTAGTGTTTACCCCTGGGCAGTGTATAATATAGAACAGGAATGGAGAGTCTGTCAGGAACTTTGTGACTACTGGAAGCATCAATGTTTAGTCTCCCGTTCCTATGTTTCATACTGTCCTGGTCTCAGTCTGTCTGTATTTACAATGCCATAAACCAGTGTGCTACTGTTTACCCATTGTCCACAAGGCCCAGCCCAATCTCCATATAAGAGCACAATGGGAGCATGGTGGGACACATGACTGTAGGAAAAAGTGGAAAAAGACCAACTATATGCTACTCTTTTATTCTCTTTATCCTGAGTATTCTCAATCTTTTATCAATCTATTTTCAATCTATTTTAAATTTCTTTGCAATCCATTTTCGATCTACAGCTTAGTGCAAGGAGGGCATTGGACAGGTTGTACCTGTACTCACCATTCAGGGCATACCAGTATAATAGCCTGCCCACCAGCATTAGTGTATTTAGGCATTTACAATATTTTTCTCGTATAGGCACAATTTACTATATATCATGTTTGGTACCATTTGGGAGAGAAAATCTCAATCTATTCATTAGCTAAAACCACCAAACTATGATGTTTTAGAACTTATCAAATATAATTCATTGTACAAGACATAGTCATAAGATAATCCTAAAGAGACCCGATAAAATCAATTTCCGAATTTTGTGTTACATTTGCTGATGAAACAAAACATGCAGGGTGGTAGAATACTGATCTATTACTTTACGTTTTGGTTCAATCTCCTAATGGAATTGTAAGGTCATAAATAGGTAAAAGTCATGAGACAGTTACAATAACTTTTCCTTATGATCATATTCTGAAAGATTCTCACTGATAATAACCTTTACTGATAGTGGGTCCCTTAATATTAGAGTAACTTAGACATAACCATTGATTCCTATAGCCCTGGGTCGATCCTCACAACACAACAGGAGCTTGTTTTTACATGTGACATGAAGGAGGCTGAGGAGGCACAGTCATGGCTGTAACTCTCAGACGGAGCAGGGGTTGTCTGAGAGTTACAGACAGAAGGATCAATTTTCTATTTAATGTTCTTGTGTCAACCAATCATGTAGATTTCTGTACTCAAACTCTTATTGTTGGCAAAGCCTTAAGGTGACGGTCTGAGATAATGGTGAATTTGCAGAATGCCATCCTTTACATGACATCCTAAATACTTTCTAACAATGCCTGAAACACAAATGAATAAATACATGATCCCTTGAGAGTAAATCTCATTATATTGGCAACTCTCATAAGTTTATTTTCAAAACCTCCTCTCTAACCCAGTGGGCACATAATTCACTTCAACATTGAATCAACTTTAAATCAGCATTGAATCAACATTGGCAACCAGTCACCAATGTTGATTCAATGTTCTGTGCCCACTGGGAAGGAGAAGGTTCTGATTGTCAATTCTATGTATATATAATAAGGCCATGCATCATCTGTAGCTTCACTCAACAATGCAGTAGGGCAGCATTTAGGGGGAAGGCTATCAATATGCAGGTCGTCCAATGCAAGGGGACTGTGCAGAATCCAAGGAGTCGACAGGCAGTACAATGGTAGCTTTCAAACGATACTTCAGCAACAAAGTAAAGGGTTCATGTATGATGCAGTATGCTAATTTGATTTTCTATAATTAAGTGACCAACTATAATAAGAACACACCAATCTGTTTCTGCCCCTTTCCTTTCACAGTCCCAGTCCCATGTTGTATTGAATTACTCGTGTAGTACACATGTATTTTTGGGAGATTCATTTATCATTAACTGATTACAGTTCCACAAGGAAAATTAAAAGTATTGATCTGCATTCCTTGTGTTCCTTATGTCTCATAAAGGATAACATACTCCCCTAGTCCAAATCCCTGAAGCAACCTACTTAGGGAAGGACCTTTAGCCATAATAAATAGGCGTAATTATTAACTCTCAGAATTCTGGGATGAGGTGTGAGACATTGATTGATGGGAGTCTCCCCTGAGGTTACAATTATGTGCGGCAGTATCGCAAGGTGTCTTTCCTCTTACTAATTTACATCTCATGTTCACAAAGTGGTGCATTGTTGTTTTTTCTCTGTTCCTCTTGGTCTCACTGGCTAAATCCACCTTAATTAGTAAACCAAACAATGTCTTACATAGACACTAGTAGTATAGTATGTATCGGAACGGGACTATAGTTAAGTACTGTTTATTACTCAATCGACCTGCAGCCAATCAGAGGCCTCCCTTTTGGCGGGAAATTCAAAAGCAGCCAATGAGAGGCCTCCCTTTTGGCGGGAAATTCAAATAGGTCACGTGACCGGAAGTGACCTACTTCCGGTCACGTGACCTTTGGGCGGGAAATTCAAATAGGTCACGTGACCGGAAGTGACCTACTTAAGAGGGTCATGTGACCACCATGTTGGCGGGAAATTCAAATAGGTCACGTGACGGGAAGTGACCTACTTAAGGGGGTCACGTGACTACTAGGTTGGCTTTCAAAATAAGTCACTTGAGATTTTGATGGATAAATAAATTTAAAAAAAGAAAAAAAAAGCAAGCTGAAAAAGCTTGCTAAAAAATAATTTAAAAATGCGGCTCTTTTTTTCTAGGAGGGGGGGAGAGGGGCACTCTGGGGGGCACTCTTTAAGATGCATGGGGGGGGAGGGGGGGAGGGGGGGAGGGGCAGGGTTTTTTAAGAGTGAGACTCGCTTCTCTGCCCTCTCTAAAAGAGAGGGCAGAGAGGCGAGTCTACTTACAATGAAAGGTATCATGATCGCGTTTATGATGATGTGCATCATGATGTGACTATCTTACAACTTTATAGACAATAAGCAAGACATGGGCGTACTTACACGGGCTATTTGTAAACTAATGAATGTGACTTCCTCGTTAAAATCGGTATCTACAACTCTTTTAAGCTTAAGGCTTTTTCTTGAGTTTATTCTTTTGTTCAATTTCGGGCCCACCTCAAAAGAGGAATAGGCCCTCTGTAGCACTTGTCGCTTGCTCATCAATCAGAGCCGGGGTGTAGAAGGCCCCTGCCCTGTCGGGTACTCTGGTACGTTTTTGTTTAGTTTGGAGCTCTCAGTCGACTGTCTTATCCACCTTAAAAAAACCAGACTTTCGGTGTCTCATGATAAAACTGGTGCCTTATACTAAGTGCTGGATTACTTTCTCATTTTTTTAGTGTTCTATCCGATGCTTATTTAATTTTTGCACTGATAAAAACGGTTAGCTTGTACAAACACGCGGTCTATTTAAGTGTTAAGTGTAGAAAATGAACAGAACAGTGCACAGAAAATAGAGCTACCGACTACATTTCGCCCAGTCACTCAGCGGAGAACAAAAGAACTAATGACGTAGTGTACCCACTATTCCGACAGTTGGCGCCACCGTTATACTTTTCCCGCGTGCGACATGAAGCCTTGGGGTGGGTACTGCCTGTTTTGGTTGTAGGTACCGAAACATAAAAAACTACAGCCAGCCCAATGTCATGGTGAGACAGCTCTCTTATTTTTACCTTGAGTAGCGTCCGTAGGGCCTATGACAAAACCTAGTCCCGTACACTGAGCAGCTTGAGGTCTGAAGGCTCATACAGAAAAATGTGTGGGTGTGTGGGTGTGTGGGTGTGTGGGTTGCTTTACGCCTTAGTTAACAGCTATGGTCATTTCAAGAGCGGTGATGGTGATCGAATCTATTGGCCCTTTTACCGAGACAAGGGTTCTTTTACATCCCACACTACATAGCAGAGAGACGTCTAGCAGCCCCTAGAGGCCCCGCAGGGGGCTCGAGAGGTGCCGTGGAGAAGAGCAGATATCCACGAGAGGCCACACCAACAACCAAATTATATCTTTATCCCGCGAGAAAAGGAGATAAGGGTCAAGGTTATGAACCATCAGAAGATTTTAGAGTAAATTAAGTTATGAGATATTAATATAATGTACATATCTAGGGCCCGATATAGGGCCTCTGCAGATCCCCCTTCAGGGCCCCGATCCATGAGGCCTTAGAAACGGAGCTGGGTCATGTAACCAAGGGAGATCAGCAGTTGTTGATGTCGGCGCTGCCGATAACGCTGGTTAAATGACCGTTTTACTCATGTTTAGAGTCAGAATAGCTTGAGTATTACTTGAATATCGAAGAGTAGAGGTCAAATTACCCCAGACAAGATGTTTCCATCTAGAAATTCTCGACAGTATTTCCGAAAATTGCAAATATTGGTCCCAGTCCCACGGGGCCCCATACCGAGTATTAAAAGTTTGAGATGCAACTTTCATTCATGCTGTTGACCAATCAGGGCGCCCTGTTTTTACGACCTTGACTACATAGTAAAAGTGATTGACAACGTCAGATATCACTTGACGACGTCAAATATCGATCTGATATTTGATCCCTTGATATTTGATTCAAAACCCACATCGAGTGGGATAAAGCCTTTTATCATCTTTTGATTGTGAGGCATACACTTTTCTTACACACAACAGCTGTCATCTATCAAGGGGCTCTGGATAGGGGGTCCCCATGTCGAATGTCGATCTTAGAAAATGACCATGTCACATGGCAATGTCACTTAATAATGTTCATATCCCATGTCGATTTTAAGAAATGTTCATGTCACCTGTCACTAGGATTTTTTGGGCCTCATGTCACTTGTCATTAGACCTCATGTCGTTTGTCGATTATAAGAAATGGTCATGTCACCATATCGAATTTAGCGGTCCACACCCATTATCAAGTGTCAGGACATGTCGGCTGCTTGAACACGTAGTCTGTCATCACCCTTTGTTTCTGTGCCTTATCTAAACAGGCAATTAGTGGCCGCTAGCCGAGAGTACCTCCCTGGTCCCCTCTCCCGAATCTGCTAGACGTCTCACTGATAGGAGTGTGTGGGTGTGTGGGTCTGTGTGTGTCTGTTCGGTCTGTGTGTGCACGCGTCTTGCACTCTAGTCTTGCGGACCACTGTTAAGCCTGTGGTTGGAGAGCGCGACATAGCCGCCCGCTACACTCTCCAAACAGAGGTCCGCAAGACTGGGCCGGATCGCGCTCTTGCTTAAAGGTGCACCTCAACTCAGTGCGCCTTTAACAGCCGCCCCTAATAGGTGAAGTTCTTGACGCGGCACAGCGCCTCCCACCAGTAGCCAATCAGCGCGCCGAACGCCGGACACACCTCCACAGTGTGAGCCTCTAAGTAGGTCACACGAATCATACTAAGATGCCGAGGTCTTCTGTCGGTTCGTCGCGGTGGCCGTGAGTGATCGCACGGTCGCCAAAATTCACTGCCTAGATTGGCAGAGGGGGGGGCTGATTACCCCCCGTCGGATGAATTGCGGCGAAACCATAATCAATTTTTCGCTGTTTTAGATCAAAGAGATCCAGAGCTATCCGCTCGTCCAAGAATTATTTTTCTATCAGCCCGGGATCACCCTCAAATTAAGGCCTAAAGTCCAAAAACCCAAAATTTTTTCCCTATGGGATTTCAGTGTCTAAGCGTTTTTTGCGGCCCCAAGGAGCAGCTCACGGGTTCGAACCCTGTAAACGCTTTGACGCGCTTTCGTCGCCTTAGGCGACGTGGCTAGACGTCTTGACTAAAACTTAGTGAGGGTTCGAACCCGGAACGTCCGTATTAGACGCCTAATTTCTACTAGCCCCGAAAACGAGAGTATCATATCTATATAGGTCAACCATGTTAGCCTTGGTTTAAGTGCGTGCAGAACCGTGTATTGTGCATTTATGCAGCATACAGATATGGAGACAGGCTGCTACAGTGTCAAATTGATCGGCATTGAATGTAACTGGACATGAAGAAGGATATTTTTACTTAGTTTTCTAAAAAAAAAAAAAGAGGATAGTTCTCGGTACTACTATAATACTAATAGTGTCACTAAGGGAGAAAATGTAGGGGCACCGTAATTGAGAATTTCTTATTCATGTCGCATGTCGATTTTTAAGAATGCTAGTGTCACATGTCACTTAAATGGTCTAATGACACAGATAGCACTAAACCTATAGACCTACCCCCCGTCCCCTTAGTCTTTCTATACTGAATCCGGGACTTGCCGGCGAGGTCGACAAAGGACTTACCTAAGGCCAAACAAAAAAAAAGTTGTGTTCAGGTAACCCGACCGACCCTATCATTTTGCCCCGACCCTAATCTTTTTTTTTAGATTTTTTTTAGATTTTTTTTAGACTTTTCCTGATCTAGGTTATCACCAAAGGGGAAAGGAGTACCTAATGACCTTCAACTAGCCTATTTGTCATCATTTGAAAGATAAGAAGGGAGGAAATCCTTTCTATGACAAAAACAGTGCTGATAATGGCTTAATTAGACAGATATTGGTCCTACATTATCAAATAACAACTCTATACAATTGTGATTCTCCCATACAACTCATCTCAAAACCCTAAAAAAAAATCCTAAAAAAAAAATCGACCGACCTACCCTATTTTTTTTTGGACCATGTTACCTGAACACGGATTATTTTTTTGTTTGGCCCAATGAGCTCACAGCTAGACTAGATACCTCATGTTTTGGATTGGAGAAATCAGCAGAGCAATAAAAAGCGCGGTGAGGCTAGTGTGGCCCCTGTGAGTTGTAAAATTGGTGCTAAATGTGGTAACCAGGCGGATGCTGAGTTCATTGATATTGTCCGTTAATGATACTTAAGGTGGGTGTTGTCTAAAGTTTTAATTGATATTACCAATGTGGCCAATAATGACTTCACAGTTGGGGCCCTCGCCCGCAGGTCCCAGATTCAGGGTATTCTTTGTTTATTGTGTGGCCCCTAAAGAGGGGCCGACTAACTCTTTAGAGTTAGTTAGATGCTGCCACTGTGCTATGCAACAGCAGCTATTAATTACGCTTCATGTTGGGCGGCATGGATCACTTGATGGGTGATACCTCAAAGCTCAAACACGGCAGAGCCGTGTGTGGCATGCGAGGACCAGTGGGTCAGGGGTGATCCGTTGCAAACAGAATGCTGATCCGTGTGAGGTTCTGACTTTCTATAGTTTTTTATAAAGCCTTAGATATGGTGTGGTATTTTTCATCTCGCTATAGTTTAGTTGGTATTTAAGGAAACCGCCTCATTTCTATCAGAAATACACAATATTGAATTGTTTTTTATATTTTAATATATTAGAAGCGCGCTTTGTTGCCTATGTAGCTCATTATGCGTTGAAATGTTCGCGAGCATCGTAGGAATGTACAAAACCCCTATTGTGGCACCATCTGACGAAAGAGCGGAGAACTATACTAGCGCGTTTCGTTATTCACATCTTTTGACAGGGACTTGGTTGGTGGCTTTACGCCCTAATTAACAGCTGAAGTCATTTCAAGGGGGGTGATAGTGATCGAATCTATGGATACCTGAAGGTGGAAAGCACACACCCTACACTTTTACCGAGGCAATGGTGGTGCTGCTCAAAGGGTGTGGCGAGCTAGACTGGAGGATGTAATAACTAAGCAGCAGAAGGACCAAAAAGACAATCTCGTAGTAGTAGGTCTACTTAGATCTTGAGTAGCCGCCCTTGTGGTTATAATTACCTAGACTAGTTGGCTCTGCCAGCCTGGTCAAGTGAAAATTGGTAAGGAGACTATGAACTAAGCTAACATCTCATAAGTATTAGTTACCACCCCCTCACACCCGTTTAACAACGGATTCAGGGTCTAATTATGGAGACCCTAGAGTAAGATTAACAATATATCCCAATGTCTGTAGTAGACATTTACGACATGCAACCTGCCCCCTAGAAGGGATAGATCTGACCACAAGTCCGCAATATGGGACTCCCCCTCTGAGAGTATCAAGGTTTGCGTATAGTCTCTTGCAGGTTAATCTGTTATCTACCCCTTTGTCGACTTCGCCAAAATCCTGGGAGATTCACTTTAAACCTAAGGTCTACCCTTTTTATTCTTTGTTTATTGTGTGGCCCCTAAAGAGGGGCCGCGGTGTTGATTAATTACACCACATGTTAAGCAACATGAGATCAAACCTTCCTCAAAAGCGACAAGGCTCAGAGTCCTGTTGGACGGGAACCCTGTGTGGCATTTCAAGACGAATGGTTGAGTGATCTGTTGCAGATGCCGTTCCGTGAGAAGTTCTGACTTTATATAGCTTTTATATCGCTTTAGATATGGTGTAGTATTTTCAATCTCACTATAGTTTAGTTGATATTTCAAAGAATCTGCCTCATTCTATCAGAAATACACAGCGTTGACATGTTTCTTATATTCAATATATTAGAAGTGTGCTTTGTTGCTTATTATAGGTCATTATGCGTTTAAAATGTTCGCGAGTATCGTGGAAATGTACAAAAACCCTATTGTGGCGTCATCTGACGAAAAGAGCGGAGAACTACACTAGAGCATGTAATGGCCAGACCAGCAGGCGGCAGCAGAGTGGTCAAAAGACAATCTCGTAGTAGTAGGTCTACTTGCATGTTGAGTAGCCACCCTTGTGGTTGTAATTACCTAGCCTAGTTGACCCTGCTGGCCTGGTCAAGTGAAATTAGTAAGGAGGCCCCCCCATTAACGCGCTCCACAGTCTTTAGACAGTTAAGACTATAGTCAAGACTGGAGAATTTAGCGAGACGTCCCTCTGGGAGGTCATAATCCTCAATGTTAGGTGTTAGCTCATTAACATCAGATACCATATTAACAAACCATTTAAAATGTTCATTTTAATAGCAACTCACCCTATTCTGACAAAATCCTATTAGCAGGTAACCTCTGTGTAAACCATACTGCAAACATCTGCTACTTCCAGCGTCTGCCTCGTGACTGATAGTGTACAACAAGACGAAGTGGGCAGAGATTAGAAAAAATGAGGCTCTTTATATAGCCGAGAGAGCAGCTAATCTGGATGTTCAAAGCTTGTTTTCACCTAGAGCTCCAACCCTCTTCCAGAGAGAGTCAAATCGCTTTTCACCTGAACCCTTCCACCCCTAATCCATCAGCATGAAAAGAGAATTAACGAGTGTAACGTGCGCTACATGTATATGGGATTATAGCTGGTGAAGAGATAAAGCCGAGTCACCTGTGTATACAAAGACTACAGGGGGTGATTAACGACAGGTGTGACGCGCCAGCCCGTGAACGGATTAAGCCAAAAAAAAAGAAAAAAAAAGGTATGTTTCAGGTAACATGGGCAGAAAGACTGGGGTCGGTAGGTCGGATTTTTATTTTATTTTATTTTATTTTTTTAACATGAAAGTACTAGCCATCCTCCGTGGAAATTCTAAAAATGACCCAAAAAGTATAAAAATATTAAATTTTCTTCAAACTTGCTTAAAAAAAAACGTAGGGTCGACCCTGTTTTGCTAGGGTCGGTCAGGTGACCTGAAACAATCCTTTTTTTTTATTTGGCCTTATCTTTCAAGCTGACGCTTAAATTCAACTAGCCACCCGCCGTCCACACCACTCACTGCGACAAGAGGAGGTGCTGTTGTTTTACACTTGAGTCGCTTACCACATGGACTCTACCTCACAGACAGACACGCGCCCCCTGTAGCTTTTTTTTTGTTTTTTTTGTATACACACGCTAATCTCATAACCCCCTTATCCGTTATACAGGTAACCAGTATTCTCTTTTAAAATAGCTGCCAGTCAGCTTAGCTCTAGAAGCAAGAAGGCGTGTATAGGTGCCTTATAAGTCGGCAGGGGGTAAATACTAGTGAAAAAAGGAAGGCAGGTGTGCAGGTAGCTTTTCTAACAGACACGTGCGTGCACTAAGCTGCTTAAGTCTAAACCCTCCCGCAGTAGTCAGGTGGCATGTGAAAACTTACTTAACTGATCTCTTACATTGAGTAGAGTCTCTGTGCTGAGAGAGCCTTTTCAGCCGTTTAAGAGGATTAACTAGGACAGGGTACATAAGGAGTGAAACGCCGAATAGCGGCTACTCAGTCTCGTGCAGCACAAGCAGCAGCATCTAGCAGCGGCTTCAGCAGCAGCTGCACGTGCAGCACAAGCAGCTGGCAGCGACTTCAGCAGCACAAGCAGCACGAGCAGCACAAGCCGTAGCATTTGTCAGCAGCATCCGTGACATCGTCAGCAGCAGCCCCCATGACCTTGTCAGCAGCACAAGCAGCCAGCAGCTGCCAGCAGCTGCTTCAGCAGCTGCTGGCAGCTGCTGCACGAGCAGTAGCACAAGCAGTAGCATCTGTCAGCAGCAGCAGCAGCACAAGCAGCCAGCAGCTGCTGCATGAGCAGCACAAGCAGCACAAGCAGCAGCACCGACAGCAGCAGCAGCAGCAGCGGTGGTGTGGACCACTGAAGCCTAGTGACATTTGACATGAAGCTTGAAAAACACAGTGACAGGTGACATGAGCAATTCTTAAAATCGACATGAGATATGAGCATAATTAAGCGACATCGACATGTGCCATGGCTATTTTTTAAGACAAATATCATATGTCATAGTCGCCTCATCCAAACCTCCACTAGTAGTGCTCTATAAGCGCAAGCTGTAAACCCTCTCCTCCCCCCGTGCACACAGGCGAATTATCAGAGTCAGCCAATGGTGTCAATACCCCTCTCATACAGGGGTCGGGCGCTGCTGGACTATAATAGATGAGTCAAGGACCGTTCTACTGAGGGTCAGGCAGGCTAAGTCGGACATTCAATGACAGGTAGGTCTTTGACAACCTTGCTTGAAAGTCTGGACAGCATTGACAGACTGGGGCATAAGGATCTCGCATGGTCAGACTTTCAAGCAAGTTTTGCTAAAGTCGCGTTATTGAATGTCCGACCTAGCCTGACCTACAGTAGAACGGTCCTTGACCCGTCTATTATAGTCCAGCAGTGCCCGACCCTTGGCTGAGAGCAGTTTAAGCGCCATTGGGTGTCTCTGATATTTGCCTCTGTGTAAGATGAGAAAAAAAGTCTGTTGAAAGACTATATTTCAAGCCAGAAAACTGTAATTAGCTTTCCAAGTTGTTTATTTAACAATATCTTAGCCTAGCAAGCAGCTGTCAGATGTCATCTAAGAAAAAAATGTGAGCTGTTAATAGATTCAAGAGAAATTAGTTTACAAATAGCCCGTGTAAGTACGCCCATGTCTTGCTTATTTCTCATAGGGTTGTAAGATAGTCACATCATGATGCACATCATCATAAACGCGATCATGATACCTTTCATTGTAAGTAGACTCGCCTCTCTGCCCTCTCTTTTAGAGAGGGCAGAGAAGCGAGTCTCACTCTTAAAAAACCCTGCCCCTCCCCCCCTCCCCCCCTCCCCCCCCATGCATCTTAAAGAGTGCCCCCCAGAGTGCCCCTCTCCCCCCCTCCTAGAAAAAAAGAGCCGCATTTTTAAATTATTTTTTAGCAAGCTTTTTCAGCTTGCTTTTTTTTTCTTTTTTTAAATTTATTTATCCATCAAAATCTCAAGTGACTTATTTTGAAAGCCAACCTAGTAGTCACGTGACCCCCTTAAGTAGGTCACTTCCCGTCACGTGACCTATTTGAATTTCCCGCCAACATGGTGGTCACGTGACCCTCTTAAGTAGGTCACTTCCGGTCACGTGACCTATTTGAATTTCCCGCCCAAAGGTCACGTGACCGGAAGTAGGTCACTTCCGGTCACGTGACCTATTTGAATTTCCCGCCAAAAGGGAGGCCTCTCATTGGCTGCTTTTGAATTTCCCGCCAAAAGGGAGGCCTCTGATTGGCTGCAGGTCGATTGAGTAATAAACAGTACTTAACTATAGTCCCGTTCCGATACATACTATACTACTGACACTGCCCTCCCCCCTTCCGTTTACACAATACCATTAGCCTTGTACTGTTGACCTTAGCTACAACCCATTAAGTCACTGGTCAGGTTGAAGCTACAGCCTCATTCTGAATTCCCCAAATGGCTGAACTCATCCAGAGCCTGTTGTCTTGAATTTTGGATAAGGGAGGATCTGCAAGCACTAGGGTTACTAATGCATTTAGGCTAATGCCTGTACCTATTTTAGTGAGAACAGAAACATGCATCTCTAAAGAAAAATGAAGTTTTGACTTGAACTCATAGTCTAGTGACCATGATCTACATGTAAGCCTTTAACCCTATAGGGCCGAGCATCGACTATAGTCGATCCCATGGCTGGCCGAGCATCGACTATAGTCGATCCCATGGCTGGCCGAGCATCGACTATAGTCGACATAACTCTATGGGAATCAGCAAAGGCTCGGCCCAGGGAAAGTTCCTGTGAAAATGCCTCGCCCCCATCACCAGAAATTTATTTTTTGCTCGGCCTTAAAGGGTTAAGCAATGTTGATACCTTCATGAGTTGGGAAACCAGGGGAATACACAGAACTGAGTGCAATTCAGTACATTTTCAAGATCTTTATACAGCTATTTTATATAATTATCTTGAAAACATTAAAGCAGATCATTTTTTTAAATCTGTTGTAGAATCAAGTGATAAGTTATCATTGCATAAAATAACAAAATAAGCATAAAGGAATGAAAATGATCACACACGTTTGACAGGCCTGGACAATCCGGGACATTTTCCATTATAAGTATATTAGCCTACAGTGGGGTTTCTTCCACCAAGGGGAAATCTCCCCTTACTTAGTGCAGCCCTCAGGTAGGTCTCCTGCCCTTATCTCTGTAGAGATAAGGGCCGCCGGTAGAGATAAAGGCCGCCGCCGGTCTCCCCCTCCAAGGGGGAATCTCCCAGTGCAGTATCTTATCCAGGTGTGGTGGTAAGGGAGGGGGGAGGGGGGAGGGGGAGTCCACATATAAATGTACCTTATTTAGGCTATATTTTGACATTTAAATCATTATATCTCGAGAAATACAAGAATGTTATACAAGCCCATTCACATACAACTGGCTAAGTATACTGTGTTCCTATAGATGAGTTAATCATTTTCAGCAAATTATGGTAAGATATCAGCAAATTGGATTTTCTAATTGTATCGAAAATTAATGTATAACAACCGAAAATCAAGGGAAGAAACCCCCTCACCCTATTTTCTCCCTTCAAGGTATGAAAGGCAGGATTTTCCCAACCTGTTTGATGAGGCATAAAATCAGGGACTCAATGCATGATGACAGCTCAGGTATGGTACGGCTGTACATACATGTGGACATGTTCCCATATCACCCCTCCTCATCTTATTGACTCCTAGCCCTCGAGTAATATACAATGCCTAATTTTCATTTTAAGACAATTTTTGCCATAGGAGAATTCATATTACTCAGTCAGTATTTGACATAGACATGGAAAGATAACATATAGATAGGCCAGATCAGGGGATAAACGGTAGTTTTGACATTTCTTTCCAACATCTGCTCTATTCCATATGCAATTCAGCTGCGATCTTTGCTAATTTTTTTCTATCTTTTGAAACTGTGAGACAGTACTGCTAAATTATTTCTTTCATTGACACAATAGGGGTTCAATGCTAAAGAAAAAAACAGAGAAGAGAAAAATCAGTTAAATATTCCCTCAACCTTACTTAAATTGCCATTTAACTTGGAAGATAGTATACACATAAACGTTGAGAAGCAAACACACTCTTTCAAGCAGCAAATCACACTGAATGGTCAAGCATACAGACTGAGTTATATACATGTTCATCTATTGTTTGGGAAGTGTCAGTACCTCCATTATTCTATAGCCTGAAATAGCCTAGATGAACCGTTTACCATGAGTGAGTAGTACCAGATATACTGAGCACATCAACAGATCAAGGGGTGCCCTGGAGTAGGTGATCTGTCATGTTAGGGATGTGTGGAAGACAGTCCAATTACCCAAAGCATGCTGGTCATTATATCAGGTGGTGGACATGGGTGATGTTTGGTACCTGAAGCGTGTGATGGGATGTCACCATGAGTGCAATTACATGTTGTATGTGCTCTATCTGCAAATGTATGTTACTAATGATATATCCTACTTGACTCTTACTTCATGTGCTTTATCTGCACATGTTTCCTCCTAATGGGATATCCTAATTGACTCCTACTTCTTGTGCTTTATCTGCACATGTTTGCTCCTAATGGGTTATCCTACTTGACTCCTGCTTCTTGTGCTTTATCTGCATATGTCTGTTCCTAATGGGATATCCTACTTAACTCATACCTCTCATGCTCTTTGTCCATCAATGAGCTGCGGCCTGCTGCGTTAGGTTCAATCTCTCTTGATGCATCGGTCTATGGCAACTTTCAGTCATCAACCCAGCAAGGAAGTCTTACTATTACATTCACACTGACTGGCAGCTTGTTGGTCATCTACCCTCCAGAGAGGAAGTCAGACTAATGAGGGATGTCTCCACTTGCAGGAAAACATGCCAATCTGGAGAAACATACCAGGGTGTCTAAACCATATTACCCCACATTTTGTTAGATCAAGCTTGACACTAATGTCATTCAGAATATCTATATCCCGTAAAATACAGAGTTCCAGATCACAAATGTGTAATTGTAGGACAATGCTGCGGAATGGGCTGAAAGTTGCCATACGGGTTACAAGCAGGCATATATTAAGCTCCCTAGTGTTACAGCTGTAGTTACTCATTATACATGTTCTACAATCATGGAGGCTAATCAATAATTACAGTCTGGGTCAGAGTCAGTGATATCTAAACTGTTTAATTGAAATTGTATATCCTGCCAACATTGGAGATACAGATTTTTTTATTGAGTTTTGTCCCTTCGAGCAGAGTACACTGCCTGATTTGGCCTGCTTATAGGACAGCTCCATAATTGCTTATATCACTGTCTTACTATCAGCCTATCAGAAAGCCTGGTGATACTCAGTGAAAAGAAAGTAATAACTCATGTTGTATCTCCTTGCCATCTCATTGAGCAACATGCGTCCAACATAGCAAAGGATCGTCATTATAAAGCAAGAAGACAATTACAACTGTAGCCATTTTCAGATTTCAGATTTGGTTATACATAATGAAGTTTATTTTTGATCAGGTCACATAATTGGTTTTTGTGTTTAAAAGTCAAGCAGCAATCAACATTCCATTAATGAACATCATATTCTTAACTATTTCAATGCTGCATATTTTATTAAATCAGTATATAGGATTGCAGTCCTGGTCAGGAACATAAACCTACTTCATTGATTCATGAGGCAAAAGATTGGCATAAAACACAAACTACAAATTAAAATATCAAATCATGCATGGGTGGGACAAATACATATCAGCAGATTTGGTCTGAGTTTGACTTCCACCGTGCTGATTAGAAGAACGATCCCTACATCCACTGCTTACTATAGTTGCTTATTTCATTCTGCCTCAGGTGATATTCCTGATGTCATTCCTGAGTGTGCATCAACTTTAGGGCCAAGCCCCCATTTACTGACTTATTCCAGGCTCCCCTAGGAGCAATAAGTATAGCTGCTGTACAACTGGGAGAGACACTGTGTGATGTGAATGTTTATTCTGTATTCATGTATTGATATAAGCCGGGGCCAAGCAAGCCATTATTGTTGTCTCCATTATTTAGTAGAGTATACCAGAGTATGGTGCTGATATATATATAGGCAATATGAAACATTACTATACAGGGAAAGCTGTGCTTGTACTGTATCTTCTGTCAGTCGTCGACCTGGTGGAACCAATTCATACACATATACTCACTGTGTGAGGAAATGTGACCATCACGCTCAATAACACAGCGTGGATGTGGAAGGGGCTACTGGGCAACGTCCTTTTGGATCATTTTGATTCTCCTCGGACACTTAATCTAGTAATTGGTAAAAATCACTATTGAAAATGGTACAACTCGTCCTACTTTTACTACTAGTAGGCTAATGGCCAACAGTAATACTAGTATTTCAGCAAGGTTCACAGGTCTAGTGTTGGAAAGGTGGTAACAGGTCAGAATCACGTAACGAGTAACGTGTGAGAATCAATTATAATTACATGTCCCTGACAATAATGAAAAATGTTCTAAACAATGCGATGTTCAAATATTTGCAACCATTTAACTTTGCATCATAGTTAATACAGCCTACTGACATAATGAGAATAAAACTATAACTTTATAACCTATTTTAATTCTGTACAAAGATTGTTAACAGACAATAGACTGAGGCTGTTTTCTAATCTCAATTCACAGTTCTTTGTTGACGCTTAACAGCATATATGGATCTTAGGGAAATAGGTGGAAGCTTCACAATATAGGATCTTTGTTGATAGATGTCTTTCCACTTGCCTTTGTGATTACTGCATACACAGTGTTACCATATTGTAAAGGGAATTGGGATGTTAAATAGGACGAACAACACAACAGTAATTATGAGTAACCATTCAAACAAGTTGTGAATGTAGAGACCTGACAATAAAGTCTCTGATAGTCAGACAAATACAAGACATCTCCAATTGTGGAAACACAGCTGATGTCTTCTTATATTGCTGTAGGCTGTTGTCAATTTACTTATCAAGCAATAAAAAGCAAAAAATACGAGGTGACTGTCATGTAAACATGGTGTTTCCAGGTAGGCAACCACAGTAGGAGTGCCCCCTGGTGAGTTGGGAATGAACTATACTCCGATAATTGATATGGATATAAACCATTTATATATTGAATCAAGGACAGGACTGAACTCCGCACAAAAATGATACTTTTTCAAATCATATCACTTTGCCATCAAAACACATTGCAGTTTCCAATTTATCCATAATAAAACACAGATAGCAATCACTGATAATGAATATAAAGAAAGAACTATTCCTCCTGTACAAATGACCACTTATCTACAGACATTCTTCTTTTGTATATATATATATATATATATATATATATATATATATATATATATATATATATATATATATATAAATATATACATATATATATATATACACATATAGATATAAATATATATATATATAAATCAGATTTCTTAGAAGTGTTCTGCTCTCTTGTCTGCAGACTCATACTGAGGATTGTCTGGGCGAAAGGTTAACCTTGCCATAAAGTGGTGGAGTGAGTGGGCGGGGATGTACAGTCCATGTAATGTTGTATGTTATTATGCTGTGAGATGCTCCATGAAATGAAATGATCTGCACTGGATATATTCACACCATTTTACATTTGAGAAAAATAATAGGTCTTGGTTGAAAATAATGCAATTGCAATTGAATCTAATGTATCAAAGATATCTTTTTCCCTAAAATAGAAAGTCCTATGAGGATTGAATAACTGATACCAAACTGCATTTTGCCTTCAGCATACATATTTTCTCCATATGTAATAGATAGCAGCTCTGTGATGGTGGTTGTACCATTATGTCATTATCTTGGTTGTGGAATCGTTGTGAATAGTTATTTCTACTTCAATTTTGGTTATACCTATACTTACATTTTTTGTCCTTGCTTGCAAACAATAGTCAATCAAAGGTCATTTGAGACATGCCTTGTACAAGGTTGGAATGGGCATGATCCAGGTTCATGATATATGAGCTGTTAAACAGGTCTGGCAGTTGTAGGTGTCTAACCTGATTACTCAGAACTCATCCTCTCGACAGTATTGTGAAAGGGTGCTGGTCTGAAGATCAGAGCAGGGCCAGTGAACATACCCTATGGCATCCTTTACAGCAAAGTAACATCCAATTCTGTGTTCTTACATTGCTTCAAACCCTGCTGACCTTCTTCTGCCAAGGGTAAGGAGAGGTTCCAGTGCCATATCTATGGATTTCAATTTGCCTTGAGAAAGGTAACCTCAAGCACATGCACATGCACAGCAGGTTCAAATATGAATGTGCACCCTGTGCATGGTGTCCTGATATAAATGTGCACCCTGTGCATGGTGTCCTAGTATGAATGTAATATGAATGTACACCCTGTGTATTGTGTCCCAATACGAATGTGTACCTGTGCATGTGTTCTAATACAAATCTTAGGAATCAACTGTGCATATGCTCATACTAATTTTTAGGCAAATTGAACTCCAAACATATCACTTTGTCCTTCAAAACTGTCTATAAGGTACATAATGAAAACAATTCGAAGTTTAAATAACCACAAAATGCTCCTTATTACTGTGTACAGTATTGCAATTTTAAGACAACTGCATCAGACTTTCCACAAGTGTCTCAATTTGTTTTTATTTATGATATGAATTTTCATTCCCCATTAGCTCCAATTTAAATATACACTTAAGTGTATGAGGTATAGAATTAAAGAAAAAAAGGGTAACAGCCAAAACTAGAAGGATAATTTCAAATCTCTGAGAGTAGAAAGTGTTGAGAATAGACTTGATTAGAAGGAAAACCTTAAATGAGAAATCATGTGACATGATTAATGTAAGTTGTATCTCTATAATCCTTGCTACAACAATAGATATATATATATTGAGCTAGTACATTGCAAAGCATCTCTGTATTTGCTCTTCTTTGACATGAGTCCTTATATTATGTGGCAATTGAAAACGTTTCTTTTTTGGTGCTAGTTGTAGTGAGAAGGAATTGTCCTTAGGGACTAGAGGTGTTTGTGGCCTCCAGTGTTACAGCCTCAGTGAGTGGCCTGCTAAGTGTCTGCAGCGGTGCCTAGGAGGGATGGTCACTGGTCACGTCTCTGGCTGCCATTACAGTGTCTGGTAATGGTAGTCTATGTATAGGAAGGGAAGCTGGTGAGGGCTGCTGATAAGTGTGAGGAAGTGGGGGATGTGGCGATGAATGTGTCGTATTCAAGCAAGGTAAATCTTTCTTTGTGGATATCATTTAAAGAATGACATTACTGCCCTCTGACACTATTGAAATTTCCCACCTTCAAACAGGATTGAAAGTCCAAAAATAGCAATTTAATTAAGTCATTTATCAGTGCTTGGGGAAGGGACTAGATGGCAACCTCTTAGTTTGCCTGTCATGTTTGTAAAGTTTTATATCGATCCAAGCTCAAAACATCCATGCTTAAAAGATATTCTGTCTTGTTTGCAGACAGACCCATATACTAAATATAATTTCATGCTGTGGTCTATGAAACTCCTTTCCCTACTTATTATAATGGCACCCCATGAGAGCGACAAACATAATCGGTGTGATTGCTGAAGGTTCCACTAAACGTGCATCATGACAGTAAGTTCAGCCGCAGGGGGGAGGGGGTTATCAAACAGCTAGATGCTGAGCGCTAGTGTACTAGTGTAGAAACTGCGACTAATGCCTCAGGATTAATTAGTATCAAGCAGTAAGTGTATGGCAGCAGGTAGTGCTCACTGTTAATGATCTCCAAGTAGAAGTGGATGTGGGTCTTAGTACCAGGGTATTATAGCATCAGTCCCAGAAGGATTATAAGAGGGTAAAGGCTGAGAGCTGTTTGTGTAGAGACAGCCACTCACGCCTCCAGATGAATTAGTAGCATACATTAAAGTTAGTACATCCGTTGTGTGGGACCAAAAAATAGATTTCATAAATCATATATTTGACTTCCTCTCTGTTCCATTCCCCCTATTCCCCTCGGATTTTGAAATTTTTCAAACTTTTCAAACTCCATGTTTTTTTTTTAGATCCCTTTGTGACTTATTGACACCTATTGATGGCATTTAATTGCACTCTATTTTCTAAATATCATACTTTTACAGTGTTTGGAACACATTTAAGTAAGATTTAGAATTTGAAGAAAAGTTGGATATACCCACTTTAAGTATGTGGCTGCAGCAGACAGTGCTCACTGCTAATGATCCTTATGTAGAAGTGGACCGGAGGCGGGTATCATAGTATCATTGACCAGGATTATTATACTTATAGCAGTAGGAAGGACCATCAGGTAATAGGCTTTTTCATCTCTAGGATCTTCATCTCCTTTTGGTTAAGCTATCTTTCCATTAATGATCCTCACTTAATGCAGAAGGTAATAGGATGTGGTTATTCATATCAAGATATTACGGCCACAGTGCTGTAATTATGTTTCTTGTAGCAGGAGGTAACAAAACATGGAATTTGTAATTCATCCCCAACGCATTTATCACGGTGCCAGGTACACACTTACCAGAGAAAAGGACACCACTATTACAGCAGACCCTGTTTCTACATACTTATGCTCACACCTTCACTCAGCCTATCAAATATTCTATAGAGCACTGCAGCACACCAGTTGTCTAGACCCATATTGGGTATCACCATTCCTGAATCTTCATTTTGCTAAGAATATTACGTTTAAGTGGCATAGTCCGATGATGAGGATTCAAAAATGAATTTAACCAGAATGTTCAACATGGCCATACTACATGTCCTACCTATTTTATTTAACATTGTTCCCCCATAATTCAGCTCAGAATTCAGTCAATTGTTAGTTTTATGCTCCATTTAAGACTTTTGGAGTGCACGCTATGATTCCCCTCCATTGAAAATACACTGAAAAATACTGAAGCTGTGCAATGCTGAACACTCTAAATGGGCTTATATTAGCCATAGATGGCATCATATTGTTCCCTATTCTCAAAAAATGCTATTGTACTAACATTTGGAACACATCTAAATAGAATTTAAATATGAAAAAAATCGGACCATGTCACTTTAATGACGAGAGATAACTTCTGGGCCAGAATGGCAATGCAGGATAAAATCTCTGATTAATTGTGGTATTGACCAATCCCAGGCACTCCAGATATCAAACATTTCATTTCAATTCATTGTCAATCTCCTGAGCAGTCTCCTATTATCATTTTCACAGTGTTGGAGATAATTTTTATACTGGTTTAAATTATTTCATTAAAGCAATTGATTTAGTGTCAAACAGTTTAGATTTTTGTTCTTTTTGTCATCTTATGCAGACAGATTGACTTGTGTAATAAATGTACATCAAGCAACATCCATTAAGTTCTTTGGTACCACTGGAAGAAATTTGTTCTACATCAATTTGTCCTATCAATGGTACTGACAAATCTGACAAAATAAAGGAGTGTACTGATTGCTAAAATATTACCCACATCAGTGCACATTCTCCAAAGCAGCATACTCACATTGGTGCATTACATAAAATAAACCATACGGATGACCATCCTTATGTTTTTGGAAAGGATTTATAATTTGCACATAGTAATGAAGATTTTATTCGGCATTACAATATTCACTCGTAGAGTTGGGAATTCAAAAAGGCAGAGGGAAAGGGCAAAAACAAAGTGGCAATGACTTTTCTGCACAGCCAGAACAGGATCCTGATGCCTTACTCATCACGGACCGCATAATTGATTGTCCTACTGCAGGACCGCAGTTCTGGTGAGTGTACTAACCAGGGCTACATCCTGCCAACCTTTTCACTTTATTGGAAATTGTTGGTACACATGATGACTAAAGCCAGGTAGATAATAACAAATAGCACACGGTGTACCTGGTACACCAGGTAGCTGATTGATGTCCTAAAGATATCCTTACTCAGCTTTGCAGTTCACCCCAGCTGATGTTGTTGGCAGGGAACTTCAGGACTTTTACCTAATACCAGCTCAACAAATGTGTTGCATCTAATAGCCTGGGGCTGCATATGATAGGACTATATCAATGGGTCTCAGAGCTAATTATGTTATCTGTTAAGGGCAGCATAGTTCTTTAATATGGTTAATCTTTTAGTGTCACAATGCATAGACATGGCTTCTTATACATCATGCCAACCATACATGCATGATATAGTTCAATGAGGTGAGAATAATCAGCAAATTGTGCAATGGCCATGAGCTAATCGCCAGCGGAGCTTTGGTGAACCATGCTGAGAAGCTTTGCCTTTAAGCAACACTCCTTAAAGGGTCACCCACTCTGCAGACCGTGGTGCAGTGACAAAGGCAGGTGTGAGGAGTAATGGCTAACATGGGTACGGGGCTGACAGAGCCGGCATTAGGCCCTGTTAGCTGCTGAAGGTGCAGTAGTAATGGCCGACATGGGTACGGGGCTGACAGAGGCATTCGGCCCTGTAAGCTGCTGAAGGTGCAGTAGTAATGGCTAACATGGGTACGGGGCTGACAGAGGCATTCGGCCCTGTTAGCTGCTGAAGGTGCAGTAGTAATTGCCAACATGGGTACGGGGCTGACAGAGGCATTCGGCCCTGTTAGCTGCTGAAGGTGCAGTAGTAATTGCCAACATGGGTACGGGGCTGACAGAGGCATTCGGCCCTGTTAGCTGCTGAAGGTGCAGTAGTAATGGCTAACATGGGTACGGGGCTGACAGAGCCTACATTAGGCCCTGTTAGCTGCTGAAGGGGCAGTAGTAATGGCCAACATGGGTACGGGGCTGACACAGCCTACATTAGGCCCTGTTAGCTGCTGAAGGTGCAGTAGTAATGGCCAACATGGGTACGGGGCTGACAGAGCCGGCATTAGGCCCTGTTAGCTGCTGAAGGTGCAGTAGTAATGGCTAACATGGGTACGGGGCTGACAGAGCCCGCATTAGGCCCTGTTAGCTGCTGAAGGTGCAGTAGTAATGGCCAACATGGGTACGGCGCTGACAGAGCCTGCATTAGGCCCTGTTAGCTGCTGAAGGTGCAGTAGTAATGGCCAACATGGGTACGGGGCTGACAGAGCCTGCATTAGGCCCTGTTAGCTGCTGAAGGTGCAGTAGTAATGGCCAACATGGGTACGGGGCTGACAGAGCCGGCATTAGGCCTTGTAAGCTGCTGAAGGTGCAGTAGTAATGGCCAACATGGGTACGGGGCTGACAGAGCCGGCATTAGGCCTTGTAAGCTGCTGAAGGTGCAGTAGTAATGGCCAACATGGGTACGGGGCTGACAGAGCCGGCATTAGGCCTTGTAAGCTGCTGAAGGTGCAGTAGTAATGGCCAACATGGGTACGGGGCTGACAGAGCCGGCATTAGGCCTTGTAAGCTGCTGAAGGTGCAGTAGTAATGGCCAACATGGGTACGGGGCTGACAGAGCCCGCATTAGGCCCTGTTAGCTGCTGAAGGTGCAGTAGTAATGGCTAACATGGGTACGGGGCTGACAGAGCCCGCATTAGGCCTTGTAAGCTGCTGAAGGTGCAGTAGTAATGGCCAACATGGGTACGGGGCTGACAGAGCCCGCATTAGGCCTTGTAAGCTGCTGAAGGTGCAGTAGTAATGGCCAACATGGGTACGGGGCTGACAGAGCCGGCATTAGGCCTTGTAAGCTGCTGAAGGTGCAGTAGTAATGGCCAACATGGGTACGGGGCTGACAGAGCCGGCATTAGGCCTTGTTAGCTGCTGAAGGTGCAGTAGTAATGGCCAACATGGGTACGGGGCTGACAGAGCCTGCATTAGGCCCTGTTAGCTGCTGTAGGACAGGGTGGGACAGGGTGGGACAGGGCTGTACATGGCAGGGGTAGCTCACAACTGTCATGACCTGGGTTTGTGTCAGTGCAGCGTGGTCTCCACTGTAAAATCTATGATATACTCTACCACAGTCATAACATTACATGGATATAGTCTCTCAAACAACATATCGCTAGTCATGTTTGTTCCTTCCTTTCTCTGTTCCTGTCTGGGTTTTTGGAACATGGCTTCTTTGATTATGTATCGAATTAAAGTGAAATCTAATATAATTCCACCTCTTTCTTTATTATTTAAGCACAATAATACATAGAGAATGGCTTTGCATAACAAACCTTACTTTGCATTTGAATACTTCACATTTGAAGGAATCATAAAACTCAGATTACACTTTTAAACTTTCTCTAAAAAGGCCTTTTAATATAGTACAAATGTTAAGCTATTACTAATAAAGAAGCCCCCGCAAAACATTATATAACCTAAGGAAAAAAGAACTAAAGCCAACGATGTTCAACAAGAAGAGGTAGTCCCCTTTTGTATCTCTGTGCAGGGGTCATAAAATGCCTTATTCAGGCTATATAATGAAACACCTGTTCTGCTGCAAAGTTATCCTATAATGTATAGTAAAGTAGTGAGCAAACATATGATGCTTTGATAGCAGAATGCAGGGTCGGGGGATAAAAGGCACAAGTTGAGAGGGAAAAGGACAAACAGATGGATAGAGCGAGACACCGACAGAGGGATACAGAGATAGACAAATAGAGAGGAGACAGAGCGAAGAGACAAACACCAAGTAACAGTGGTGGAGGGAATCTGATGAAAATAGCGAGCAGGAAAATAAAGGAAAAAGCATGGGTGAAGGAATTAAGAAAAATAGCAAAACAGTCTCAGTGTGGCTGAATTGAATATGCTATATCTACTGATATTGACCTGTGGTCCACACAGACTGCTCTATTCTGCATACAACAATGGAAAAACTGCACCCAGGCAGGCATCATGGTGGTAAGATCATGGAGAAATAGGCAAAGCCTATGCTGGTAATTAAACTGCTTCCTAAAGTAGATACAACGTGGAAAAAAACCCATTATATTACAGTCTAATTGATGCATGTGACAATGCAGTTTACATAATGAAGTTACAGTCTCCTCAAAAGAGTTCAGGATATTATTTTTGATTATGTGATGTTAGACATATACCACCGATTAATTCAAGAGAGTTAAGTGATGTTTCAGTTCAGCCAGAGTTCACATCTCCTGATAGAAGAAAAAGGCAGCTGTGGGTGTTTTGTTTCCTGAGAGCACCATATTCACATTACTCATGGGTGTTTCCTTTCCTGACACATGTGGACAGCAATTTAATCTGTTGTTCAAATACAGGAGAGCACCAAATACTTTTTAGGTCTCCCATAGGCCTGACAGTGGAGAAAAGACAACTGAGTAAAGTTTGCTCATGTGTTTGAAAAGTGAATAGGACACAGAAACTAATGTGAATCTTGTGCAGAGAACAGACTGCCACCCCCTGTGCAATTACTTGATTTCCACATGTCCTAGATTCATTAATCGGCCTTCAGGCTAAGTCTCCCTAAATCAATACAAGTGGAAACTCTATGACAGTCAACCATTTATTGCTAGCTGACATCTGTGACAGGGTAGCTTAGATCAGTGTAAAAGTAAATCAACTGCTAAACAATATAAGGTTGATGACCTGTTAGGATATGCCTTAATTTTTTCCTGACATTTCTATGTACATCTGCCTTAAATTAGCCTTTTTCGTTCATTTAATGTCATAGATGATTGCTGGTCATAGATGGTTGCCTGTCATAAAAGAGTTTCAACTTTATCGATTTACTTCCATATTAATATTTTACCTGAACAATTCTCTTTAGAACCAGCTTATCCCAAGGACAAATATCTTAAAAAATCAATATCACAAAGTCTTGTAAAATGTCATAAATCCAGTAAGGCTCTTAATCACCCAAAACATCTGGCTTACATTCCGAGTCTTACAAAAGCCGTCACAGACTCCTGTCCACTTACTTCATATTCCCTGTTATGTAGCCCACGATCTGCCGTCATTTTCTCCTTCTGTATCCTTCTGTAGCCTGTTTCCCTCAGGTGTCCATTGTCTCCCTCTGTCCTTTGTGTTATGCTCAGCCTGTTATTGTAAAATGCTCTATGGGGGGATAAGTCTTTGTTTCTGATCCTCTTCAGGACTCCACTGTATATACCACTGCTGTGGTGTTGCTTCAGCAGTTCCTCTTAAACCCACCCTGAGGAGATATACTTAGATGGATCTGTTGTCCTGTATCATATCCATAGAGCTTACCTGTGTATCAACGCTCATTCAGAGAATAGATGTCAACATCCTCCACCCAATAAGGGCATGTTTTCATCCAACTTACATAAACTGTTAATCAAATGACTTTTGAAGAGTCAAAAGAAATCATTACTTAACAATCCATCAATAGATTTTCACGCCCCACCCCCCTTTACTGACCCGCCTACTCTGCCATGACTCTGTTCTGGCCTCCTCTCCTCCTGCCTCTTATCTCCCTTTGACCTTCCTTCATGTCTAAGAACCTATTAACCCACCTGCACATCATCCTCCCATTTGTCCACTCCTGACCCTTTAAGCATACCCAAACTCCTCAAGCTGTGACAGTTGATACATTTGCCTGTAATGTAACAACCAAAAAGATTTGGTATCATGCCCAAATAGTTAAGATTTTGGGTTATATCATGACAACCAATGGACACAGTGCATTAAAAGAGCAATATCACCACTTGCGCAGCTACAACATAGTAGACTAGAAAAGTACTAGAATTTATAATGGGACACGCTTTATATTTTTGCCTCTTTAAACACTTCTCTGCCCTGAAAGGTCTATGATCCGCCAGACATATTCTCATATGTAGCAACTCTGAATATAAATACTTACATTATATGAATGCTACCCAGTAGAGTCACACATCAGACCACTTCAGAGATCACATTATTACATGTTGCAACGTGACTTCCGCTGGTAAAGTGATTTTAGTTGCATATCTATTCAATTCATTATTTTAAGTTTCGACTACAATCAGATTGCAAGCAACTAAAAAGGTTGTGCAATAATCTCATTGTCTAACGGTTCACTGCTGCAAGAACTACTGTCTTACTAGGTTGGTAAAGGTTACTGACCTGAATATTGTAAAGTGGATATTACACAATGTCATACTACCTTAAACCCCCAGATCTTACTGCACGTCCAGTAACAGTCAGAGTGCAGTCGGGACAGGTACTCAGCTCTATATATAGGGGCGCTAGGCCTTTAAGAACGTTCTTGAAGCACCGAATTGATCTTTGTCTCTTTCTGAAAGAGGGTATTGTTCATAATGTTTCCAGAGGTAAATGTCAAATCCATCAGTCCACCTACAGGGAACAGTTTAAGGGCTACACTTATATAAGGATACACAAAGGGATGTTTTGTAGGTTGGTCTGCCTATACCTGATAATGGTAGTTAAAGGTGGAAGCTTATAGAGAATACTGATGTGCCCAAATGTCATACTGAAAAGTTTTCTAACAAAGATCTGTATACAACAACAGTTGTTTTTTTTGAGATCAACTGTAACTACCACATTGTTATACACCCTCCTCTTAGTGTAAGACTCATTGTTATACAAATTCCTCTTATCTGAAAATATAGTTCTGGTCGTCATTTTCATCTCTGAGGCAGCCTTCACTGCCATACAAAAGACAATGGCATCTCTCCTAATAAAAGCAGGTAGTAAAATGTTTAAGTTGAATTTGTTGATGCATGGTAGTGACCTTAAATTGTACAAGCTTTAGCTAGAGTGGATACTTAACCAGTACCCGAGTGTCTTCAATACCTTCATAAGACTTCTACTGCTGACACACCATGCACCCAATTTAAGTCATTACACAGTCAACAGGTGAGACCTCCCTCAGTGTTCCCCTAATGACTGACCTCATCTAGAGGCAGCCTGCTTGTATTGAGGCTCGGGAACTGTGATTTTCACTTTTCACTTAAGCAGCTACAAACAGAAATGCAAAATAAGCGTGAAAACTGGATTTTAACAAGCCTCTTTTGAAACAGTAGTAAAGTGCTTTTCTTTTAAAAAAGGTTACATGTACCGCCAAAAAAAGAACCAAAACAGGGCCGACCCTACGTTTTTTATGCAATTTTGAAGAAATTTCCTTATTTTTACCCTTTGTTGGTCAAATTTTGGGTCTTTGGAGAGGTTGGCTAGAACCTTCAAGAAAAAGAAAGAAAAATACGACCTACCGACCCTCCAGTTTCTGACCATGTTACCTGAAACAAACCTTTTTTTTTTGTTGGCCTAAGATACAGTCTGTGATGTTTGAGGCTTGCCTTTTTCACCTTTCTATGCTCTCTGAAAATCTTATTACAGCATATAAGGGAGAGCAATACAGCAGCAATCTTCATGTGTAGGGAGGTAGTAGTTCTAAGCTTCATCTAGTTGTGTGACTCATCCCAGCTGGACCGTGAAGCGCTGATCCCACTGGTCCTACAGTCATCCTCTAGCATAAGATAGCAAAGGCAGTTGGCATTGTTTGCATTATTAACAATTGTATGCAGAGCAACAATCAGATAGGTTTACGGCTTTGGTAAGACATCTTTGATAAAATGCTTGGGATACTGTGTTAAATATATGGGTGTCATCTAGACAGTGCTTCTAGTAGTGTCCTCTAGTAGAAGTTATGTATTGCTCTATATTATAGCAATCACTTTAGACATAGATATGGAGCCAGAATAGAGGATACAATGTACACAATGGTACCAATTATGTCTGACTGACAATGAAGGATGGCAAGCCCAATGCAGCCCATTCAGACCTGGGCTGGGTCTGAGACCTGTATCAGAGAATGGGGACGGGTAGTACAAAGGATAGGTGGATATCCATGAATAGGTAACAGATTGAGGCACTCACATTTGATGAAATGTTCTATTGTAAAGGGTCAAACATAGTAAAGATAAAATCCCAAGACATATGAAATACTCGCCTATGCCCAGCTGTTGCAGCACTTTGGACTAATGTAAATATTAAAGCATAATGGTATTTTCTCTCCAGTCACCAATGAACACCATTCTGTTATCAGGGAAACTAATAGCATCCTAATTTAGCTTTTTCTCACAAGGATTTATGAGTATGTCTGGGCACATGGCAGAGCAGAGCTTGGATATTCCTTTACCTAATTGCAAGCAAAATTTCCCCTGTCAGTAGGAAGAGGAAATAATTGTTTTGGAAAAACTTTGTATGATAAATAGGAAGGGATAGGATAAGTAAGCTTGGTTCAGTGAGAAATGTTTACTGTGGTAGCAGAGCCTTACCATCTATCTAAAAATGAATGTACATTGTCCATAGCTAATCTATTCCCTGACATTTCCAGTCACCTTCTGCAAAGTTAAATTCTTAACTGGTGTACTTGTGACTCTGCCCTTAGGTTGTGTCTGACATTTCAGGAAAGGTAGCCTGTATCATATCTCCTCACCCATGTCAGGGCTGAGCTACACTCCTAATAGTAGGTATGTCAAAGACATTTTAGAAAATGGTCGGAATTCATCATGCAAAATTCGAAATTAAAGGGGGAATCAAGTCTAGTTCAGAACCGTGATCATTATGACCCTACTCATTATACTTTATTTTATATGATTTTTTGAAAAAGAAAACTTCACCTAATCGACCTGTCACTTCCCACCAGCCTGGTATGCATGGCCCTGGCCTACACAGTCTGTGTACCCCTGCATTCACTATAGAGGGTGCATACTCCTACCTAGTGATGGGGGTTTTGGGGGGTTATAGGGGGCACTTGACTATGTAAATTGCTTGCACAAATGATGTAACCTAATTATGGATGGTTTTAACTAGTGATTATTGTGATAGAAAGTAAGATGAGACACCTACAAAATCTGCTGTATCAGAAGTATCCGTCTGTATGACATGTCACAAATACAAATGACATTTTATGTGATAAGCCCTCTTTTCTGGGAAGGTAGCGCCCAATGCCTGTCCTAGGAAAACCGTTCCAATCTACTTGTTGGCACTGCCGTTGTAATTATTTCACCAATTAATTTCTCATCATTTGTAAATGGGGATTTAGAGATGAAACAGCATGTATAAGATATACTCTTTCCCTTTCTCATGATATGTCATTTGTTATGGTAGAGTGTAATATGGCAGAGAAAACAAGCATTATATTGCGGGTGTTTAACACTGTGACACATACAGAGCTAGGATCCCGGCCTCTGCTTACCCTGCCTCCTAATAACGTATGGGCAGATGTGTGTCTCGCATAGCAGACTCATTCACAGAATTCTAGACTGTCACATGAACTTTAAAGGCTATCTTAAGGTTGTTGATAGGAGTCTTTGCTTTAAGTCGTCTGGCCAGTCTCAGAACTAGGCTGGTTCTAGAAGCTGTCCTAGATAGAGTTAAAACCAAGGTACTCAAAGTAGACTATGACAAACTTATATATATGGGACAGGTAATAGGCAAGAGCTTGATAAGGTTCAAGGCTCCATAGCAAGAATGGTAAAGGTCTGTTACTACCTTGGTAAAGGTGCTAATGCAGATGTATTAAGGGCAAAGGCATGGTTAAGTGTCCTTGAAATGACATGGGATAAAGCACCAACCGTATGCTTTCCAGGACCCTGCCAATATTGATGATAGGGATATCCAAACCAGACTGCATAATGCTTAACTTGCCAAAGAATGATCTGGTTAATCCACCACTGCTCAGCATAAGATTTATATTTAGCAGCGTTATAAAGATGCACTTTGCATATTATTAACTGCCTGACATTGAGAAAGAAAGAGAGAATATATTGTTCTTTGATGTTGTGTGTATATTCTGTATTAATTGTGATATGTTATTTAGGTAAATACATACTTAAGTGGAATAATTTTGCTTTTCATTAAACATTGACTAGAATGGTCCCACTCCCATGTATGTAACCTTATAGATGACATCACCCTTGTAGGTATCAGGTTACAGCTAACCAGGACTCCCTTGTCAGTGTTGGATACAGAGCCGTATTGCTATTTAGTATACACTCACAGACACATTGTCACAGCGTAGTGTTAAACTGAGATGCTTGAGTCAATGTAGCTGTAAACTATATTAAAACAAATTTGTGAACAATTTTACAAATTAGTGGAAAAAACTAATGCTGTACCCTAATTGGTAGATATCCCTTCTAAAGGCCTGTGGATGTACTGGGTTGATTCTGTGTTGCATTCAGGAGAAAAAAGGACTTACAGTTATGCAACTATCCCTGCCCAACACCCCCCCTCCCCCACACCCCTTCCTCCTCTCTCTTGTACATGTGCTACATGTATAGTCACTGGGTGCATGTGTGAGTGTCCAGCCCCCCCCCCCCCCCCCCCCCCCCCTGATCCCCCTCCTAGCTTCCCCACCTCAACTGCCTTGCACATTGGGGGTTAGGGGGAGGGGAGGGCATACAGAGTGTGGCGTTATACAGTGAAGTTATGTGTGAAGACAGTGTGTGTCTTTATGTAGCCTTGGACCAAACCTGGGTATGGGAATGCAGCCTTACAGCTGGCCTGACATAACGTTCAAGACCTAGGTCTACTCTAGTCTGTGGTCGAGTCTGATTTATCACTTCCAGGGTCTAAAAGGGCAGCTGTCCAAGGCAAGGCTTGTGGTTGGATGATTTATCACCTCAGGGGTCTCAGTGTGGGGCTTGCTGGATATCACATATGGTCAGGTGGTATGAGGTGTGAGAAATAGTGTTAAGGAGCTCAGCCACTCTCAGGCCTGGACAATCCCGGACATTCTCCACTACAGGTATATCAGCCTGCAGGGGAGGTTTTCCCAGCAAGGGGAGATCCTCCCTTACTTAAGCCTGCCCCTTGGTCGCACCCTGCCCTTATCTCTACAGAGATAAGGGCCGCCAGGAGAGATAAGGACCGCCAACGATCCATCCCTCCAAGAGGGAATCTCCCAGTGCAGTATCTTATCTAGGTGTGGTGGTGAGGGAGGGGTGAGGGGGGAGGGGAGTCCACATATAAATGTACCTCATTTCAGGCTATATTTCGACATTCAGATCATTATATCTCGAAAAATACAAGAATGTTATACAAGCCCATTCACATACAACTAGCTAACTATATTGTGTACCTATAGATGGGTTAATCATTGTCAGCAAATAATGGTAAGATATCAGCAAATTGGATTTTCTGATTGAACCTAAAATCAATGAATGTCAACCGAAATTCAAGGGAAGAAACCCCCTCACCCTGCTTTCTCCCTTCAAGCTATGAACGGCAGGATTTTCCCAACCTGATTCTCACAATGTGTCAGCAATGGATATCTTCTGAAGGCAGCTGAGACTAGACTAAGGGAGTGGTCATGTTTTAAACAAGGGGGGGGTGGAAATGGAGGTGGACAAAAAAAATTTCACCCCTTTTTAGCGAAGAAGCTGCGCATTACCATAGCTCAAAGGGGTTGCCATACTCAATTTCAACCTGCCTAGAGGGGCGGTGGGACCGAAAAATATTTGATCCCTCCCGTGATGGGGGCGGGGGGAAGAAAGTCGACCCAACTCCCGTGAAAATCCACAGTCACCCCTGCCCCTGTTGTTTAAAAAATGATCACTCCCTAAGAACTGGTGAAAGGGCTCAGTTATGAGCCAATTTAATGTGTAACTCACAAACAAGGGAACACCACTTTTACATTGTAGATATAAAATAAAGTGTCATAAAACATACATTTCACATCATTGAAGCTTATCCTCTGATTGTAATCATATGGAGTAGTATAGTGCAGTATTCAGTCTAACAGAAGGATAGTGATCTTAAGTATCTGACTCGAATAATCTGGCAATCAAAATGTTTTAATGTGATAAACAGTGCTTAATCTCATAATGGCTTCTCTTGAAAAATAGGATGTATGGGTGTGTGCTTTTAGGTTGATTATAACATGTTAAAGGAAATGATCTCAGTATATATTTCGGAAAACATCACTCTATGGGGGAGACAGTATCTGTTATTAAAATTCTTATTTCCTTCAAGGCATGGATCCATATGGCTCTATGGAAAACATCACTACATTGCTCCAGGATCACTCTGCATAAGCTAGTAGCAGAGTATATTTCAGACAAATAGAATATTTCAGTCTGTTACAGTATTGTGTATATTCTAAAGGCTAAAGCAGGATCTGAAAATCCATATAACAGAAAAGTTAGTGAAATATAAAGCATTAACATTGTCTATCATGATGCGGGAATTGTATATTGTAAAGTGCTTTATGATTTGACTGTGCAGGTAGACCGATAATGGTAGACAATATGTACATGTACATAAGGGACCTTCCTCTTCTCTATGTCTCATTTGACAAACACAAAAACATTGAACACTAATGTAAAAATGCTAAAGTGACTAAAATATCCATGTTGACAGGATCTATGCCCATGCACTATTTGGGACAAAAGGGTAGTCTTGCTTTTTAAGAGAGGCTTTGCACATACTGCCAATGTGGAGATGGGCGTGCAGTCAGGGAATTCAATATGCTATTACCGATCTAAATGTGTCAAATGGCGCAGGACTCAGCCCTCTCAATATCCCTGCATGTCTGTGCTTGCCATGCTGCGAGACACAGAAGTAGCCTGCAGTGCCCTAAAGTAGTACCAAGACACTCAGTTCTGAGAACTCCATCAGAGAAGGACAGAACCAATCAGCCTAATAGCAGAATCTATGAAAAACAGCTTATAACAACCTTCACTACCATTGTTAGACACCAACGTCAGGTATTAACAGATTAATGATTTATGTAGCACAAAGCCAACACTGTGTAGAATAGAGAAAAAAAAAGGCTTATCGCAAAGGCCACCACCACATTACTGTCAGCAAACTAGTACACACCTCCATTAACTTTAAGATGTTATTTCAGATGAGCTGGCTATTTGCCACAGCATTACCAGATTAGAGATTAACTCAGGAAGATCAAGTCCCCAACTGTTCAGTATAATTTGTCAGTTCTGAGAACTAGTTCTGAGCACATAGTTTTGAAAACTCAGTGAGTTATGGACAGAACTAATCAGCCTAATAGCAGACTTGTGTGTGTACTGATATCTTGACATGTCAAACTAAGACAATAATATAGATGGTTTGACATCGATATAACCAGCAATATTGCCTGCAATGAAAAGGGCAATGGACACTTTTTGTAAAAAAAGTACCGCTCTTTGCCCTAATGTTTTTAGTGCTTTACAGAAGTCCCTTGAGACATTTTCCGAATAAAGGACTACCAATGCAGGTAACAAAAATGTTTTCCAAACGATTGCAAACGTTTTTGGATGAAAACCTTTTTGATACAAATTTTTTTTTTCTTTGCTTTCATATATTCCTTTGGTTGGATATGATTACATAAAATGCTAAATGTAAGACATCTATGAGTCTCTTTATATGTAAGATGCACGGATATCCTAGTTGCACTATGTAAGAGTTCTCAGATCCCTATTGGACCTTCACACATACACACCTTGGGCCCATTTCTCAAGTTCGAACGATTCATTTTGCTTGATATTGCTTAAGTAAAGCAGTCAAAGATTCATGCAACCCTTACATATAGCAGAGAACGATTTATGCAGCTCCTTACATATAGCTGCATAGTCCAGGTATAAATGGCTATCAAATAATCATCCCTCCCTGCCTGCCTCTCTGCTTACTCAGCTTCGCAGTTCACTCCAGCTGATGTTGTTGGCAGGGCACTTCAGGACTTTTACCTAACACCAGCTCAACAAATGTGTTGTAAGTAATAGCCTGGGGCTGCATATGATAGGACTATATCAATGGGTCTCAGAGCTAATTATGTTATCCATTAAGGGCAGCATAGTTCTTTAATATGGTTAATCTTTTAGTGTCACAATGCATAGACATGGCATCTTATACATCATGCCAACCATACATGCATGATATAGTTCAATGAGGTGAGAATAATCAACAAATTATGCAATGGCCATGAGCTAATCGCCAGTGGAGCTTTGGTGAACCATGCTGAGAAGCTTTGCCTTTAAGCAACGCTCCTTAAAGAGTCACCCACTCTGCGGACTGTGGTGCAGTGACAAAGGCAGGTGTGAGGAGTAATGGCTAACATGGGTACGGGGCTGACAGAGCCCGCATTAGGCCCTGTAAGCTGCTGTAGGTGCAGTAGTAATGGCCAACATGGGTACGGGGCTGACAGAGCCGGCATTAGGCCCTGTAAGCTGCTGAAGGTGCAGTAGTAATGGCCAACATGGGTACGGGGCTGACAGAGCCTGCATTAGGCCTTGTAAGCTGCTGAAGGTGCAGTAGTAATGGCCAACATGGGTACGGGGCTGACAGAGCCTGCATTAGGCCCTGTTAGCTGCTGAAGGTGCAGTAGTAATGGCCAACATGGGTACGGGGCTGACAGAGCCGGCATTAGGCCCTGTTAGCTGCTGAAGGTGCAGTAGTAATGGCCAACATGGGTACGGGGCTGACAGAGCCGGCATTAGGCCTTGTAAGCTGCTGAAGGTGCAGTAGTAATGGCCAACATGGGTACGGGGCTGACAGAGCCGGCATTAGGCCCTGTAAGCTGCTGAAGGTGCAGTAGTAATGGCCAACATGGGTACGGGGCTGACAGAGCCGGCATTAGGCCCTGTAAGCTGCTGAAGGTGCAGTAGTAATGGCCAACATGGGTACGGGGCTGACAGAGCCGGCATTAGGCCCTGTAAGCTGCTGAAGGTGCAGTAGTAATGGCCAACATGGGTACGGCGCTGACAGAGCCGGCATTAGGCCCTGTAAGCTGCTGTAGGTGCCGTAGTGATGGCCAACATGGGTACGGAGCTGACACAGCCAGCATTAGGCCTTGTAAGCTGCTGAAGGTGCAGTAGTAATGGCCAACATGGGTACTGGGCTGACAGAGCCGGCATTAGGCCTTGTAAGCTGCTGTAGGACAGGGTGGGACAGGGCTGTACATGGCAGGGGTAGCTCACAACTGTCATGACCTGGGTTTGTGTCAGTGCAGCGTGGTCTCCACTGTAAAATCTATGATATACTCTACCACAGTCATAACATTACATGGATATAGTCTCTCAAACAACATATCGCTAGTCATGTTTTGTTCCTTCCTTTCTCTGTTCCTGTCTGGGTTTTTGGAACATGGCTTCTTTGATTATGTATCAATCAAAGTAAAGTCTAATATAATTCCACCTCTTTCTTTATTATTTAAGCACAATAAAACATAGAGAATGGCTTTGCATAACAAACCTTATTAAGTTGAATACTTTTCATTTGAATACTTCACATTTGAAGGAATCATAAAACTCAGATCACACTTTTAAACTTTCTCTAAAAAGGCCTTTTAATATAGTACAAATGTTAAGCTATTACTAATAAAGAAGCCCCTGCAAAACATTATATAACCTAAGGAAAAAAGAACTAAAGCCAACGATGTGCAACAAGAAGAGGTAGTCCCCTTTTGTATCTGTGTGCAGGGGTCATAAAATGCCTTATTCAGGCTATATAATGAAACACCTGTTCTATTGCAAAGTTATCCTATAATGTATAGTCAAGTAGTGAGCAAAAATATAACGCTTTGATAGCAGAATGCAGGGTTGGGGGATAAAAGGCACAAGTTGAGAGGGAGAAGGACAAACACATGAATAGAGAGAGGGATTGAGACAGACAAAGGGATACAGAGATGGACAGTTAGAGAGGAGACAGAGCAGAGAGACACACACCAACTGACAGTGGTGGAGGAAATCGGATGAAAATAGCGAGCAGATGACAAAAAAAATAAAGGAAAAAGCATGGTTGAAGGAATTAAGAAAAATAGTAAAATGGTCTCAGTCTGGCTGTATTGACTATGCTATATTCCACTGTTCTAACATTAAACCGTGGTCCACGTGGACTGGTCTATTCTGCATACAGCCATCAAAACACTGCACCAGGGCTTGCATCATGATGGTAGGATCATGTAGAAATAGGCAAATCCTATGCTGGTGTTTAAACTGCTTCCTAAAGTAGATACAATGTGGAGAAAAACCCATTATATTACAGTCTAACTGATGCATGTGACAAAGCAGTTTACATAATGAAGTTACAGCCTCCTCAAAAGAGTTCAGGATATTATTTTTGATTATGTGATGTTAGACATCTACGACCAATTAATTCAAGAGAGTTAAGTGATGTTTCATTTCAGCCAGAGTTCACATCTCCTGATAGAAGAAAAAGGCAGCTGTGGGTGTTTTGTTTGCTGAGAGCACCATATTCACATTACTCACGGGTGTTTCCTTTCCTGACACATGTGGACAGCAATTAAATCTGTTGTTCAAATACAGGAGAGCACCAAATACTTTTATGGTCTCCCATAGGCCTGACAGTGAAGAAAAGACAACTGAGTAAAGTTGGCTCAGTGTTTGAAAAGTGAATAGGACACAGAAACGAATGTGAATCTTATACAGAGAACAGCCTGCCATCCCCTGTGCAATTACTTGATTTCCACAAGTCCTAAATTCATTAATCTGCCTTCTGGCTAAGTCTCCCTAAGTCAATACAAGTTGAAACTCTATGACAGCCAACCATTTATTGCTGGCTGACATCTGTGACAGGGTAGCTTAGATCAGTGTAAAAGTAAATCAACTGCTAAACAATATAAGGTTAATGACCTGTTAGGATATGCCTTAGTTATTTCCTGACGTTTCTATGTACATCTGCCTTGAATTAGCCTTCTTCGTTCATTTCATGTCATAGATGATTGCTGGTCATAGATGGTTGCCTGTCATAAAAGAGTTCCAACTTTATCGATTTACTTCCATATTAATATTTTACCTGAAGAATTCTTTTTAGAACCAGCTTATCCCAAGGACACATATTTTAGAAAAACAATATCACAAAGTCTTGTAAAATGTCATAAATCCAGTAAGGCTCTTAATCACCCAAAACATCCGGCTTACATTCTGAGTCTTACAAAAGCCGTCACAGACTCCTGTCTACTTACTGCATATTCCCTGTTGAGTAGCCTACGATCTGCCGTCATTTTCTCCTTCTGTATCCTTCTGTAGCCTGTCTCCCTCAGGTGTCCATTGTTTCCCTCTGTCCCTTGTGTTATGCTCAGCCTGTTATTGTAAAATGCTCTATGGGGGGATAAGTCTTTGTTTCTGATCCTCTTCAGAACTCCACTGTATATACCACAGCTGTGGTTTGCTTCAGCAGTTCCTCTTAAACCCACCCTGAGGAGATATACCTAGATGGATCTGTTGTCCTGTATTATATCCATAGAGCTTACCTATGTATCAACGCCCATTCAGAGAATAGATGTCAACATCCTCCACAAAATGAGGGCATTTATTCATCCAATTTACATAAACTGTTAATCAAATGACTTTTGAAGAGTCAAAAGAAATCATTACTTAACAATCCATCAATAGATTTTCATGCCCCACCCCCCTTTACTGACCCACCTACTCTGCCATGGCTCTGTTCTGGCCTCCTCTCCTCCTGCCTCTTATCTCCCTTTGACCTTTCCTTCATGTCTAAGAACCTATTAACCCACCTGCACATCATCCTCCCATTTGTCCACTCCTGACCCTTTAAGCATACCCAAACTCCTCAAGCTGTGACAGTTGATACATTTGCCAGTAATGTAATAGCTTATAAAGGTGTGGTTAATTCTATTTACCCTTTCATAACCATAATCTAACTATTACGAATAATGTAAAGTGGATATTACACAATGTCATACTACCTTAAGCCCGCAGATCTTACTGCACGTCCAGTAACAGTCAGAGTGCAGTCGGGACAGGTACTCAGCTCTTTATATAGGGGCGCTGGGCCTTTAAGAACGTTCTTGAAGCACCAAATTGATCTTTGTCTCTTTCTGAAAGAGGGTGTTGTTCATAATGTTTCCAGAGGTAAATGTCAATTCCATCAGTCCACCTACAGGGAACAGTTTAAGGGCTGCACTTCTATAAGGATACACAAAAGGGTGTTGTGTAGCTTGGTCTGCCTATACCTGATAATGGTAGTAAAAGGTGCAAGCGTATGGAGAATACTGATGTGCCAAAATGTCATACTGAAATGTTTTCTAACAAAGAACTTTATACAACGATAGTTTATTGTTTGACATCAACTGTAGCTAACACACTACTATACACCCTCCTCTTAGTGTAAGACTCATTATGATGCCAATTCCTCTCATTCTAAAGATAATGGTTCTGGTCATCATTTTCATCTCTGAGGCAGCCTTCACTGCCCTACAAAAGGAAATGGCATCTCTCCAAAAGTAGGCAGTAAAGTGTTGACGCTGAATTTGTTGATGCGTCGTAGTGACCCTAAATTGTACTAACTTCAGCAAGAGTGGATACTTAGCCAGAACCTGCATGTCTTCAATACTTTCATTAGACTCCTTCTTTTGGCATGGGATGCACCCAATTTAAGTCATTACAGAGACAACAGGTGAGACCTCCTTCAGTGTTCCCCTCATGGCTGACCTTATCTAGAGGCTGCCTTCTTGTCTTTAGGCTGAGGAATTGTGATTTTCACTTTTCACTTAAGCAGCTAAAAACAGAAATGCAAAATAGGCGTGGAAACTGGATTTTAACAAACCTCTTTTGAAACAGTAGTATAGTGCTTTTTGTTTAAAAGAGGTAACATGTGAAATACAGTCTGTGATGTTTGAGGCTTGCCTTTTTCACCTTTCTATGCTCTCTTAACAGCAGCAATATTTAGTATGGAAGGAAGGAGACACTGCAGGATATGTAGGGAAGTAGTAGTTCTAAGCTTCATCTAGTTGTGTGACTCATCCCAGCTGGACCATGAAGCGCTGCTCCTGGTGGCACTGCAGTCATCTTCTAGCATAAAACAGCAAAGGCAGGCGGCATTGTTTGCATCAGGATCAATGGTATGGAGAGCAACAATCAGATATGGTATAAGGCTTTGGTAAGACATCTTTAATAAAATGCTTGGGATACCATGTCGAATGTATGGGTGTCATCTAGACAGTGCTTCTGGTAGTGTCCTCCTGTAAACGTTGTTTATTGCTCTATATTATAGCAATCACTTTAGACATAGAGATGGAGCCAGAATAGAGGATACAATGTACACAATGGTACCAATATATCTGACTGAAAATGAAGGATGGCAAGCATAATGCGGCCAATTCATACCAAGTCAGGCCTGGGCTTAATGAGACCTGTATCAGAGAATGGGGATGGGTAGTACAAAGGATAGGTGGATATCAATGAATAGGCCACAGATTGAGGCTCTCACATTCAATGAAATGTTCTATTATAAAGGGTCAAACATAGTAAAGATAATGTCCCAAGATATATGAAATAGCCAGCTATGCCCAGCTGTTGCAGCACTGTGGACTAGGGTCGTCAGCTCTCCAGTAGAATTCTGTAAGAAATTGAATATCAGCACTTCAATTATGACCTACCCAATGGTGAGGCTGCTTTTACCAACTAGGGTCCACAGATATACCTATGTCTATGTGACCTATTTGTGTGAGTTTAGTGGCAGCAAAAAACTGGTTCTGTGTCAACATGGAGGGCGATTTAGTGAGCGTACCTGTTAAAGCATAATGGGTTTTTTCTCTCCAGTCACCGATGAACACCATTCTTTTATCAGGGAAACTAATCCAAAATAGCATCCTAATTTAGCTTTTTCTCACAAGGATTTAGGAGTATGTCTGGGCACATGGTAGGGCAGAGCTAGGATATTCCTTCATCTAATGGCAATCATAATTTCCCTGTCAGTAGGAAGAGGAAACACTTGTTTTGGAAAAACTTTGTATGATAAATAGGAAGGGATAGGATAAGTAAGCTGGGTTCAGTGAGAATTGTTAACTGTGGTAGCAGAGCCCAACAATCTATCTGAAAATGGATGTACATTTTCCATAGATAATCTATTCCCTGACATTTCCAGTCACCTTCTGCAAAATTAAATGCTCAACTGGTGTACTTGTGACTCTGCCCTTAGCTTGTGTCTGACATTTTAGGAAAGGTAGCCTGTATCATATATCCTCACTCATGTGGGGGCTGAGCATCACTCCAAATAAGGTGTGGGCAGATGTGTGTCTCACATAGCAGACTCATTCATAGAGGTCTAGACTGTCACCTGCACTTTAAAGGTTATCTTAAGGTTGTTAATAAAGGTCTTTGCTCTAAGTCTTCTTGCCAGTCTAAGAACTAGGCTGGTTCTAGAAGCTGTCCTAGATAGAGTTAAACCCAAGGTACTTAAAGTAGACTATGACAAACTTATATATATATGGGACAGGTAATAGGCAACCCAGTAAACAAAAAACGTTATACAACATTTTGTAACGTTATTTTACGTTATATAACGTTTCTCTGAGGCTGCTCACTATGGCATAACGTTATATACAGTTTTAGAACGTTATTTTCACGTAAAATAACGTTTTTTTGTTAGCTGGGAAGAGCTTGATCAGGTTCAAGGCTCCATAGCAAGAATGGTCAAGGTATGTTACTCCCTTGTTAAAGATGCTAATGCAGATGTCTTAATGGCAAAGGCATGGTTAAGAGTCCTTGAAATGACATGGGATACAGGACCACCCATATGCTTTCCGGGACCCTGCCAATATTGATGATAGGGATATCCAAACCAGACTGCATAATGCTTAACTTGCCAAGGAATGATGTGGTTTATCCACCACTGCTCAACATAAGATTCATATTTAGCAGCATTATAAAGATGCACTTTGCATATTATTAACTGCCTGACATAGAGAAAGAAAGAGAGAATACAATGTTTTTTGATGTTGTGTGTATATTCTGTATTAATCGTGATATGTTGTTTAGGTAAATACATACTTAAGTGGAATCATTTTGCTTTTTTATTAAACATTGACTAGAATGGTCCCACTCCCATGTATGTAACCTTATAGTTGACTTCACCCTTGCAGGTATCAGGTGACAGCTAACCAGGACTCATTTGTCAGTGCTAGATATATAGCCGTATTGCTCTTTAGTATATACTCACAGACACATTGTCACAGGGTAGTGTTAATCTGAGATGCATGAGTCAATGTAGTTATAAACTATATAAAACAAATTTTTGAACATTCTTACAAATTGGTGGAATACACTAATGCTTTACCCTAATTGGTAGATATCCTTTCTAAAGGCCTGTGGATGTACTGGGTTGATTCTGTGTTGCATTCAGGAGAAAAAAGGACTTAAAGTTATGTAACTACTCCTGCCCAACACTTCCTCCTCTCCCTTGTACATGTATTACATGTATAGTCACTGGGTACATGTGTGAGTGTCCAACCCCCCCCCCCCCCCCACATCCCCCTCCTAGCTTACCCACCTCAACTGCCGTGCACATTGGGGGTTGCGGGGAGGGGAGGGCATACAGAGTGTGGCCTTATACAGTGATGTTATGTGTGAATACAGTGTGTGTCTTTATGTAGCCTTGGACCAAACCTGGGTATGGGAATGCCGCCTTACAGCTGGCCTGACATAACGTTCAAGACCTAGCTCTACTCTACTCTGTGGTCGAGTCTGATTTATCACTTCCAGGGTCTAAAAGGGCAACGGTCCAAGGCAAGGCTTGTGGTTGGATGATTTATCACCTCAGGGGTCTCAGTGTGGGGCTCGCTGGATATCACATACGGTCAGGTGGTATGAGGTGTGAGAAATAGTGTTAAGGAGCTCAGCCATTCTCACAATGTGTCAGGAATCTGCTGAAGGCAGCTGAGACTAGACTAAGGGCGTGGTCATGTTTTAAACAACATGGGGGGGTGGTGGAAATGGAGGGGGACAAAAAAATTGCACCCCTTTTTAGCCAAGAAGCTGTACATTACTATAGCTTAAAGGAGTTGCCATGCTCAATTTCAACCTGCCTGGGGGGGGGGGCGGATGGGACCGAAAAATATTTGATCCCTCCCGTGGTGGGGGTGGGGGGAAAAAAGTTGATCCACCCCATTGAAAATACCCCTGCCCCTGTTGTTTAAAATTGATCACTCCCTAAGAACTGGTGAAATGGCTCAGAGGCATGCAGAAGGAGGTTCTTTTTCAGTTATGAGCCAATTTAATGTGTAACTCACAAACAAGGGAACAACATCTTTACATCGTAAATATAAAATGGACATAAACTGTCATTGATATATATTTCACATCATTTAAGCTTTTCCTCTGATTGTAATCATATGGAGTAGTATAGTGCAGTATTTAGTCTAACAGAAGGATAGTGATCTTAAGTATCTGACTCCAATAATCTGGCAATCAAAATGTTTTAATGTGATAAACAGTGCTTAATCTCATAACAGCTTCTCTTGAAAAATAGGATGTATGGATGTGTGCTTTTAGGTTGATTATAACATGTAAACGAAATGATATATTTCAGAAAACATAACTCAATAGGGGAGACAGTATATGTTATTAAAATTATTATTTCCTTCAAGGCATGGATCTATATGCCTCTAAAGACTAAAGCAGGATCTGAAAATCCATATAACAGAAAATTTAGTGAAATTTAAAGCATTAACATTGTCTGTCATGATCCAAAATTGAATATTGTAAAGTGCTATATGATTTGACTGTGCAGGTAAACCAATAATCGTACACAATATGTACATGTACATAAGGGACCTTCCTCTTCTCTATGTTTCATTTGTCTGACACAAAAACATTTAACGCTAGTATAAAAATGCTAAAGTGATTAAAATATCCAAGTTGACAGGATCTATGCCCATGCGCTATTTGGGACAAAAGGGTAGTCTTTCTTTTTAAGAGGGGCTTTGCACATACTGCCAATGTGCAGATGGGTGTGCAGTCAGGGAATTCAATGCGCTATTAACAATGTAAATGTGTCAAATGGCGCAGGGCTCAGCCCTCTCAAAATCCCTGCATGTCTGTGCGTGCCATGCTGTGAGACACAGAAGAAGCCTGCAGTGCCCTAAGGTAGTACCAAGACACTCAGTTCTGAGAACTCCATGAGAGACGGACAAAACCAATCAGCCTTATAGCAGAATCTATGAAAAACAGCTTATAACCACCTTCACTACCATTGTTAGACACCAACGTCAGGTATTAAAAAATTAATGATTTATCTAGCACGAAGCCGACACTATGTAGAATAGATAAAAATTGGCTTATTGCAAAGGCCACTACCACATTACTGTCAGCAAACTAGTACACACCTCCATTAACTTGAAGATTTTATTTCAGATAAGCTGGCTAATGGACACATCACTACTAGATTAAGGAGTTACTCAGGAAGATCAGGTCCCCAACTGTTCAGTATGATATTTTAGTTCTGAGGTCCTAGAAGTTTCTGAGCACATAGTTCTGAGAACTCAGTGAGTGAAGGACAAAACTAATCAGCCTAATAGCAGACTTTATGAAAAACTTCACCCCTCTCACTACCATCCCCTCCCTTTCATCACCGTCAGGTGTCAAACGAATTAATGGTTTATCTAGCAGATAGCATGGACACGGTAAAATACTGTCAGAAAACTAGTTCAATCAAATCATAGATTTATCAGGGTGGATCAAGTCCGTTACTGTTCAGTATCACTTCTCGCTAGCCTTATAGATCAAGTTTCTGATGGATTCTGTAGTAGGCCATCAACTCAGAAGGTGCACGTGAATACAGACAGGGCATTTCAGATCTATTGCTACACCCATACACAAACAGTGTGTGTACTGATATCTTGACATGTCAAACTTAGACAAATATAAATGGTTTGATATCAATACACCCAGCAATATTACCTGCAATGAAAAGGGCAATGGACACTTTTTGTAAAAAAGTACCACTCTTTGCCCTAATGTTTTTAGTGCTTAACAGAAGTCCCTTGAGATGTATTTCTGAATAAAGGACTACCCATGCAGGTAACAAAAAACGTTTTCCAAAATGTTTGCAAACGTTTTTGGATGAAAACCTTTTTGATTCTAATCCATGGAAAATGTTTGTTTCCCAACGTTTTCAAAAAGTTAGCAAACGTTTATAAAACATTTTTTGTTAGCTGGGTATGGGTGCAATGCGTTGAGGTATGAAAGGGCCATCAGCAGTTAGTATCAATTTATATTGGGAACCTGGCTGGCTGGTGAGTTTCTAACACATCATCTATTTTTGTTATTCAGTCGGTCAATCATTAGTTAAATTGGCACCAAATATCACACATGAATCATACTTGTGAATCTGCTGGACCGGTGACATTTTAGGAGGACATTGCCACTGTGCTGCTTGCTTTTGTTAAGACTGCCGTTAATGTTTTCAGTGCATGGCCGGGCAGGTGTATTGCACGGCTGGGACAGGCTATGAATCTAAACATCAAACAACCTCTGTCACTTTATTATGAGATGTAAGGTGATGGCTGCACAGAAAATCTAAAGCCATGGCCTTGTCATAGGGACATTGGTCAGGCATGACCAAGTCCTTTGTATTGAAAAATAGCAACAAATGACTTATGCCTCACTCAAAAGGACTAAAACTCATTGAAATGGTGAAGACTAAGGTGAATTGTTCAGTACTGACCAGAGAATAAATTTAAGAATCAGTATTGTCAGTCAAAGGTATTGAGCGGATAAAAAGCCAACCTCCCTCCTTGAATTGCTTGTTATTACTTGAAGGCTAATGTATGCACGGAGAAATTGACATGATCTAAAACAGCCATACATGATGTGCCAATCCCAGAATCAACATCTCTGCAGATCTTTTCTTTCACACTTCAAAACTTTGCTTTCATATATTCCTTTGGTTGGATATGATTACATAAAATGCTAAATGTAAGACATCTATGAGTCTCTTTATATGTAAGATGCACGGATATCCTAGTTGCACTATGTAAGAGTTCTCAGATCCCTATTGGACCTTCACACATACACACCTTGGGCCCATTTCTCAAGTTCGAACGATTCATTTTGCTTGATATTGCTTAAGTAAAGCAGTCAAAGATTCATGCAACCCTTACATATAGCAGAGAACGATTTATGCAGCCCCTTACATATAGCTGCATAGTCCAGGTATAAATGGCTATCAAATAATTATCCCTCCCTGCCTGCCTCTCTGCCTCCCTGCCTCCCTGCCTCCCTGCCTACCTCCCTGCTTAATCTCTCTCTCTGGATGAGAGCTCTAGATGAACGGTTGCTCTGGATGAAAGTTCTGGAAGAAAGCCATGCCTTGGCCAATTTGCCCTGTACGATTTTACCAGATATTAATGTTTTGCATATGATGTCATCGTTTCCTATTGAGAAATGGTCCCCGTTAGCACAGACAGCTAAATGACTTAAAACACTGAGTGATGCTGGCATGCTGCAGGGAACAGATCCTTTTATGTTTCTTTTGCCAGACAAAAAGAGCTGAAATTGCAGAGACAGGGATGTTATACAATCAAAATGATTTAAAATCTTGTCTGCAGACAGTTTGTGGGAAATACTTCAGTGGAAATGTAAAAGAGTCAGAAGATGGGAAATGGATGTTAAAACTGTAACCGAACAAGGGGGATGAAGTGCAGACATTAAGATGATATTGGCAACTGAAAATGTTCATCCTGAAAGAGTCTGAAAGATGAAAAGAAAAAAAGTTTAGTCTGAAAGAGAAAATCAGTTTATTTGCGACTTACTGCTCCTCTTATATCCTTCAACTCATATTCATACGTGACCTTACCCTGTAGTCAACATGTCTCATTAGTAATTTTACCCTGTCTACCTCAAGCTCCATGCACTATAACTCAGTACACAACATCTTCATGCATAATGCTACTCAGACAAGAATGCCATAAATGCCAACTTGAGATAATCCTTTAGAATTTCATATAATAGAATATAAAAGATACATCTCTATATGTAAGATGGACCATGTAAACACTTTCAGATCCTCTAACGCATCTTCAGATTGGCATTTCCTCTGTATAAAAGGTAAGTTTAACTTGAAGCATTGCTGAGTGCTCCCATCATGGCACAGTGCCCTATTGACACAACACTCCCTCTCTGTCTCCTCTGAGCTGGAACCAGGTATTTTTGTATACTGCCTGCAACAATGCTAGGGACACTGTAGCTCAATTTACATTGGTGTAAGAAGAAACTGGGTAAGAATGTCGCACAATAGAAATAAGATGATATCTTGACTGCGGACGTTTTGTGGGGATTTCCTATAGTAAGAATGTCAATAGTTGGAAGGAACATGGGAAACAAAAGCTGATGATGAGTGGAGAGAAATGGACAAGGGGCTTGCTCTGCCTGTGTTACTGTTTAACCTTCTGATTATTGTGACTGTAATTACAGCAGGAAGACTGTTGTTTTAAGAGGACACATTTGTAAAGTTATTATTGAATTTAGTCCAAACATGTATGACATTGATTCCCTGCTGTTCATTTGGAAAGATATTTGTCTTGAAATCCAGTTCCATAATTTTTCCAGTCTTTTAGATGGTTGTTGTTGCAGACAATGCCTTTCAGGTAATGATTTAATCAGAGAATTGTGTAAAAAGTATCACGGATGCAAAAGTGAATATTTATGAAAATGTCATTTTATAATATTAATGAGCATTCGTCTGGCACAATTGTGATGCAAATGTAAATAATTGTATAAACATATTCCGAATAGAGTAGCTTTTTCAATCAGCAGTCTGTATTCATGACAGATAATTAGGGAAAGCAAGGGCAACATGGATGTACACGATAATGACTCAAGATAAGGGAATCAGATCTTGTGATCCCAGTGCAACATTCAGAAATTAACCAGAAACTGCCCAATCGATATATATTTAAAAGCTATATTTTTGGTGACAGGGTCAGAAGACTTAGATAGCTGTGCCCTTGTGAATTCCTGCTCTAGTGTTTGAGAGATTTCTCAGTGTTTAACACATGAGCTATGCAAGTTATGTTTCACATGAACTCTTTGGTGCCACTTAGAAACCTTTCTGAAGGGGGTTTTCAACGGTCAGTTATATTGCTCAGTAAATCTTACTTTAAGATAAATTGGGCACATGGTACATGGCTGAATAAATACAATTTGACTCTTGCATTATTGTCAGTATGTACATCTAATGCTACTCACTACTTTTCCTTACCCACTACCCAGTGGGCACAGAACATTGAATCAACATTGATAAACGGTTGTCAATGTTGATTCAATGGTGAATCAATGTTGATTCAACATTGGACTGAATTCTGTGCCCACTGGGTAGTGCCATATTGACTTCATACCAGAAACATGACTGTATGTAAAAGATGTGAAATTAATATAATCTAAAAAGGCCTATATGCAGCCTTCTGTAGAACATGTTTTACATCTTAAGGGTTATTCTCACAATACCGATAAGGTCACTAGACAGTGTTGAGAGTGCATTCACATTGCTGCACTAAGTCATGGCAGATTGCTGATAAACTTATTAGTGCCTTTTCTCAATAGTGACATAGGGCTATACAGGCTCCTATTTATTTGTAAAAAAGGGTGATTAATTTGTTATGCCTTAATAATCCATTATTAGTTAAATTGTATTATAGCAATATGTTATCATATTAATTATATGTGAGCTACCAATTTTTATGAAGAGAACTTTGTTAGAAGTCTGACAAACAACTTTTGTCCCATTATAAAACAATGATCTACTTCATCCTTTCTCTCCTCTTTGATGTGGTGATGGCTTTGTTTGTCCTTTGAAGTCTGCTTAACTGGAACATCAAGTTACAAAGCGAGGTAATATCTGTATTCATTGCCCTAGTACATAGTATTTACCACAGCTGCTTTGCTAATAGGAATCTCTGGCTCACTAGTGGGCCTGTAAGCATTCAGTGGTGGTGATGGCTGCCAGGAGGTGGCCAGAAATGTTCTGACAAATTTACTCCACATATGTTGAACATCTTTAACCATTTAATTCAATCACAATTTTTCAAATACTTGCCATAAACCCACACAATTAAGATTGTTCATTTAACTGCATCAAAATCATGCTGTCAATTATACCTAAGTATTTAGCAAATAGCCCTACTGTTACAGTATGGCCCCAGTGAGGCTGCATTAACAGCATGTGATATGTGCCTAATACAGAGAAATAAATAGTACAATCACAATGAGTCTGGACTTAATCACTGAGGTTACTCTTCCCAGGACTCTAAAATGACTCCCAATCATTAGGGAGTCTTAGAAAAGGAGGCATTATAGAGTTGGTATAGAGTCCTGCTTATGTTAGGGAGTCACTTCAGAGTCCCCGGGAGAGTTACCTCAGTGCCCAAGTCGGGAGTCACAGTGATTTTACTTCTTTTCTCTGTGTAGTCTCCCGCTGTGTAACCCACACCAATAAAGTAATGTGAAGGTAATCCATACCTGACATCATGAGGAGGCCCTTATGGTTGCTGATTGAAGTGAAATAGAAGCATCACTATGTATAAGAGGAATGTGTTGTGCTGTAGATGAAATGTAGGAAGCACTCACAGTAATATACAGTTGAATGCAAAATTGATCAGTAGAGGGGATATCCTAGCTTTAGAACGGAAAAATATTTCATTCAGAATACAACAAAAGTAAATCTATCTGGTCCCACTATGAGAGAAGTCAGAGTATTGTTTTTATAGTTTGTTGAACTCAAAGCGTAAACACAATCATATAGCAGTCAGAACATGTGAATTTATGGGTCATGGAGAGTATCAGACGTGGCTTCCCCCTTTGTTAAAATATGTATTCCAGTCCGAGGAGAAGCCAACAGGAAGCTGCGTTCCTGGTGCCCCAGTTTTCATCTTTTAATTATATCCTGCAGTTGAAGCAAGGAGACTGACTTGATTTGAGGACACTTTTCTGACATCCGAATTGAATTTAACTTAAATATGTATGATGTTGCAGCACTGCTTGGAAAGGTTAAACATGGAAATGCAGTCTATTCTAGGTACTTTGGAAAGTTGTTACAGAAAAAAACATGTCAATAATAAAACTAATCGGAGACTTGATTAGAAATGTGGTAAATATGCACTACATTGTCAATGCAAATAGTAAACGTTTATGGGAACGTTACCTCTCTTGTGGCAATGCACATTCTTAGGACATAAAGGTAATTGACTAAATGGAGCTAATGGTTGGATTCTTTTATCATAAGTTGTCTTCTTCTGCGATTGATGTCTAGTACAGGTGGATGTTTCCCTGGTGATGGCCTTGAGAAGACAGGCCTTGGGAAGACAGTGATCCATGCATGGCTTCATGTTACTCTGAGCTGTATTCCTGCAGCTGTGTATTTGAGAATGGCTGTCTGTATAATAAAGGCCATGACTACACTTTCACCGTCATAATCAACGGTCCAGTGCTGTAGCCTCATAGATAACATTACACGAGAACAATGTCTACCATTTATCAAAACTGTAATTGTAGCAGACACATATATTACACCCGCGGCACCTCAGGTGGTGAGAGTAGAGTATCTGGTAGATTTACCATTTCCCACAAATGTACCAAGCACATATTTCCTCATCCATCACTGACGTCAAGTCTATCAAGGTTGTGAGGATTGCTGTGCTGCCTCCAAGGTTACATCTGCTAGTATCAATCATACTGTATGTAAAAATGTAAGCTGATAAATCCAAGATCAAGACAACATGCATAGCTCAGGTAGTGCTCATTTATTAACAGGAGTAGTTGGATTTTCGCATGCGGTGAACAAAACGTTTTTTCAACACTAAGTGATCTTAAGCATGCATTTTGAACTACATTAGGCCTTTACCTTATGAGGGATTCTCTGCTTCATCTCTTTCCATCAGTAACAGTTATCTACCTCAGGTGGTAGTAGCTCTGAGAGATCTGAACCCTGAGTCTGCACAGTATCTATACTTGTTATGTAAAGTAAGATCTCATATCCCCTATTATTTTCACCCCGTATCATAAAAGACATGAAATATTTTAATATTAAAGATGTTAATTGCAAGAAAATCTATTTATATAAATGTCAATAAAGTTGTATTTAGCTTTCCCAGAATGACATGAATGATACTACAGGTTTGCAAAGTGAGTTCTTTACATATATATTAAAATGTTTTAAGAAATGAAACACAATAGTTCTATGCATAGTGAGTACTACTGTTTTATATATTAATCAGTCTTATATTTTAAGATGTCATGTAAATTTGCCCATAGTTATATTATGACAATTAAGGGGATTCAGAACTATCCATGACAACACGCTTCTTTACTCTTGTCATGGTAGTACAGTCTCTAAAACTCAGATGATGATAAGTCAAAATTTATGTCAATGCTAGAGTGCATTAAACAGGAGTAACAGTAACAGCAGGCTAACCTTTCCCCAGAGTTGGATCATCTTATTACTTTTTTAATACACCGGGGAGACGACTAATGACCTGGTCAGTGACAATCTCGGTCGTACAACCTTTGTCATGTTCTTTATAAACCAACATGGGGCAGGAGGTCATATTTCAATAGTCTTTAAACATTTAGTGCACGCTCAATCCCGCTGTTTCATGATTCCACTCAATTGAAGGAGGCTTCATTAGGTATGGAAAAAACATTAATTCTTTTCCAGTCTTCATGCCCTCGTTGCAAGATTTCAAAAACGTTGATGCTACCCTGGAAAATAACAAATATCATCTAGAAAAGTTTGTAACAAAGGTTTATTCACAAGAAATATAATATTCAACTGACTACATAATTATGTGTTAAAACCGTTGCATGTGTTGTAATGAGGTCAAAGTATATTTGGCTTAAGGGAGTCAGCCAGTGAAGAATTTTTTGTGGTTGTCAGCTGTCCCCATAGTTGCATCCAGCATATGGATGGGTACTGCCACATGTTGTCATCATACCTCAGCCTTCACCTTATTACTGGAAACAAGAAAAGCATAATCTGATCAATTCCTCAATTAATCACATACTCCCACATTTTAACCCGGGTCTTTATTATCTGGGACTTTCCTGGGCCTTTCCACACAAATACTGTGGCTCAGTTAGGGAATTCAGATAGGGGGTGGGTTTGCAGCTGTCTAATACAAAGTGGGAATGGTTATTATATTAGGCTTCTGTATGTAAATTGGCATAATGATAAGGAATGAGACCAATAACACATCTAATGTCTGTGATCAGCAGAAGCTTGTCTGACTCACTAAGGGAAACGGATCAGATTCTGATTAGTAGTGACTTATTATGCAAGTTATGGAAATAATTATATTTGCGTAATTGGTCTGATGTCAGGTATAATTGAATTATAAATGCAGTAGCTGTCCCCTAAAAACATGCTGATGATATGCTGTTGATGCTTAAATGATGTTATAAAACCAATTGATCTTATTCTTGTTGATGCATATTAAACACTTGCATTATGGATATAAAGATCACAAGCGTTTTCATTTCTGGAATAAACTTCAAGCCCAAAATTTCTGTTTTAAGTACATATTGAATATAAAAGGCCCTTTGCATTTCATGTATCTTAAATTCAATATCATCTTATTATAAGGTTTCAGCAATGGCCAAAAGGATAGAACATGTTTACTGTTCAAAACTAATATCTAGAAAAGACCCGGTTAATCAAGGTGATCACTGTCATTCCTGGGTTCGACTTTTATGATATAAGTCTCAATGGGTCCTCCCCCCCTCCATCCCTAAAGCGACTAAATAAAGAAAAAGGTACTGAATGAACACCTACAAGCTATTTACTTCCTGACACAAGTGAATACTGCTCTCCTCATTTCCTCAGTGCTGAAGGCCAATTTGTCAAAAGTTTCCATCAGTCTCCTTGTGGGGTTTCTTCTCGTATTCCTACACTTATTAACATCTGATATCTTGCAGGCTTGATGCCATTCTCATTAGCCAACTTAATTATAGACGTCTTATTTAAGTGCGGGAAAAACACTGATTCCTTGCAATCCCCATTCCCTGGTTGCACTGTTTTATCAACTTGAGGATCATTATTGCTACCCCAGGGAATATAAATTGCTTTCAAGGCTCGCTTAGGCTTACAACTCTTTTTGTCAGGAGAACCAAATGTCTGTTTAACCGATGCATCTGTGCACCCGGGTGCTGAACAACTTTCAGAAAAGAATAGAAGCAAATTATGTATTCAACATGATTATTACACTTGCTTCATAAGCCTTGCCTTTTGCACTGTAAAACTATTTGCCTTTTAACACACCTTGAATAGTTCCTTTAAGGCAGCTTAAATTTCCTATAAAGAAAATATTTATGTTATATTGACTGTGCATTGCAATCCACACATACTAACTTTATGAGTCCAATAGTAGTTGCATCAGGGACTATTGGGGTATATTCACATAGACTGTTAGTTCCCTATTGATCCACCAGGTGGGGGTGCGCACCCACCCTGTGTGTAACATACTGTGTATTGGTCAATGCTTGGTTGTCGGTTGAGATGTAAACTGCTCGCATAAAAATTCTAAGATTTAGAAACGACGAGGGCTTGTGTCCAGTGTGGTACAATCTACACTGGTCGAAGGAAGCACTGTCCACAGTGTGTCAGGGCTAAAGAAGTCGAGGATTTTGAAGCAGAAGCTGAATTGAACTTTATATTGAGAACACTGGCACTCAGTGAACTGTGACATTTAAGCAAAGTTTTCTTGCCCTAAGTCACTCTCTAAGTAATTCAAAGTTCAGTAACTGACAATTAGATGTCAAATCTTTATTTAAATACCGACATAATGCAGTGTGAACAAGACAGGACCATACCAGAAATAAGTCAAGAATAAAAACTAATGGTTTGAAAAAGCAAATTAATCAGAGACGCTTCATTTTCCCCTTCACCTTCTGATGGCCTTCTTGCACTGCTTACTGCACCATCACTCTGCTCAGGGCTCATTCTGCCGCCAATCTTCACTCACTGCTGGTTCCTGTCTTCAGCACTGCCTTTACAGATGTACCTGCTATTTATCCAGCCTTAACCGTTTCTCTTAGATTGAGAGCATGTGCTACCTCCTGGCGGCTCTATAGTGGCCCACAGACCGCCACACCTCTCCCCAAGCTACCTGCACTCCCAGGCCGCGGACAAGGCATCATGTGCTACCTCCTGGCGGCTCTATAGTGGCCCACAGACCGCCACACCTCTCCCCCAGCTACTCACTCCCAGGCCGCGGACAAGGCATCATGTGCTACCTCCTGGCGGCTCTATAGTGGCCCACAGACCGCCACACCTCTCCCCCAGCTACCTGCTCTCCCAGGCCGCGGGATTAACCGGAAATGTCATATGACATTGCCAGTAAATTTCAAGTAAACCTAAATTCACCGGAAATGTCATATGACATTGCCGTGACCTTTCCAGGATATTTAAGTAAACCTTAAATATACTTAAACAGGAATTTTCATGCAGTGTAAGAGATTGCATTTCAGACAGTCTGGCTTATTTCTCAGCTTCTCTAATGCAGCAGACTTAGGAAGGGATAACTGCTTAAAATGACTTTAATTACATACAGCTGGTTTGATGGTTTCATTCTAAATCTTCTTGATTGTGAACTTTGATCGCCCTTTGCAAAGAGCCCGATTGTCACTAACCCTTTGAGGGCACAATGATGCCTCAACATGCTGTGGAGAGTTTTGATGATTATATAGACACATCACAGTTAGTGAGTTACTGATGCTAGTGATTTCCTCCTTATGACAAAGGGAAGACTGCGTTAAATGTTAAATGGTTAAGTACAACCTCCACAGAGCCTATTCATGGTTCATACATCATTAAAACTTAGTGGTCTAGCCTCTTAGGAGTAAGATAACACAAGGCCCAAACAATGAAATGGGCAATGCACAGTTTTGGATTTCTGGAATTGAAGACTCAGAAGACATTGGTAGAATGTGGTTTAAAAAAAGGTACTGGACCGTGTCTGATAAAACCAGGGATAATCCTTGAGGCTGTACATCATTAGTAGTTCTGACCAACATGAACGTTAAGGTGGGTCAATATGATGCCATTTCCGTTCATTGCGCAGTTTTCTGCGCAGGTACATTCTCTTAATTTGACCATAGATCACCAGGGGACCTTTGTTATATATTGGAACAAGTTATATCAAATTGTCCTAAAATGGACAAAGGAGTTGCCTGACCAGGGCAAGAACCATCAACCTTTGGATATGAAGGCATCCATTCTGCCACTGTGCTATTGAGTCTGTGGCGGTGGCTCTCATTCAAAAGTCATACATAACTAGCCCTTGGTATATTACTATTTCCTTTCAACTTTTTTTTTTCAATCAACAATAACTTTAGAAATATGCCTGGGACCATATGTTCAAAAGGGATTCTCTAGAGAGAGAACATTAAGACCTATATCCTGAGAGAGTTATATAGATATTTAGCTACTTTTCAATACTATTTCATGTACATATGTGGCAAAACACTATATACTCCTATTATATGAAACACTGACTTAAGGCTTGAATATCTCAGAAAACAGCTCGGGACACTCCTATTTTCTCAGCTTTGTTGGAAAGTGTGTGCTATTATGGTCTTATGGCACAAACCTGATGAAAATCAAGCTACTTTTACACCAAGATATTGACCCACCTTAAGATGAGACTAATCTTCCTTAGAAATCAGCAGCCTACAGATGGCCTTCACCCTGAGCAGGTCACTGACATGATATGTCTCACAATACATGGGCAATCTTTTATGTATCTGCCTAATGGGAATAGGAAACTTGGACTTAGTAAAAGGGTACCGGACCATGTCAGATAAAACCAGGGATAACCTTTCTGGCTACACATCAGTAATCCTGATCTTAACCTTCTCAATCTTCTCTGATGGTGGTTACCTAGAGATTGTCTTTACCCTGAGCAGGTCACTGACATGGTCAGTCTCACACTTCATAGGCAAAGCTATATATGTGTCTGCCTGATACTTGTATCGTCTACCAACGGCCAGAGTGAATCCGCAGTGCCCAAACAACTATACATAGGCCAGACTGTATTCCAGAAAGGCCAGTGAAGCATTCTGTTCATAGCAAAATTGTGCTATGAATATAGTTTTTTGGAAACTTAAGAAAGAGTGCAGTTAACGCAGGGGACTTATTAATACATATTAACTATATGTATCATAGTATTTTGGAAAAGCTTGATTGTGGACTATTTTTGCTCTTTTGGGTTTTAAAGAGCCGTCAATCAATTTATAGTGTATGGTCTTCTTAAACCTCATCCTCCACTGTTTATGAACTTTCATGACATGAACGCCTATTGAGGCCTACAGCTCTCCGTGAGATGGCAGAGCTGACTAATTGACCTAAAAGGGTGTGTTTTGCCAAAGAACAGATTGAGTTTCATCTCGTTATACAAGTCAAATTGGCTGGATTTAACTACGTAATTCCGATAAAAACAAGAAACCAAACCTTAATGTTTTATGCATTGGGTGCACTTTCTTGGTGAAATGTTACTCACCCTCAACCAGCCTAATGTCTGACTCTCCGATCTGGTGACTAAGTCTCCCAGGGAGTCATGCATCTAGCCGAGAGTGTGAGGGGAGCGGTTTTCCACAAAACATAAAAAGGTAAAAACTGTAGATACTGCCCAATGCTCGACACATCGGGGAGGATCCAAAAAGGAGACTCCAAATTGAGTTTTGAGACAAAGAAAAAAGTCACATGTAACAGCTCAAATGTAGTCTACTGCGTTGAATGCAAAAAGTGCAATATCAAATACGTAGGACAAACAAAACGTAAAGTCAAAAAACGACTCTACAACCACTTTTACTACACCAAAAAAGGTAAAGTAGTAAATGACGTCCAGCCCCATTTCCTGAAAGAAGGACATGACATGGACAAGGACATGGAGGTCTACATACTGGATTTCATACATGAGTATCCACACAGTAAACGGGCCAAAAGTCTGCGGCTAAAGATTGAATTGAGATCTGGGGAGTAATATATACTCTAGGTGCATATTTTGTTACCCAGAGGTTACTGATATAGTACTCCCCCAGTCTGGGAAACCAACCACTACCAATGCTTGGCAAGCTGCCAGCTCCTTTTACTATTTCTCTGATGCAAATTATAACCAAAAGGGGTCATTGTCATCTCATGTCCTTGGCAATTGCTAACTTGCTGACAACACTAACTATACCCTTTATTGGTGTTACATTTGTAACATTTATATACATTTGACATATACCCAGCTCCACAAGACTATCTTTCATATGCAGATTTGTACCTGGAGGAATATTGTTTTGGCGTGATTCTCGCAATATGTTATATTGTATCTTTATGATACCATAATTTAGATCAAATGACGCCAATACACAACTGGTGTGATTAACGGACAGATATACATACCATCAATAACAATCATCCTGAGGTCTATCACTTAAATAATGTGTGCAATTAATCAATTAGAATTTTGACTTCTCTTCTAAGCTGCTGTATCCTAATGTGCTAGGATTATGTGCTATTCAAATTCAAATTCAAGTTTCCTTAAACTGTTAGCTATTTATATAGCTCTACTGTGAGTAATGAGGTGGTGACACCAAAGATGCCACCTGAAGTAAAACAAGGTTTCAGGGAATTCTGCCTGTAAGGGGGGGGGGGGGGGTCATGTTACTAGGCTGTAAGAATCCAATTAAACTCATCCACTGCTACAGGCCTATCTGTATATACCCTGTTAACATTGAGGCCGCCAGCCATTTCCTTGAACTTGACTACTGAGGGTCACGTGAGTCTCTGCAGTGTACAGAACAGCAGGAATGTGCAGAAACTGCCATGGTTATTGCACACTATTCTATTCTCCAGGTTTTAACATGGGATTTATGTATTTTGGTTTCGCATTGCTCTTTCTCTTGGTTAGCAGATAACAATGTGTTTAATCACCTACTTTCTCCTGGATACAGTCTGTCTGGTTTAGTCAGGTTTGTAATGAGTCAGTATGAGTTTTAGTTAGCAGACAGGCTACACTGTATCAGGCTGATGTTTATGTATGTCCATGTTTGCTGCTTATACCACAGTTTGCTCCGAGAACAACAACTGCCTTATTTTATTTTGCGGACCATTCATTATCAGGAAATAGGAATATAAGCCCTGCTGAAAAATAAAGTACAGCATAAAAAGTGAAAAGCCTCATGCCATCACCTATTTTTTAACAAAAACTATCTTCAAAGCCACAAAGCAATTTTAAGCAGCGTCACTGCATTGTTGATAAGTCCCCAGTTAAAATAACCCATCAACGAGCATTAGTTAGTTTTCAACATGAGCACCGACATAAAATGGCTGCACTTAACCATGCGGTCATTCACCTGTCACTAATTGTCAACTTCCTGGGAATCAAGTGCTTTGACTTTTTTCCATTCATCTCCAGAAATGTTGAGGAATTTAACTGAAACATCAGTTGTCAGAGAACTAATGATTCTTATTATTTTGGTGATTGATCCAATCTGAGGCATTTTTCTGATATAATTGAGTTTTAGAATTCTCCCCCAATTCCCATACTAACACTAATACTACTTTTTGCTCACTATGAGAAATATTAGTGGAGTTCTGCTTCAGCACCATGAAGACTCTATAATTATATTAAATAAATTGCCACTTGTATTTTATAGTCATTTTGGACAGCTGGCCTCTCTACGTTCAAAAGCACACTTATAAATGGTAATATGTCAAGTTTTGCATCTTCTATCACTCTCTAGCCTGGAAACTGACCATGCCTAGAGCAGCTAAATAGCCCTCTACAGATTAACTGACTCAGTCAGTCAGACATAGCTGTATGCTCTAAAGACTGACCGCAGTAAAAGTGTTTCCAGGGTCATCCTGACAATGAGTCTGGAATACAAGCATGAAAGGTTGAAGTGACTTGAAACATCAATAATGGTCGAATTCAGCTCTGGTGAGTTACTCAGCATGCCTGCATTAATCCATAACGACAACAAAGGGCATGCTGCATTAAAGCAGTTGAGTGCATCAGTCTGCACTGCCGATTACCACAATCTGATTACACATGACTAATTCGTTGTCTCTTTCTGTTCCTTTTAACATTAAGACCAACTAAAAATTATGGCGTCACTTGAAGAGAACTTTTCCTGATGCCCGATTAGTGCAATATTAGTTAGTCTGTAGTTAGCAGTAATTCATCAGTTCTCTGAATCAAACATTGGCATAAAATGGCTGCACTTAACCATGGGGTCATTCACCTGTCACTAATTGTCCACTTCCAGGGAATCAAGTACTTGGTCATCTCTCATTCATCAGGACATTTTCAAGGAATTTGACTAAAACAATGATTGTCTGATAACCAAACATTCAAAGGTAATTGCCCCAGTGCTTTGGATTTTGTTATTACTAATATGGAACTTTTACCATTGATTTGCCTCATTCAATGTGCATTGCTCCTTAATTAGATAGCAACCTGTCATAAATGGTTACCGTAGATTGTCAAGTTCTGCATAATCTAACTCAATCTAGCCTGGATACTGACCAAGCCTGGAGCAGCCCTATTTCATTTATTCATCTCATTAAAACAATGCATTGCACAACATGAAGTGCATGTTTAAATACACCTGATGTTTATACAACCATTGAAAGGCCTCTTGGTCAGGCTTGTCCAGCATCCAGTCCACAGAGAAAAGGTATAACTGACAAAACGAGAAGCCTTAAACCTGGCTAATACATCACCATCTTAGTCTGTATTATATAAGGTTGCTAACCAATGCATCAAATATACCTGTAATACACCCTCATAATATTTCACATGCTAAAAGATAAGTGTGAGCGGCTGTTTTGAATGAGTTGACAGACTGACAAAGCACATTTTGATCCTCTTGTGGGCCACTATACTTTAGCTACATCGATTTTAGTTTTAGTTTTTTTAGACATGCTTTATCCTGATAATTGTTTTTAACATAATCAAGTCCAATAAACAATCAGTGAACAATGTGAATGCACTTGTTGAGCATCTGGAGGCGGCATTTGATGAATCTGAAAGCTGATTGAACAGTCTATTATGATATCCCTCGGGGGATGTAATGCACACAGCGCCTATTCAGCTACATAAACATTGTTCTGTCAATACTACACAGGTATTGGTTACATAGACCAAGACCAGCATGCTATGAATAATCCACAGGTATTGTTTGGACTGTATTCTTGAGCAAATATTCAGCAAGGGTTGTTAGATTCTATTTGATGATAGTATCCAGCCTCGATATCCTTGGATGGTTATGGAAAGCTAGTACTGTGACAGTATATTCAGTGTCAATAGCCCTCTGTTATACCGTTATTTATCTTTTGACACTCCCAACTATACAGTATGAAATTTGAGGTTGAGTGCTACAGAGGCGGAAAAGGAACTTACCTGCTTGCATATCTTGCCAATGGGTCTATTCAGTCACGCTTAGCCATTTATAGAGAGTCCAAGTGCATTTAAGCAAATTTAAGTTGCCTTAGAGGAACAATTTCAGCAACCTTTAGGCAGAAAGGGCAAAATGGCATGGAAAATGGCATTTACTCCAATCCTTTCTTTCTTTACATTCATTTATCTTACTTAAATGGAAACTTTCATGCAGAGATACCTTAAACTGCATTATTTCCACACCTTTGAATCAACAGTATAAATTATGTAAGACTGATCATAGATCTTTTAGAGTTGAAATTTGGTGCAAAGCAAATACACATCCAAGATAAATAGCGGATATAAAAAAAAACTTGCAATCATGCGAAATGTTGCTTACAGGGCAAGCTTACACTACTTTATTTAAGATCCCCTACACAAAAAGGATTTTTTTCATAGATGCCAAGTCACTGCCCATGCATTATTTTTCTATTCGACAAATAGGAATTACCCAGACTATACTTCTACTAAATCTGCAGCGTGAAAGGTCAGGCCACACATAATTCATTGTAAAGCCCACTGCATAGCGAAGGACAGGCACACAAGGCCTTCTACAGGCTGTGCCCATTAACAACCTGTGAGTTCAATTTCAATTTCAATTTCGAACTTTTATTATACTGAGCATACAATCTATGATTTAACTTATAAATTGCACAAGGCATAGCTTTTGTCAAGAGCTTTGGCCCAGAGCTTTCGTCCACAGCTTTTGTCTAGAGCTTGCATCGAGAGCTTTCGTCCAAAGCTTTCATTCAGAGATGGTCACTATAGGGTAAGATCAGGAAAGACATCTTGTACTCTCAGGCCTTAACTCTCTGACTCAATATGCACAGCCCTGACCTCCAATAAGACCCTCAATCTTCAAAAAAGCTTAAAAACCATGCTTTTAATGCACATTTAGAAAGAATTGATATCTACACTATTAGATAAATAAATATTTTCGCTTTCATTGATCATAAGTGATTTGCTTCTCCTCTCGTTGAGATCAGGAAATATATTTTGCAGAAACAATAAATTTAGATCTCAGGAACCTCTCGTTATTTATGCAATGTTTTTATTCTCTTCTGATATTACTGCTCAAGGTCCCTTTTAGAAAGACATCTGGTACTCTCAGGCCTTGACTCTCTGACTCATTGGCCTAGATGATTATATAAACCTGCATTAATGAAACGTTGGAAAATCATTTCATGCCATTTTCAATACCCCAGTTACTCTTTCTTTGACCTTGAGACAATTATCACCACATATGTTGGTGATAGGCATTCAAGGCAAGCTTTACATATGAGAAATAACATTTAATCTACATCATAAATGTTGGTCACACCAACATCTTTTGTAATGTGTACAATATATATATTCAGGTTATACCTGCTTAGAGGGGGTAGACATTGTATATAATTACTGTGGATTTGCCAGCTACTCCTGCAGTCTTGACCAGCACATTAATGGGTGCCACCACCGGCTGTTCATCTAATATTCTTTTACGTTGTATTGTATAAACAATCATACTTGTTTACAATCCAAAAGGAAGGAACTTTGTTCAAACAAAGGATTTTTTAAATTATGGGTAAATACAGCTCCTTCAAAATATAGAGCGTGCAGCATAATGCTTTACTGTTAGTGCTGGGACTAGTCTGCACTCAAGATAAGACATGGTCAGTCTGGTGCAGTGATCCCATTGCCAAAACAACACATTCTCATTTAACAGTATCATATCAGTGTCTTTTGTCAGTATTTGTTTGGGTGTTTCACAATGCCTCCTCTCAGATAATGTGATGTATCCTACTATGGAAAGATGACACTAAGCTCTCATGTCTGGCTTGTCCTTATCTGACAGGTGACATCTTAGTATCGAGAGTTTTTACACTAAGGCCAAAAAAAAAGGTATTTTGTAGCATCGGTGGGTTGGAAGTTTCTTTCAAAAATGTACTACACAGAGAGAGAAGTGAGCGTCACGGTCACCAAAAGCACTGTCACCTGACTATTGGCGACAGTGATGCTCCCTTTTCTGAGTATGTAGCCAGCCTCTCCACAGACCCTAAAATTGACCAAAAATGGGTAAAGATATGAAATCTCCTTCAAAATTGCATAAAAAAAACATAGGGTCGGCCCTGTTTTGATAGGGTCGGCCAAATCAAAGTCTACATTGATTTCACATTTATTGCATGATGAATGGAACCAAATGTCCATCTGATTAATCCTTTGGGAATTAGAATAGAGGTTCAGATTTATTTCTGTTGTACATTTCTCTTACCCCCAATCTTAGCTTGAATTGAAAAACCTCAAAGATATATAGCAACTGACAATAATGGTTGTTTCAACATGTTTAGACCACTCATATGTGTAGACCGTCTGAAAAGTCTTCTTACAAAGCAGGTCACTGTCTGGGCTTTAATTTTTAGGCTAAACTATAAGTCATTTTTGAATATCAGATCATCATTTAGACTAATGCATGTGTCCTTCACAACACAAATGACCAATGAACCTATGACCAACAACATCGGCACTATTGACTAACGTAGCAAACTTTCAGTATATTAGTGTATGGGTGTTTCAGCTCGGCTTAGCAGTGTGAGCTGTTGTCCTTTAGCTCCGTTTATCCTCATTCGGACTCAGGCCAAAAAGAAAAAACGATATCTTTCAGGTAACATAGCATGAACATATAGGATTAGAAGGTCGGATTTTTAATTTTTTACTTTTTATTTTTAACATGAAAGTACTAGCCAGCCTCTCTGAAGATCCTAGAATTGATCCAAACATGGTAAAAGCACCATAACTTCTTCAGAATTGCATTATAAATCGTAAGGTCGCTTTGTTTAGATATGGTTGGTCAGGTGGCCTGGAACAAATTGTTTTTTTCTTTGCCTCCATTCATCCTGATTTCCACTCGGCTCTATTTGTCCCAGTCCCAGCCTGTAGGGATTGTCCCACTTGTCTCCAATGAGCTGCTTTTATATCCTATGTTGTGGTGGCTTGTTTGTACCAATGTGCCTATTCTCCGTAAACAACTTTCTGTAACCGTAAACAACTTACAACAACATCCAATGGTGGCAAGTTGCATTCAGCTATGAGTAATGATATAATTGGCCCCACAGCTAAATTACAACATCAAAAGCTAGTTATGCCATATAGGTGTTTATGTGGTATTTAGTGGAGTTTTTCCTACTGTCAACTAGGCATACTACTACTGATTGAAATACCATGAAAAAGAATTAATATCATTTGATTGCCATGGAAACGGCACCAAAATATTAGATTTTTCATAATTTTCCAATGTTCACATACCCATAACAACCAATACAACAAAATGATGCTCTCCGGACTATCATTAAATATTGTGAGACACAATTCCCTTTCTGATGTAATGCAAACTTATATTCCCCTTCTATTGTGTGAACATCTGAATAATCACTAATAATATAAAGAATCAAATGGTCAGTAGAGTGCCACTCATCACAATTTTATGTAGTATTAGAACATTAGATGATCTTGTGAAATAGTATTGAAGCTCTCAAGATTGAGACATATTCTATGTATATAACTAATGTCGAAAAAATTAAAAGCAAGAGGCAATTAGATTTGGAATCCGGTCTTCATCTAGCCATCCTCAAAGCATCTCTGTCTGTGAAGTATTGTTTTAAAGTCTTGTTATAAATATTACAGCTGCATACTTAGTATGGTAGAATATATAGTCCATGAAAAAGTATATCAATTACCCTTAGAATGACTTGATTTATAGAGGAACATATTGGGTCACATTAATAAATATCTATCCAAAGTAGTGATCATTTTGCTAGAAAGGATACAGGAACAGGCTTTTATTTGACTAGGGGAGTATTGATGCGATGCAAGGTGCGCGAATGTTGCAACTCAGACATGGGATTTATAGGTAGGACTACATTTTCAAATCATGACTACTAAAGGGCTAAGTGGATTAAACCAAGATACTAGCCGTAAAGCTAGAACTTCCTAAGACTTCCTAAGACTTCCCCAGACTTCCCCCTACGTTCCTGCATGAAGCCTATTGACTGCATATCCCCCCTAAACCTCCCCACCTCGCCACATGCCATTCAAACCCTTACCTTGTTCATTGTGTTTCCTACACAGCTTATATAGGGGGACTGTAGGGGGTCTATAGAGGACTTACAACTGAGTGTGGTGTCTGCCCACCACAACACATTGATATACGACCCAATAGACCTTCAACCTGACCCTATAGTACAGCCTCTCACACTAGAAATCAATAGGTTGAAAAGGGTGAGTCAGTACTGACTATCCTAAGTTTGTCATATCTGTGTTAGTCACAATGGCAAAATTATATTCAAAAACGACTGAGGGGTCAGTCAGTATTGGCTAACCAAGGTTCATCATTGGTGTGTTGTATTTGTATACCACTAGTTGGTGCCACCTATAAGATACAATGATGACCACTCAGTGGCTCCCCCTAGAAATTAAAAGACTAAGGTGGGTTAGTCAGTACTGACCAACAACTTAACTTACCTAGGCTGGTCATATAGGGAGCCAAATAAATAACTAACTAGGTTATGTACTAGTGACTGGTTGTATAGGGAGCCTAGGAATAGCAGTGCATGTGCTTTAGGCCAGGGTTCCACACTGCAGGCTCTGCTGCTGGTACTGTGGTACAATGTGAGTGGCTGAATGGTAGCTGTACACACACAACCAGGCTCTCCCACTGGGCGGTGAACGGGACTGAGGGGTGATTGGAAATTCAAATTGAAATCAAAATCTTTTTCCCAACGTTAAACTCTACACCCATGGGTCCAGGTAGACTTTGGAAATTATATTTTTTACCTGATCACCTGATGAAGGCAAACTACAGCCGAAACGTTGTGATCAACATGATTTAAAATGGTAAAATAAAAGCCAATTTAAAAATAAAGTTTGGTCGTTCTAGTTGTGTCTATTATATATATATAATATATTTTTTAATTTCCAAAAACTCTAAACTGCCCTGTAGTTTATAAATAAAATAGCACGGGAGAACTATCAATTGTAAATCAAAATTGAAACACAATTTTTTTTATGGTACATTAAATTCATCCTGGAATACACAATTGATCTTGGCTTTCTAAGGTTCAGTACAGCGGTTGTTTTACAATCTGGTTAGTATTACGTTTATAATGTATGTGAGGAACTGGAGGGTAGCCATTTACACACAACCAGGCACCACTGCTAAATGGTATGGGGGACCCTAGATAGCCAGGTAGGCGATATATCCTTGGATTATTTCTCATTGATGAGGCAATCATGTTTAATTTGCATGCATCCCCTTAGGGGGTAACTGGGTGGACACACATGTGGACAGAATTACCGCATATATCTATGTGAGGATTGAGTATCTACAAGCCCTGCTTTCTGCAATGATCAGACATTTCAAATTAGAAATTATTTGCATAACATACTTAACATAATTAACATGGAAACTCCTTTTGGGCAACTCCCTATGTTTTCTATAGTCACCATACATCACTCCAAATGTTGTACCCTTATCGAAGGGGAAATTGTTCAAAATCGTACCATTTTCAAGTAAAGCTAAGCAAAGAGACAGACCTTAAATATGGGTGACCCTGAAATATAGCAAAATAAAAATAATAATAATACCACTTAAAAAAACATAAACGTCTCAAATTGTACCCCTTTCTCCCAAATTTGCATAAAAAGCATTCATTGACGAGGGTCTGCGCCTATGATTATAAAACAGACCTCTTCCCTTGGAATCATGTTCACACAATGTAAGGCCAAAAAGAAAGGTCTGTTTCAGGTCCCCCGACCGACCCTATCAATACAGGGCCGATCCTACGCTTTTTAATGCAATTTTTAAGAAATTTTCGTATTTTTACCCTTTTTGGTCAATTTTTAGGGTCTTCGGCGAGGCGGGCTAGTACTCTCACGTTAGAAAAAAGAAAAAGTTTTTAAAAAAATCCGACCTACCGACCCTACATTTTCTTGCCATGTTACCTAATACAAACCTCTTATGTTTGGCCTAAACAAAGCAGAGCGGGTGGTAGCTGCCTGTTACATCCAGTCCCACATCCAGACCCAGCTCTAGTTCCTGCCCCTGCCTCTGGTGTCTCTGCTGTGAGGCTGCTGGAGCCTGTACCTGTCGTGTAGTAGTCAGTCTGTGGGTACCAGCGGCAGCAGGTTGTCATGGAGATATGGAGCTGGGTCTTGGTGTGTCAGCAGACGACATTCACCTCACACACACATACACACAGAACACGCCGCCGTACAGGCGGGAAACTCAGTCAGGGAGCTCCACGTGCATAAACTACCACCATGGTGAAATACCAACCAGAATAGCCCGATTGGAATAGCAGTCGGCAGCCGAGAGTTAACTTTCTCTTACATACTGAACAGGGAGCTGAGAAGTTGGTAAAACTGCAGCTTCTGAAGATGATCAAACTGCTGTAAAGTGGAGTTATCAGTAAACAGCCAAGAATTATCTTTCTCTTACATATTGAACAGAAAGCTGAAAGGGCAGGAAATCTGCAACTTCTGGAGTTGATCAAACTGCTGTAAAGTGGAGTATTAGTGAGAGCAGACGACAATCAGCTGTTATGGCGGGAACCTGCTCTGTCATGGGAAACTTACTTCACGGGACGACAAATTAATTAGAAAAGCCTTCATAAAGTTCATGTTCTCTGGAGCTCTGTGTATCTTAAAGAGGCATTCTCACCACTCACACTTAAACATATAATATCATAGTTGACATAAAACTCATGTTTCCTGGAGCTGCATGAGTGTTAATGGGAACAAGGACATTCAGTTTAAGTGTGATGACAGTTTGAGTGATACTACGCAGACCTACTTCATTGGTACACATTGATGGCAATTCTACGATGATACATGGAGACTCAGTAGCTCATAAATCACAGTGATAGATGGTAGCAGTGAGACAGGTTTACATCGTCTGGAGCAGACCGGATACACAGCATTGGATAGTCACATGTGAGTACTTCCCCTCTCACATTGTGATAACACTCACTCCGGAAGGAGAGCTATGAAGCCACTGGCAGTGTTGATGCTCTAAAGCTGCAATCCATGCAATAAAAGTTCTAGCTCTTTTACTATCATGATACATTAGTCTGCCCTGACAAGTCATCCGGTGCTTCATGGTTGTATCATGCTACTCTACAGGATTGATACTCTCCTGAGGGTTCGGCATGATGCAACCATGCATGTAGCACCCACTATTGCCTATGTTGCATTGAGGCACCAATCAGTCCTTAACCCTTCAAGGGCTGCATATTGCTGTAATATTTAACTCCAACCATTGGCATAATGCATTTCAGCAAATATACTTGTCAGACCCTCATTTTTGCATCATGCCAAATTTAGTGTATCAACTGAGTAGGGTGGGCATGATGCTCTAATACTGGACAACTGGCAAGCAGACAACAGGAATAGCCCACTAAACTGTAAAGGCCCATGATGTGAGCCACGGGTTTTTATAGTTACCAAGGTTACAGATCAAAGTGTAAATTATGAGGACGATTCTGATTAGTGTTCAATAACAAAACATAATAATAGTGATAGAATAGGATAGAAAAAGCAATTGTTGGGGGTCATTGTTAGCGCTAGACGGATGGTATGATGCATTGATGCATTGTGCCCTTGGTCGTCATGATGCATCAATGCAGCCCTGGCGAGTAGGTCGTCAGGGCCGCATTCATACATCATGCAGCTCATATGGGATTGAGATACTCCCAATGGATCGGCATGATGCACCAATGCAGTACTGGTGAGTTATTCGCCTGGGCTGCATTGATGCATCATGACGACAAATGTCATCTTTTAGCACCCATCCTTAAAGGATGAAAAGGTTACTATGTTAATGGCTACTGGGGTGTTAGGGTGCATAGAAGATGAAAGTCAAAGTAAAGCCATTAGTGTCTACCTCACGGACATTACATAGTTCACATGGATCCCTCCTTCCCCCCTCCCTGCATCAACTTCTGACAGCCTTTGTAGGCCTAACACTTACCCCGCATGGGCCACATAGTGCTCTAATGCAATATGCCTGCACATCCTTCTGCTGCATGAGCGGCTTTATGGGGAGTAGCTCAAGAGTTCTGTGCCCACTGATTCACTTCCAAATGGTCCACAATGCACACAGAACTAGACAACCAAAGACTAATTGTTCCTATTTCAAGAAACTAAATAGAACACCCCTTGTAAAGGAGTAATGCCTGTCTCAGGCTCATTCTGCTTCACTAGGGGCCAGCCACCATTGTGCAAGGAGAGACGTTTTTAACATTTAGTCCCATGCTCTTAAGTAAACTATTAAAAATGCTTCTGTCTTAATAGTGAACTCCCACTGAAAAAATTAAGCAAAAAACTATAAATGCCTTCATAGTAGCGGTTTTTTGATGCTTGGATAATGACACCCCCTAGTAAGGGCTAAACGCTGCCTTAGGCTTCTTATGAACCATCCTGGTGACAGCCGTTAGGGGTTATACAAGAAGACATGCTTTACATAGCCTCTCCCAGGCTTAAGCAAGCTATTAACAAGATTACAGCGACACACACTCTTTACAGTTGTGTAGCAGTCGAGTAAAACCCATTAGCTTTGAGTTGGCTAGAGATGAAACGCATGAGCAGCTCACACGATAACACCAAAATGTGTACCTGCACATGCACAGTACCTCACAGTCAGATTGTAGCATGGTAGGGGGTCGGGACCATACAGCCTTCATACAGGCCCCATGCAAGGCTTCCTCACTCTCCTTGGATAGCAAGACTAAATAGTTCCCTGATTTCATGGATACTTAGCTGCTCACTCTCCCCTTTAGGGGTGTTCTAAGAATAGAATGAGCAGCTAGGGTAGTTGCTCAAGAGATGCACTGAAAGATAGATCAGAGATAGATGTGTGGCAGTTTCTGGAGAGAGCCTAGTGAGCTTGTATACTATAGTACTGCTTGTAGGAACATTGTGCTGCGTGGAGACACTTGTCAATATGACTGGTAATGAGCCATCAATGCCAACAACCTGGATATCCAATTTTTTTACAATCAGCCACATAACTACAACAACAACAAAAACAAAATAACCCAGCAAGATGATTTAATAAAAATTCAAAAATGTCTGGCGTAGGTACATAAGGTAATATCTATGATATCCCACTAAGATATCACAGGCTCACACTCTTCATCAATTAGCGTTAAGGGCAGGAAACCCTACTCTGAAATTTAAAACCTACTGTTGTTGACGTCAACTTGACCATCAGTAACACAATAGGACCCCCACCCGTCTTAACCCGGTCTCCTGGGGCTCCTTGGGTGAGGAAGTGTGTCTACATTGAGATGTCACATATAAGGAGATTAATAAGACAGGAAGCTGAAATGTCATGTCATTAATCTCAGCTCTTCACCCATTAACACTTAGTACTTTACGGGCGGAATCTAGGCTGAGACCGGACGGTTCACTTGCTAATGTTGTGTCCATTAATGAGTCTAAAATGAGGTAAGTGGCTTCATTAAGACATCCTGAAGTGAAGAACTGGTACATATGAAGTATTTAGGTCTCATACTGCCCTAATGAGTTAATGCACTTTGGTCCACTTCCCCCAACACTGTGCTTACATGAGTGTCCTGACTCCCAGTGTGTATAGGAGTTATAAGGCCAATCATATACCTTCCACATTAGCCATGTATTCTTGCAGAAAGAGTAGTGGACATACCAACTTGCCTTTATATCACAAAACCTATACATATACTACTCGGACATGTCAAATTGCCCTAATATTTCCTTTGGCCTCTATGTCACAAAACTGGCATCCAGGCTAAAATTAAAGTTTGACCTTTACTGCATAAGTTTGGGGTGGATGCCATGCTCAAATTTTTTTTTCTCTCTGAAATACGGCATGATAGGTCAAACCTCAATTTTAGCCTGCAACATTCCATAACCACCAGGGCTAAAATCTCAAAATTCTGCCTCTCTAATAGAGGACCTTCAAGTCTTATGGGTGAAGGTGAACCACTTATTCGCTTGAATATGCCCTTAAATAACTGATTGAGAAAACTGCCGGTGGATGGAATCATAATACTCTTGTTATTTTCTGATTCAGCCAATGCCTTCTCTAAAAATGTTTAGTAGTAGAGATATTTCAAGAAAGCACTGGGCTTTTGATGGGTGACTGTAAAGCTTAAACCCTCACACATTGGTGCCAGGACAGCTCCCTTTTATAACACCCCCATGGCTTTAAGACAGCTGGCATGGTGGACTGGCCATTAAGCGGACAGAAGCCGGTCCCGAGACACCCATTCTGTGAGCGGGATAACCAGATTTAGGGCCACCGTCTAGATGTATCTCAGCAGCCTCGGTGGCCTGAGGGACAACGCTTTGGCTGCAGTCAAATACAGTCTACCTCACACCAGCCTTAACCCTTTAAGGACAGTGCATTACTCATGATTTGTCCTCACTATGCATCAAAAGAGAACTAACAAGTCAGTTTCTAGCACTGCTGCATCCTGTGCAGAATCAAGGAGTGTTTTCCCACCTGAGAAGTTGCATGAAACATAAACTGAGTATACAGATACAGGGACATAGTGCATTATATCCCTAAGCTGCCTTTAGAGGGTTAAGAGAGTTGCCGGAGTGGCTGCAGAGCTGACCAGTTCTCAGGTTCACAAAGGGAATGGGATGAGAGGATGTGTGACCACTTTCCTGGTGGTTGCAGGGAAGCTGCAGGAACTGAGGGCCCAGTGTCAGCTGCAGTATAGTGGCACCTGGAGCTGATAAAAGGTTGCCAGAGCAAGATGGGGGAATCCTACATTTAATACCATGGGAAAAAGAGAATCAGGGGGTTTCTCCCCTTGATTTAGGGTCTATATGTATGTATCTTTAGGTCCAAACAGAAAATTCAATTTTCTAATATCTAAACATAATTTGCTAATAATGATTAACTATATATATTAGAGGTAGACAATGTAGTTATCTAGGTACATGTGGATGGGCTTGTATGACAGTCTTGTATTTCGTAAAATATAATGATTTAAATGACAAAATACAGCTGAAATAAGGTATATTTATATGTGGACTCTACCCCACTCATAACCCCCCCCTACCACCCCACCTGTATTAGATACAGCAATGGGAGAACTCCCCTTGGAGGTGCGGACAAGGGGCTGCCCTTATCTCTACCGGCAGCCCTTATCTCTGAGGGGGCTACCTTCCACAAGAGGCAAATTCCCCCTTGCTGGTAAAAACTCCACTGTGGGCTATTTTACCTGCAGTGGAGAAAGTCCCAGATTGTCCAGCCCTGCTAAGGCTAAACAAAAAAAGAAGATTTGTTTCATTTCACCCGACCAGACCTATTAAAACAGGGGCGATCCTACATTTTTTATGTAATTTTGAAAAAAATTCTGTTTTTTTACCCTTTTTTGGTTATTTTAGGGTTTTCGGACAGGCCAGCTAGTACCTTCATGTTAAAAAAAAAGTAAAAAGAAAAATATTCTGACCTACTGACCCTACATTTCCTGCCCATGTGACCTGAAACAAACCTTTTCATTTTACCTCTAAGTTAAGTGCTGTATCTTCATGTGGTGTCCTTAAATATTCATACATTTGCAGACATACATATGTGGGCAGGCTGATTCTGATTCACTTGTCATGTATGTTTGACAAATTGACAAATCCAATTGATTGTCTGAGACACGATGTTTTATAAAGTGCTTTACATTTCATAATGATGGTGTGTTTATCATCACTGGGTCATATACAGGACCTAGTCGGTAGAAACTATGTCCATATGTTGACATGATATATACACATTAGGAAGATGGTAACTACCAGTCTATGTTAGAAGGTGGCCTAATGGTCAATACAGATACGAAACTGACATTAGGGTCGTTAGCTGCATGACATCTAAAGTACATTAGTGAACTCAGGTGACACCTCAAAGTCAGGCCTAGTAGTATGGAGTATTACTCAATGGCTTAGGTAACCTTCTCACCAGCCCTATAGACAACACATCACAATGAACCGGCAGTTTAACCCTTTATAGATGTTGCTAAAATATGACATGATGCACCAATGCAGCCCTGGAAAGCTTGCCTGTGCTGCATTGATACATCATGCCAACCTTACAGGAGTGTCTGAACTGTAAAGGGTATAAGGTTTTTTTCAAATTATTGTGCTAGCATGCTCGTATAATACACCACATTCCATCATTTTTACCACTAGGTAGGTCGTGGCTTAAACAGCACAACCTGGTGTGCCATCTTAATCCTTTATATTGACACAATATTCTGCCCCACTCAAACAAAAACAACCATCGGGCAGTGATTAGTCGGTGCACCTGCCAAGTGTCTCGTCTTGATTAACATAGGCATCAGTGAGATCACCCTGCCCAGCTCCCCACTACTATTGTAGAACCCTACTTCAGTGTTTGCAAGTATAGCATATATTTCGCTTTGGCACATAGTTACTTGTGTGTATTGTTTTGTTTATACTGAAGTGTGCAGTTGAAAGGTCTAATATTTCAAGATTTCACAACTACCTCTCCAAAGTAAAGACATTAGCTTCCAGACAATGAAAAGGTTTTTGAGGTGAAATTAATCAGACCTTAAGAGACAATGAGGAAGTGCTAGGCTGGAAATAAAGCATTGGTGAGTAAATCGGCTGTTCTGTAGGTCCATTAGTACCACATGCCGACCAAATAGTGGTTACACCCCATTTAAGGTGTTTTATGTCAGGATGAAGACAAAGTGAATTAGAGCGGCCCCAGCTGAACTAGCTTGTCACTAAATTGGATTAATTAGTGTCGGCCATTGTTGGAGAGAGACACACTTTAGGAGGTAAGAAGTACATGTAAACTGATAATAGCTGGGAAAAATGACATAATTGAGGGCTAATTTATAATAAGCAGAAAAAATGTACATGCTGCAATGAATGGCTCAAGTTTCTGCAGGCGTACATAGCCTAAAAATGGCATTTTTTTATGGTTCCACTTACATTGTCATGGCAATATCCCTCCACAGTAATCTGTTTCTTCATGCCTTTAGTTGGACAGCATACAGTGAAAGACGTTATAACTTAGAACTTTTGCCAAACTAAAGAGTCAAAAAGAAACATAATAATTGTTTTATAACATTTTTTGTTTGCTGGAATATCTCAGATATATGACCTGGCCAGATTAATAGTGATGAAATTGATGTGAATTAAACCTTACTGTGTGCTTTGCTTTTTGTCTTAGGCCAAAACATGTAGGTAGGGTAGGTCAGATTATTTTTCTTTTTTTAATTTCTTATTTTACTTTTGGCTGAAAAGCACCCAAAATCTCACTTGCAAACTTCAGCCCTGACTCGTGGAAACCAGCATTGATTTACAGACTATCAAATTGACTCTGAAATAGCCCCAAAATTACTTTAAAAATGTTCTCAAAATTGGATAAAAACAAATTCTAGGATCAGTCCTCAAAAACAAACCTTTATAGGCAGTTAGTTCAAGTGTAAACATGGCCTTATAGTATATTAATGTAGTCTTGCCCCACTCACAAAGAGTCTTAGGCACAGAGCTAGTGTTGCTGTATGCTGGGATGAGACTCCTTTTGAGGTACAGTGAGTAGAAAAGTTATTTTAGAAAGTGCAGGGGCTTCCATCCTATAAATAATTGCTTTTTATGGCTGCTGTAAAAGAAGATTTAAGACAGCTGGCCTAGTGGAGTGGCCACCCAGCTGGCAGAACCAGGTCTCAGGATACCCATATAGTATAAGGGACAACCAGATATATAGGGGAACGTTGTAAATTCACTTAAAAGACTAAAAAAACGCGAGGGAGAAGGCGTGAGCTGGCGTTGTACAGCATAGTTTGCTGCTTTTTACACAGCAAGTTTTAACCCTTTAGGGACTCTGTGATTTTAAATGTTTATCTGCACATTTCATCAACATAGATGTCAGATTGGACTTTGTATGTATTAAAACATTAATACATGGACTGCATTCTGCCACAGGGTCATTATGTAATATGCTAGTTGCTCATGAAGGTAAAAAAACGAAAAGATGGGGAGGGGCCTTACCTGAAAAGATTAGGAAAAGATAAAGCTAGAGATACTCAGAGCACTGCATCAGCTGTCTACCCTCCACTGTAGCACAGGGTCACCAGGTTGTGCCTTATGCACTCGTCTCACACATTGTTTACATGTAAGATGTCCTTTAGACAATATCACAAGGCAAAAAACGATTAAATATGTATATACTGTCAAAGTACTTGAAGGTCTGCAGAAAAGAAGCAGTGACAAAAATCTCAGAAATTCTGAGATGATTCATGAATGTCCCCAGGCAGCAATGTGTGTGTGTACACAGAAATCATTATTACCCCAAGGAACTGCCGAACGAGTCAGGGCCGAGATCAGTATCCAAAGCTCCTATGTTTGCACTGCCACAAATAAGGCTAGCATTTCTGGCACCTGCATAATGAAAACAAGGGCAAGCATTTTCATGCAGTTTCACAAAGCATAGAATTGTCAAACTCCTGACTATAAGCACCTGTTTTAGTTAAGCATAGGAACATCAGTAAAATACACTTTTTATAACAACTGAACCTATTCAAAGCAGTTCCTAAAATGAAGGACTGAATTAAATTAAATGTTCATGAGCTAGTTGAACTCCATAATCTATACTATTAGGGTCTGCTTAGATGTAACATCTTCATCTGATGTTCCTTCATTTCCTTTTTTACTCAAGGTGCTCTGTATTCCCACTTATAATTACAGTCTGCGTAGATCATGGTATGTTGGCATATCCAATATCCTGCTTATGTCAGATTGCCATACTTTGAAAACCTAACATATAGTTCACAATAACTGGTTCATTAAACTGTAATGCGGTGAAGCCACATATAGGAGCTAGTTAATGGAAAATATTGAAGTGCACTGATGAGGCCAGACAGGCCATTGTTGTGGTGGAATTTTAGTAGTTTATATGGGACCTGCACTATGAACGGTGGTTAAAATAAACTCACCGCCGTCAGTCAATTTTATTTTACATTATGCTTGTGTTTCTTATTCTAACAGCCAAACTTCCCAAGTGTAAATTCATTGCCTTGGGAGATGTGGACAGGGCTATTAACAGTTAGTATTTACATTATGCTTTTAGTAGACCACTCCACACCACCACCAAGCAAACACATTGAACCAGCATTAAAAAAAGTTTGACAAATGAGAGGTTTCCCATGCTGTGTCATGATGGAGGCTAAGAGATTTTTTTTTTCTGCAAGGCTGGACAAATATTGAATATTGCACCCCCATTAGTACACACAAAGGGTTAACCACTCATATCTACACAAAATGGATACCATATTGTCATGAGGAGCATAAATGATTGCAATGTGGTTCCTGAACTACTTGGCCAACATTGAAAGCAAATAATAATCACTAAGTAATTGCTTTAGATTCACCATCAGGATGCATCACCCAAAAGTCTTTGTAAAAAAGGTTACACTGCAATAAGTTTGTGTAGCTGCACAATACATTATGCTTTAGTATGTACTACAGTAAGGGCAGTAGAATTTACTGTTAGTTCATATTCTTAACTATCAAATGACACATTCAATGCCCAAAGTTTGAAAACTGGATGAGTGAATCATGATGCACTGAATTACTTATCTGATTCTCTTTTGCTACAGGCTTGGCTGAAGTGCACCAGGTGCAACATCCAATTTCCTATGTCAACACATGTCACTGTCATACTAATCCTAGCTTAAATAACAGGCCCCATGGGAAGTTCCGTTCTGCATCATCCAAAATAGATTAGAGTGTGTAAGCCTCTTGTTGTGTTGGGTCAACTTCATACAACTAAATCTCCAGCTCTGCCCAATTGCAAAACAAGAAAGGATTAGCATCCTACCTCTGTCTTGAGGCATGCAAAACAACCCTATCCCTGTAAAAGGGTAACCCTTTACAGGCAACAGAACAATTGAATGTACCATGCCTTTTTCCAGAACTAATGATGCCAAATACTTCATGCAGCAAAGCGCTATGCTGGCCGAAAGGGAATAAGGATGTTTTCTTTTAATAACAAACAAATAAAAGTGTGATCTAAAATTGTCATTGCTAACTACCGAATGGTGTCGGATATCTACATATTATCATGGTTGCACAGAACACCAGATCATGTTTGTGGATATGTTCGCATTGATCATCGAACCTGTTCAGATTTTCCCGTAATGCCATACATTAGCAAATAATCAGCGCCGACTACAGTCCATCTAATCAGCCAACATGAGGCAATATTTGAGTAACTTCCTCTGTCAACTTTGATAAATTGGTGATAACCAGGCCATTGACCAGCCTGCCACGCCTAGAGAGTTGTGTGCAAACAGCACTACTGGATTATTATATTGGTGACCCGGTAGACCAAACCCAGAATAGACACAGCTATGATAAAACACCTGGGGGTCCTACTTGGCTTCATCAAAAGCCGCACAAACCTAAGAGTGCAACTCCCGGCATTCTGTTTGATGACTTGTTGTAGTCGTTATTAGCAGTCTACCCAAAGCATTATTCTCACCCTAGCCAAATAATATCATCGTTAATGCATAATGTGCTTCTTGATCACAGAAAATCACAGTGGACATTAGCAACCTGTGTGCATGTAGAGAGTTCCTAATTGTCAATGCAAGGTGATGACTTCCCGCTAGTTGGGGACATTCCGTGCAGACTTTAGCCCTAATAGGCACTTAGCCATTTGTTAGGAGTGGAAACAGCACTATTAAGCCCCATGAGGACTGATATACTGAGCTGAGATGGTGTAAATTGTCAGGAGACCATAGTACAGCTGCCTAGCCTGCTGCAGCTACACATGTACTGCAGAGGTCAGCAAATCTATGCCGAGATACAGATACAATGAGAAGTAAAGCTGTCAACTGTGTGTCCCATGTGGCTCTGGTAAAATACAGAGTCAAACAGCTGACTCTGCTTATATGAAGTTTCAACTTGAGTTGACTCTCTACTATCAGTGTCAAATCAAGTTCACCCTTCATATAAGCAATGTCAGTAGCTGTTTGACACTCCATTTTCACCAGAGCCACATCGGAGACACAGATGACTCCTTTAGTTGTCTGTGTGTATGTTGCTCCTCCCTAGTGCAGTCAGTCCTATAGTATCACTAGGTGCTGATGAGTAATCAGCCCCTGTGACTCAGGGTTCAATCAGTACCGTATTTGATAATGCGTACCTATTTATCTCAACAGAACTTACTCAAGTAGAGGGCATTAACCATATTAACACATACCTCATGACTGAGCTTTGAGAGAGCTGCCTTATAGTGGACCAGCTAATCAGTGATACGCCATTCAAGAGAGTACTAAGCTCTGAACATTAGGAGTAAAGATGGGTTCTATAAACAGCCCTCAGATATCTCCCATCAGAGAGACCCAAGCGCCACTTACACAACCATGTATTCTCAGTAATGTGACCCTTTTGAACGTTCTGTCAGCACCTTCTTGGGTAGTGTGCACCTGTTACACCCAGCAGACGAGAGCTGTTAGTGCAGTAAGAAGTCCTTATCTCAGGAATTAAAGCCTTGTGACTTTTGTATAAGGAATCTCATGAAAGGCAGATGCTGTGTTGCACTGGCTGCTTGGTGGGTCTTCAGAGAACAATACATTTAATTCAATTCAACAGGTTTTTTATTCTGCAACCTCAAAAACACATAATAATAATAATAATAATAATAATAATAATAATAATAATAATAATAATAATAATAATAATAATAATAATAATAATAATAATACAATAATAGTCTTTGCCATTGGAGCACAGAAGAGGCTGGCACTGCATCATGAAATGCACATGAATCAAAACACCTCTATTTGAACACTTAAGATGGCCCAAAGAAATCAATCTTTATGATCACACTTGGTGGAGATAGGGTGGTGCAGGATTAAGTTCACTTGTTTAAAAACCTTCAGCAAAAGTTCATATTTCAAGAAAGGTCTCACATCAATACCAGTGTACAATCCTTAATTACATGCACTTCATCTTGGTACACACACATTCATAGATTTGTAAATTGGAATTCATATTGCCAGTCTTCCTTAAAGTATTTTTCAATTGACTCTTCTTTGCATGTCAGAAACTCTGATATCCACCTTCATACAATTCCATCCATTTAATTGATCTACTGAAGGAGACTTCTGTACACAACTATTGTCGGAAATATGCATTTAATTCAAAGGGCCAAGCATATTTCTTTGAATGATTTAGCCCATAAAAGGGTCTAGCCTGTTTATGAAGTAAGACGGACAGGAGGATTCAGGATAACCTTCCTGCAGAACTTAAAGAACCAAAGGACCTAAGGGGGGGGGATGCCTTGTTGGGTCATTTTAATAAGTGACCCAACTTTGATCACCCGCAGT